>OZ007600.1:192500000-193700000 GCA_963931845.1 Maratus michaelseni
ACGCAATATTACATTGTTCCGAACACTTGTTTAATGACTTCGCAAATAAAAAACAAATCATTGAGAGAATTAAAGAAATGCCATTGTCAGCTAGATCAGTTCAGAGTCGCATTGAAGGTATGACCGAAAATATTGATGAACATGTCAAAAATATTTTGTTATTTAGTGACGTAATTAGCATTGCACTGGATGAAAGTACCGATATAAATAGCATGGGTAGGTTTGCAATTGTTATGAGATATGCATAAAGAAACAGTTCAAAAGTCGATGAAGAACTGTGCGTTCGTGCTTCTATGAATGACACGACCAAAGGCACTGACATTTTTCGTCAAGTACAAGAGTTTACTAATTTAAAAAAATGGGCAAATATTGGATTTAAAAAGTAAATTGTTTTCCATAACGACTGATGGTGCTCAAGCTATGAGGGGAAAAATATTGGATTTGAGAAACTAATGGAAAATGAACTTGGCCACTCACTTTTGTCGTTTCATTATATCATACATTATATCATGAGAAAATTTATTTGCAAAGGCTTTATACATAACAACTTAAAGATGTAATGGGAAAGGTTGTTAAGATTGTAAATATGATAGTAGCGCAATCAGCTTTAGTACATAGGAGCTTCAAAGTGTTTTTGAAGGAAATTGAATCGAAATTTGGAGATTTGCTGTTACATTCGAAAACACGATGGTTATGTCGAGGAAAAGTTCCTAATAGATTTGTAGAGTGTTTTGATGAGCTACAACATTTCTTTACGAAATCGGTGAACATGATCTCGGACTCAATGATAATGAATAGTTTGTAAGACTTTTGTTCTTAACAGACATAATGAACTATTATAATGATTTCAACCTACGACTTCAAGGAAATAACCACACAATTTTGAAAATGTACGAAGAATGGAAGAATTTTTCTTTGAGTTTAATATTACTTGAAATGGATATAAAAAAAGAGTTTCGTTTCTTTTCCTTGTTAAAAGGACAACATGAAAAATAAAATATCGACG
The DNA here is from genome assembly GCA_963931845.1 of Maratus michaelseni. NCBI lineage: Eukaryota > Metazoa > Arthropoda > Arachnida > Araneae > Salticidae > Maratus > Maratus michaelseni. The sequence continues at coordinate 192,501,007 of OZ007600.1, forward strand.
AGAGCAATCTTAATATGTTCAAAAATTGGATTTTTTGCATTAAAAGTGAATTTGAAAAGTCGATTTAAAAATTTTAAGAAGCACGGCGAAATGTGTACTTATATAATAAAGCCCGATGAAATAGAAGAAATGTTTTAGATTTGCAGTATTTTCAATTTCTTAAAGTTGACAGTTTTAGTTTAGAAATGATTGATTTTAAAAGTTCAGCGTTATGGACGGATAAATTCAAGACATTGCGGAAAGATTTGGAGAAATCAGAAAATCGTGATATTTCCATGATATCAGCGTGTTGGGCATCACTTCATACGAAGTTTTTATGAATATGAGAGTTTTTCACATATGAAACTTATTTTAAGTAAAAAGAGGAACAGCTTAACTACTGAAAATTCAGATGCTTGTATTCGTCTTAAGACGACTAACTATAAACCAGACTTGAATGAATTGACGTCAAAAGTTCAGCATCAGGGGAGCCAATGGAAAGAAAGTAAAGATCATTCAGTTATGTTTCCTTTTATAATAATTATAATTTTATTTTTTGTTTTTAAAGTTTAAAAAGGCGTATGATAATTATTTTCTCAATAAAATTTATCTTATTATTCACTAAAAAAGACTGTTTTAAAATGAAAATACCACTGACCCGAAACGTCTTCTTAAAACGCATATTTTGGTTGATTGTGACCCGCATCCGAAAAAGGTTGCCGACCCCTTGGTTTATTATGTTATGACTCACGATGAACGAATTTCTTGTGTTTGTTTCTTTAATGAATTGAGATTTTGGCCTGTCAACCTAATTTCAATTGAAATTATCTCAGAATCTATACACATTTTAATGTAACTCATCTCGCAAACCTAGAGCTCTTTTGAACAATCTTTTTAAAAATGTAACTTTTATGAACTTTTACTCGAAAAATAATTTTGAGGAAAAATGGCTGCTTGCATATGAAAAGCGAAGTGGTCAGCCCGTATTTGATTTCCTCAGTCACATGACTTTTGAATTTATTATACAGATTACGTATGATAGGATTTAATAGAATGAAGAAAACTTTCATTAATATCATCGTAAGTTGTGATTCATTTTTCATAAAATTTGAAATGGACTCGACAAAATTCTACAACAAATATACTATATAAATTTCAAACTATTCAATTGGGTAGTTTTTGCACTGTTATATGCGGAAGGATGGTCAGACAGACGGACGAACCAGAGGATGACTATAGGTGCTACGTATTTATATAATTACGAACGCACCTAAAAAAGAAATGATTCAGGTGCATCGTGAAAGACATATATCGCTTTTCGTTAAGTCTAGAAAATATTTGGTGCAACTTTGATTTTTTTTCTACAGTAAATCAATTCCTAAAAGTTACCGTATTTTACTGTAAAGTTATCGTACCGAGTATTATAATACACATACACAAAGAAAAACAAGTTGGAAATTGTACGTCAAACGTTACAAACGAGGTGCGTTCGTACGCACGTTTTAGAATTAAATTCATGATATCCCATGCGTAGAACGGGTTAAACAGCTAGTTAAGTATATATTTTATGACACTGTTCATACAAATATCTTAACTAGTTATATAAATATTCAGATATATATGTATCAGCTAGTTATATAAATATTCAGATCTTGATGATTTTTAATTCTGCGAAATGAATTATATCGTCTGCAGATTAATTTCTGTAATAAAGTAAGTATCTCGGTCGCTTGACGATTAAACATCCATCGGAAGCTCCTATAACAAAAAAGCACCGATTTAAAAAAAAAAAAATCAAATTTCTTAATAAATATTTTTATTAATATCTCCTAAAGTTTTGATTCGATTTTAATAAAATTTGAAATGTCTCGACAAAATTCTGCAAAGATAATATATTTTAAATTGCAAACCATTTGGTTGGGTAGTTTTTGCGTTGTTATATGCGGACGGACAGACAGACGGACAGACAGACAGACAGACGGACGGACAGACGGACGGACCAAACGACGACTATAGGTGCTACGTATTTATATAATTACGAACGCACCTAAAAAGAAAAGAAAAAAGAGGAACTTTTAAACTAAAATAAAAACCGCACTATTCCAAGCTATTGTAACGCCAAATGGAAAAATTAGAACACAGAAAATACACATAAACAGGAAAATGAGAGACAAGAAACGATACGGAATAATGTCTTGTATTAACTGATGATATGTACGAATTAAGCTTTAGGAGAGATATACCTGTTACATTAAAATCGGACTGTTTGTTTCAATTTCACAACTACGCACCTTCTAGAATATGCAACGTTGCACGATGAAAATAACGCCACTTAATCGTATGAATCCGAGGATATTATAATAACTCTTCGAATTTTGAAATTTAAATTAGTTTCTTAAATATACTTATTACTTAAAAAAACAATACTGATAATTCTGTATTTGTGTCAACGAAATTACTGAATTGGGGCAATAAAAGAAGATAGAAAAGTAAAATAACAGGGTTATTTTACCCTTTTATTGATTTTTCTCATTTAAATTGAAAAGAAAACAAGAATAAAGACCTCAAGAATATATTAGTGTTCCGTTCATCTCACGAAACCCTATTCGTCCCGCTTCTCTGTCTGTCCGTCACAGAGCCGGTTCTCAGAAAATGTATAATTTACAGACTTGAAATTTTGTGTACTTACAGCTGAATACCTACTGTCACGCTGAAAATAATAAAATTAAAAAAAAAATCGTATTATTTTAATATAGAGAGATAAAAAAACAAATATCTAACAGCATTTTCCTATTAAATTTAAACATTTTTCGTTATAGCAGTTGCCAACAATTAAAAATCCACAATAAAATTCTTTCTACAATAATTAATTTTCTATTGAAAATATTTCCTCATGAAAAATGAAAATGAAATAAAAAGTTTAGGTTAATAGGACGTCATTAGAGAATTAAAAAGAAAATTATTCTGACGTCATATTGGAAGTTTAACGGACTTTTTCAAATGTTTGAGAACACAGAACAAGGAGAGTATGAATGTGAGTAATACAGAAAGCACGTGGATAGGACGTCAGCAAGTGATTATAACGTCATATGAGTTTGAGGAACGTATTGAATAATGATAAAAAGCCGATTATGGAAATATTGGCATATTTTAACATTTTGAAAGTCTCTATAAGACATGTTTAATTTTGAAATTGATTTATTTTTTTTTAATATCGCATTTAGTCCACATGACAGATATTATTATGACAGAGTATATAATAGCGGGCTTCGCGCAAAATACACCGGTAAACTTTTACTTTATAAAAAATATGACTTTTTTTTTTTTTTTTTTTTTGTCAATTTCTACTATTAGTTCACACCCTCTATATATTTATATATCTTGTTCAAATTTTCAATCGTTAATAAAATACTTTTTATTCATCCACTCAAGTTCAAATACATTTTTTTTAAACTTGTAGTGGGTGGCATTTGATGTTAATACAGTTTTTTCAAATAGTAATTCATTAATTAAATTAAATTAATTAATTTTAGTTTTATCTTTATATAAAAATCGGTGCTTTCTTGCTGTAGGAGCTTCCGAGGTTGAATCGTCAAGCGACCGAGATACTTATTTTATGACAGAAATTAATCTGCAGACGATATAATTCATTTCACAGAATTAAAAATCATCTAGGTCTGAATATTTGTAGAACTAGCTATAGTACGAACGCTCCTCATTTGTCACGTTTGACGTACAATTTCCAACTTATGTTTTTAATTACATTTAATTCATTAATTAAATTTAATTAATTAATTTTAGTTTTATATTTTAAAATTTGCAATCGTTAATAAAATACTTTTTATTCATCCACTCAAGTTCAAATACATTGTTTTAAACTTGTAGGGGATGACACTTGATGTTAATACAGTTTTTTTTCAAATATTAATTCATTAATTAAATTAAATTTCTATTTTGTCACTTAATATTATGATTCTGCCATATGTATATACATATTTATATTAATAGTAATTATTTAATAAAAAATAACTAAAATAAAAAATTTCTTTGTTGACCTAAGTAGGAATTGACTTAAGAAAAATTTGTCTTATATTACTTGTTTTTATTATTATTATTTTATTTGTTTTTGGAAAATGAAATTTATTTGGATTTATTAAAGAAAGGATAAAGTGTTTTGAAAGGAATATTAAGCGAAACGCTTTGTGCGATCTTCGATCACACTTACCCACTTGTTATTATTTAAACACTTTCCAACACGTCTAGAATACCGTAACAAAACTCCACCGTTTAATAAGGTGAAAGATGACGTAAACAATTTGGGAAACGGATATCACATTTGAAAACGCAAATTCAGTAATTACCATGCAGTCGGAAAAATATCCGAATTCTTTTGCGCAGCCCTGTATATGATGTATAGATATATATAATATACTACATAGTACACACACACACACACACACACACACACATATATATATGTAGCATTTTGACGAGGTTGAGATATTACGATGAATAATATTCGATGAAAAGATGGCAGTCCTTCAACGATATAGCAAGTTGCAGTCGATATTAGCGAGTATGGCGAAGTAGAAGGCAATCAAATGAGTCCACCGAAGTTTTCCAATAAATCCAGCCAATCTCCAGACAAATAATTTTATTAGAAGACGAACAACACAGAAACAATTCCCAAAGGTCTAAAACTTATAGCCCTTGGGCTAACGTTGCTTCACTTCATTGAATTAAGATGTTACTGGGCCAGTTGAATATTCTACGGAATTAAAAACACCAGACACATATTTGTTTAGACTTCCAAAAACGTCAAAAATCTAGTGCTCCGACCGATGCGACCTGGTTTTGTTCCTTCAGCGGAGACATACAGTAATTTACGTCACGAGCGCACAACCCAATGAGTGAGAGGTTAGCTCCAGCCCAGCAAATGAGGTGCGAAGGAGGAGCTAAGACGATAAAGAATTCCGAACCTGTCGCGGATTAATTTTGGAGTGAAACTACCTCAGCGCGCGAAAGAATCAGAGCAATAATAATAATAATAATAATAAAAAGAAAATGGCTTTTAAAAAACATTCGAAATGAGAACGCGTCTCAGAATTTTATAGATTGGGGAACTGATAAAAGCTACGAATGATCTTAAAATTTTAGATTAAGATTTGGAATAAAATAATTATTAATATACGGATATTTACTTTTAAAAGGACTTTAAATAGGAATAGATATTATTAAGAATTAAGGAAATACTGCCTATGACAGAAGTTAGATTAATTTTAAAATATTAATGCGAATAAAATGGAAGGATACGAAGGAAATAAATTTTTATATAACATATATATATATATTTAAGTCACTATAATTAAAAAAGTCTTTCCGGCCTGTACCGGGAGGAAAAGGTAGTTTTCCTATATCTTCGTTTTAGGTAGATTTCGTAAGGAATACTACCTATTACATTCTCACCTAAGTTGGAAATTTTGAAAAAATTTTGCAGATCTACGCCGATCATGACTCCCAGAACGCAAAACCACCCTCAGTTCAAAACATTACCTATCTATCTATCTATCTATCTATCTATCTATCTATCTATCTATCTATGTCACTTTTTTCTGACCACGATAATTGGAAAAATTCTGCATTAATCTTTTATAAACTGATACATAAAATCAAGGGGCATAAAATCTCGGTCAAGTTCGTTAATGGCAAAATCGAATCATGGGGGGGGGGCCTTTTTGTGAAAACAGAAAACCCCCCATAATTTCTTAATTATTATACGTATCGATTCCGTTTAAAGTTATTATTACTTCTAGGAAAAGGGCCGAAAATTTATGTATCACAGATTTTTTATATAATTAAAAATGGCCCCAAGGGAGGGGGGGGAAGGGGGGGTTTTAGAAGAAAAAAAATCATAGCTTCGTCAATTCACAAGATATCAAATTCGCGTAAATTTATTATTAATCCTCTTAAAAAACTTTTATATTGTCAAGTTTTTTATAGGACCAACCGTTATAGCAAAAACAAATTAAAAACAAAAAAAATCCCTGCCGGCTCCGCCTACAAACAAGTTATTTTTAGAAGTAGGCGGTTCCAACTCCCGCATCTTTTCGAAACTGATACATAAAATCAAGGGGCATAAAATCTCGGTCAAGTTCGTTAATGGACAAAATCGAAACAAGGGGGGGGATGGGGGGGCTTTTTGTGAAAACAGAAAAAAACCCATAATTTCTTAATTATGATACGTATCGAATCCGTTTGAAGTTATTATTACTTCTAGGAGAAGGGCCGAAAATTTATGTATGACAGATTTGTGATATAAAATTGCCTTAAGGGGGGGTGGGGGGTTAGAAGAAAAAAAATTCATAACTTCGTCAATTCCCAAGATTTCAAATCCGCTTAAATTTATAATAAATCCTCTTAATATTATCTAAAACTTTTATATTGACAAGTTTTTTATAGGAAAAACTCTTAAAAAAACAAAAAAAAAACCCCTGCTGGCTCCGCTTGCAAACAAGTTAGGTTTGGAAGTAGGCGGTTCCAATTGCCGCATCATGGCAAAAAGGTAATTTTTCCGCAATTCCCAACAAACAGGAGCCCCACGGTCTGCGTCTTCGAAATCTACCTGTGCCTGTAGGCCGAGCCGTCAGGGATTTTTAAAATTTTGACTAATGTTACTCGAAATCAGCAAGCTAAAATGCAAACAGCCCGATTATACAAGATTATTTATTACTGAATTTGAATAAGAAATTCGCTAAATAAACCAGCTATAGCCATTTTGGCTTCATTTCTGGAGGCTTATTTTTGCTCGCAAAATTTGGCGATATTTCACCAAGTGTTGCTAAGTTTGGCAAGAATTTGACGCTAACGGATACGAATATATAGTTTTATGCGTATGATTGGGAAAATGATTACAACAATGAAAGATAATAATTTGCGAGAAATCGCGTTCATTAAAACTCATAAATTAATCATTGGTTTTTACTTACCCATCATACGTAGTATAGGGTAAGTCTTGTAATCGTTTTGAAAATTGAAAAATTTTTTTTGACGGATTTACACGTTTCAGACACTGGAGATTCCGAAAAACATACTTTTAGAAAAAAAAAAAAATTGCCGTCCGTCTGTGTGTCTGTAAACGCTCTATCTCCCGAAAAAATTGAGATAGAGACTTGCAATTTGGTATATACTTAGTATGTAATAATGGGAAGAAGCCTATTTCATTTCAATAACCTCGATTAACCGGAACTATTTTTTTCGGACTCTCGAAATATTCGTTCTGATAAAAGGTATATAAAAATTTTCGAAATTGTTTATTTTAAGAAATGAATATAAAAGACAATAAAAAAACATAAATTTTGCATAAAGCATGAAGTCGATCGGATAATGAGTTGCCGAGATATTTGGAATCCTATTTTCCACACCTTCGATTTTTCACGACCCTGTATTTCATTCAAATGTCACTTGAAAGATATATTTTAATTGGAAATTTGATGCTTAATCAGATGCAATAAACCACTAGTTAATAGGATTATTATTTTTGGAGTTATAAGGAAAAACCTCTTTCAAGCAATTCAGTAATCGAGCCTTTAAAGTTTAGGACGTCACCAAGCCACGATTTTATTTGAATTGCAATGCATTTTATAAGCAGTTTACACTTAAAAAAAAAAATATTTTACATTATGCATATCCATGATGGGTAAGTATTACGGTGCCCCCCCCCCCCAACTACTAGTTTTGTAATGTGCTGTCTTATTTCAAAATGTCAGCCACTCTAGTATTTCAAACTGCTCTATCTCAGCCATTTTTACTCACCCATCATACGTAGTATAGGGTAAGTCTTGTAATCGTTTTGAAAATCGAAAAAATTTTTTTTGACGGATTTACACGCTTCGGACACTGGAGATTCCGAAAAACATATTTTTAGAAAAAAAAATTTGCCGTCCGTCTGTGTGTGTATCTGTGTGTCTGTAAACGCTCTATCTCCCGAAAAATTTGAGATAGAGACTTTCAATTTGGTATGTACTTAGTATGTAATAATGGGAAGAAGCCTATTTCATTTCAATAACCTCGATTAAACGGAACTATTTTTTTCGGACTCTCGAAATATTCGTTCTGATAAAAGGTATATAAAAATTTTCGAAATTGGTTATTTTAAGGACGGAATATAAAAGACAATAAAAAAACATAAATTTTGCATACAGCATGAAGTCGATCGGATAATGAGTTGCCGAGGTATTTGGAATCCTATTTTCAACACTCTTTGATTTTTCATGACCCTGTATTTCATCCAAATTTCACTTGAAAGATATATTTTAATTGGAAATTTGACACTTAATCAGATGCAATAAACCGCAAGTTAATAGGATTATTATTTTTGGAGTTATAAGGATGTTTCTTTCAAGCAATTCAGTAATCGAGCCTTTAAAGTTTGTGACGTCATCAAGCCACGATTTTATTTGAATTGCAATGCATTTTATAAGTAGTTTACACATTTTTATTTTAATATTTTACATTATGCATATCTATGATGGGTAAATATTACGGTGGCCCCCAACGACTAGTTTAAGATAGAGATAAAAACAAAAAATGCTCCGGAATCCTTGTATCAAGACCTAACACTTAAATAAAAAATACATTTGATTTTTTTTTTGTATATTTATTTTAGTTTTAAATCTTTTAGTTGCCGCCATTTTGAAACAAGATGGCGGACCAAGCTGTACAACGAACTCGGTCGAGACATTGGTGGGCCTAATAGACACACTTAGTTACATCCAAATAGGTTTATAAATACGAGTGCTATCGTATGACGTAGATCAGATATTTATATATACGAATCAACATTTGAACGGAGCGTGGTTTTGGTGTCTGGGGGTCATGATCGGTGAAAATATACCAAAATTTTCCAACATTGCTTTCGTCCAAACAGCTGAAATAGGTAGCTTTGTACTTTTTGTATTAAAAGCTTACCCAACAAACATTATTACCTACCCATCATACGTAGTACAGTGTAAATCTTGTAATCATTTTAAAAATCGAAAAAAAAATTGACGGATTTACACGTTTCAGACACAGGAGATTCCGAAAAACATATTAAAAAAAAAAAAAAAGCCGTCCGTCTGTCCGTCTGTTTGTGTGTGTGTTTGTGTGCCTGTAAACGCTCTACCTCCCGAACAAATTGAGATAGAGACTTGAAATTTGATATGTACTTTGTAATAATGAGAAGAAGCTTATTGAATTTCATTAACCTCGATTACCCGTAACTATTTTTTTCGGACTCTCGAAATATTCGTTCTGATAAAAGGTATATAAACATTTTCGAAATTGTTTATTTTAAGGACGGAATATAAAAGACAATAAAAAAACATAAATTGTGCATAAAGAATGGAGTCGATCGGATAATGAGTTGCCGAGGTATTTGGAATCCTATTTTCAACACTCTTTGATTTTTCATGACCCTGTATTTCATCCAAATTTCAATTCAAAGATATATTTTAATTGGAAATGAGACACTTAATCCGATGCAATAAACCGTTAGTTAACAGGATTAACATTTTTGGAGTTATAAGGATGTTTCCTTTACGCAATTCAGTAATAGAACATTTAAAGTTTAAGACGTCATCAAGCCACGATTTTATTCGAATTGCAATGTATTTTATAAGTAGTTTACACATGTTTTATTTTCATATTTTATATTATGCATATCCATGATGGGTAAGTATTAGTATTACGGTGGCCCCCAACGACTAGTTTGATTATCTGTTGTAGTACAATATCTATAAGTTACATAAATATATGAAAAAAAATAAAAGTTTTTACGAAACACTGAAAAGTAGTATTCATAAAACTTACACTTGAATAAAAATAGCAATGGCCCACTTTTGTTTAGAAGTTTTGTCGCGAGATTTAAAATACGCATTTCATTTCTTAAATAGTATCCCAGTTAACTAACGGTTTTGTGCACTTTATGCTGGTAAACATATTTTCGAATGATGCAATTGAAGAAAAATATATGTTTATTTAATGTTTTCTTTCTTTCACTACCAATAAGGCCAGGGGCGCGCCAGCAGTATCCGGCGCCTGTGTGCAGAACTTTAAGTGGCGCCTTACATTCCTAACCCCTCCCCTCCCCTTCAAAAAAGGAACTTTCTAAAAACTTTTTAATGATTATAAATGCATAGCTGACAACCTTCTGGGTTTTTTCGGGTCATATAAACGTATTTTGAACAATAAAATTTGTTTAATAAAATTTGTCTTGTTTCTATATGGTTCTTATTTGATTTCATTTATTAAATAAAATTTCTGAGTCAAAATATGTTTATTTGACTTGAAAAACTATGCAAATGAAACAAGAAATTCAGCAAAAACTGTTGATATGGCTTGTATCGGAATCCTGCATTAAACGGAAATATTTCATTCTCCCGATGAAAGTATATACAATATAATTACAATAGCTTACATGCCTGAATAAAACACGAAAACCTGTTTAAAACGGATTATTTCTAATATCTTAGCTGGTTTTAAATTATAAGTTTTTGTTTTATTTGGGTATTAACCTCAACGTATAGGGTGTAACCTCCAGTTATTGACACCTAACCAGTAACTGACACTTGAGCAAAAATCTAACTCAGATAAGTATTTTGTTGTAAAATTCTGAAAAGGGATGTCATTTAGTGGTAAATGAAACACTTGTTTTTATTTTGGAGTCAATTTATTCACCACAAGAACATATTCAACGAAGAAGAAACTTTTGAGAATACAAAAAGTCCCATTTTGAAACAACTATCTTATTTCTAAAATTAAGTTCTTTTCTAATCTATTTGTAATGCAACCATCCTAAACTTTTTTCTTAAAGTTATACTTGTAGAAATCAGTTTAAAGATGCATATGATACATTAGGGCCATGATTTAGGGTTTAAAATTATTTAATTTAGCTTAATGGGGGGTGCCAGTTATTGGTTACCAGAATTTCAATTTCACGAGTCTCTGACAGAGGTAATATTAGTTATTGGTTATATTAAATAAAGTTGAAATCTATTATTTGAACTGTTTAAAAATGCATAATAATAAATTTGATTTATCTTGTAGTAAACACCGTTAAAATTTAAGTTGTTTTACCGGTGTCTAACACCAGATGTCAGTTACTGGTTCATAAATGTCAGCTATTGGATATCTGCGTTACTAATAATGCAGCACTAAATATTACTTCTATATACTTTGCATTACTAATAATGTAGTACAGCTTACTAGATCCCACTTTTTATAATAAATGTTAATGTATCTTGTTTTACTAATAAAGAATAAAGATTTTTTAAAGCATTTAAATCTTTTAAAATAAAGTGTCAGTCACTGGTTCACTTTGTGTCAGTTATTGGTGTTCCAAAATAGGGAAGGTGTCAGTTACTGTTTTTTTTTTTTTTTACCATATTTGTGAATAAAATTAATTTTCAATAATAAAATGTATATTTTTTCAAAATTTTGCCAACAATAATTGTTTAATATATCTCTACTTTCCTTTCAAAACCAAAGGTAAGTATAAAATAGATTTAAATTTTTGTAATAGTGATTCGAACAAGAAAGAATCCTTAAAGTGTGAGTTAATGGGAGTTTCACCCTATTTTGCAAGACATTTTAATTTTTATCTTAATTCACTATCCCATCTTGAAATCGGCAAATTAAAAACGTTATATTACATGCATATTTTTTCAGAAAACGGGTCAAACCAACAGCGACAGGAAGGACACATTTCCATCGTTAAAGCATTTCGTAGATTTTGTATTGTTATGTATTTCAGCCTTCGAATACAGTGGTTAACAAAACTACTTATTCACTTCGTGAGTGAGTTTCCAAAATGTTCATTGGGTAATTTTCTGTAGCCATCATGTGTCCTGCTAAATGGCGTATTTTAACAAGTTTTATTTTTACAATAGAGAAATTCTGAACTTTTTGTGACAGTTCTATAACAGTATCCATAGTAATTTTAAACTACATTGTTGCTAGCATCATTCATGTTTGATGCTAACCTTGTTCATTGATTCGATTACAGAGGATTAACTATTTTATATTTTATATAAAAAAAAATTCTCAAATGTTTCGTATTCGGGAAAATCCCAATAAATGAAGTATTTTAATAAAGTTTCTTTTCTGATGATTGTGGAAATAAAGTTGCTAGAAAACTGGTGAAATAAAGCTGCTAAAAACTAGTGAAATAAAGTTGCTAGAAAACTGGTGAAATAAAATTGCTAGAAAACTGGTGAAATAAAGTTGCTAGAAAACTGGTGAAATAAAGTTGCTAGAAAACGGATGAAGTAAAAGAGAAAAAATAATTACTTTTCATTAACAAAAATATAAAATTGCAAAGTTAAAAAGGTTTATATTCTTGGAACAGCTGCACAACATTCCATCAAAAAATATATAGAAAATGTAGAATGCCTGATATATGTATCGACAAAATTTCAAACTAATTGGAGTAATTTAAGACTGAGTAATTAATTAAATGCGCCATTTTCTTCTCAATTGGTGGTAAATTTTGAAGTCATCTGAATTCTCATAGAAAAGCAATATGATGTAAAAGAAAATGTCTTCGATATTTTTTGAATGAATGAACTAAATTTAACTAGAAACTATACAGTTATTTCCGTGTATCTGACCAAACTACAGGGGTGTAGTCGACTTATACCTTTTAGAATTTTTATTAAAAACCAGTATATCCTCTGTTTCTGAAGGAAAGTTATGTAATAAAATTTGCTATTTAAAAAGAAAATATTTTTTTAAGCAATAAATGCTGTGGGTAAAAAAAAATTAAAAAAAAATCGCAAAAGCTCTTGGGAAAACCTTTTAAGAAAATTGGAATTTTATTCACATTCATAATATATTTTAAGCTTTAATGAATGTTTAAGAAATATTTTTATGATTTTCTTAGTGACTTAATTTCCCGTGTGGTTTTATATAGTAAACAATTAAGTGCAGATAGATTACGTAGTAAAAATAATAATAATAATAAATGAGTGCCGCCATAACCTCACTCGTAGACATGATTTCCGTGAAGAGAGAAACAATGAATGATAATAATAATAAACATTTATATTTACAGATTTGATATCAACAGAAAGCGAAAAACAAAGTAGTAATACGATTTGTATATTTAGTTTGGAAAATTCTCATCGTTCATCGAATTGTAATTTTGTCTTCTCAGTGACTCAACGAAAAATGAAAGATATACATGTTATATAAAAATTTTATTTCGCAATATTCCTTTAAATTATTCTAAATTCTGACCTATTGATTATTTCCTTATTTCTTAATAATATTTCTTCCTATTTAATGTCTTTTTAAAATTAACACGTATATTAATAATTATCTTATTCCAAATCTTAATCTAAAACTTTAAGTCCATTCGTAACTTTTATCAACTATCCGATCTATAATATTCTGAGAGACGCTAGTTTGCCATTTCGAATGTTTTTAAAAGTCATTTTTTAAAAATTATTATTCCAAGGGCTCGCTTTGCGCGTTGCGTTTTTCACTTCAAAATCAATCCGCCGCTGGGTACAGGATTATTTCTTGTTAAAACTTCTCCATCGCACGTCATTCACTTAGCTTAATTTCGCCTCTCGCTGATTGGCTCATACACGCGTTACGTCGCTGCTGTAACTTTCCGCGTATTGAACAAAAACTGATTGCAAGCGTTCGGAGAGCAGATTTTTGTCGTGTGTTGAAGTGCTGACAAAATTGTTATCTGGTGTTCTGCGACTTAGAGTTTCTCAACAGCTCCTTAAGATCAACTTAACGATGTCGAGATTTATAGTTAAGTCTAAGGGCTTTAGAACACATCTGTGTCCTGTGGAAATTGTGCTGTCATATCTCCTGTTCCTGAATAAAATATTTATCTGGAAAACTGGCTGAGTATTATTGGAGAAATTCTCATTGGGTTCCCTCATTGCCTTACTTCCTCGCCATGATTCTTAATCGAGCGACTGAAATAATTCATCGTCTTTAAACAGCTGCAAGTTTCTCGTGAAAAATTAAATTCTCGTAAAAACTAACATATATATATGTAGTATTGAACAAAAAAAAATCATTAATTAAAAAATGATTAAAAAAAAAAAAAGTTTTTTATGAAAATAAAAAGACATTATTCAAAATAGAATTAAATACTACTTAATATTTTATTTTCAGTAAAAACATTTTTTTTCACCACGCGCTAGATAGAGCGACGCTGTACGTGTTTTCAGAAATCATTTCGCCAAGGATTGTAAAATTAAAATTGATTTGTAAGGTTAAAGTGGAAATTGGTTTACGATTAGATAATAATATGAATCGTTAATTAAAAAGTAATTCATAAAAAAAAAAGAAAGTAAAAAGACATTATTCAAAGTAGAATTAAATACTTAATATTTTATTTTCAGTAAAAACATTTTTTTTTCACCACGCGCTAAATAGAGCGACGCTGTACGTGTTTACTGTGGGAATAATGTGTATATCGGAAAATTATTATTTTCCCTAAAATATCTTATATTTAAACATAAAGCTTAGATTTTTCAAAAAGGGGGAGGAGGGGAGGCATCACGGCGTGACTTACCAATTTTTGGTAAACTTGTCGAGAAGAGTTTTGTCTTATAAAAATTTTTGTAAAGCAGAAACAGTAATAGAAATATCAGAAAGTTCGGCGTCAATAGCAGCAAACAATTTTATCTTAGTTGCTACTATGTAAATGCCCGACGCTGCCCGCATTTTGGGTCGTGTTGGTGTGAATTGTTTTCGTTGCTGGTCGGGTTGACTCTAAAAATATTTCGGGCTGAATTTCAATTCGGTCGATTGACTTTGATTGCGAGTCAGTTTGGCTTGACCCGATTTTTCTACAGAAAATCCAAAATTTGGTTTCAGATGAAAAACTACATATTATTTGAATACGAATGAGCCTTTACCTGTTTATTTTTGTACATAAACGAGGAAATTAATATTAAAAATATGATTATAGACTAATTTTCTATAACTACATTAAATTGCTGGTCAATTTTCTTTGATTTCGAGTTTCGGGTTGGGCTGGGGTTGAAGAATTTCGGGTTGTTGTCGGGCTCCGATTAACGAAATTTTTTGGTCGGGTTGCGGGTAAGCGAAAAGTATCTTTTCTTGGGTTGCGGGTTGACTTTATATTTTCTGGTTCGTGTTGGGTATAATCCGACTCAAACACGCTCTCCAAAAACTCCATACTCTCTTAGCTTGCATGGAGATTTTAAGTAAGTACTTCCTTATTCTATTTCCCGAAACAAAAAAATTCCCATTGTAAATTAATCATACCAAAAATTTGAAACTTGCTAATTTTAAATTTCTAATGTGCGTCATGCCAATTTCAGCTCCATACTTCAAATATGTCATTTTATTTTCGATTCTAGTAGTTGATATAATTGTCCAAATGTTTACTATTTAAATTGGTCCAAGGTTCAAAATCTAAGATGAAAAAACTAGCAACAAAATATAATTAATTTTAAGAGATTAAGTCAAATTATATATATTGAATTAATATAAAATTTAAAATTTTCATGCATAAAATAGTTAGAATATTACAATTCAAATATCAGATACCACGGTAGGAAATTCCAAATACCTTCGTAAGCGACTGATGCCTTATTATTATGACCAATTAAAAGTTGTCCCATAGTTCTATACAATCTGAAACCTCTACATTGAACATTAAACTCATGCAAGTTCTAATTTTTTCTCTAAATTACTTTTTCAAAAACTTAGAAGTAGAATAAAAATTAAATATTAGAAAAAAAAAGAGATGCAGAAGAGAAAATTAAGTGATTATAGTGCATTTGTTTCAGGTGTTCTACAAAACATATGTCAAGAAAATGTAATGTATTTTAGTATAATTAAATTAAGGATTTTTTTCCCTTTTTGAAATATTTCTTCCTCAAATACAATCTTTGACGCCTTTACTACTCTGGCGCCTGTGTGCGCCGCACACTGGGTCGGCGCGCCCCTGAATAAGATCACACAAAGGGTTTCGTTTAATATTCCTTTCAAAATACTTTATCCTTTCTTTAATAAATCTAAATAAATTTCATTTTCCAAAACAAAATAATAATAATAATAATAATAATAATAATAATAATAATAATAATAAAGTCATGTTTTTTATCAAACAAAAATTTACCGGTCTATTTTTTTCGTTTTTACGAATATCTGAACCGGTCCGATATCATACTCTGTCATAATAATATCTATCATGTGGACTAAATGCGATATTAAAAAAAAAAATCAATATCGAAATTAAACATGTTGTATAGAGACCTTCAAAATGTTAAAATATGCCAATATTTCCATAAGCGGGTTTTTATCATGATTCAATACGTTCCTCAAACTCATATGATGTTATATTCCACAGCCACCTCTAGACAGGCCGGCGCACTGATTTCAAGGAAGAGAGTCATGTGACCTGCCGTAAGCGGTATGCAATCTTGAGAATTGATTTGATCACATAATGCGTGTGGGCGGAGTTATAATTAGCTCATGCCGTTACGTAATAACCCGAACTGACTAGAAAAACTTTTGTAGTCATGGAATAAATTTATCTGGAACATGGAGCGTTTTCTAGATGTGCTCCCCTGGAATCTTTATTAAGTTCAGTCTAATTTAATTATTAATATTTAATTGTTGTGTTTAAGTTTCCTGTTAATAAAAAGAAGAAAAGGCACTCAAGACTTTTATACTTGAATTCAACAACAACATGGCACCAGAACCCTTGAAATTTTATTTTTATTTATCTAGTTTCGATTACGCTTTACGTCCATTTATTATGCAACGACCGATTGACCTTTGTTCCTTATAACAATAACTCATCCTATCTGGTTTTTTTTAGCATAAATTTACTTATCTTTAAAGAAATAAATCCTAGATTTTGTTATTTTAATCTACAACATCACGGAAGAGTAACAGAAATTCCCGAAACAGTAAATTGATATTTACTTCTTATTGTTCATTTGTTTAAATACATTAGAATATCTTTTAAATGTGTATGATTTCCACGGCGCTTTAAATTATTTAGAAATATTTTGTTATATTTTTTAAAGTAAACAGATAATGCTTTTAAAGTATGTTTCCGTAAACTAATTAGTTCTATATGTTAATCAAAATTATTTATATGGTAAATACGCATAAGTATCATTTTCGAAGTATTTCCAAATATCTTGTTTTGGTTTTGTCGTGTTTAAATTCTATGAACTAAAACAGCTTTAAAAGATGTATTACAAGTGGCTATAGTGTACAAGTTTTTAACGATGTATTCTTTCAGTTCATATTACTTATTGTTTGTTTGATTAAATACACCAGAATATCTATTTAAACAAGTATATTATCCGCGTGCTTAAAATTGTTTAGAACTCTTACTTTTCTGATATATATATTTTTTAATTGATAAACAGTGCTTGTAAAATACTATTTATTAGGCTAATTATTTCGATAGGTGAAAAATCAAATTTATAAACACGTATATACAGTAGAACTCCAATTATCCGAATCAATTGGGACCGGACCCCATTCGGATAATCAAAAATTCGCATAATTGGATTTTTTCCGAAAAAAGGGTCTATTTTATTTAATTACTGTATGTATGTTGAAAATGGGAGAAAAAAAACTATTTTTTAAAAAAATATCTTTTAATTAATTAATTGGAAAGGCAACACTTTTACATGTTAAGCGTACTTACAAGTGCTGTAAATGAAAGTCATATTGATTGCTGAACATCTCGATCAAAGTAAGCTGTTTGACAGTCTTCATCCGTTTTCGGGCAGCTAAGTCGCGCATCTGCTTGACAGTGAGAAGTTGCATGTGGTCACACTCAGGCTGACGCTCCATCCACTTCAACGCAGTTTCAAGGCCGGAAAATGCTTCACTAGCTGATGGTCCCGAGTCTGCTTCAAGTTCGACATTAAGGTCATCTTCTTCCTCGACACTTTCTTCTCTCACACTTTCAATAAGTTCATCGTCATTTAGAATTTGAAACCCAGGTGGGACGGGCTGGCCACCTGGGTTTCAAATTCTAAATGAAGATACGTACATATTTGCAGAATTATGAAGAAGAAATCACACTACCTCTTATTTTATATTCAGAAAACTTTAGAAGATTCATTCCCCACCGAACTAACTTGATATATGCCTTAGAGAGATAACACATACTTATGCTTATCGCATGACTAATAAGTGTATCACCCCCTATTCACAAGTAGAATTTCGTGTAAAGTTCTTCTCAAATACATACAGACCCCTTTCTACACATTTTTAGTAGATATAAAAGGACAGTTCTGCGCCAGCGGCGTACGCGGCGTGACCTCTGCATACTGTAGAGGTCATTGCGGCGTGAAGGTGACTGTGCGGTGGAGGAGGGCGATAAGAGCATTGGGTGATAAGAGCATTGGGCGATAAGGATGTTTGATAAGGGGATTATTTTAATGAGTTTTAATTGGGGAACTTAGAAAATTTCGAAGCATTTTTTTTTTTTTCCGCGGAGGACGAGGTAAATTTGAACGGATTTATTTTAGCGAATTAGAAAATTTAATTTTAATTGGGGAACTTAGACATTTTTCGAAGCAAATATTTTTTCAAGGAGAGTAGGCTATTTGTTATAAGGTGAATTTTAAAAGTCAATAATGATTTAATTAAAAAGGGTCATTAATTAATTTTAATTGGCGGACTTCAACATTTTTAGGACAAACAGAAGGGTTTTAATGAATACGATACAGTTTATGGTAAAAAATACAGGTTCCCATATGAATTATACTGCACTCAATTCTAATAGCTCCCCCTCCCACCTCCCCCTCCCCTTTTTACCCAGAGGGGCCCTTCGATAGACTAACAATACACACATAAAAAAATATAGAAAAATATAGATTGGTACAAAAGAAGAATTTTAACGTATATAAAATAAAAAATAAACAAGAATGAAAAATCATGCATAACGTCCCAATTTATGAATCACTTTCCAACATTGTCGAAGTGCTATGTGAACAAAATATAATTTTACCATCTAGTGCATAGTTAATTAAAATAGTGAACAGAACCCCTTTTGAAAAAAAAAGAATCCCTTCACAAAAAATCCAATGAATTATTATGGAAACCCTTCAGTTCATTGACCCCTTTTTTATTCCCCTTCGAAGTGTGAACTCGTATTAGGCTAAAGGACCCTTCATAAAATAAATGAGACCTTCACAAAAAATCCAATGAATTATTATGGAAACCCTTCAGTTCATTGACCCCTTTTTTATTCCCCTTCGAAGTGTGAACTCGTATTAGGCTATAGGGTCCCTTCATAAAATAAATGAGACACGTGCCCTATTCGAATAAAAAAACCCTTCACAAAAATTGTATGGGTTCCCTTTTGGAATAAAAAGGACCCTTCACAAAAATTCAATTATACATAAGATCCCTTCCTAATATCAGGTAATTTACACTTTACCCCCCTTTTTTTTTTCAATTCAAGTTAGGCTAAAAGTACAGCTTACACATCGATAGGCATAGTTACGTACCGCGCATCACAAGCAGTATTACTGCTGCCTCTTGTTGTTTCACTAACAGACACTAACAGTATCGAAGTCGAATTGAAGTGCTCAGAATCTGACATTTTACCTGTGGTGTCCGAAATTATTCATCTAAGATCAGATATAAAGCAGCAGCCGAAAGACCAAACCAAAGTTCAAATTCATGCATACGAAGCGCTATTTTTTTTTAGCTAGGTGCAGCTAGAGCTCCTATACCTACCCCCCCCCCCCCCTAGCTACAGCGAGCCCTTATTTCTGGGAGATGGTTTTTAACTTCGGACACGAAGATAATGTCTGTGCGAGTCTCGGATTTTGTATTGTTACATTGGGCGTTGCCCCTTAATAATTTTACTCTCATAGCTATCTAATTAAAAGTAATTATTTGAATGATGAATGTTGAAGTATTTCATTGTAAATAGTCATCTTGTTATGATATCAAGACAACATTAAACGTTTTAAGTACAGTTGAACTCCAATTATCCGAATCAATTGGGACCGGACCCCATTCGGATAATCAAAAATTCGCATAATTGGATTTTTTCCAAAAAAAGTGTCTATTTTATTTAATTACTGTATGTATGTTGAAAATGGGAGAAAAAAAACTATTTTTTTTTTTAAATATCCTTTAATTAATTAATTGAAAAGGCAACACTTTTACATGTTAAGCGTACTTACAAGTGCTGTAAATGAAAGTCATATTGATTGCTGAACATCTCGATCAAAGTAAGCTGTTTGACAGTCTTCATCCGTTTTCGGGCAGCTAAGTCGCGCATCTGCTTGACAGTGAGAAGCTGCATGTGGTCACACTCAGGCTGACGCTCCATCCACTTCAACGCAGTTTCAAGGCCGGAAAATGCTTCACTAGCTGATGGTCCCGAGTCTGCTTCAAGTTCGACATTAAGGTCATCTTCTTCCTCGACACTTTCTTCTCTCACACTTTCAATAAGTTCATCGTCATTTAGAATTTGAAACCCAGGTGGGCCGGGCTGGCCACCTGGCGACGGACGACAGCCAATAATCAAACTGCACTATGAGACGGGGTCTCATCATCTCAGTAATGTTCGCGCTGCGCCTACACTAGATTCGCGGAGGGAAGGACAATATAGCGCGCGTAGACAGAATCATTATTTTGCGAATAGCAGTGCGTTTCTGTCTTATTTTTTTATGAAATTCCGAAAGCAATTCGTATAATCAGCGATTCGGATAGTCGGAGTTCGGATAATTGGAGTTCTACTGTAAATAATATCATTTTCGTAGAAATTTGAAAGGTTTAGTTTCGTTTTTATCGTGTTTAACATCTTTTAAATTATATGATTCGGAACATTTTTTAAGGATGTGCTATAAATAATTATAATGGTATATGTTTAAGACTTAAGAATGTATCCTTCCAATTGATACTAGAAGTGACTTTTTTTTTTTTTTTTTTTTTTTTTTTTAAGTAGGTATATGAGGTTTGTAATTAACCCTTTACGATAGATAATTTAATAATATGTATATTCTAATGTTGTCTTCAGTTTGAAAGCAAAGAAATTTGTTTACACAAATGTATAGTTTTATTCAGCATTTATGCTTTTAGCATAATTAATAATCATTATTTCGTGTATTTGCCAGTAATATATATTAATAACAATTCAGCTTCTTAGTAGGTATTCAGCTGTAAGTACACGAAATTTCAAGTCTATAAGTTATACAGTTTCTGAGAACCGTCTCTGTGACGGACAGGCAGAGAAGCGGGACGAATAGGGTTTTGTGAGAGGAAGGAAACCCTAAAAAACATATTTGATTCTGAGACGCATGCGCTCGGTTATTCTCAGCCTGCAAAGTTTGCTTTTCTACTAAGCACACTGAGGACTCAACTTCTTACCCTTCTGCTGAAGCTGGACTTCTTTCTTCTTTATATTCTTTTCTTTAGTCTTTATATGAGGGGGCTAGAATGACAGTGGAGTGAGTCAATATTTAGTAATTTGAGAAAGGAAGGGTTTCGAGAAACTTGTCCTATTGCCGTTGCATTAAGTGGTCCAACTTGTTTTGCCCTCTATAGTGACTCCCTAAGTGAACTATGACTTATTTGACTGTTGCACTGAACATAAATTAATATACGTTCAGTGAAAATATGGATAGCTAGATTTTTCAAAATATTGACTTACTCCACTGTCATTCTAACCCCCTCATATATAGAAGGATGTTGGTCTTCCCTGAAACGCTCGTCTGTTTTCACAACCGGCGCGGCAGTTATATTACTTACCCATCATACGTAGTATAGGGTAAGTCTTGTAATCGTTTTGAAAATCGATTTTTTTTTTTGACGGATTTACACGTTTCAGATACTGGAGATTCCGAAAAACATATTTTTAGAAAAAAAAATTTGCCGTCCGTCTGTCTGTCTCTGTGTGTGTGTCTGTAAACGCTCTCTCTCTCTCGAACAAATTGAGATAGAGACTTGAAATTTGGTACGTACTTAGTATGTAATAATGGGAAGAAGCTTATTGAATTTCAGTCACCTCGATTATCCGGAACTATTTTTTTTCGGACTGTTGAAATATCCGTTCTGATAAAAGGTGCATAAAAATTTTCGTTTGAGTTTTTTTTTAAGGAGTGCATATAAAAGACTATAAAAAACATCAATTTTGCATAAAGAATGAAGTCCATCGGATAATGAGTTGCCGAGATATTTGTAATCCCATTTTCCACATTCTTCAATTTTTCATGATCCTGTATTTAATTCAAATTTCATTTCAAAGATATATTTTTATTAGTAAAGAGACGCTTAATCAGACGCAGTAAAATGTTAGTTAATATGATTATCATTTTTTGAGTTATAAGGATGTTTCTCTTAAGCAATTCAGCAATAGAGCATTTAAAGTTTAAGACGTCACCAAGCCACGATTTTATTCGAATTGCAATGCATTTTATAAATAGTTTACACATGTTTTATTTTCATATTTTATATTATGCATATCCATGATGGGTAAGTATTACGGTGGCCCCCAACGACTAGTTTACACTTGGAATGAGTTCTTTAATCAGAGTTAATCAGCGATGGTGTCCATATCTCTAGTAAGAGCAATATGGATATTAAATTTATGACCTCAGAGGAAGTCCAGAACAACAATAACACTGGGAAAAATGAATTGGAACCACAAGAAGAGCAGAAAAGAAAAAGTAGTCGTTGGGTGCCACCGAAATATTTACCCATCATGTATATGTATAATATAAATTATGAAAATATAACATGTGTTAACTATTTATAAAATGAATTGCAATTCGAATAAAACCGTGGCTTGATGATGTCATAAACCTTAAATGCTCTATTACTGAATTGCGTAAGAGAAACATCCTTATAACTCTAAAAATGATAATCGTATTAACTAACAGTTTACTGAATTGGATTAAGCGTCTCTTTTCCAATTAAAATATATTTTTAATTTAAATTTGAATGAAATACAGGGTCATGAAAAATCGAAGAGTGTGGCAAATGTGATTACAAATATCTCGGCAACTCATTATCCGATCGACTTCATTCTTTATGCAAAATTTATGTTTTTTTATTGTCTTTTATATTCACGCCTTAAAATAAACAATTTCGAAAATTTTTATATACCTTTTATCAGAACGAATATATCGAGAGTCCGAAAAAAATAGTTCCGGGTAATCGAGGTTACTGAAATTCAATAAGCTTTTTCCCATTATTACATATTAAGTACATATCAAATTTCAATTCTCAATTTGTTCGGGAAATAGAGCGTTTACAGACACACAAACACACAGAGAGAGAGAGACAGACAGACGGACGGCAATTTTTTTTTCTACACCCACAAAAAGGAATTGATTAAAACAACAAAACATGTTTTGTTGAGTACATTTTGGT
This sequence comes from Maratus michaelseni, assembly GCA_963931845.1. NCBI lineage: Eukaryota > Metazoa > Arthropoda > Arachnida > Araneae > Salticidae > Maratus > Maratus michaelseni. The sequence continues at coordinate 192,524,389 of OZ007600.1, forward strand.
TGTTTTAGTAAAATGTTTAGTTGAAATAAAAAAATTGGTTTTGTTGCATTGACAAAAAAATATTGTTAACACTCTTACAAAATTTTAACAAAATTTCATCAATTTTACTTGAGTTAACAAAATCTGTTTTTTTAATTTTACCATAATTTTGTAATTTAAATTTGTAATTTATACAAAATTTAAATTGTTGTGTAGTAGCCATAACTCTCTCACGTAATTTGGTTTATTTGACTTATATAGCTATATAGTTAAAGGATTAACATAATTTTTGGATAATTAAAACTTTTTTAATTGGCACGGAACAAGGTATTTTTAAAAATCCCCTATCCCATTTATTACTTTCTTCTGTCTTTAGAAGAAGAAAGAAGTTCTATCTTTACAAGAAGATTAGTTTTTGGCGTAAATAGCGCAACAGGTGGCGCTGCTATGTTGCAATTTTCGCGATTTCTCAAGAACTAATGCACTGATTTACATCAAACTACAGATTGAGTTAGACCTTGACATAAATAGAAGCTGATTACGTTTTGGAATAAATAGCCCAACAGGTGGCGCTGCTATGCTACTTTTTTCATGATTTTCACTATAAATAAATCTCAAGAACTAATGCACGGATTAATTTTTAATTCATTTTCAGCAGTGATTTACGCCTGTAATTCTTAAATAATAACCAGTGAATTTTTAGTCTGCTTTTTATCAAGCATAAACCTAAAGAGTGAAAAATGTCCCAAGCCGGGAATCGTACCCCGGTCCTCAGAATAGCGCTCTGAGGCCCCAGCATACGGTAACACAGTTAATTTTTAATTAATTTTCTGCAGTGAATTACGCCTGTAATCCTTGAATAATAGCCAGTGAATTTTTTATCCTGCTTTTTACAGGCGTAATTCACTGCTGAAAATGAATTAAAAAAATAGCTATATGTTGCCGTATGCTGGGCTTTGTATTTTCGTCTCATGCTTGCTGCAGAAATTTGCATGCTCATGCAGGGCCTGTTTACCGAATAGGCCCGGGAAGCCCGTGCTTACCCAAAGAAATACAAAGGTACCCCCAAATTTATTTTTCAAAATAACTTTTTACAAAAAAAAAAAAAAAAATCAATTAGGGTAAAAAATGCACTTTTTCCTTACGAAATTTTTATCTAAGAAGCTCGCTCTTTCTAAATTGTTGTTTACTCGAAATTTTGATGGTAAAATTTCAAATTGTTGCAGCATACCAAAAATGGATTTAGTAAATAACAAAGCAATTTGTAGAGGGGGACACCAGAGTAACGTCAGGCTTCCCCTACTTTTATGTCTTAAGAGGGCTTTGTGCTCATGATGACATTTCCATCTTGTGCTGCGGTTGCAGCAGGTCCGACATATATAAGAGTGAGAAATTTCGAGTTTGGATATTGTTCCTTGTAGTTCAGTGGTAGAGCCCCAGAGCGCTGTTCTGAGGACGCGGGATCGAGCCCCGGCTTGGGACTCTGTCGGTTTGCGCTTGAAAAAAAGCTAAAAATTCATTTGTTATTATTCAAGGATTACAGGCGTATTTCACTGCTGAAAATAGTTAAGTTTAGATTGTTTCTAATACATAAAATAATTTTAAAGTAAATATTGTAATTGTTTCTGTAACAAAAACCTTTTGTTGTTAAAAAAAAAAAAATTCTTAAAATTACACAAAACAATTGTTCTTTAAACAAAAGCTTTTTTGCCGAAACCGAAAAGAACTCTTAAAGTAAGAGATAATTATATTTATTTTGAGAAAACTTACAACAAAAGAATTTTGTTAACTCAAGTAAAATTGAACCATTTTTACTTGAAACAACAAAACATTTTTTTATTGATGATACAAAATTTTTTGTTGGAATTGCAAAAAAAAATCAACAATATTTTTCTTGTTGATTCAAACAAAATTTCCATTGACCCATATTTAAACGGAAAGTTTTGTTGGGCCAACCAAATATTTGTTCATTCAACAAAACTTTTCTCTGGGTGTAAAAATATGTTTTTCGAAATCTTCAGTGTCTGAAACGTGTAAATCCGTCAAAAAAATTTTTTTTTTCGATTTTTAAAACGATTACAAGATTTACAATATACTACGTATGATGGGTAAGTAATAAACAACATAAAAAACTTTCGGTCAGAAATAAATAAAGTACAAAATTGTATTAAATTAATGAAATAGAAATAAAAAATGTTAAATATGCCTACAAAATATTTACAGTTAAAAATAAATCAAAAAGATAAAAATGCTATATACAAATAAATATATACAAAAGGCCCACGAAGGTTATTACTAGCAATAGCTAGCGGAAGAAACAAGAGAATGAAGTTATGCTTTAATTAATTCGCCTCTTTAGTGAAGCAATGGAAAGTAAGGAAATTAACATGTGACTTCTTTCCTTTTCTTGTTAAGGTCAAAGTTTTAAACAATAGAGTGGCAAACGATATTTGTGATTGAGACAGATAACGTTTTATAAAAGTGTTCGCTGAAAGTTGTGTGCATGATTTCGTTTGTTTTTTAGTTTGTTATGATGACGACAGGCTATCTGAGATATGAGGATACAGATTTGGATGAAGAGTCTTGGAGGATGGTTAAGCTGGAGTTAAAAGAGACGGAGGAGAAAAAGAGAAAGTGCTTGGCTATTTTAAAGAAAAAAATATTAGGTAAGCGCTTTTTTAGATCTCAGGCTATCAAAACCTGAGAGCTAATGTGCCCGCCGGATCTGTATGTATATAAATCAGGCTTGGAGACCACCGACCAGGCCCCTACCTACCGGGATTCGACCCAGTTTGACGGGTTTGAGTGCCTGGAGAATGGGGCGAAAATCGCCTGATCGCCTCATGGAGGCGGTCCACTTAAGACAAGTACCCAGGTCGGCCAACTAATGGAGTCCTGTTTTACTGTGTTGTTCACTCCTGAGTTTCAGTGTTCTGAGATCTGACGCCGCACACCACGAACTCGTCATGGCAGTTGGAATAGGGCTGGACGATTTAGTGCCAAAACTTTTGTACTCAACTTAGCCTGAGAATTGGGGGGAGAATTTTGAGGGAAAGTAAATTAAGCAATTAATTAATTAAAAATTTTTGAAGATACTGTGATTAAGTAATAATTGCCAAAAGCTGGGTTGCTTCCAGAAGAAGGACATGATTAATGCATGGGCAAACTCTTCCCCTGCTGTGACCCCCTCCTCTCTGATTTTAGGTGCCTTCCAAATTTGATATTTCTTTCAATATTTTAAACTTATAGAGTATGATATAGCGGACATTTCGAGACTATAAAATTTGTCTACTATTCGGAGATGTCCACATTTCTGATGTAAAAATATTCAAACATGTATGTGTTGTGGATTGAAAAGGTGGATTTTCGCTAAATAGAGGTGTCCGCGTTTACCTCTAAAACCGGACACTTCCGAATAGCGGAAAAATTCTGTGGTCCCGAAGTATCCACCATTGAAAGATTTTATTGTTTTTAGATAAATATATTTTTTGTTTTCAATCTTATCTTACTGTAAAAGCTCAAAACATTGAATATAATCAGTACAATGTCGAAAGAGATTTAAAATATCAGCTTTACGAAAATTGCGTATTAAATTTTAGGCCCCATAAAATCGGGTGTGTGTGTGTGGGTGGGGGGGGGGGGTAGTGCCATGGACCAGTTTTCCCATGCTTTAATAAAGTTCTTCTTCTGGAAAAATTACCAGCCCTGCTTAGTGGCAAAATATATTCCCATTTATCGAGGATGCAATGTGGTCAAATATGGCTGCATTTAATGCTTTAAAAAAAATGTGGTAAAAAAAGGCAACTTATTGCCGACAGATCAGAGCACGAAAATGGCCGCAATTCAGACGTTTCAAATGTCTTAAATTCAGACACAAATAAGTGTCTTAAAAGATTAAGACACTTTAAAGTGTCTCTTTTTTAACCATCCGTTTCAGACATCTCAGTTTACAGTGATAGAAAAAGGGATGTTGACAACAGAAATAATATGTATGATTTTAGAATAATAGGACTTTGCAAAATAGCACTAATTTACGGAAAAGTACTGTCAAAAGATAAGAGTTTATATTTAAAATAAAAATTTAAGTGAAATCACACATTGTTAGTCATAGAATATCCCTCTATTAAATAGTTATTAATAAAACTTTAAAAGCAACTAAAGTACAGTAAACAATAATGTTTGATTAGATTTAAATTCATTAGCAATTAATACCGAGATCTAAAGATGTAAAATTTGAATTACACATGAAAAAAACATAACGTACATCACAGGAATTATTAAAATACTAAATACAACTTAATGGGTATTTGAAAAGAAAGAAATTAATTAACTGATTAAGATTTTGGTTAATTACTTGCCCTTATGGTAATTTTAAAACTATCATATCTTTATAAGGCATGCAATGAAAGTAAACACAATTGTGATAAGCTTGGAATAAAATATTTTAGTTTATTTCTGTCAGTAACCTAATTTAATTCATTATGTAATTCCAATTGAATTTTTCCTTAAGAGTTCAATTACTGTTACAAACTATGAATTAAATAAATGTTGCCAATAAAGTATTTTATTCCAATCTTTACCACGCTTGTGTCCATTTTCATTGCATGCTCTAAAATATATGATTCTTTTAAAATGCCCATAAAAGAAACAAAAAAAAATAATTCACTCCATAAAAAGTGAACATTCACTCCTATGAAAGAGTGGCTATTCACTCCTGTGAGGAGTGAGAAATCCACTCCTTTTGCAAGAGTGAATAGTCACTCCTATGAAAGAGTGGATAGCCACTCCTATGGAAGAGTGACTATTCACTCCTATCAGGGTGAAAAAACCCACTCTTTTTGCAAGAGTGGATAGTCACTCTTCTGAAAGAGTGAGTATCCACCCCTGTTTAGAGTGACTATTCACTTCTCGGGAGTGAGTATTCACTCTTTCAGAGAGTGAACAATTTCACTTTTGCCTAGAGTGAATAGTCACTCTAAAGAGGTTGGGCAAATTTTGACTCTGCGATAGAGTGAATATCCACTCCTCCGGAGTGAATAGTCACTCTTTCTTGTTTAGAGTGTATGTACGTACTATTTGTACGTAACGCGAAAAATCTTGATAGAAATATCCGTTTTGCTTCAAATTTTGTTTATAGGTTCATTGAGATAAGGCACTTCCCTGATTTGTTTTGGGGGTTTATTGGTTAAGTATAAGGTGGGGGGGGGATGAGGGTGATAATCCCCCTTTATTTAGATAAATGGGTTTTCCATGCAGAATTATCCGATTTGCTTCAAATTTTGTTTATAGGTGTATTGTAATAAGGAGCTTCCCTGATTAGTTTTGGGGGTTCATTGGTTAAGTATAAAGGGGGATAACCCCCTTAATTTATTGTCGATTTCTTTATTTTTCGAGAGGAAAAATTCTTTGAAATAAGAATATAATATACATTTACTGCGAATAGCCTGTGAGCTCAGTGTTATCAGTTTAACTGGGCACTTTCAGTGTTTGATGCACTCTTAAAACTGGATACTTAAAAATAAGGAAAATGTACTCATTTTTGAGTATTTTCCGATCTTATAATAGCTCCGAGTACTTAACTCTTAAATTTGAGAAATGCATGTAGATTTTTTTTGAGTACATACAAGGACTCGAACATAGGTATGTATAGAAACACACATACTCATATTTTTGAGCACATGTAAAACTCAAACATGAGTAGTTAGACTTAAAATACAAAATGTATATACTCATTTCTGAATACATTTATAAATCAAGTTTAAGTATACACAATTTCAATTTTTTAATGTATGAATTATATGTACTCATTTTTTAATACATTTATGAATCAGTGATGATTATATTAAGTTTTTTATCTGAAATATGTATATTTTACGTACTCATTTTTGAATACATAAAAGAATCGTTAATACATATGTTTGACTTAAAAAAATTAACTTTTTTTTATATGTGTACTCGTATTTGAATACGTTTATCAATCAATTATGTTTATATGTTAAGCTTTTAAATCTGAATTAATTATACTTTTAAGTACTAGTTTTTGAAGACATAGAGGAACCGATAATGAATATATTTGGCCTCGAATCTAAAATTTCTTTTCTGTATGTACTTATTTTTGAATATATAAATGAATCAATTATTAATATTTTTGGCTTCAAATTTGAAATGCCTCTGTATTCCATCCATTTCATGGTAAATCATTCGTGGTATATCCATCTATACTATACTATGCTATAGTACTATAAGTAGCTATACCCAAACCTGCGTTGTATAGTTTTTTTTTTTACAAAGTCTTACTATTATTTTAGCAACGATTTTTGTAATATTGTAGCTAGTAATTAATATATTAATGTTAATCCTTTGAGCGTGATTAAAAACTCGCAATTGAGCGTTTATTCAATTCCAACTATTAACTCACACCCTCTATATCAGGGGTGCAAAAATCTAGGCGCCAATGGGCTGATTCCCACCACTAAATTTTATTAGTATTCTTCGTCAAATTTTATTAGTATATTTCGCCTAAATATTATCAGTATTCTTATTGGGTGAAGAATACTAAAAATTTAGTGGTGAGAATCGGCCCATAGGCGCCTAGATTTTTGCACTCCTGATCCAAGAGTTCAAAAATTCAAAATTAAAAAAAAAATGTTGTTTAAAATACAATATAATTCGAAGTACTTTTTTGATTGAAACAATGAGAATTTTTTTAATTTAACAAATAATTAAAGTAACATGTTATGATTGTCTGTAACGTATTTTAATTTATTTTACAGTGAAAAAGAGTAGTTTATTTATGTAAATCAGGGGTGTCAAACTGTGGCCCGCTTTATACCACTAAATTTAAAAAGAAATTGCGACTTTTTGAATCGCAGAAATTCGATAATTAGATAAGGCAATGATTAATATAAAATTTTAGTGGTATCCAGCAGGCCACAGTTTGACACTCCTGATGTAAATAGTAATAGTAAATAAAGTTTAAAATAAGCAATTTTTTGTGATCTATAGAATTAGCAATTGACCACTTTTCCCTTTTCTTATTGTTTAATTAATTATTTATTTATTTTGACTTTATTTTTCAGTAAATCTAGAAACATGCAAAATTTCATAGTTTAAATTGTATTTATATAATTAAACTGTATAATAAAAATATTTAAAAAAACTAAAAAGAATTTGAATTGCTAAAGGTAATTATTACGTACATAGCTGCCAACTTTTATGCTTTATTCTTACCACTAAAATTTAATAGTAATTTTTTACTTATTGAATCTCCGTAGTTAGGCAATTAAATAAGGCACAATTTTCTATTAAATTTTAGTGGTAACTAAAAAGCGTAAAAGTTAGCAGCTATGTACGTGGATATTTATTCTACTTACAAAATAAAGAATCTGATATTTAAAAAAAAGCATATTAAACAGGCGTGCAAAAATCTAGACGCCAATTGGCTGATTCCCACCACTAAATTTTAATAGTATTTTTCGCCAATTTTTGTCAGTATACTTCGCTTAAAATTTATCATTATTCTTATTAGGCGAAGAATGCTAAAAATTTAATGGTGGGATTCGGCTCATTGGCGCCTAGATTTTTGCACCCCCTGCTCTATATATTTATATATCTTGTTCAAATTTTCAATCGTCAATAAAATACTCTTTATTCATCCATTCAAGTTCAAATACATTTTTTAAAACTTGTACTGGATGACAATTGATGTTAATGCAGTTTTTCTAAATATTAATTCATTAATTAAATTTAATTAATTAATTTTAGTTTTACATTTCATTCCTGTTCAAAAGTATAGACTCACTCCATATTTTAGTCCCCTTCGCTCGCGCGCCGCCTGGTCTTTGTCCGTGAACAGCCCCATTAACTTTTTACACGTGAAGGTTTCGCTATGATACTTCATTGTGAAGTTCGGTAATTTTTTTTAATCAATATTTGAAAAACGGCATAATCGTTAGATTTGAAATTTATATCAAGAAAAATACAATTTTTTACCTTTCTGACGCAGTTTGTCTAACAATTTTGTGAGAAATACTTTTCGAGCTATTATTTTTTGATATTTTATCTATTTATTTTTTATTTAATTTTTAATACATTTCAAAAATTTCTCTTATGTAAGATATTTAGCAGGATATAAATTTAGGAATAAATACCATCAGTGGCGAAGCGTGTAGATCGATGGAAAAAAAATCTTTTTGACCTAAGTAGGAATTGACTTTAATTTTTTTTTTAAATTACTTATTTTAAAATGTATATTTATTTATATTCTTATTTTCTAATGTAAATCCATTAAACCATTTTACTTGTTGAAAATTAAAAATTTCTAATTTTAATGTACATTTTGTGAACGAATAACTCTTATAGCACAATTTCCTTATTTTTGAGTGTAGAAAGGAAGAAATGTTAATTTTTTGTCGGTATTTATATATATAAAAAAATATTTTAAAATTTGAATAACTTTTAAAGGAAACGAAATGTGTTTTTTTATGAACACTTTTTTTTTACGAGAATCATATTTTCAAGTTTTTTCCCCTTAAAACTATAAATCCCGAAGACAATTTAAATATACAAGAAAGAAAAATCATGCTTCAAGAATAGATTATGAAACACTTTCCATAACTAACAGAATACTTTAACAAACCTTCCCTGTTTCATAAGGTAAATAAAATACATAAGTAAACATCTTATAAAACGTAAAACCCATTTGAAAACAAGATTTTAGCAATTACAGGCCATAGCCAGAAATGTAATTCCATTCTTTTGTGCAGCCTTCTATATAATCTATATATACACGATTTGCATATACACTACATAGTATGCTGCAATTTAGTTTAATATAAGAAAACACATAACACAGTTGAAAATTCACCTTCAGCAGTTTCTACTAATAAACGGAAACATACTTACATTCTTTTGTACAGCGCTGTATACTACCGTAAGGTTTTTATACACGCCACATATTAAGCTAAAGTTTAATCCAGGCAAAATCACCCTAAAAACTATTAAAATCGCCTTACCAGAAATGATCATACAGAGATGGCCATGTATCCAGTTCTTTGGTTGATTCTGTATATGATTTTATTTATATTCAACAAACATCTCTTAGTTATACTAAATATATTTCACGTTCAACATGTGTAACTCGAATTTAAAAAAAAAAAAAAACCTTTAAGCAATTTATTTTTATACACAATAATGCTAACGAAGTATTTTGTGTAGCCCTGTATATAATGTATAGCATTTATACATATCACATAGTATGGAAAAATTTAGTTATACGCATACCTAACTGAAACCGCATTTCCAGCAACTATCGCTCATACATAATACTTTGGATACAGTGCTGTATCCGAAATATTTTGTGTTTCCCTATAAATGAATGATAAATGCTGTGCACATCATATTGTACAAAAAGTATCTTGTAGTAAACCTCGATAATGTATATCAATTTTATTATATTTCAAATAGTGTAATATAATTAAAATACGCTGCAAGCAATTTCCCCCCATAATCCATTATGTAACCGAATACTTTTGTGTGGCCCTGTAAATGAATGATAAATGTTTTACACTCCATATTCTACAGAGAGCATGTCTTAGCGCACATTTTTGTAATAGTGTAACATAATTAAAATGCACCGCAAACGATTTTTCCCCGTGGACGTATAACGGAATTATTTTGAGTTATCCTGTAAACAAATTCTTTCTTTCTTTTTTTTTCTGTCATAATTCTCAAAAAATAATATCTAAAAAAGAAATAGTCTGTAACGATGTATTTTCATATGATAGCCACCCAGTATCGCAAGGATTAATACATGATTGATCAACCCACCCTATATTCCACACCCTTGAAGTGTAATGGTTTGTTCCGGGCAAGCTAGAAGACGCAAAGAGACAACAACTATTAGTTTTTCACTGATGAAGGCCGAGTGGATTTCGGTTGAAAACGTTTTGATTTTAAAAGGACTTTAATGTGTTTTTAAATGATTTTGATTTATGTTTTACGCACCTTTAAGCAATGCATTCGCATTTATTTGTATCTTCATTAATTTTAATAATAAATATATATTTTAAAATGTCTTGCCGCCCATTGACTAAGTGTTCTAATAATTTTATTTATGTGTTAATTTTTCATTGCAACCTCCACAGACTGTGAACGTATTCTCTCTATGAAGGAAATAACCATCCATACAGGTCCACAAGCTTTATAAAACTTTGTATAGGATATAAGCTGGTAGATGTCTAATACGCGTTGCTGGGTGGGGCTAGTTGAGCTCAAGCCCTTGGGTAGGCCTCCCGCACCTAGTTGAACTTGTTTACTTAGACCTCATCTTTCACCTTATCAAACAGTGAAGTTTTAAGTAATTTTAATTAATTTTTCAATTAATTTTCAGCAGTGAAATTCGCCCGAAATTATCTCTATAATAAAACTGTAAGTCATGTGACTGTCCTCAACAGTTCCGGTATGCCCGTATCGCTTTTTCATATGCCATGCGGCCATTTTTATTCAACATTATTTTTCTAATAAAACTGCATAAAAGTTACATTTTTAGAAAGATCGTTCAAAATAAATTAATATTTGAGAGGTGACTTACGTTCAATTAGGTATATATTCTGCAATAACTTCAGTTGAAATTAGCTTCGCAATTCAAATTCTCTATCCATGAAAGTAAACAAAAAAAAATAATAAGATTCATTCGTCTTGAAGGTTTAAAATATTAAACCGCATTAAACCATGGATATAATCGTTCGTAAAGAAAGTTTTCCGTGAATGATTTTTTGGAGCGCTGCCTGGTGTCAAAAAAGTAATTCGCACCAGGACCTGTAAGACCATCAAAGTTTACCATAATTCTGCTTAATGAAGTGCTTTACAACTCAACTTCCTAAAGAATCTTTTCTTGACGAAGTTGAATGTAAACAAATACAGGTCATGTAATAATATTTAATGAATCAAATTTCGAAACGAATTGCCAGTTAATTTGATTTTTATGTATTATACGTGGCAGGAAGAGAGATCACCTAAAATGATTGTTAATTGCCAATCATATTTACCATTGTTAATGACCAATCGCGTTCCAAATAGTAATTTAATATACATTTATAAAATACATAACATCATTAAGTACTTTTATGTTATTTGGGTGCAAATCTCGCCAATAGCATTTTTCAAATCGCCAATACCAGTTTTTATTCTTCACATGTTCAAATTAGAAACGATACTTTGATTCTGAAATCAAATGTTTTGATTTATGATACTATTTTTTGGTACTTTTCCGTTATACGGACACCATTGTCGCCAAGCATACATTTGCATACATTTAATACATACATTTACATGCATTTACATACATTTACATACATACATATTACAAAATTTAAATTTTTTCCGCAATTATTCTATAAAATTTGTCCATTCAATAATATTCGGTATATAACCCAGCTTATTAAAATAATTCTCATTCTTAAAATAGCCTTTTACTATCCATATGTAAAGCCAATTATTCCTAATCCACTTAATAATATTTATTCGAATGTAGTTATTCTAAAAATGGCGATAGCTTTTTTAATTTATTCTTTAAATAGAACATCTTTATTTTAATCCATTATTAAAATTCATTAGTATTATTCCCGTGTGGTCAAATTGCTATAACTTCTTTATTTAAATGCTAAAATATCGTATCTCTTAAAATATTCCGCTCAAAAAACCTTATTTCATAAAGTTATCCTATTATTAAATATCAAATGTCTATTAAAATATTTCCGAAAAACTTTAATTCTTTCTTTTTTTTTTCCCTTTTATAAAGATTCATTTTCTTTTCTTCTTATTATTTTTATTACGTATTAAATTCGAAGTTTAGCTACAGCCTCAAAAACAGATAAGCTGGTTTGTTGATATGACAGGCATCTGGTACGAGATTATGGAATATTCTGGATGGGCGTAGAAAGTTTTTGCATTTTACAACAAAATAAATCCACCGGAAATATTGATAAAGTTCCAAAAGAGACCTTTTGATTCGATAAAAGTGGGTCACGTGACGTATTCTGTATTATTACGCAAGCTAGTTTAAAAACACGATCATCCTGATTCGGAGAGGATTTTTCGACGCTGGTGTTTGCTAAAAGAATCGGGACGGATTCTAGAAAATAATGGAACGTTGTATTTTTTTTCGTTTAGCGTTGGCTAATGAGCATTTTCCCTGAAGAGATGTCTTAAACTGGAAATAAAAGGTTCTTCGACAAAAATATGGACTGACATTTCTTGTTGTTGATGATACCACCCGGCCGCCTGATGCGAACTAAAAGGGAAACCAATAACATAGCTAACCCTATTTATCACGAGCACGACTGCCTTCTTCCCGGATTTGAACTTGGAAACACGACATTAATATAATAAGTCGACAGGATGCTGGTGATCAACAAAAAGTTTGTGTAGTTAAACGTGAAATTTGCCGATTAGAAGAATATGTTACGAGGACGTCTACGCCATTACAGCACGTTTACGTCTGGTGTTTTGTTATTTTGTAGTTTTATAATAAATTAAAAATGGTCAAGCCTAAAAGAGAAAAGAAGAGGAAAAGTTGGCCTAAGTGAAGTTGTTGCTAGAGAATATACTATTCATCTTCATAAGCGTCTTCATGGTGTTGGTTTTAAAGGATTGCGAAAAAGCAGAACTTTTGTGTTATCAAGAAAATTAAAGATTTTTAGATATGTGAAACTTTCCTGTGAAATATGCTCAAGAGTAACTGTAAGTTGGTATTTTTATTTATTGGTATCTTTATATGTTGATATTTATTAGTTTATGTTATATTTAAAATGTTTTATTTATTTAATAGTCTACCTTGAAATTTAAAGGTTTTATATACTATGTTATACTGATTAAATTTTTGTTTTTAAAATTTATTTCTGTTGCAAATATTTAAGTGTTGTTAAGGTTAATTAATTTATTTGATGATTTCGTGTGATACGTCATTGTAATATTATAGACAGCGGTGTAATTTATATTTTCATGTTTTAAGAACAGATATTCTTAAAAAAAAAAAAAAAAAAAAAAAAAAAAAATCTATTATTTTTAAAATGTTACTGAGATCGTAAATTACATATTTATTTACTATTTTATCTATTTCGTTATTTGTATGGTATATAGTGTTATAAGTTTAAAATTTAATGTTTTTAAGATCCGGATATTTAAAAGAAGATCGAGTTAACTCTTTTGTTAGATTAAATATTATGGCAGAACCAAAATTTATAGCATTTGATCCAGATTTAGGAGTTGAGATACAGGCGTGGTTAAAATACTTTGATGATGCTTGTGAAAAAGAAAAGAAGGATGATGATTGGAAGTTTAAAAATATTTCTCAAAATTTAAAGGGAGAAGCTCTTAAGATTTACATTAATGATTGCCTTAATTGCACTAAATACGAACAGATAGCTGATATCTTAACTGAGAATTTTATTAGGGTAAATATCCCGAAATTTTCTGAATTTTCTGCTTTGAAATTGGATAGTTTAAATAACTTAGAAACTTATTTTAGAAAGAAAATTGAAATTGGTAGGAAATTGCATTTATGTGAAACTATATTACTACAAGGATTAACCGATGGTTTAAAACCAGAATATCAAAATTATCTAATTGTTAACCCTCCTGAGAGTACAACAGAATGGTATAGAATTGTTAAGCAATTTGTGGAAGTTTCCACCCCTGCTGTTACAAGTCCATCATTACCAAGTAAACCTAATGCAACTAATTTTGACATTCCTCGATATAGTGTGCAGCCTAATAGACCAAATTTTCAACAAATTAATACTCCTAGGCATTGGATTCAGTCAAATCGGCCCAATAATCAATTTAATTCTCCTCGAAACTGGGTTCCTCGACCAAACTATAATTTTCAAAGACCTAGAAATTTTCAAAACAGAGTACAAAACAATTATTTTCAGAACCAGTACCCATCTAGGCCATGTAGAATTTGTGTAAACAAGGGTGTAATGAATGCTTTTCACTGGGAAAAAGAGTGTATTTTTAATAACAACTCAACACCCTCTGATACTCTTCCAATTGGTACTCCTAATGTTTGACAATTAATTGTGTATGGATATACGAATAATTATAATTTACCATGTGTCGTCGATACCGGTTCAACTATCGCAATTTTACCATTAAAGTTTGTTAAAAAATTGAATTGTAGTAAATTAATGAGCCACTGAAAGATTATTTATGATGTAAATATGTAAATAGAGTGTTAGTATTTTATTGTTTATTTAAACTGTGAATATATAAAATTAAATTTAGAATGTTATTGTTTATTTTCATTTAATGTAGGATTTATGATGCATTTACCAACTTGCTAAAATATTTAATATAGAAAATTTGAAAATTTTTGATGGTGTTATAATATTAATAAAGTGTTTAAATAAAATGCTAGGTAAGGTAGAAATTAAATTACTAGAACATGCAGACATTTAGCACTATGTTAACCTAGCTGAATTGCTCTATTAGGTAATTTGAATTTTAATAATCTTAAGCTCACCAATGGGAAATTTTTTTTACACCTCATTGGTCCATAGCTTAGGTAAAAATAAGTTCATTATTTACCAAGTCCTCAGCAGTAATAAATTTACTAGAATTGAATACTCAGAATAATTATGATGTGATGATAGAATTAATACGTGATGACGATCAATATGAAGATAAAGTCATGTTTTCCTTGATGACAAATAATAAAAATATTTAGAAGAGAAATTGGAAAATGTAGGTAAGTTGCATTCAAAAAATTCATGGGGTATGTAATAAAATTTTGTTGATGATGTTGCTCTTCTTGTTCTTTTTGCTGATGATACAATTGTTATTATTATTATTACTATGATAAAAAAAATTATTCTAAGGTAGTTAATGCAACATATTAAATTTAAATTTAGCAAAAATAATAAATAAAATTTAGGAGATTTTTATGTATTTTATTGAATAAATGTTCTGGTTAATGCTTAATTTGGATTCACAAATTCTTATAATTCTTAAAAATTCAATAGGAAAGGTTTGAATTCAGTTATGTTTCTGTCAGAAGGGTATATATGGTCTTAATTTGGAGACATGGAACAATTCGCAACCATATTTTTCACCAAATAATTTCAGACTATTTCATGAGCAACCCAAACAACAATCAAAATCACCACAGACATCACAAACACCATCACAAAATCAAACTAAAGTAAAAACAATAGAATAAATTCTAATTCTTTAAATATCTCTTATTACTCTAGTTTCAACATTATCAGGTATGTCTTTGGTGTACAACAGAGATATTACCCATTTTTGAAAGTTTAATATTTTAAAATTTAAAATAAATGTCACAGCTTTTATTTCAACATTGTGGTTATATTTTAGCCTGATCAACTAAAATATTTACTTGTTTTTGAGAGTTTTTGAGGTTGAGTAGACACCTTATGCAGGCATAAGATGTGTATTTTGATTTTAGGAATTATCAAATTGATGTTGAAAAATAAAATTAAATGTTTTAATTCTATATCAAAATAAACTATTTTTACTTATTTACTTTTTCTTAAACCAATTGTTTCAAAAATTTAATATTATGTTATTTACTTCAATAGATAATCAAATAGTAACCGTTTATAAGTATTTCTATAATTATATAAATGATTGGATAGTGATGATGTGATTTTACAGTGATTGTTTTGGTGTGACAATAGAAAATTAAGTATCTAAACTAATTGCCTTTGTATTCCATTTCTCAGCTAAAATTAACATCTTTTATTTGTTATTTATTGTCTTCATTTATTCTAACTTTGCCAAAAAAAAAAAAACAACTCTCTGCATTTAGGATATGAATACTTATAACTTAACAGTATAATTTTGTAAAAGGGTATCAGAGGAAAAAATTATTGTAAGGAACTAATGGTTGAGAGTTCAATTTCTAAATATTTAGATTTAAATTTATTTGGATTTTGAAATTATTATTATATATATTTTTTTGTATACTTTCGACTGGCAAAAATACTTTCTTATATAATTAAAAAAAAATAAGAAATTTATTTATTTGCTATGTAATTATTTTATCCTCAACCAATATTTTCCCTAACAATAAATAAACAAACTGTGATATTTTCTTAAATTATACTGATGTTATTATATTATTATTTCTACTATTGAATTATATTATGAATTACTACATATGTTGTGAAGTATTAGTTATATTGAAAGTTATTATTGTTATGTTTATGAATTGAATTTTATTATAGCATTTATTTATATTATTGAAGAGTTATATTATTTATTAGTGAAAAAATGTTTGACAAATATTAGTTAAAGATGGTGGGATCCCAACAGAAATATAACAAATCCCACAGGAATATAACAAAGATAACATATTCCAAGTACAATAAACGACCAAGAGATAATTTGACTTGTTTATTATGTGAGAAAATTAATGTGATACTTAAGAGAAGATGTTGTGACAAGTGTGACATTATAAGGTCATTATAAAGTATTGGTAAGAATGACTACAGTTTTAAAATTTTGATGGAGTAATGTCTTTATTTTCAGCCTTTACATAAAAACTGTATTTCTAAGAAAGGGACTGCAGTAACCATTTTTTTTAAAAACAAAATGAGGACTTATCACGATCCAAGAAAGAGACTGAAATAAAACAGTTGGATCTAATGAACTCAAATTTGAATTAAGTCGAATTTTTTTTAAAAAACTTTGTTTTAACAATTTGCTAGTGACTACTTATTCTAAAGCTTGTGAACTTGGTAAAAGCAAAATTCTGTTACTATTATTATCCTGTTTTTCTTGTTTATTAATATTTATTATTTATTGTTATTGTATTTTTCTTGTGCACTTACAAATGGTAAGTGAGATTGTAACCATTTCTTGTATTATTTTACAGGGGAAATGCTCGTAGCTTTATTTTTATTTATCTATTAAATTTAATTGATTACTATTATTTTATTTTTGTTTTTGTTTTTGTCTTCCAGTTCTTCAGAAATTCCCCATCTCCTTGCTGGCAGTCTCTAAATTTATACTAGTCAAAATTCAAATTTCTAAAGTATTAAATTTATATTGTCTGAATTTATAGTTACTTAACTATTAACTTCATCCAAAATCTTTAGGGAGGGGGGATAATATTACAAAATTTAAATTTTTTCCGCAATTATTCTATAAAATTTGTCCATTCAATAATATTCGGTATATAACCCAGCTTATTAAAATAATTCTCATTCTTAAAATAGCCTTTTACTATCCATATGTAAAGCCAATTATTCCTAATCCACTTAATAATATTTATTCGAATGTAGTTATTCTAAAAATGGCGATAGCTTTTTTAATTTATTCTTTAAATAGAACTTTATTTTAATCCATTATTAAAATTCATTAGTATTATTCCCGTGTGGTCAAATTGCTATAACTTCTTTATTTAAATGCTAAAATATCGTATCTCTTAAAATATTCCGCTCAAAAAACCTTATTTCATAAAGTTATCCTATTATTAAATATCAAATGTCTATTAAAATATTTCCGAAAAACTTTAATTCTTTCTTTTTTTTTTTTTCCCTTTTATAAAGATTCATTTTCTTTTCTTCTTATTATTTTTATTACGTATTAAATTCGAAGTTTAGCTACAGCCTCAAAAACAGATAAGCTGGTTTGTTGATATGACAGGCATCTGGTACGAGATTATGGAATATTCTGGATGGGCGTAGAAAGTTTTTGCATTTTACAACAAAATAAATCCACCGGAAATATTGATAAAGTTCCAAAAGAGACCTTTTGATTCGATAAAAGTGGGTCACGTGACGTATTCTGTATTATTACGCAAGCTAGTTTAAAAACACGATCATCCTGATTCGGAGAGGATTTTTCGACGCTGGTGTTTGCTAAAAGAATCGGGACGGATTCTAGAAAATAATGGAACGTTGTATTTTTTTTCGTTTAGCGTTGGCTAATGAGCATTTTCCCTGAAGAGATGTCTTAAACTGGAAATAAAAGGTTCTTCGACAAAAATATGGACTGACATTTCTTGTTGTTGATGATACCACCCGGCCGCCTGATGCGAACTAAAAGGGAAACCAATAACATAGCTAACCCTGTTTATCACGAGCACGACTGCCTTCTTCCCGGATTTGAACTTGGAAACACGACATACATTTACATACATTTACATACATTATGCATTAGCATACATTTTGGCATGGTGTCCGTATAACGGAAAAGTACCTATTTTTTATTTTTCTATTTTCTATTTTAAATGAAAAGTGTGAACGGCATGCATTTTAAATTGGAAAAGCTGTCGCAAACGCTCCGGGGTTGGCGCGGTTTTTGTTTTGCGCCATCTTGACGAGAAAATCCCATTTTCACTGTTAGAGATTGCTAAAACAGCATGTTACTTTTATTTTATTATGAAATAACCAGAGGGCCCGTGCGAAGATTTCGCACTGAAATCTAATATTTTTTAAGTACTTCTCTATTATCCCGTCGACCAATTTTCATAACAAAAAACTACCGCCAAACTGTAAGATTAAACGCCAAAAATGCAGTCCCATTTACTTGATGTCATAATCATTATGCGTGTTTGTTACGTCATCTAGTGGTTTTACATTCGACATTTGCGTGTATTTTTCATTATGTTTTACTGATTTAGTAGTTATTTTATTAATTAAAATAACAATTGTGTCCTTAAATTCTTATATTTTATTTATTTATTTATTTTTTGATATTCCAATGGCAACGTTTTCCCGTTTATTTGGCGATAGTTTTTTGTTATGAAAAGTGGTCGACGGGATAACAGAGAAGTATCATTTTTTATCAATATGTAATATTTATTAGATGCATGTTTAAACTTCTAAAGAAAAAGCAAGGATAAAAATATCTTCAAACAGCATTTAGTTGTTAGTCAAGCCAGAATATCATCTAATTTATTCCATCAAGGTTAGACTAAAAACTGATTCAAGATTGCTAAAGGCACGCGCGAAAAAAAAAAAATTAACAATCGTATTTTGACTGCATTAGAGGATGACGTCATCCGCTTCGGGAAAACCATAGGACTTAGAAATATAAATCTAAACATTTCAATTTCAATTTCGCTTTTTAATCATAAGTATAAAATAAACCCGTGCGGTGTTTTTTTATTATAATTACTATGAGCATCCTATAATGTGGTATTTTATTTTTTTGGCAACAATAAGTTCAGGAAAACCTTTCATTTCTTTCATGAAAGCAATGCCGATTTAATTTTTTAATTTCAGCAAATTTCAATCAAAAACATGTTTTAACGAATTGTTAAGCGGGCTATGTCAGAAGCCTGTTCTAAAACCTTTCATATGGTATGTCATTCGTTGTTCTGCGTTTCATATTTTCTGAGTAAAAGGGATGTTGACAGGAGAAATAATATATAAGGATTCATTTTATATTTAAAAAAACACACAATTTTATTAAAAAACACACACATGCATCAATTTGTTATAAAACACACAATATTTAATTTATTATAAAACATGCGGAATCTGCTCTACCAGGTTGCCATACGAAGCAAAATCTAACCAAAAACGCCGGGTTGTCCAGGCATAAAATCGCCATTTTGGCGCCAAAATGATACCCTGGTGCGTCTGCGACAACTGTACCCAAAAGGACCCATCATTAAAAATGGTAAATAATATAGGATTAAAGTAAAATAATACAGAAAATTCTTTTTGTATACACTTACTAAACACATAAAATCATATTGACGGTTTTTAGATTAGATATTTACGATGCAAGTTTTATTTGGGGTATGTTATATCCACTGGAATGAATATGATATATATTCTAATCACATATTATATACCCATGAATATATTATACATATCTATATCAACTATATCAATAGAACCGTTTTCAATAGTCTTTTATATTTATTCTACGTAATATTAACTATAAAGTTACAATATAGAGAGAAAAAATGGGTTGCTGTAATTAAAATTGTAGGTGCCAATGTTGGCGCGGCGTATTTTACCTGTTACGAATCTTAATAGTCAGTAGACATTAAGCAGACATGCCGAAATAAGAGAATTACGCTATTATAAAAACTCCTGAACTATATCAAGAAAGGGGAGCAAAGAAAAACAAAGTCGTACAAGGCATCTAGAAGGAAGTTATTTTAATCAGATTGTACGTCACGGGTCAAAAGTCCTGACAGAAAATATGGTTTAAAGGGAATGCGACTATCAAAACTGGCCTTCAAAAGTTCAATTTTCCACCAAACCATACTCGAAAATTACGTGTAATAATATGTAGCCCGATTATGGCCCATTATTCAAGACGTTTTAGATGAGAATAATGATATAATTTATAATCTTTCGTAATCGAGTCTACAGCCCAAGTTAACGAAAAACAAAAACAAATATTAGCAACAGTATAGTTCAGTGTAAATGTGGATATCATTAAAGACTTTCACAAAATAGACTTCATTGCATCAAATCGTATTAACTAAAATACGCCAATTGGCAATGGACCCAATTACGGAAAATTACTTAATATGTTTGAGAATCTCCGCATTAGCGAACATATTGCAACTGATAAGCAAACGGACATGAAGGACAAATGCTTAAGTGGGTTAAGCGGTTTTTATCAAGGAAGATGAAATACATAACAACAAAAAATATGCAAAATGCTACCATGTTCAAAAAGTCCTTGATCTGTCTATTAGAATCTTCCGGTTTGGCAAAGGATTAGGAAAAAAAATTAAATTATGAATAAAAGTAACGTGTTACAATGCTTAACATACATTTAAGGGAGACCAAACTGGTCGCCAGTGGCGGCTAGTTGAATAATAAACATGTGAATTTTAACATTGCTAACTAAGCGTAATACCGACTAAATGAAAAATGTGCACGCCGGGAATCGAACCCAGACCCTTGAAATAATGCTCCAATGCTCTACTACTTAGCTACGAGGACGTTACCCAGCGTGACATCTCTCACTCACACATGTCGGCAAGGCTGACATATGTCAGTGAAGTTTTAGGTAGATTTCATAAGAAATACTAACTTTTACATTCTCATGTTTGAATTTCTGGAAAATTTTTGCAGATCTACGCCAATTAGGACTCCCAGAACCCAAAACCACCCCCAGTTCGAAACTTTAATCTCTTTATCTATCTATCTATATCACTTTTTTATGAACACGATAACTTCAATAATTCTGCACAAATCTCTTCCAAACTGATACATAAAATCAAGGGGCATAAAATCTCGGTCAAGTTCGTTAATGGGCAAAATCGAACCAGGGGGGGAGGAAATGGGGGGGGGGGGCTTTTTGTGAAAACAGAAAAAACCCCATAACTTCTTAACTATGATACGTATCGAATCCGTTTAAAGTTATTATTACTTTTAGGAAAAGGGCCAAAAATTTATGTATGACAGATTTTTGATATCATTAAAAATGGCCTCGACGGGGGTAGGGGAAATAGGGGTTTAAGAAGAAAAAAATTCATAACTTTGGCAATTCACAAGATATCACATCCGCTTAAATTTACTATAAATCCTCTTAATATTATCTACAACTTGTATATTGACAAGTTTTTTATAGGACCAACCCTTACAGTAAAAACAAATTAAAAACAAAAAAATCCCTGCCGACTCCGCCTACAGACACAGGTAGATTTCGAAGTGGGCGGTCCCAACTGCCGTATCATGGCTAAAAGGTTATTTCTTCTGTAATTACCAATAAACAGGCGCTCCATGGTCTGCGTCTTCGAAATCTACCTGTGACTGTAGGACGTCATGGATTTTTTTTATAGTATTTTGAATGTGTTGGAAAGTGTTTTGTAATCTATGTTTGACGCATGATTTTTCGTTCTTGTTTTAAATTAATCTTGTTTTCTTTTGTTAATTATTTTAATTTGCTATTTCTATTATTATTATTATTATTATTATTATTAATGTTGCTGTTATTATTTAGAAAAAGAAGACCTCAATGCCAATTTAGACAACGCGTTTTTACTGGTATTTCTGAGAGTATCCAAGTATGACTGCGACAAAGCTTACCAGAGACTCATCAAACTCTATGAAGACAAGCGGAACATGCCAGAAGTGTTTGGTGAATATCTGCCCAGTTCAGTGGAGGTGGTGAGAAATGCAAGGTATCTGTATCTCAGCCCATACAGAACGAAAAATGATAACAGCGCTGTTATGATATGGAAAAGAGGTAAATATTTTATTTGCCGTATGCATTATTAATATTACTAGCACACTCTTAAAAGGATAGTAATGTTTAGGAATTATAAGTGAGCAAGGATTAGTTGTCATGTCATTAATTCCTCTTTGTTAAAAAGTAGCCCAGTTGCCTTATGAAAATAGGTTTTGAATTTAAACAAGAGCCTATACTAAGGCTTCTATACTAAGGCTTCTATACTATATTTAGTAGCTCTAGCCTATACATCAGTTTCAACTGACGTCATACCCTAGCAACCACCTTAGTAATTAGATTTGCTTTTTGTTTGCCCACCAAAGATGGTGAATTGTGATAGGTTGGCTCGTATTACAGGCTACAAATCCACGATTATGATTGGTTGGATAACACTTGGTGGACTGGTGATCACGTGGTTGAAACTGATCTATAGAGAAGAAAATGAAGGAACAGCCTCGTTCTGGGTAGAGCTACTAAATATATAATATTAGTATAAAAGCCTTAGTTCTGGGCAGTTGCAATTGACGTCATGCTGAAGGTCAAACACAACAAATAGGCAGTTCTGATTGGTGGAACTACCCTGACCTCCAGTTGAAGTACAATGGTTGATCAACTGATTGCATCTTCCCTATACGCAACATTAACTAATGGTGCAAACGATGTCGCGCATGTATGAGGAATTCGAGCCCATAAAAAGAAAATCGCGTCAATAATTATGGACGCGAACTATATGCAGCAAACTCGTTGTATTGGAATCTCAAAAATGCATAAAATTGTTTAATGCAGTGATCACTACAATGCATATATATGCGCTTCGCTACCATACAAAAATAACCGTACAAAGCATTCTTTTGAGTGTCCCTGTAAAAAAACTATAAGTGCTACACACTTCAGTCGAAGTAGGGAACATGCTATAGATAACGACAATAACATATAAAAATTTCAGGGCAATCTGGGCATATTCACGGGAGTTAGAGCACGGACAGGCGGCCATATGGCCTGACAAACCGAAGTCATAAACACTTTTCAACTAGGTTGGAAAGTGTTAAAAACGTTGAATGTGTAAATTGAATATAAATATCATAAGAGGAATTTACATTTGTATAAGTATATTTAGTACACGAAATTGTATCAATTTTTGCAACATCTGATGATTCTTAGTGTTTTAAAAGTAAGTGTTCATTTAGTTATAGGATACAATCTCCTGTACAAGGAGATGGTTAATCCAATGAAATTACAACAGTAAATGCATTCAGATATGTACCCGAATAATGAACATGCACAAATACTAGAAATTTTGAACATAAAATTAAAGCGACAAAGTGGGGTTCATGGGAATATATTTTTATTCTGAAATTGCATAAAATTGTGTCTAATGAACATTGCAACGAGAAGGAAACTCTCTTATTTTCATTTTCAAAAGTTAAATTATTTTTTAGACTGAAAAAAGTCGGAGATTGGCAGCAAGATTGGTCATATTCATTAAAAGACCGAAATATTTATGAAATTTTACGAAAAGTGGATCTGAACTTTATTTGCAAAAAACCAGTCATAGCTTACTACATTAGTGGACACGGTAGCTTCCCATCATTTAAAAATAAAATAGGAAAACGCTCCTCCCCGACATGCATATGCCAAAAAAGCTCAGGAACGGTTCTACATTACATATATGATGGTAATTGTCCTCTAATGAGACATACTTTCAATTTCAATAAAAATGCCACAGTTGGACAAAATCCGAATATGACTCTGTTTGATCCTTTAAACTATGATAAACCAAAAGAAAATTACAACATTCTGAATAAACATTTCTCCTTTATTAAAAAGGATATATGATCCTTTTTTCCTACATTTATAAAGTACTACTTTTTAATAGAATATATCTTTTGTTTTTGAAATTTGTATATTACAGTTCACATACTTATCACATTTTTGTACTCATACTGTTCCTATTTCAGCTTACTGTTTGAGACATGCAAAATTGCTAGTTGTGTTATGATTAGGAATTGTTTTCATGATATTTGCCTGGTCTTTTTATATGAGTTGCCCTATAGTATTGACTATCCAATCATGACAAAAAATCTTTGCTGTAGTTCGCGCATGCGCAGTTAAAATTTATTTCATACAAATACCCTTATCCCATGAAATATTCAATATATTAATATTTTAATTACAGTATACTATTTCTATAATTTTTTGCCAAGTTTTTGGAAAGCGGTGTTAAATTCGATTGAAAACTCTGCATGCTATAAAAAAAACCTTTTGAATTTTTCACAGAAACCTTAACATCTTCACGAATCTACGTGCTATGCTTACACAAATGCGCACAAATGTTGAACAGGACTTACATAGTCATTTGCTACAGTGACAGACCATTTTGAGCATTTTCTGTTACTTGGGTGATCGAAAATACTATTTTATTATTAAAATTATTATTGCTCCCCCCCCCCCCCTAATTGTCCTCGCGAAAAAATCTTCACTGAAAAACTTGAAGTCAAACATGTTCTTTACATCTCCAAAGTTCAAGGGCTTTCCGGGCATTTCCTCACGAGTTTCAGTAGCTATTTGTCGAAACGTCTGAAATTGGTCACTGCCCCTTAATTTCTGAACACCAGTGTAGGAATATATGCAAAGAAGTTATATTCTAAATTCAAATGTTGAAAGTATATTTAAAATCTTTGTATCTTAAAACTTCATTTCACTTGCCTTGTTATTGCATAGGGACCCTCAATTTGGGAACCGTTGTTGTAGTTAAATTGGTACACTGCAAAAAATAAAATAAAATAAAATAAAATAAAATAAAATAAAATAAAATAAAATAAATAATAAAAAATAAAATAAAATAAATAATAAAAAGTAAAATAAAATAAATAATAAAATAAAATAAATGGTTTTACGTTGTAATACTGACATCATAGCTGCCAGTATTATACCATAAAATTAACAATTATTATTATTATTATTATTTTTTTTTTTTTTTCTTGCAGTGTATCTTCAATATCGTTCTATTTGATATTTCAGTTTAGTGTTTTTCTTTCAGGTTATTACGATCCTTCGAAGCACCCTTATGAGCTCATCATCCGTTACATGTTCTTAGGAATAGATTTTATGCTCCAAGGAGAACTAAACCAACTTTGTGGGATTACAGTTATTTTAGACATGAAAAGCCCGTCTTGGAGCTCATGGAGCGAAATAAAGCCCGCAAGACTAAAGTTAGCAGCTAGCCTAATGCAGGTGAGATTCTATTGGAATTTTGTCAAACAGCACTTTTTGTTGCAATGGTGTAGTTGCACTGAAAAAAAAAATGTTGATTTTACAGTATAATACTGGCATTCCAGCTGCTAGTATTATACCGTAAAATTAATAGTAATAAACAGTAAAATAAGCAGTAATACGCTGCCGCGCATGCGACAAACTTTTTATTGACGATCTTTAAGGAGGTATATTTCATTAAATTAGGGATTGGATTTTCAGTGATATAAATTTGTTTTTTAAAAATAAAAGTGGTAAATAAACTCATTTTTTTTACATATCATGCCATTTTTTTTCTTTTAAAATAATTAACTTTCTGGAAATTTGATTCTTAAAGTTATAGCGCACACTTGTAAGAAAAATATATCTACTTAATTGTTAATGTTGACAAATTATAATTACAATTTATTATTATAAGCATTTTCATTATAATTAACAAATCATAATGTTTTTTTTTGCTTTTGCTCTTGTAGATAGCAGCACTAAAAAAAAACAATAATAATAGTGGTTCAAAAAATTCAAAATTGTAGGAGTAGTATAGTTTTTTTTTTTTAAATTTATTATTATTATTTTTTTTAAATTTTAGAATTTTACCACAAGAATTGCATTACATGATATTGAGACGATACTAAACTCTTTCAAAGTTCACTGCGCATGGCGTGTTCAGTAAATTGGTACAAGTGATTACGATCTTAATAATCATCTGAAACAAAAAAAATCCAAACGGATTCTGAAAATTCGCGCATGCGTGACAGTGTATTATTGCTTATTTAATTGTTTGTTACTGTTAATTTTACGGTATATAATACTGGCAGCTAGGGGTGCCAGTATCCGTAAAATTAGCAAATTTTTTTGCAGTAAAACTTTCTCACATAACAAAAAAAAAAAAAAAAAAAAAAGTATATTTTTTCGTAAAATTATAAAAACTAGATGGAACCCGTCAAAACTTGTCGGAAAAATATACTACAACAATATCACTAAAATAAGTTTCTTTATTATTTAAGAGGGGGATAGTATGAAACAATGTTTCAAAAAATTATATTATAAAAGTGTTTTGCTCCCAGTGAAATATTGTACTATTTTCGATGCAAACTTCAAATAAACAATCTGTAAACAACTGTGTAATGCAAATCATTTCGACATTACCGCCATATTCACCACTGCGAGGACGAAAATGTCATGGAGCTATGAAGTATCATACAAATAATATATTCCTACATCCATATCAGGAAATAAAAGAACATAGTACATAAAGCACACATGTCTCTCCCTGTGATAATGAGACCGAGTGAGCTCTTATGTGCATGTGAATTGTATCTGCCCAAAGGCACCGTTGAAATTCGACGTTAAAAAAGTTTAAAATGTTTAAATGAAAAGTTTTAAAATGTCCTCTTTAATCATTGTTCGTTTCAAATCCACATCTTCTAAAATGCATCCATTGTTTTACGTTAATCAATTTTTATGTAAAGAAAGAGACATTTTTTGAGAATAATAATGTACAATCTGCAGATGAGTCAGATTTTTAATGTTTTCAAGTTTAATTTATCAGTATGGTTTCTTCGATCCCTTTCCATAATCGGGGTGATTATCCCTTTTCCACAATCAGGAATCTTTTGCCTCTTTATACAGTGAAATATCCAATGGATCTTTAAAAAAATAATAAAATACAATTCCTAGCATATTCTAATGCGACACATACATCAACGAATTCAACATGATATCAATCTAATGTTCAACATAAACTGAAAATCGTTTTCTTTTTTTTTTTTTTTTTTTTTTTTTTTGTTGACAGATTTCAATTTAGCACCAAAATGCTGCATCTTATGGATAATCTGATCTTATGAGTTATCAAGTTTTTTTTTTTTTTACTTTTCACTTTTTATGTTGGTTAGGGCAATCAATTTACAATTGTGACAACTTTTCTCGGGGCAATTTTACATTATTGAAGCAAACTGATATCCATTGTTGAGATAGATTTGAAAAACAATTTATGCTTGAAAATTATTTAAAAAATCGATAAATTAAGCGGCAGTTTTCAAATAAATTTCATTCGACAGTTAAATTTTCTTTTAAATTGATGATGCAAGAATAATTTAAATTGTACGGTATTTAGAAGTGATGTAAGCGCGATATAAGAGACAGCGATAGCGCCGTTAATTGCCACAATCGATATACGTTTCAAAAAATTGCCACTGGGTTTTGGCTGACCCCCAAAAGTGGACTACCATGTTTTGACGTGGACAGAGAAATCCCCAGTGAAAGAAATAGGACTTTGCTATTAAGGAATTTTTAAATGAACTTATAATAATTATTTCAAGCTTTTTTTTTTTTTTTTTTTTTTTTTTCCCGTAACACTGTTTTTAATTATTTTAATTTTCCTGAAATCCTTTATTTTTGTGAATTTCTTTATTAAAAAATGAAATCCTCTAACCTATAATTAAAAAAAATAATTGATAAAACGTAATCAATGTATGCAATCAAGATGAAGTGGTAATCAATAAAATCACCAATTGTAATCTTTATAATTAAGAATTGAAAAATCAGTTAAAATTACATCTTGGCACTATCACATAATTTATTTCTCTTTAGTTTTAACAGTCAAAAAATGCATTTCAAGCTAAGCATAACGTTATTTTCACCGGCGTAAGTTTTCACACGTACCTTATACACTTTTATGCGTAACCACAATGTATACAAACAAAAATGTATTTTGTATTTAATTGTAATACAAAAATGGCATCAATAAAGTTATGATGCATAAAGATAAAATAAACCCAATGGTCAATATTTCCCGTAACGTCTCAATTAATATGAATTTTTATTCGCTTATAAAAATAAAGTGCACGTGAATAAATATTTTTACTAAAATTTAACTTGGAGATTACAAAATTCGGCCAAAAAGCCACGTATCTAATTTTTTTCATTATTTCTCTTTTATCCTCGCATCAATGAGACTAACCCGATTGCCGCCATTTTAAAGAAATTAAAATAAAAACATTTAAAATTAAGATTCTGCTAATTAATAAAAATATTGAACAAACGAATGAACGATAACAAATCTGTCTTTCATTTAAAGTAAGAATGATGTATAATTTGATGCAATAGTTTTCTCACGGACTGTCGAAAGAAAACGCTTAGCGTTTTAAATATATAGATGACTGAACCAATTTCTTTGAAACTTTGTATAAAGATAGATTTTAAACAAGATTAGGAAAGAAGCTGCTTTTATAATGTGTGCTGTTTAATGATTTATAAAATGTTAATATTTAAAATCATAATTTAAATTATACTGCGCTGCAGGGACCCGGAGCCAGAAAATTTTTTGCTTCGCTCCCAGTTAATAAGCTGTGGCTCCAGCTCCGGCAATGGCTCCGACTCCACACTTTTGAGTTTCAGATTTTAACTTGCAATTTTTATTATTAAAAGGAACAAGAAAAAATAATAATAACATACTCATCAGCTCACACTGAAAATAAAAATTTAATTAAATTCACAGTTGAGTTATTTGTTCATTCTTAAGAAAAGAATTGAATCTAATAAATCTTCCTTCATATTTGATCTTAAATCATTATAAATGTATTTTAATGAAGAGAATAGTCTTTCTACAGCAACTTTTCTAATGGGAATGCCGTTGCAATTACAATGCGTCAGGCCTCTTGCATGTCTGTTATTGCATGAAATTACTGAAATTACTTTAAATGGACTAACATTTTTCTTTAGTCTTGGCGTATTTTCTATTTTTTAAAAGATTTAAAAAACTAAAGGAGACCTGGAGCAGGAGAAAATTTAGAGCTCCAGCTTCGGCTCCAGCTCTGGGGAAAACACAGCTCCGGAGCATGCTGGCTCCGAGCTCCAGCTCCAGCTCCGGGTCACTGCTGCGCTGTATATATTTGTGTAACCCGGGCAGCTTGGATTGGATCCCCTGTTTTTCCATAACGGTTGGATTGGATCCACTGTTTTTCCATAACGGCGGTCTCCTGTAATTTTTTTCCAACAATGAGTTTTCTTTTGTAAACGAAAATAACATCTCTGTCATTACAGAAAATTAATACACGATTGAGGTAGGTATCCAATGTTATTTTCCAGTGATTGAAAATAATAACTACACTGATGCTAAATATATATATTTTTTTCCCCAGAAAACTGTGCCTTTGAGAATCCGTGGTATCCATATCATAAACGCTCCTCCAATTTATTACCTCTTTTACAGCATCATTTACCCTTTCCTGTCAGCTAAAATGAGAAACAAGGTAAGTACACAGACTGTTAAAACAAGTGGGTAAGTGTGATCGAAGATCGCACAAAGGGTGTCGTTTAATGTTCCTTTCAAAACACTTTATCCTTTCTTTAATAAATCCAATTAAATTTCATTTTCAAGAAAAACAAGTTGGAAATTGTACGTCAAACGTTACAAACGAGGTGCGTTCGTACGCACGTTTTAGAATTAAATTCATGATATCCCGTGCGTAGAACGGGTTAAACAGCTAGTTAAGTATATATTTTATGACACTGTTCATACAAATATCTTAACTAGTTATATAAATATTCAGATATATATGTATCAGCTAGTTATATAAATATTCAGATCTTTTCTGATTTTTAATTCTGTGAAATGAATTATATCGTCTGCAGATTAATTTCTGTCATAAAATAAGTATCTCGGTCGCTTGACGATTTAACATCCATCGGAAGCTCCTCTAACAAGAAAGCACCGATTTAAAAAAAAAAAATCAAATTTCTTAATAAATATTTTTATTAATATCTCCTAAAGTTTTGATTCGATTTTAATAAAATTTGAAATGTCTCGACAAAATTCTGCAAAGATAATATATTTTAAATTGCAAACCATTTGGTTGGGTAGTTTTTGCGTTGTTATATGCGGACAGACAGACAGACAGACGGACGGACAGACGGACGGACCAAGCGACGACTATAGGTGCTACGTATTTATATAATTACGAACGCACCTAAAAAAGGTCATATTTTTTAAAAATTAAAAATTACCGGTCTATTTTTTCGTAATTATTCGAACCATAATACGAATGGGTTTAAATTATAAATATTAAATGCTTATAAAAATCAACATTTCAGATGAAAATTTATAAAAATATATCGGCACAGATTTCATATACGCACCACGTTGGCGCAATTCCCCCCCCGGCCAATTTGGCGAAAACTTTGTTTTTGAATATTAATTACAAATAGCATGCAATAATTTTTTTTATTTCAGTATAAACATAAAATAACGTAATAAATGAAATAGCTTCTATTTTTTTAAAAAAGGAAACAAAAATAAATAAATGATAGTTTGATATAAATAAATATTGATATACATAATAAAAATAATTTGTGGAATTAAAAAAAAAATAAAAGTAAATAAACAACAATTTACATAACAAAGTTTTCGCCTAATTAGCGGGGGGAAAAATCGCGCCTATGTGGTGCGTATATGATATCTGTGCCAATATATCTACTTAATTGTTAATGTTGACAAATTATAATTACAATTTATTATTATAATCAACAAATCATAATGTTTGTTTGGCTTTTGCTCTTGTAGATGGCAGCACTAAACAGTTAAATATTTAAATGTAATTTTTGTAGAATTCTATTTAAATGGATAAGTTAATCATTCATGCTAATTTCTTAATATCTGTCTGGATTTCGTTATATTTTCTCAAATCTTTCACAAATTCGGAAAGTAGAATTAAATATTCAGTAATTGCCAGGATTTTTATTTATTTATTTATTTTCATTACATTTAAGAAATTCCAATAAATATCACCAGCCAATCTTATTTTTTGTCGCCATCTAATGACGTTTTCAAACGTGAAAGAATGTTTCTTTTTCAATTTTTGTAAAATTCTTTAGAATGAAATTTATTAAAATTAAGATAAAAATATATCTAAAATTTCTTAAAGTAAGTTAAACATATCAATGCATTGATATACATTTAGAAATTAAGTGAGTTTAAGTATGATATTTACTCTTATTTATAGGAACATATTATTTATTACATAATCAGATGTAAACAATGAAATTTTCAGTTAATATTTTGAAGAAATTCTGTACTTTTTTTTTTTTTCTCTTTCGGCTTTTTAATGTAATTGAATTTTTAGTTATTTCTTTGCTTCTATATGAACCATAAATTAAGCAAAAGTTAAAATAATAATTTTAAAAATAGCTTTTTATGAAAACAGTCTTATTTGTGTATTGGAACTTACATTTTTGTTTTGTTAACAAGGTAAATCCCCCCCCCCCTCTCCCGCCATAAAAAAAATCTACAGAATTACATGAATGTGTCAGAAAATTAACTGAAGTAACTGATTAAGATGAATGAACACTCATTATTTTATTGCTATTTAAAATGTTGTTTATTGCAAAACATTTTTGAAGTCATAATCGTTCCTTTTTCATTAATAATAAATCATTTTGTATATGCAAATCTTGTGTATTCAGTTATTCTATTTAAAGAAAATCCAACAACCACTTTTAAGAAATTTCTTTTAATTAAATCCATCGGACAATTAAATGAAAAAAACAATTAAAAAATTCAGCTTTCGCCAAAGAGAATCGAACCTGGGACCTTTGGTTTAGAAAGAATACACTTTACTAAGGTACCATCGAATCTACAATGAAAAAGTTGAAATTAAGATTATGTTTTGGAAATCGCAGAAATGGTTGAATGTCATTAAATTAATTCATTTAATTAAAATAATACAACTTTTTCAAAATTTTATGATTTTCAGCGTGACAGTAGGTATTCAGCTTTAACTACACAAAATTTCAAGTTTCTAACTTATACAGTTTTTGAGAACCGACTCTGTGACGGACAGATAGAGAATAGGGTTTCGTGACATGAACGATACCCTAAAAATGACATTTTGTAACATCATGTCCGTTAATTTTTATAATTGAACTAGCAGGCTTCGCCCGCTACGCTGGTTGGTGTCTCCAAACCAATCTTGAATCAATCGAAATATATCGGTGAATTTCCATCTTGTATTTTAAACCAATGTGGACATTTACCCGTAATATAATTTCGCATTGCTGGAAACGATACGAACGCTTTTGCGCTATTATATTTTCTAATTTGTGAGACGAAATTTGGGCTGATAAGGACTTTAGTTGGTCATTTATAATAGGATTTGGTAAAGAACTATAGAACGATATGCAATATACTAAAACCATCCCTGAACAATTTTTAACTAACAAATGCAAGCCTCATCAAAATCCATAGAACATTTTTAAAGACTTGTGTTTTATAACCGGATTTACCTGATTATATATATTCCCCTCATAATTCTAGAACCAAGCAACGTAGAACAATATATTATACACTAAAATCTTTCCTGAAAAATAATCTATATAACAGTGTAAACCACATCAAAATCCATTTAACAGAATCAGTTTAAAAGGGCTAAACTTTCATAAACTGATTCATCTGACACATAATTCTGTAACTAAACAACGTAGAAAGATTTTATATACCTGAAGCTTCCCCTGAAAAATTATCTAACTAACAGTCCTATTTCCATCGAAATCCATTTATCAGAATGTTTAAAAACGGTTATCTTTCATAATCGGGTTTATCCTTATTATAGAAATTTTACCCATAATTCTATTTCATCACATTATATTATAACGATGAAAAGAAGTTCCCCACGTTTTAACGACAGTTTGAATTTCTTCCGGTTCTATAACAGTGCATGCATTTTTAGAAATTATCATTTATAAATTGTAATATTAGAATTTTGATATTTTGGCGCCAAAGACATCGCCAAATTAGACAAAAAATGCAATATCTCACGACCTAATAGACTTAAAAGAATGTACTTAGTACCATTCGATTCAGCAAACAAAAATACATTAAAATATTTTATTATTTGTAAGATAACTATAATAGCTGATTTTTAAGGAATTTTTTTAAAGTTTGTTCTTTTTTTTTTCTTTTTTTTTTTACCTTTTTTAAAGGT
Organism: Maratus michaelseni; assembly: GCA_963931845.1. NCBI lineage: Eukaryota > Metazoa > Arthropoda > Arachnida > Araneae > Salticidae > Maratus > Maratus michaelseni. The sequence continues at coordinate 192,557,772 of OZ007600.1, forward strand.
GGAGTTTTTGAAAATCATTTCTCATTGCGCCTCTACATCCTAAGAAGTATCCCCCCTCCAAATTTTTAAGTTTCAAGATTCAGTAGTTTGCGCTGTGCGTTGATTATCTCCTCAGTCAGAACTTTCTTTTATATACATAGACAAAACCCGCGGCTTTGCTCGCGTAATTGTTGAAATATGCCAAGTTGTATTCGTGGGCAGTTTTTTATTAGAAGAGTAATACTGCTACGGATAATACTGCTTTTACTATTATTATGCTATTACTATACTTTTAATACTGCTACGTATAATTCTAAAATTACTAATTAAGCCACATTTTAAGTAAATTTTATCCTTATCGAACATGAGACTGAAGTGAATGAGAAGAGCTAAAATTAATTCCAAATTAATGACAATTTACTAGAATGTTATTTGAAGGTTTTTTGCACATTTCATTTTTCATTTGGAATTTAGAAATTTTTAGAAATCGTTCTAAGCGAGTATCTATATTTTTAAAACGAAAAGCGCATTCTGTCAAATCCACACTGTCTTTTCCACACGAAAATCGTCTCTTTGCGCATGCTTCAACGTTTTTTTTAAAGCTTCTAATCTCAGAAATGGGAAACCTGATTGATTAACCATCACCAGTTTAGCCTAGCCTAGGGGGTTTAAAAGGGAAGGGTTTGGTTATGAAGCCGTACCATTGCAATGAAAGCATAGACCTTTTAATATGTTTTTGCTCTGAGGTTGAAAGCTGAAGCTTTTTTTTTTTTTTTTTTTTTTTTTTTTTTTTTTTTTTTTTTTTTTTAAAAGAACTCATGTTTTCATTACTAAATATGAATATTTTTTCACAAAATGTTAAAGAGAGCTTGGATACAGTTATATTTATAACAGAATGAAATATCAGAGAGTTCGGAAGATGAGAGCTGTTTTTTATTGCTATGTTAAAGGAGCCTACACGAAAACAAACAAACAAACAAAAAAGCGAGAAGAAAACATTTCTTTTACAACTAGATAACAATATTTTTTCACAAAATTTTTACACGGGCTGTAAAACCGTTTTATTTATCACCCATAAAGATTTCGAAGAATTCGGACAAAAAGAACTTTTTATTTTAAAACTATGAAACGACAGGTAAAAAAACAAGAAAATGAGCCCTTTTATCACCAAATATCAATATTTTTTCGTGAACTTTTTCATTTTAAAATATAATTTCATACGAAATCGGGTTAAAGATATAAAATAATAAAAACTTGATTTAAAAAAAAAATTATTATCACGGGCCCGGTGAACGCCGGGCGGAGGTCAGCTAGAATACATTTTAAGAGTAAGCACCTTGCCAAATTCCAAGCTTCTAGTTAAGCAAACTTCTATAACAAATATGTCACAGAAATCGCAATTTTAGAACTTTTTTGTTCCTGCACACATTAAAATTTCTAAATTTTTAAAAACTGTTCTGCGGATGAAGTTATGTCTCTAACGTAACAGCCATATAAAATTTCAAGTTTCTTAACGTAACAATTTGGGATAAATCATAGTTTCGTAGGTTTTTAGAAAGTTTTTAGCTCATTTCACCCTTTTAAATTTCGAATTTTTCAGAAACCGTTAATGAGCATTAGCAGTTAAACCACCATGAAAATAACCACCATGCCAAATACCAAGCTTCTACCAACTGTACCAGATAAATCGCAATTTTAGAATGTTTGTTTTCTTTCTCCTGCACCCTTTTAAATGAAGATAGTAACAACAACAAAAAGTTGTTGATTAACAATATACATATTCAATTTTTAATATCTGTATTTTAATGTAAAAAAGACAAAGATGTGTGTGAGGGAGGGGGGGGGGGGGTGCAAAATTTCAAGTAGCGGGTTAGGGGGGGTGAAATTTCCTATAGCCCCACAAATGCCTAATCCGGCTCTGAATACACCCTCCGAGAGTCATCACAATCCACCCTCCGCAATCCACCATATCCGTGATTCATCACAATCCACCTTCAAAAGTGACGCATGCTTCTTATCTTATCTACGCCACCACCCTTCGAGATCCACCACACGTCGCCGCCACCGTACGCCTCTAATCTTATCTCCGCCACCACCGCACGCCGCCACCACCACCGTACGTCGTCACCACCACCACGAACACCACCTCCACCACCGCCATCGACGTGTTCTCATAACCGTGTTTCTCCCCTACTCACGTTTGTCCTTTATAATATAGATAGATAGAAGATGATGACTAGCATACAGAAATGAATCAGTAATAGAGCTATACAATACCACAATTTTACAACAATAGTTTTTCCCATGATCAAGGCATTTTACTTATAAGTGAGACGATGTTTTCCAGGAACTGAAAACAATTAGCAACTCTATTGTTGAAAAAAACAATTCTATATCCCTGCGATTGACAAATTGTAAGAAAAAGTAATGTTCTATCGATTGTCCTAAAAAACAAATTCTATGGATGGTACATTTGACAATTTACTGTCTTCTGTGTATAGGGGAACTGACTGTTACTTGTAATTTATTATGTTTCAGTTTTATATTTTTTGGTACTTCTCTATTATCCCGTCGACCACTTTTCATAACAAAAAAACTTTCGCCAAACTGTAAGATTCAACGCCAAAAATGCAGTCCTATTTACTTGATGTCAGAAGTATTCTACGTGTTTGTTATGTCATCAAATGGTTTTTAATTCGACATTTGCGTATATTTTTCGTTATGTTTTACTGGTTTATTAGTTATTTCATTCATTAAAATAACAATTGTGTCTTTAAATTCTTATATTTTATTTATTTATTTATTTTGATATTCCAATGGCAACGTTCTCCCGTTTATTTGTTGTTACACTTTGGCAATATTTTTTTGTTATGAAAAGTGGTCGACGGGATAATGGAGAAGTACCTATTTTTTAAATATGTCTGATACTTGTGCGTTTGTCTGTTTCAGATTCACCTTCACCAAAACTATGCTAGTCTACATGCATGCATTGGTCCCGAAATTCTTCCAAAAGAGTACGAAGGACAATTGGAACAAGCCGATCTGATCGATGTATTTGAAAAGTTGCGCGAAAAAGAAGAATATTTCGATAAAATTTCAAAATTTGGTTTCATCAAAAAGAAGAAATAGTTTATTTTATGTATTTCGTAGTTTTTAAACAACAGTTACAGACTTTCTGTCAGTAACAATAGCGTATAAACAGCTCGAAGACCTTCTTATATTTAGCAAGGAAAATAATAAGCAAATTAGATTTTAACTTTTGTGGCTGATGTTAATTTGGCAAGAAGGTCTCACTATTGCAAATTTGTGTATAAATATTATTTTATTTCTTTTAAAGCAGGCCTGTCAAACTCGTTTACCACTGAAAAGGAAGGTCTCCATTAGCGCATACTCAGAAAATTTTGAAAAAAATTACAGAATGTTCTTCTCATGAATATATATACGTCTATAAAAAAAAATTCTGCGGAACCTCGATATAACGTCCGTAAACAAATTATGAAAATTTCGTTTATTTGGCGATTTATCACCGGTTGGCGACGGAATAAAATTTTTAAAAAGGCGGTTTTATGACAAATACTCTTTAAGGAAAAACTTTTTCATGCTGAACTTGTTTATGTAAGTTTAACTTACATAAGAATTTTTTATAACTACAATTTAGTGTACACATTTATATGTATATATAATGAAATTTAAAGATCGTAATTTTCGATTTAAAATAAAATTTAAATTGATTGAAAGTGTTTCAAGCTCAAAAATAAGCCCGATTCTGAACATTGTCAATTCAAGGAAAAAGTATTGTTGCTATGAAAATAACGACTTATTCGATATGGAAATATATAACGAATGCGTTTGTCATCGGGATTATCTTTTTTAAATATATTTAAAAATTACTTATTTAACGAGTGAAGCTGTTTAAATTAAAAAAAGAATCGTGGAATGGGGGCGGGGGCGGTGAAACAATAGCAAAATTTCATTCAATCGGTAATAAATAGAGAAAGAATACGTGAATAATTTATTTAATCTGATTTAAAGAATATTTTAAATTAATATTAATGCAAACGTACAGAGAGTTGAAAATGTTGAATGCAAAATGCAAACGATTCTGAACAAGAGGGTTTGGCAACGTGAGCCTTAGAAGTAACCCATTAGTATAATTTTTTTGCTAATGACAATTTTACGCTTTCAAATTTTTCAAAAATCTCATAGCCATATTTTGAAATTTTAAAAAACATTGTTGAAAATACAAAAATTATACAAAAAATAATAAACTTTCATCGTTTAAGTTTAAATTTATTAAGTATTGCGCATTCGAAAAATCATTTTACAAACAATTTCAAAATGCATTAAAATCGTTTACGTTTGGCGAGGAAAAAATGCTGCTAGCTAAATCGCGTCTTTTTGTGCCAAATACTCGAATGTATTTTATTTTTTTGCAGATTTTCTACTGAGATTCCGCAGCTAAATTTCATTATTCCTTTATTACATACATGAGTAGCTTCATTAGCAATTTTTTTTCAAAATTTTCTGAGTATGCGTTTTAAGGAGACCTTCCTTGTGAGGGCAAAATTAAGCATTCTATATAAAGTCGCGGGCCACATTACAAAAATAAAATAAAATAAAATTTATCTTATTATCACCATACAGAATGAAATTTGTGAATATAAAATACAATCTTGTTTAAAAAAAAAAAAAAAAAAAAGAAAAAAGAAAACAAAGAAAATAAAAAGAAAACAAAGAAAAAAAGAAAACAAAACAAAGAAAAAAAGAAAAGAAAAAGAAACTTGCAAAATTCAAAGGCTACCCACCGGAAAAAGTAAAAAAGACGTACCAGAAATTTTTAAAAGTAACATTTATTTAGTAAAATACATCAATTTTAACACCTATGAAATTTTATTATTCTGTAAAATTATAAATAAGAAGGATGTCGTAAAAAGTGCGCCGCCGAACATAGCTAAAAATACGTTTAGATAAAAAATAAAAAGATGTTTAAGTACATATTTGACATTTAAAAATTTAAACAGCAGTCAAAATTATACAAAAATGTGTTATCAAGCGTATTATTCTGATCTTTGTATGTTCCTTTTAATTTTGTAATTGCTCTTTTTTGTGAAACATATCATCGCAGGAGCACTATTATTTGCAGTATAAACTTGCTTTTTAAACGACAAACTTTATTCAGTCAAAGTTTTCATTATTCAGTGAAAAATAACAGTTATGTTGATTGTACCGAGCATACGAATAGTTTCTAGAAGCTCCTCACTTATATTTAATCACACATCATGTCTGCGAATAAAAACTGCCAACGCAGTAGAATTTCGTGCATTTGTATTTTCATGAATTGCAAAGTAAATAAGCAATATATATTGAAAATTTAGATTTCATTTGATTAGTGAAATTTCTGTGTACTAGCTGACCCGTCCGGAGTTGCCCGGGAAGACTGTCATTGAAAAATATAACAGTTGAGTGGACTTCATAAAAAAATACTGAATAATATTTATTTATACTGAAAGCTTGTAAAAAAATTAAATAAGAGCTAAAATTTCAAAAGTATAACAGTTACGTTTAAAAAATGAAACGGTCAGGGAAAATTATTACATTTACTTTTCCATTTTTACTAAAAATCCCTTTTTTAAAATCATTGCTTTGTTTACATTTTAAATTGCTAATTTTTATAAATTATAAATATTAAATGCTTACAAAAATCAATATTTCAAATGAAAATGTATAAGAATATATCTATTTAATTGTTAATAATGACAAATTATAATTACAATTTATTTGCACTATAAATAAATTCATGTAGATGGCAGCACCAACCAATGAGATGCGTTTCATTCGGGCGTTGCCATTAAACAATTAACAAATAATCGCGATTTCTGTGCCACGTACGATAGCGTAATATATATATATATATATATATATATATATATATATATTGTATATTTTAGTTTATATTATTTTCAAATTTTTGTATTCAATTTTCTGGACTTCCTTCCTTCGTCTTTATACTGAATTATTTTGATTTGCGTGGAATTAAATGTTATATATATTTAAAAAAAAAACATGCGTATGCGTTGCTTAATAGACTTTATGAATACACTTTTTGTAATCAAACATCAGTTTCAAATCTAGCAAATTTATCTTTCCGAAGTTTTTCAGAATATGTGTGAGTGCATTCTTTGGAAACTACAACGGAATTTCTACATATCAAATATAAGATTCCAGATTTTCAATTAATCGTGTTTATTCACACTGGTAAAGACCTCTAACAAAATTTTTAAAAATCCTAAAACGTATGCAAGTACGAGTATGTCTGTAAAAATTCCATTTAAAGAAAAAAGAAAGAAGTAAGCTTGATTGAAATAAGCTCTGTAAGCTTGATTTGTCAACAAACTTGCATTAAACTTGACGGGTCAAAACTGCAATCTTAATGCAAGTCAAGATCCAGAGTTGAGATTTACACTGGGCAACTTACATCGAGCTTGACACTACAAACTTTATGCCTGGTTTCCTAGCTTACCTTAAACTTGACACGACAATCACGCATTAAGTTACCTGTGCCAAAATTAAATCAACTCAACCAAGTATAAACTAAACACTTGATTTTCACTTAATAAAGCTTGCAAGCTTGATATGTTTTTGACTTGATAAATCAAACTTACATGTATCATAATATAAGCTTTTCAATCAATTTTCGTGATTTTTCCCCCCTCAGATGTTCCTGTTTAGCTAATAAATTTCCCCAAACGTTATCTCATAAATGTTAATATTAGATAACAAAAAACATTTAAAAAAATTCTAAATGCTACTTCTCTTAAAATCCTCACTAAATTCCTAAAAATTAAAATGTAGTAAAAATACTAAAGATTCTTTTTTCTTTTTTTTATGTAACTATCTTTGAATAAAAAAATGTAGAATATAATATTTTTTAAAGTAAAAAATACCTTTAGAACGCATTTTCTTTTAATCAAATATTCCTTTTCGTGTATCCACATAATATGCATCGTATATACAGGGTGTATCTGAAATGCATCAACAAACTTAGAGGGATGATAGTACTCATGAAGACGAACCAAAAATGCAATGGAACATGGGGTCGCAAAGGACGTTTAAAGGATGAAAATCGAGAAAACGCGTCTGGAAATGGACAAACTGAGACAAGAAAGAAACACTCCAGAAAATTATCTATTGCACAGAATAGGTACAACACAGCTCGTGATGTCCAGAGAAAACAAATATTTTACAACAATTGTTCAAAGTGTCGACCGCGGACATTATTACACAGAGTACATCTACGGATGGCGGACACGCTCGAAGATTCCGGGAGTTTCCTGGATTTCTCCTGCAGCGGTCACAATGCGCGCTACTACTTCTTCTGTCATTTCTACTGGCGTCTCATAAATGAGGGATTTCATCGGTCCCCAGAAGAAGAAATCCAAATGGTTAAGCTCCAGCGAGCTTGGAAGCCAAGCAACAGGGCCATCATTACAATCTGTACAAAAGATATAATAAGAATAGAGATATTGAGGAGTATGCTGCTGCGTATAAAAGTGGTAGACAGAAATATAAAAAAATTGACCAGGGAAGCAAGAAAACAAGCATGGCATAAGTATTGTGAGAATACTTCGGAGGCTTTTGGCAATTTGTATAAATTTGTAAATAATAAATCACTTAGGCATACTGATTTTATACATACTCGTTTGGAAAATTCCACTCCTTTTGCGACCTATGACGATGTTGCGAGGTACCTGATGGAAGAGCATTTTGCTGTTTCAAGTAATCAGAATCCAACTTATGAATTTGTTTCCATACGGGACTATTCAAATGACGTGGGTTTTAATGGAACTAATCGTAGAGAATTGAACTATGTCATGAAACAACAGGCAAATGGGAAAGCCCCAGGACCGGATAATTTAGATGCTATAATAGTTAAGTACTTATGTACTAATTATACTTCTTTAATTATAGCATTGTTTAACAAATGTTTATCATTCGGACATTTCCCTAGGGTTTGGAAGGTTGGAACAGTGATTTTCTTTCGTAAGCGTAACAAGGATTCTGCCTCTCCAAGAGCCTATCGGCCGATTACACTTCTGTCAATATTGGGAAAATTGTGGGAAAGGATAATAAAGATCAGAGTAATGACGAGTATAGAAGCTGTGAAATATATTGATAGCTCTCAACATGGATTCAGGCAGGGTAGGAGCACGATTACCGCTGTTCAGGATCTAAGGAATATTTCAAGAGAAATTCTGCAAGTTAATAAATACTGTGCCTTGGCCTCATTGGACGTCCAAGGGGCTTTTGATAATATTACTTGGGAAGTTTTGTCACAAATTATTGAGGATCTACCAATTCCTGACTTTCTAAAATCGATTTTGAAGAATTATATCTCACACAGGCAGATCGGCCTTATGCTTGCAGAGGGAATGGCTTGGTTTACTCTTTCGAAGGGTTGTCCTCAGGGATCATGTATCGGCCCTTTGTTGTGGTTAATAGTTGCGAATCAGATAATTAAAAGATATAAGTTTAATGAAAAATACATTGTTTCGTACGCTGATGATTTTGTTGTTCTCGAAGGTGCTGACAGTCGTCGATCTTTGGAGCATAATTTAAATAATGCAATTTCTGAATTTAAAAATATTTGTGATACTCTGTGACTTACATTGAGTCCTGGCAAGACTGTATCAATGCTTCTGGGTCGTTTTACATTGCCAAACAGACGCCCCATTTTTAAATTGGGGCAGAATACTATTCCCGTTAGGGACACTGTGGAGTATTTGGGTTTTGTTCTTGATGCACGTTTCAATTGGAGTGACCATTTTGAATATATAAGAAAAAAAATTAGCAACTCGGCAATTAATATTACACGTACAGGATGCAGAGAAAAAGGTCTAGGGACAGATTTAAGAAAAATTTGGTACACTAGCGTCATTGAAAAGCAGATTATATATGGTTGGGAAGCTTGGTTCCCAGATTTAAAATCTCATAGTATACGTTGTTTGAGTTCATGTCAAAGAGCTGGTCTCTTTTCCATAATTAGAGCTTATAGAAATACGTCCACTGAGGCTCTTTGTGTTTTGGTCGGTGTTCCCCCAATCTACATAAAATTAAGTAATTATTTTGAAAAATATCAAGTAATGAAAGGAGAAAAAACAATATGTTACCGTGATGTGGTTCTTGAAAGTAAGAAAATTGAACAAAAAATTTACACTTTTGACTATTCTAATTATTATCTACAGAGTAATATTAAAATTATAAAGTCAGTAACAGATACTGTCCCAGCTTCAAATTATCCTATTGTGTACACAGATGGTTCAAAGATGGAGAAAGGTACTGCGGCGGCTTTCACGGTATTTTATAATAATCGGTTTATTTATGATTACAGGATTTTGTTGCATAAATTCAATTCAATACAATTTATCAGGCTGAATTAAGTGCTATCTTGATGGCAGTAAAGTGGTTTTTATCATCGAGTTTTAATATAGTAATTTTATATACTGATAGCTTTTCTTCAGTCAAGTCTATACAGAATGCATTTCCGACAAATGAAGTAATACATCAGATTTTTCTGAGCATGGATAGACATAAGGAGAAAGAGATAAGAATTGGATGGATAAAGGCTCACGTTGGTCTGGAAGGAAATGAAAGAGCTGACGGTTTGGCAAAGAGTGTTATAGAAAATAATATTTTTGATGAAGAAATAATTTTGCCATTCCCTGTGTCATTGTTGAAGCGAATCTGTTTAAGTAATATCCTGGAAATATGGCAAAATCAATGGAAGAATTCTACAGTGGGTAGATATACATATACAATTTTTAATAAAGTCAGTGTGGAGTTTGTTTGTCACAGTCAGGTCGTTCAATATTTCTGTACTGGCCATGGGAGTTTCCCATCTCACTTATTTAAGATTGGTAAAAGGGCTAATGATTTGTGTGACTGTGGGGAGAGAGGGAATGTTATATACTACTTATTTGGAAGATGTCCACTGATGCCAAAATCATTTAGATTTGATTCCAACAGTACATTAAGAAAGAATATGAAAAATATTCTGTTTTCAACCAGTAATTACAGAGACTTATGTGATATCTACAATGCATTAAATGAAAGATTTTCGTTCATAAGATATAAGTTTTAGAACATAACTTAACAGTGCTATGTTTCCTTGCGGATTCTTTCAGGGTGGATGTAGAAGAACTTTGTGTCTACAGTTGTGTTGAATCTGCTTGTAATAACATAATCCAGTGGTTTTGCAATGGCTTTTATGGATGTGCATCTGAACAGTTTCCTTATATGTTGCAGATTGGAACTTTGAAGCAGTGACTTTCATGTTATGATTTGGAGAGTTCGGAAGAACTTTTCGAAATACAGTAATTTGGGTGGCTGGACTTTTTTTGGCAACACTTCAGTTATGTGTATTATACATTTTAGTCTATGTTTAGTTGAATATATTAAAATAATAATAATATTAATAATGATAATAATAGTGTGGGTTATATGGGTTATTAAGTAGGTTTTATTGTAGGTTAAACAGTCATTTGTAACCAGTATTGACTATAAAGTTGTTTACTTTTTTGAATTCTTAGTGTTATTCTTTAGTTAAGGTAATTATTTTTTTAACCATTTCTTATTTATTGTAGTCTTTGTTTTTATTGGCATGTGCCAGTAACATTCTGTAATATGTTGAAGATGTGCATTATGTTTAAATTATTGTCCGTATTTGCTAGGATTGTCCTTGCGGCAGTGTTTTCTCTGGGTGCTAGTGGGGTTTTTTTTCCCCGGGACATTAACTCCTTATACTTTGCGGTGGGAGTCCCGGGTGGGTGTCTTCAGGGCCATCATTTTGCCGGATAAACTCCATCAAGGTGGTTACGCACGTCCACAGAAAAATGAGGCGGAGCACCATCGTGCATGTACCAAATTTGTTGCTGCACGCCGGCTTGTGTAGCAGAAAGCACTTCATGTACTTGCATGCTGCAAAGTTGCGTTTATTGGTCTGTTTCTAAGAAGATGGAAAATTTGCATACGTGGATTCTTGCTCACAGATTTGTTTGGTTTTCTTCCACGTTTTTGTTATTTCTTTCTGACCGGATATGCACAAAGTGAAAGAAAAACCAGCTTCGTGCTACTATAATATAGCCAGTTCTGCAGAAAAGCAGCATGCGAGATTCGATATTTTTATTAGTTTTGCGATTTTCACCCTTTAAACGTCATTTGCGACCCCATGTTCCATTGTATTTTTTGTTCATCTTGATGAGTACTATCATCTCTCTAAGTTTGTTGAAGCATTTCAGATACACCCTGTATATCTCAAAATTGTGTCACGGGTACAGCACATAACTATTACAAATAATGCGTGTAAATAAAAAAAGGAAAAGGATTAAGTTGAAATTTGAAATGAGCAGACCCACCATAAATCTTGCATTATAAGTACTTTTACTCATACTTCTAAACATTTGTTTATATGATATCCTTTGCACAAATTTGAATATATATTAATTAAGCGCGCATGAAAGAAATTTGTCCAATAAAAGTGATTGCTTTCTAAATTAAAGTGTGTTTTTAATTATTATTATTATTTTTTTAATATAAATTTTTCAAAATTTTCCGCAGAAAGAAAATGATGAAAAAAAAATTACTAATTATAATTCCTTAGCACCTTTATAACATTCAAGTTTTCATTAATTTAACAAAATTTTGTATAGGGGTTTTCGAAAAAAAAAATGCCCTACTTATTTCATATATATATATATATATATATATATATATATATTATTAATAGACACAAACTGATTTTTGGGGAAATTAGTGATTGCTTAACACTTGAGAAAGTACAGCAATACTGGTTTAAAAACGTATAGTCTATGCTGGTTCAGCTATACAGAAAAACAAAAAAAGCTTTTGAGGGTTTTTTTTTTATTATTTACTTTGTCTGCAGAGTAAATAGTGGCTGATAATTCACCAGAGAAAGAGTGAAAGGTCATATTAAAACTTTAGAATTATCAAATAAATAGAAGGCAGACGTCAAGCCGGTTTAACTATGTGTTTCATATGAATTTTGACTTGAATACATTTCAACTCAGGCCTATTGAACGTCAATCAACATTCTTTAAAAATATTTAAACCTTTCAGTCATAGGTTTGGAATTAAAAATAATATTTCTGAATGATTTACATGATATTATGAATAATATAGATGATATCGTGAATAACACAGATGATATTATTAATAATACATATGTTATTACGGATAATTATAATAAGAGTTTTGAAATAAATGAATATAATCTCTTTTATATAAAAACAATATTAATCAATTAATATGTAAGTCATATGAATTTTGACTTGAATAAATTTCAACTCACACCTACTCGTCATCAAACAATATTCTTTTTAAATATTTCAACTTTTCAGTCATATGTTTCGGATACAAAATAATGAGATATATGATATTATGAATAATATACAAGATATTAGGAATAATATACATGATATTATGAATAATATACATGGCATTATGAATAATATTAATAAGAGTTGACATATATGAATATTGTCTGTCTATTTTATTTATAAAAGTCACATACGAATTTTGACTTGAATAAATTTCAACTTATACCTATTCGTCGTCAAACAACATTCTTTTAAAGTATTTCAACTTCATACTCATACGTTTGGAATTAAAAACAATATTTATGAATGATATACATGATATAAATTATATATGTATGATATTATGAGTAATATTAATAAGAGTTTTGGAACGAATGACTATCGTTTGTTTTATTAATAAATAATATTAATCAATTAATATATAAGTCATAAAATAAATTTCAACTCATACCTAATCGTCGTCAAGCAACATTCCTTTAAAATATTTCAACTTCATAGTCATGCGTTTGGAATCAAAAACAATTTTTATGAATGATATATATGATATTTTAAATAATATGTATGATATTATGATTATATTAATAAGAGTTTTGAAATGAATGAATATCATCTCTTTTATTTATAAATAACATTAATCAATTAATATCTAAGTCATATAGATTTTGACTTGAATAAATTTCAACTCATACTTACTCGTCGTCAAGCAACATTTTGTGAAAATATTTCAATTTTTCAGTCATATGTTTGGGATATAAAATAATATTTATGAATGACATATATGACATTATGAATAATATACAGGATATTATTCATAATATACATGATATTATGAATAATATACATGCATTATGAATAATATTAATAAGAATTGAAATAAATGAATATCATCTATTTTATTTATAAAAATCACATATGAATTTTGACTTGAATAAATTTCAACTTATACCTTACTTATACCTTTACTTATATATTCGTCGTCAAGCAAACATTCTTTTAAAGTATTTCAACTTGATTCAACCCCGATTAATATCTAAGTCATGTGAATTTCGAATTGAATAAATTTCAACTCGTACCTGTTCATCGTCAAGCAACATTTTGTTAAAATATTTCAACATTTCAGTTATATGTTTAGAATTAAAAAAATAATATTTATGAATGATATATATGATATTATGAATAATATATGATACTATGAATAATATGTATTATCAATAATATTAATAAGAATTTTGAAATAAATTAATATCATTTTTTAAATTTATAAATAATATTAATCAATAAATACAGTCATAAAATCAATAAAGTCATATGAATTTTGACTTGAATAAATTTCAACTTACACCTATTCGTCGTTAATTAACATTCTTTTAAAATATTTCAAATTTTCAGTCATATGTTTGGAATTATATGAATGATATACATGATATTATGAATAATATACTTGGTATTATGAATAATATCCATGATATTATGAATAATATACAGGATTTTATGAATGATATTAGTAATAATTTATAAATAATATTAATCAATGAATATGTATGTCATATAAATTTTGACTTGAATAAATTTCAATTCAAGCCCATTCGTCGTCAAGCAATATTCTTTAAAAAATATTTCGATTTTTCAATCATATGTTTGGAATGAAAATTAATATTAATGAATGATATACGTGGTATTATGAATAATGATAATAATAATTATGGAAGGAGTAAATTTCATTTTTTCCATTTATGAATAATACAAGTACTAATCAATTAAGTAAGCTATATGAATTTTGATTTCAATAAATTTTATATATCTATTTATCATCAAGCATCATTTTTCAATAACATTCCAATATTTTGGTCATACATTTGTAATAAATAAGTAACGCACGATATAATGTATAAAATTTGTGTGAATTTTAAAATGAATAAATATCAGTTCTTGTCCGGTTATCATCTATCATCATTCTTTTTAAAACACTTCAATTTTTCAGTAATGAAATTTCTTATAAATAAGTTGTATTAATCAATTATAATTAATTTTGAATTGATTTGATTTTTAACTTCAGCTAATTTTTAATTTATTCTACACAAGTATATAGATATTCTATAACTGACATTACAATAAATCCAACTAATAGCACAAAAAATTGGGCAAAACCAGAAATTTCAACGTAATCTTTTCTCTGTTTCAACATTTCATAGAAAGTAACATAGAGTAACGTTCCGACAGAAATGCTATTCAAAATGACTATTTCGAAATTCCTTGTTTCGATTAGATTGTTATGTGTAAAAATGGCAGCCAACATGCCGATCGGACTCATGAATGAAAATATGGCAACATATGATAATACCCGAAGATTGCTACCTCCTTTGTTTAAAGTCTCTAAACTAATCACAAATACTGACACGTATTTATGAAGAGCGATCGAGAAAAACAGCATCCATGTTGAAATTTCTGTATGCTGAAAACCAACCGCAAAACCTTCGAAGATAGAATTAAAAGAAAGTGCTAAAATGGTAATAAAGTCATCCAGTCCTTCAATGTTCAACTCTTTCATATCACTGTAACCGTAAAAGAAGTTTAGATTTTTGACTGACTTTTTGATGTCTTTTATACCTAGTGATCCAAGAGAACTCTGAGAATATTTAACGATTATATTCTTAATAGCAGTTTTGTTGGTGTTTAAAGGTATTTTACTTGGGGAAGATACATTTCCTAGATCTGTTATGGAGATTTTTCTAATTTCTTTTAAGATCAAAGTGTCGTTCATCGTGTTGTAGTCATTTTCTGAAGATAATACGTCAAAAGATTTGCTAATAGAAGCATGGTAACACCGAATTATGGATTTAATGAGCTCTTCCACAAAGTAAATGAGAAAAAATCCACATGCAGTGATGAATTCTGGGAACGGAAACGATGTCTTGGCAATATATCTGCATAACATACTACTGTCAAGTGATTCTTTTTCTGTCTTTATTTCATAATACTGCGTGTTTTCGTTCCGTAGTATGCTCCTAAGCGATTCGGTCGTAGTATCCATTGAACTCATTATTTCTTCTAAGTTCTTATTTTCTTGGATGGCAACATCATTTTGTACGGCAGCATTCACAGATGCACGATGATGCTTGGAAGGATTTTTTTCAACTTCTGGGCAATTTCTTAAAATTTCTACGAATTTTTCATGAACTTCATGCAATAAACGCACAAGGCAAGTTGATAGCAAAATACCACCTCCAAAAAATATCAAAAAACAGGTTGCTAATCGTTGTTTTCTTGTAGCACATCTTTTGTCGTGAAATCCCGAACATTGACAAGAATTTAAACGTGGTCGAAAGCATATTGGTAGAATTCCAAATATAATAGTTCCTCCCAGCAACAGAGATAACACAATTACGCGAACTGTGAACAACATGCTCTACTATGAAGTGATGAATGAATTCCCATATTTAGAGACATTCACTTCACGTAATTCTAAAAGATTTATAGGTGGCATGATAGGTGGTAAAGATCAAATTTTTGCTCGTGAAAATTAACATCATAACTTTCATGATCTTGTCTGTGTAAATTCACATAAAATTGTTTCACTCTGCTGCCTGCGTTTTGAATGCTGCACATTTTATTAACAACAGTATTTCTTTCTTTCCTTTGTATGTACTATACTTAGGAGAAAGAATCTGCTTTTAGCAGCAGTGTCAACAAGCTTATGCAATGACAGATATGAAGACGGACATAAAATATTTAACATTTTCTAACAATGCTTGCGTAAGCTGTGTTTATTCTCTAGTAAAAGTTATTGCAGATAAAACTGTTTCAATCCTGGTTCATTTGGAATAGTGTATTCAACAATAGGCTACAATTCATGCTGTTCAAATTTGTTGTAGAATTTAAAGGAATCTGAATGTTGCATATGATTGTTATTGTTTCAAAACGGATGCAAGTATCGTTTAAACTCATTAAAGAAGCTGATCGACTTATTCGAAATATAAAATTAAATTAGCTATTAATTTTAATGCTGTTAATTTATTATGTTTGTTTGTAAAACATTTTTGTTGTATATGAAAATGTTTATTTGAGAATGGATAGCATCCGAAAAATTTATATTCCAGGTTGAAAAAACTGATTATAAAAATGACTCGGAAACATTTCCGAAAATCAGAGGCAGCAAAAGAAGCTTTGATTTTATAAATTCTTCTTCAAATCTCGAAAGTATATTGGTTTACTGAGACTTCTGAAAATGAAGAACGCTTTTTGGAATCGTCATGTTATATTTTCCTAGATTAAATAACTATTAATCTATTCCATTATCTGTCCGCTATCCAGAGTCAAAAACACATAAATACAGTAAAACCTCTCTAACGGACACTCCCGAATAGCGGACACCTCTAATTATCGGACACTTTTTTAATCCCCCATTTCAGATTTCCAATCCCAAGGCTCCCAAATGGTCCGCTTTTTGAATACCGGTATATTCTTAGAAACATTTTATTTTTAGATTTTTCTTAGAAATTTTGCACAAACCACTTTCGGAAGTAAATTTTTGCGAAGTGTTGTAGAAATTTACCATGAAATTTTCTGTTTAAAAATAATGGGATTATGTTGGCGGACCATTTGGGAGGCCTGCTATCCACATTTTTATCTGAATAGCGGATAGATTCCGCGGTCCCGAGGTGTCCGCTTTTCAGAGGTTTTATTGTATTTTATTAAAAATTTAACTTCTCGGAGAGTATTTTTCTGTTCTTAGATTTAATTGTGAGTACGTGATGGTGAATGAACGAATTTGAAATTTATCCTTGAAAGTGGTGAAGATCTTTTCTTTGCATTAGATCATTGTAAATTTATTTTAGTAAATACCAATTCAATATGGAAATTGAAAACTAAAATGCTTAACAGAAATTAATTTATACATCTCAACTTTTCTGGAAGTATCTTGAAATAAGGTACTTTTACCAAATATGACCATGCTCTTAATAAGGCCATCAGTTTATATCTTGTAGGTAGAGGTCTAGGGACGAAAAATGGCAGCATATACCTGACAGTGTATGTGCCCTTGACATGTGAGGATAGTTTCAATCACAACCGATACCGGCTTCCTCGTTATTATCCACTGAATCTTTCGACACGTCGTTGTTAAAAACATTAAGTAAACTTTTATCTGAAATCAACGTAAATTATTGATTGAAATTAATAGTCTTTGTATGGTGTTCAAGATAATTTAACAATATTACAGAATGTATATTGAAATATTCTGTATTTTTAATTATGTTTCTATTTGAAAGCAAAATACGTAAAAAACAGAAATCCCTTAATAAGGCCTGATCTTATTAAAGTACACTTCACTTTAATCATATATTACCATTATCAAAAGCTAATTAAACATTTTCTGTGTTAACATTTGTTGAAAACTATGGGATCCGTCAAAGCCGTGATAAAGAGAGCTCAAGACTGTGAAGGCAATGGAATCAGCAGTTTTGGCAGTTCGAAACAGCATGACCGTAAACAGAGCAGCTATACAGAGTATTGTATTGCAATGAGAGCTCTTTATTTTGGTGTGATATCCGCAAAATATCTGTTAATTAAAGTTAAATCATGTAAAATATGAAAACATTCATGAAAATGATTCATTATAATTATTATTTTTTACTAAAATAGATATGTTTAATAAAAATATATTTACAAAAGGTTTTAAAATCTTTAAAACCCCAGATGTTAACAGTACAAAACTCTCTCCAAGCGCTTTCGGCTACAATCCGAGCCATTATTAAGGAGGAAAAAATCAGCGGAAAATAAAGTTTAATGTTCATGAATGTCTCCTTTTTTAAATAAACAAAGGTGAATCGATCGTTTCAATTATACTTTATAAAGCTACAGTTATTTTATTGGTTAAATTATGTATTTAGAAAATCGCGGCCTTATTAAAAATACATACTTCTAATAAGGCCACTTTAAAGTGTTTTTTTGTTTCGAACTTTCCTGGCCACAATTAAACAGTGACAAGAGTGTGCATGTTATAATATTGTACAAATGTTATATCCAACAACATTTAAAATATTTATTCTGATATAACACAGTTTATTGTGAACTGAAATCTCAACGTGGCCTTATTTGGCACAGGCATCTTATTGATTCC
Organism: Maratus michaelseni; assembly: GCA_963931845.1. Lineage (NCBI taxonomy): Eukaryota > Metazoa > Arthropoda > Arachnida > Araneae > Salticidae > Maratus > Maratus michaelseni. Next base: position 192,576,261 of record OZ007600.1, read on the forward strand.
ACTGCTGCGTCGCTAAATCTTTTGAATCTTCGTTGAATTACATTAACACATGGTTTTAATAAATCAAATTCCTCATACTAAAATGTATATTATACTACTTCATTCTTTGGGTTTGCAAAAGAAATTCTGCGCTATGCATTACAGACCTGAACAATTTATATGAAAATCGTGAAATTAACTATTTTCAGAGTAACATTTAGTTTTAGCCAAAAAAATCTGGATGCCTAGCAACCCTGGTGATGATGCATTTATATTAAAGATGAGTTCGACCTATTTTTTTTAATTTTTTAACCCGAATCCGACGATTTGAAATCCAAGCCTGAAAAATTTGGTGTCACCAGAGCACGATTCCGATATTGAAAATATACGCAGTAGAAAATTGTGAATAACATCTTAAAATTGTTTCAATAGTAATTTTCTTATTTAAAAATATACTGGGTGATTCGCTACCGTGTATACGAACTTTGAGTACAATAATTGCTTGCACAACGCACTTAAACATACATCATTTTATTTTATAACACATCAAAAATCTATAATAGATAGTGCCATATGTTATTGGAACTAGTCGTTGGGGGCCACCGTCCCCATCATGGATATGCATAATATAAAATATGAATAAAAAACGTGTAAACTATTTATAAAATGCATTGCAATTCGAATAAAATCGTGGCTTGATGACGTCCTAAACTTTAAATGCTCGATTACTGAATAGCGTAAGAGAAACATCCTTATAACTCCAAAATGGATAATCCTATTAACTAACAGTTTACTGCGTTGGATGAAGCGTCTCATTTCCAATTAAAATATATCTTTGAATTGAAATTGGAATGAAATACAGGGTCATGAAAAATCGAAGAGTGTGGAAAATAGGATTACAAATATCTCAGCAACTCATTATCTGATGGACTTCATTCTTTATGCAAAATTTATGTTTTTCTATTGTCTTTTATAGTCACATCTTAAAATAAACAATTTCGAAAATTTTTATATATCTTTTATCAGAACGAATATTTTGAGAGTCCGAAAAAAATAGTTCCGGATAATCGAGGTTACTGAAATTCAATAAACTTCTTTCCATTATTACACACTAAGTACATACCAAATTTCAAGTCTCTAGCTCAATTTGTTCGAGAGATAGAGCGTTTACAGACACACACACAGACAGACGGACGGCAAATTTTTTTTTCTAAAAATATGTTTTTCGGAATCTCCAGTGTCTGAAACGTGTAAATCCGTCAATTTTTTTTCGATGTTGAAAACGATTACAAGACTTAACCTATACTACGTATGATGGGTAAGTAAAAGGGAAAAATGAGGGTTTTCAACAGATTGACTGACGAAACAGAAACATAACATCAGTAACTGAGTATGCCTGAGAACAGGTGAAAATATTTTTACAACTTTTAACATACAGTGGGTGATCGGTTAACGAACTTAATCCGTTCCAAAACAATGTTCGCTAACCGAATTGTTCGTTAACCGATCACAGATTTAGTATAGATTTGTATGGGAATTCAATTAATTCGTTCTTAAAAGCTAAATAATATATAAAAAAATTAGTATAAATTCTCCCTAAATTTATTTAAATATCATAATAATAAAACATATTTTGCATATATACAGTCTTGTCCTTCCTTCTGTCATGCTTTTTTATGAGTTTGTGGGGCATTAAATATTTGACAAAAGCTTATTTTTTCTTTCTGGAGTTTTCAATCTTTCCATTTTAATAGGGCTAATATAGTTTCATTGATTTGTCCGTGTCGTGCCGTACTTAAAAAAATAAATGACATACTCTTTCTAAAAACTTTTAGGATCACATTTATTGACTACAGCATTAAATCATATAAGTTTATTACTTTGACCTATCAAAAACACCATTAGTTTTCTAAAAGATTGTGTTTACTGTAGAGCCCGATAAAGCTCCAGTGGAGCCTAGAGCTTGTTAATAATTTAGGAAATAAATTTCAGTTAAAATAATCCAATTAAAAATATTTCTTTAACAATGGACACAAAATATAAAAATTAATGTTTTTGTATTCTTCATTCTAACCTGAGAGCCCTAAAATGTAGGAACCGAACCCCCATAATAGCCCTTGAATAAATTAAGCCATAAGTATGCAACTGTTAAAATGTTCTCTAAGTCGATGATAGTAGATGCAATTAAATACAGCTCTGCAAATCTGAAACACAACATTGCTTCTTCTTGGCTTTATTTTGTTAGGTGTTCGTTAACCGAACATGTGTTCATTATCCGAACATAAAATTCTCTCGCGGAAATGTTCGTTAACCGATCTGTTCGTAAACCGAACAGTTCGTTAACCGATCACCCATTGTATTGACTAGTTTTGTGTAATTTGAAAGGCTTTTGGACATGCACACTGCTCTTGGATGTGTTTTAAAATAAAATAATGTCTGTTTAAATGAGTAGTGGAAGTAATTATTCTCTTAAAAAATGACACTATGGATGATCATAGATAAAAAAAAAACTTTAAGTATACAGGTTTGTGGTATACTTTGTGGTACAGGTTACCAAAATAAACGTATTTTGTATAGGAAAACTGGGTCGCAATCCACTTATTCAGTCATAAATACTCCAAATCGAGCCTGGATTTTCATTCATATACACTGAAAAAAAAAAAAGAAAAAAATGTTGACTCTACGTAAAATTAACAATTTTTTTTTTGCTGTATAGCTTTAACAATAATGAAAGTAATTGAACCGATATTTTCAACAGGCATACTTTGCTTTCTATGAAATATGATTACGTCCCAAGATTTGCTATGATATGCGTCCAAACAACATCATTCAGGACACTTCGTAATTTGGAATGTAACTGACGGTACGTATGATTGACTGACCTAATGCGAGTGGACGTCCCGTTATAGATATAGGCTGAACCTAAAGTCTTGCCCTGATTATAAATATTTATTGTAATCAAACTATTATAATTAGACATATGTTTGTTTAGATACATTGTAAGTACTCTTATAATTTTTTTATAAGACTGCAGAAGTAGGTGCGGGAGCCAGGATCGAACCTGGGAACCCACGGGCAGTAGGTGAGAACTTAAGTGCCGAGCAAAAGGCTTGCTCATTCGCTTCCTGCGAGATACTCGTTTTATACTGCCCGTACAATATGGCGTCGCCATAGTACTCCACTCCAGTGAGGAGAACGTCTCGTCGGCGTTGAACGAGCGATGTTCACTAGTGTTGCGTGGCGGTTGCCAGGTTGCTGCTGTCACGGTGTGCGCAAGTGTGACCCCGATATGTGCGGCGTGACAGGCTTTCGTGCTATGAAAGAGTCGTCATAGACTTTCGTGCTGTGATCGTTTTACAGTCTTTGCGTGCTACGGTGTTTTCACTGCTGCCATCTGTTGAACTCGAGAGAAGGTGATGATGTCGGCGAAGGTGCGTGGTTTTTTTTGTCCAAGGTCACCAATGCAGGAGTAGGTGTGGGAGCCAGGATCGAACCTGGGAACCCACGGGCAGTAGGTGAGATCTTAAGGGCCGAGCAAAAGGCTAGCTCATTCGCTTCCTGCGAGATACTCGTTTTCTACTGCCCGTACAACATGATGTCGCCACAAGACCATGTACATCAGTAAATTTCAACGTGTGCCTCCTTGGTAGCTCGGAGAATGGCTAAGCGGAATTATAGTTCCCCCCAAGTGTTCTTTAACATGTTTTCTGTTACATAGTACACACAGCAGCTTGTATCCTAGTCTTCAGTTCTTCGACGTCACTTACACTAGGCCTGCCACTTCTGGGCAGATCAGTAACGCTGCATGTTTCTTTAAACCTGTCATACCATCGCTTTATTGATTTTGCATAAGGAGGGTTGCGTCCATAACAACGTAGAAATGTTCGCTGAACATTAATGGGCGATTTCGTTTCGTGAAACCAAAACACATATTGAGCTTTCTCTTGAATCGACGCCATTTCGGCCGGAAATGATGTCTTCCTTGCAAATGTTCCCCTGAGTCACTCTTGAAGGACAATCGCGCCACCTATTGCACAAAACAACTACTAAAACTGACCTATCCAATGCTACAACAAGTTACATCATTATACAAACGGTTATTTTGTAATGAATTAATTATAATCAGAGCAAGACTTTTGGTTCACCGTGTATATCACATTGCATACAAAGTAAAGTAAGCCTGTTGAATATAATGTGAAATAGTTTCATTACCGTTAAAGTTGTGAACGAAAACTCGTGTATGGCTTGCAGTGAGACACTCTGTATTTATGACTAAATAAGTGAATTGCGACCCAGCTTTTCTATACAAAAAAATATTTGTTTTAGTGAGCTGTACAATCCTTCAAAATTTGTACACACGTGGTAGCGAATCACCCTGTAGAAATAAATATTAATCCTTAATACTATCTTATCTCAACGTTTATTGATATCCATATGCCTGAAAATATGTTTAAAATAGCAAATTTGTTATCCATACCCAACCACTGGCAGAAATATGCAAAAGTCATAATTCGTATTGTTTTAAAATATCATTGTACAACTACGGCAGAAAGACATGAGTTCTGTTTTGCAGTAATTCTGGAAAAAGACTTGAAACCGAAAGCGAGGATCGACACGGGATATCCCAAGGCTTTTTTGTGTTACTAACACTGGCTGTGTAAAGGATTTAGAATCAGATAGAATATTTCTCGTTATATCTTATCAATAACAATTCAATTCCATTGAAAACTTATTTCTGAAGAATTGTAAAACACTTTAAAAAACTTGGACTACATTCTTGTTTCTCAAATAGCAAAGTTCTTTTTTTCATTTTTTTAATTTGCAAATAAAATTTTTACTTTGAGCTGTAGGCCAAAGACAAAACTCGGGTACTAATTGTTCAATTTTATCCCTTTCGGCTCAGATTTTTTTTTTTTTTCAGTTTTTGTAAAAATATACTTTTACCTTAATAATATTAAAAGTAGCTATTCAAATCACAAAATTTAAAGGTTGCTGATATTTAACAGTTATGCCATTTACTGAAATCTAACAAAAATAATTATTTTGTGTGCTATTCATGTGACAATAAATTAAAGAAGAAATTTTGAAGGCGTTTGGAAAAATGTCTTATTACAACAGTATTAAACAGGCATAACATTTTCTAATATTTTTTTATATTTCATCACAATTTATACTCTGTAAAAAATGACCAATGTTTCTTATTTTATGAAAATATACTATAACCACGAACGAAAATATAATATAAACTTCTGAGTTATCCGAAATTCCGAATAGCGTGTTCCATTGTCTTTTGAATCCTCAGAAACCAATACATTTCCAAAATTTAAAGTATTATTTATAAAAATAAAGTATTTTTCGCTGCCCGAATTTTCCAGAAACGTTTCCGAAGGGTTTTATAGTGTATTAATGAGTGTCCTCAGCCTGGAATATCTGTTTTTCGAATGTCATCCATTCTCAAGTAAACGTTTTCAGCAGCATAAGTTAATTTATACATGAAAGAGTAAAGAAATAATCTCAATTTTAATGTTATTGTTAACGCTGTTAATTTTGCATTTTTGTCTGTTAAACATATTTTTAAAGCATGAAAATGTTGACTTGAGAATGGATGACATTCGAAAAACAGGTATTCCAGGCAGAGGACACTCATTAATACACTATAAAAACCCTTCGGAAATGTTTCTGAAAAATACGGGCAGCGAAAAATACTTATAAATAATTCTTTAAATTTTGGAAATGTATTGGTTTCTGGGGATTTAAAAGACAGTGGAACACGCTATTCGGAATTTCGGATAACTCAGAAGTTTATATTATATTTTCGTTCGTGGTTATAGTATATTTTCATAAAATAAGAAATATTGGTCATTTTTTACAGTGTACGTTCGGAAACGTAGCCCCAATTTTAAATTTAAAGAGTGAAACATATGGTTGAAATAAAAGAATCGCCAATGGTACAAAGAGAATTATAAGTAAACTACTGTTATTATTATCACTACTGAATGCTAAAGCATAAAAGAAGTCATAATAATGAATATATAGACATATACTACTGTTATTACAGAAAGATAATAACGAAAATAATTATTAAGACAAAATAATACTCATTAGAAAGACATATACTATTAATAGTACACCAGACCCGAAAGGATTAACGAATCTTCCTGCAATTGAAAGTTCTAATTAAGATTTATAAATGATAAATCTAGCCATTATCTGCAGTTAATCACATTCCGATTACGATATCTGAAATAGTTTTTCAGAAAACAGGGAAAAAGATTATAGACTTATGTAAAATCCGATCCCGAGCACGTTTCGAACTTGGACTCGTTCTCACGGGCTTGGACTAAGCTCGTCTCATCTCTAATTTACACTACTCTTAAACTTATCGATTATAACTTTACTTAAAACGCCATACCCACCAGCAAATTCGAAAAAACAAACAAAGAAACCAAAAAAGTGTATTTTTAGAATTTTTTTTCAGGAAAATGAAACAAGGTATTTGAAAAATTATTTTTATTACATGCTTTCGTTTAACTTACAAATCTGTATGTATGCGGCAGTCAAATCTTGTGACTCATTTTTCACCCACTTCCTGTTGACTTAGAGCTTATGTTTCAAAAATGAGTTTGAACTGATCCTAATCCTTTTTGAATATGTCCATGTTTCAAAAATGAGTATGAACTGACCTCTATGTGCTCAGTTTTGAGTATGTCCATGTTTCAAAAATGAGTTTGAACTGATCCTAATCCTTTTTGAGTATTTCCATATTTCAAAAATGAGTATGAACTGATCCTAATCCTTTTTGAGTATGTCCATGTTTGAAAAATGAGTATGAACTGACCTCTATATGCTCAGTTTTGAGTATGTCCATGTTTCAATATTGTGAGTATTTCTGATATTTCAGAATTGAAATCATTGGATCGTCCTATTTGAAACAAAAAGTTTCATAACAAAATGAAAACGTCGATTTACTCAGATTGGAAAGTGTCGTTTTTCTCAGTGTACATCCCTTAGCGTCTCCTAGTAGTGTGCCATTGGCTTTTGAAGTGGGTTAATCTCTATGTCCGTGCAATGCTATGGGAAAGAAATTCACCTCAAAAGTTTTAATCTTTCTTTGTCTTTTCTGCTATTCAAATAAATCCAGCGTAACGAATTGATTTAGGTATGTAAACCACTGTTTTCTATAGCTTTCACATGATATTTTGATGCCAAGTAGAAGTAGAAGTGTGTACGTCCAGTTATCCAAGAGAACAACCATGGTCGTTTTCCTGGATATCAATTGTAGTTCTGTTTTGGTCGTCTGTTAAGGCAAACCGGAGTATCCAAGGTTTTGCATTGAATTCTGTAATCAATTGCTTCTTCACTCAACAGGTGGATGGGTACAATGTTCAGTCTGCAAAAAGTGGGTACATAGGAGGAGTGCAGCGGATATCAAAAGTAAAAGCTGAGAAAGCCATTACATGACAACTTTAAAAATTGCTTGAAAACCTGAAAAAAAATGTCCTTCCGGCTTGTACCGGGAGGAATAGGTAGCTTTCCTATATCTTCGTTTTAAAATTTTAGCTAATGTTACTCGAAACAACAAGCTAAAATGCAAAGGACCCGATTACAGAAGATTAGTTAATACTGAACTTGAATAAGAAATTTGCCAAATTAGTCAATTATAGCCGAACTGGCTTCATTTATGAAAACTTATTTTGGTCGCCAAATTTGGCGATGTTTCGCCACGTTTGGTGAGAATTTGGCGCTAACGGATATGAATATATAGTTTTATGCGTATGATTGGGAAAATGATTACAACAATGAAAATTAATAATTTGCGAGAAATCGTGTTCACTAAAACTCATAAATTAATCATTGGTTTTTTGTAATGTGCTGTCTTGTTTCAAAATGTCAGCCACCCTAGAATTTCAAACTGCTCTATCTCAGCCACTTTTTAAGATAGAGGTAAAACAAAGAATGCCCCTGAATCCTTGTATCAAGGCCTAACACGTAAGCAAAAAATAAATTTTAATTTTTAACTTTTTTGTGTACGTATTATAGTTTTAAATCTTTCAACGGCCGCCTTTTTGAAACAAGATAGCGGACCAAACTGGCAAACGAACTCGGTCGAGACATTGGTGAGCTTAATACACACAGTTAGTTTCATCCACATTGATTTATAAATAGGAGTGTTATCGTATGACATAGATCAAATATATATGTATACATATAAATCAACATTTGAACGGAGGGTGATTTTGGTGTCTGGGGGTCATGATAGGTGAAAATATACCGACATTTTCCGGAATTGCTTTCCTTCGAACATCTGCAATAGGTAGCTTTATACTTTTTGTATTGAAAGCTACCTAAAAAACGTTACTGAGCTTAAAAAATGTATGTAAGTTTTAAAGTTTGATTCAAAATTAATTACAATAAAACTTTTTGTGACTGGAAGTGTAAAAAGTTAATTTCTGGTTAGCATCTGGTTTTACCTACCACCAAAATTCGGAGCTGTTTCAGATGGTCTTAGAAAATGCCTTTTCCCAAGTAGAGAAGAATTTTCTTATGGCAACAGGTAGGGTTTTTCAATTAGCCCAGATGTCCCCAAACACTTTTGTGGGGTGTTCCGATTTTTCCGCTCTTCTAGACTTTTGTCAACAAAGGAAAACCGTTAGGTACCCTACTTTCCCCTACATCGTTGTCATCTAATGTCTTACTTTCTAATGATGAAAACCGTATTTTAATAATTATATTAGATAATGATCTAATATTAATGATATTATATTAGATAATTTTCTTCATAGGTTAACATGGTATTTCACGATCGTAGAGTTACACTGAAGCGGCTCTTTAAGAATTTATAAGATCACTGCTGATTGAGTTATTCACTACAGATGGTAACCCCACTTTCATATGGTGTGTTTTAAATTAGGGGTATTACACCAGCTACAATTTAACCCTATCACTATGTCCTATCGAAACATGCCCAGTTGTTGCCCAGGACAAATATGCTATCTATTTTTCAAATAAAGAAAAACAAGTACCACTTATATTTGTACAGTTTAATTTTTACCGTGTGTTACAAACATTATGATATGAGATGTCACCGGCTGAAACTACTCAGTGAGTGATAGATTTTTTGACAACTTGTTGAAAGTGCTTGGGGTTCGCGTGGACTCCAGGACATAGTGATAGGGTTAAAATACGTATACGTATTTATTTTTCAAAAACGATTTTTTAAAAGCTAATGACGTGTTAAACAATTATGATACCAGTAAAATAAAAATTTGCATTTTACCTGATATTGATGTTTGAATGAAATGCACATAAATCAATATTTTTTAATGTCACTAAAAGAAGAGTTAGAAATTCAAATTTTTATTTTGTATTTATGATTTCTTAAGAGATGCAGCATGAAAAAAGAATTATGGGAAAAGAAAATGAGAATAAATTTGTTTTGTAAAGGTGAATATAAATCTGAAAGAGAATTTGCTGTGTTAATGCAACATTCTAAACCTGTAATATAATATATTAGTAGTATAAAAGACTGCAATGCCATAAAAACATAATATGGTAAATGAAGGAAGTTTCAAGTTTCAATACATGATATTCGGCAAGGACTTTCTGCCTCCCGACGAAAAAAATTTATTTTCGACTAGTTAGAAAAATAGTTTGTTATTAACAAACAAATAAACAAACAAACAAACAACAACAACAAAAGCAGGACTGATACTCATATGATATATTATAATCTGACTTATCTGATATACTCAAAATGAGCATGCTGTAAAGTTTAGCATGAAAGCAGTCAGTTTTGCAGTAAAATTAGCATGATTGAAGTCTTTGTATTTGCTGTAAAATGACAGGAAAGATATATTTAAGGCATTTGCTGTTAATTTACAGCAACAAATGTTGGTATTTTAGATGCATAAATTTACAGCAAATATTGTTTTCAGTTTTCCCGTTTTATCTTACTGCATAGAAAACAAGTGCCCCGATGTCAATAGTGGAAAAGACTTAAAACCAAATAAAATGCCAAACACAGGGAATTGGTGCTGGAACAAAAACTCTTGAAACATCGTCCAGAGCAAAGACTTGAACAGGCTAAACATTTTTTGTTAGTGAAAAAAACAATGTAAAAGGATTATTTAATACTAGTTGCATATTAATCCATTGTGTTGCATTTGTATTTTATTATAACTTTCGAGTGTTTTGGGGAAAAAACTTACCAATTCAGTTTTTACATTAAATTGTATAAGTCATTAGGGAAAAATTTAATTATTATCATTTATAAATATTAATTAGACTTTTTTATCGTCGTAAGATTTCTTAAACTTCATCAATTAGTACTCGAATTTTCGAGTGTTGAAAAATTGGTTAATTGATTGATTCTCTTGGTTTTTCTCGGTTTTCAAAAACTATTTTAAATATCGGAATGCTACAAATAATTACAGATTGTAGCCAGAAACATTCCCTATCTGTCCCTGATAAGTTTAGTGTCTGTTATGCCACCATTTGTGAGTCTATTTCGGACAAACAGACAATTTTTCTTTAAGTGTTATTTTTGACTTTAAATGTTATTTTTGACTTTAAATGTTATTTTTGACTTCTAAATAGTCCAATGAACATAGAAATAAGTGTTTTTTTCTGAAAATCCCGGACATACACCCCAATTTTATATATTAATATAGGTAATGAAAAATAAATTAAGTCTGTTGGTCAGATTGGTGAAACGTTACTATCGTGTTTCAAGGCAAGATCCTAATGAAGGTCAAATGCATGAACATAGATCTAAAGGAGGACTTCTAACGAAATAGCCTTTTCAAGAAGAAAATCATTCCTAGAATGACAGCTTCTCCATACGTCACTAGTTCGTCTGCTTCTTCAAACCGTGTGTCGTCTGGTGGGTATCTGATATACAGTTTCGGTTTGATATTGTAGGTGGCGCTGCCTTAGCAGGGATTCTCGCCGGCTGCGCAGAACCGTGCTCGTAGCTGTGCAGCTGCCATTTCGTTCCAAAGTCGCGACACGATATTAACACTATTTCGTTAGAAGTCCTTCTTTAGTTCTATGTTCATGGTCAAATTGGTAAAATCAAGAAAGCCATTAAGGAAGCCCAACCGAGCCCAAATTCTCGTGAACTTATACGAAGCGGGACCAGGTGAGCCCGGATTTAACCGGGACACAACACAGGTGCGCTGTATGGCCAAGAAGGAGCAGGAGCACTGTTCAATACAGGTCACTGACCCCTGCATCCAAGATTTGACGGCGTGGTCGCTACAACAGCAGCCCCAATGTACTAAAGGAAGCTGCCGCATGACATTTGGGGACGTATCTGAGTCCCCCAAGAGATTCGGGTAACCAGACATACATAGGTGTACCGGGCCCTAGGTCTTTTCCTAGGCTTCCAAGCGCGTACTTGCTTTATCAACGCGTCCGGATGTGAAAATCTACAAAGATAGTCACTAGCACTTTTGCTATGGCACAGGTCAAATGGGTAAAAGCGATATTACTGTAGAAAGAACTTTTGCTGAAAACGAAAAACGAATGATCTATGGAAAATTACAAACTGAATATTCCAAAATTTATTAAACGATATTTTATGATCATTTGAGATTTTTTGAGGCGGAGTTTGTTTGAAATTCCAATAAGATAATGTTATTTGTAAATGATAAAAATCTATTCAGAATTGACTAAGAACAGAAACAAAATATTTTTTTGCAATTCCCCAACAGAAGTCCTGATTTGAATAGAGAACAAAATCCAAACATAAATCAAATCAAATATATATAATACATAAAATTGAAATGCCTCCCTGAGATTTTCAGAAAAAACACATGTTCAACGGCAAAATATTTTTTTTTTTTTTGTCTACCTGTTTGTAAGAAACAGGCTCATAAATGGTTGCATAAGAAACACTAAACTTATCATTAGCAGATAGAGAATGTTTTTGGCTACAATCTGCAGTTTGTCTCATTCCGTTATCAAAAATAACTTTTCAGAAAACAGGGGAAGATCGGGAGAGTCAGTCAATCCACCAATCTTTCATTACTCAAAAACTCTAGAACTAACTGATCAATTTTAAGCAATCTTACGGCGATTAAAATGGTCTAGTTAATATTTATAAATGATATTTCTGACTACAATCTGCAGTTTACCTCATTCCGATATTTAAAATAGTTTCTGAGAAAATAAGGAAAAACCGGGAGAATCAATTAATCAACCAATCTTCCATTGCTTAAAAATTCGAGAACTATTTGGTCATTTTAAAGCTATCTTATGGCAATTGAAAGGTCTAATTAAGATTTATAAATGACAATAATTACAATAGAAGTATTAAAGATGGACTTGTACACCGTTGATTAATATACAGAATGAAACTATAAGCAGTGCATAATTGTACTTGTACTTTGCTAAAACATGTAAAATGGAAACATTAACACTGAGTTAAAAGTTAAATTATTGCAACAGTTTCGGCTAAAATTTTATAGCCATCATCAGAGACATCAAAGGACTAAACCGACAAGCTTATAGCTGGAAAGAGAAATGAGAAAATGTTCTCATTTTCTTAAAATTAGTATTTCTCTCTCAAGCTATAAGCTATAAGCATCGAAGCTTAGTCCTTCGATGTCCCTGATGATGGTTATAAAATTTTAGCCGAAACCGTTGGAATAATTTAACTTTTAACTGAGCTTTAACGTTTTAATCTTGCACTGTTTTAGCAAAGTACAAGTACAACTATGCACTGTTCATATTTTTAATCTGGATAATAATAATTACAATTTTAGCTCATGACATGTACATTTTAATTGTATTATGATTCCTCACCTATAAATTTTTTTTACATAAAATTAATATTATTAAAATGTAGACTACAGTTAGATTTATTTTCAAGTATTTATTTTTATTACTTTTTAGATTTCTTTGTAAATAATATAAATAAAAGGCTTATGGTTTGTAAAAGAATGCAATTCGTTGTTGCAATAAGTGTGTCTAGGAAGAATAATGTGAGCATGAAAAAACGCTTAACGAAAACGAGATAAACAAAACATGACAAGAGCGTTTGTATTGCGTCTATTGTTCTCTGACATCGGACAAAACTGTAAAAAACGTAACATATATCTGAATAGCATACCTCAAAGATTTATTATAAATGTGCGTGTAGAGAAGTAAATTTAACAGTGAAAAAGAACAGTGTGCGAACACGGGCTGACAGCTTAGTACCTCTGTTTTGACAAAAAGTAAACTAAGATTAAATTAAGAACGAAAAATCATGCATGAGGTATAGATTATGAAATACTTTCCAACACTAACGCAATATTGTTAAGAAATTTTATTTTTTCATTACAATGAAATGAGTTATCTAAATAAGCTATTTAAATACATACAACTCAGTACAAATCCATTTTCAACAGTCCACACTGCAAATCTTTATACACTTTTCAGAACACTTTTTGGAACACTTATTTTGTCACCTTTCTTAGAACACTGAAGCGCACTTTTTGGAACAGTTTTTAGAATACTTCTGAGAACACTTCTTCTGTTCAGCGCACTTTCTAGCGCACTTTTTGAAAGGGATGATTTCACAAGTGTGCCCAAATGTGCTCCCAATTCGTCCTCAAATGTGTTCCCAAGTTTAGATTTAACAGATATCCTGAGCAGAACACTTTCGGTATACTTTTCGAACACATTCTTTATAGCGGAGCACATTCGGAACACATTAAAGAAACACATTCAGTACACATTAAGGTAATTGGAACAGTTTTTTTAAGTCAAAGTGGTCCAAATGTGTTCCCAATGTGTGTTGGGAATTTTCAGTTCATATCCGGCAATGTATGCGAATTCTTCTGTGCAGCCCTGTATACGATCTATAGAATTTATACACACCACGTACTACATTAACCCTTAATATACCAAGGGGGGTCTTCTGATTACCCCACAATCTTATTTTTTGTGATCCTGCCGTATCTATAACAACTATTTTACTCCTGATTTTTCCATGTGTCTAGAGTCGGATTAACATAAATAATGTGTAATTTTGCTCCGAATATTTAAAAAATTGGACAGATGTATTGGGTTTTCCAGAAAATTTGTGCGGATTGGAAAAATCAAATCGTATCGGAAAATTCTATCATTTAATTATTAGACATTAATTCCGGTAGCTAATTTATAATAATTAACGTACAGAATTTTCCGGTACGAACTGATTTTCTCAACCGGCACCAACTTTTCTTACAACCCAATAGATCTTGTTGAAATAAGAACTTTTTTTTGGTGTACTATACTGACCTTCAGAAACCAAAAAAGCAATTTTGGTAATTTACCCATCAAACAGTTAGAATTTAACAGTAAACATAGGAGATGTTTAGTTTTATCTGGGGACTTCAGAAGACCCTAGCCTGGTAAAGTACGTTGACAAGGTAGGCTTGGTATACTAAAGGTTAAAAATGAGATAAGTTTAAAAACGCTCTTCCATAGCAATTATCGATCTTTAGTCAGTTTTGTAACCAAGTTCTTTTGTGTGTCTCTGTAAATGAACAATAAAGGCTACACACTCACTAATCTATTCTATAGACAACATGTTGTACTGCCCCTTATTGATCCTTTTAAATTTCATTACTGTTGAAGTATCGTAACATTATTAAAATACACCGCAAACAGTTTGTAGATCATAATGTAATGGAATTTTTTTATGTGTCCCTGTAACTGAACTATAAATGATTGAGAAAGCATATTGTAGTCCATCTCAGTGATGAATATCAATCTCATTTTGTTTGAAATATCGATACATCATTAAAATGCACTAAAAACGATTTTCCCCCATAAACCATAATGTAACAGAAATCTTTTGTGCGTCCCTATAAACGACTATAAATGCTGCATACTTCCTTTTCCATAATTAACATTCTTTAGTAAACCACAATAACATCTAAAAATTATGTGGCAATCCAAGCCTATTTACAAGAGATAGAGCACGGTCAGACGGACAAACCGTATTTATAAACACTTTTCAACTACGTTGGAAAGTGTTAAATAAAATAAACTTTTACAAAGAAAAATATTGACTGACTTAAAAAAGCACTAAAAAGTATTAAATAATTCTTTAAAATTCCCTAATGACAAAATGTTATCTATTAACCACAAATCCGATATCATGTGTCGGAATAAAAACGATAAATTTTATATGTACAGTTTAATACCCACCAAACATGGATTTTCGGGAGAATATATTTTACAAGAGATAAACATACAGACTTATGATTTAGTTTATGAATATACACAAATGAAAAGCAATCAATTACTTTTTGAAGTCGGTGCCAAACTACCTTAAGTATAGTAAGAATTGTGAATATATTGTACCTAGTGTCTACTAATTTATCGATTGGGGTAGTTTTTCACCGACTTCAAAAAGTAATTGATTGTTTTTCATATGTGTAAATTCGTAAACTGAATCATAAGTCTGTATATTCATCTCTTGTAAAATATATTCTCTTGAAAATCCATGTTTGGTGGGTATTAAACTGTAACATATTAAATTTATCGTTTTTATTCCGACGCGTGATATCGGATTTGTGGTTAATGGATAACATTTTGTCATTAGAGAATTTTAAACAATTATTTAATACTTTTTAGTGCTTTTTTTTTTTTAAATCGGTTACTATTTTTTTGTAAAAGTTTATTTTATTTCCTACTTTTTAGTTATTAATACAGTAATCCACAATTATCTTGATTTCAACATCTGCTGAATAAATAAGTAATTTGTAATAGAAATTATCATTTACCAAAATTAATCATTAAATATATATTTTTTAATAAAATCTTTGACAGAATCAAATTCTCGCCAATCTGGACGACAATTGGCGAAATATCGACAAATTTGGCAACCAAAATATGTTGCCATAAATGAAGCCAACGTGGCTATGGTTGACTAATTTGAAGAAATTTTCATTCAGATGGATGAGAATTGGGAATAAATATTCTGTCATCGGGTTCCACGCATTTTAGTTTATATTTTCCAGTAAAAAAATGTTTTTTTCTAAAGGCTGTTCATAGGCTTTAAGTCGAGCTAAGAGTTTAGAAGGATTAGCTTTGTGTGATTTGGAGTCTAACAAAACTTCTAAATAAAGCACACGATCACAAGTCGCTAGATCAGATGCAAAGACTACGAGCGCTGTCTACTTAATGCGTTGAGTATACAACCAGAAAAAGACTGAATGTTTTCTGCAACGTGTCGAATTATTTAAATAATAAAGTTTATATCGGTGTTAAAAACATTTACAGCTCAGAGTTAGAAACCACTGTCCTTTTTCAGGTAATTGTAATATAATTTCATTGTCTAGTATTAAACACTGAAATTGTGTGAAATATTTCTTTTTTCCACCACCAACTTTTCTGCAAAATTTATTTCATACACTTTTTAATTTGATATTTCATTGATTTTTAAAAGAGTTATTACAATCTCACTTTCGGTTAAAGTTTTTATAATTTTGAAATTTTTCTAAAAACAAAATTGTCCTAATCATCAGAATTTGACGGAATTCAAATGGGACCACTAGGTTTGTTTAAAAGTCTTACACTTTTAAACAAAAAAAAAAAATATGTATATCAAAATCGGTGCACATTTACGAAAGTTATGCGTGAACAGGACTAAAACATACATACATACATACACAGGGTCAAATTATTAACATCCCCTTTTTTTCACCTTCTTCTATCAAATTGAAGAAAGTATTGTAATCAAAAAAAATTTTCGACTTCCGGTTTTCGACGGATTTATATGTTTTAGGGGCCAAGGATTCCGAAAAACATGTTTTTACAAAATATCTGTCTGTCCGTGTGTGCCGTCTTTGTATCATTCAAAAGCGTGTCAAGTTATGAAGCAACCTAGAATTGAACCAAATTTCATTTATAGGTTTTTGGCTATGACCAACAGGTCCCACTTGAATTTGCGGATATTCTTCCGAAAGCGTGCGTTGTGATAGCGATTTTTGTTCCATTTAAATTATTGTATCATTGAAAAGTGTATTAGGTTGCCTGGAGGCCTTATTCTTTCAAACAAAAGAAAAATTACCAAAATCGATGCACATTTACGAGAGTTATGCGTGAACAACATAAAACATACATACGGGTCGAATTGATAACTTCCTCCTTTTTACTTACCCATCATACGTAGTATAGGGTAAGTCTTGTAATCGTTTTGAAAATCGAAAAAAAAATTTCGACGGATTTACACGTTTCAGACACGGAGATTTCGAAAAACATATTTTTAGAAAAAAATTTTTGCCGTCCGTCTGTGTGTCTGTAAACGCTCTATCTACCGAAAAAATTGAGATAGAGACTTGCAATTTGGTATGTACGTAGTATGTAATAATGAGAAGAAGCTTATTTCATTTCAATAACCTCGATTAATCGGAACAATTTTTTTCGGACTCTCGAAATATTCGTTCTGATGAAAGGTATATAAAAATTTTCGAAATTGTTTATTTTAAGAAATGAATATAAAAGACAATAAAAAAACATAAATTTTGCATAAAGCATGAAGTCGATCGGATAATGAGTTGCCGAGATATTTGGAATCCTATTTTCCACACTCTTCGATTTTTCATGACCCTGTATTTCATCCAAATTTCACTTCAAAGATATATTTTAATTGGAAATTTGACGCTTAATCAGATGCAATAAACCGCTAGTTAATAGGATTATTATTTTTGGAGTTATAAGGATGTTTCTTTCAAGCAATTCAGTAATCGAGTCTTTAAAGTTTGTGACGTCATCAAGCCACGATTTTATTTGAATTGCAATGCACTTTATATAAGTAGTTTACACATTTTTATTTTAATATTTTACATTATGCATATCCATGATGGGTAAGTATTACGGTGGCCCCCAACGACTAGTTTTAAGTCGTTTAAATAAAAAAATTGAAATAATTTGTTCTAATGATCATATTTTGACGAAATTGAAATGGGACCACCTGGAAGCCTTACTCTTTCAAACAAAAGAAAAATTACCGAAATCGATGAACATTTACGAGAGTTATGCGTGAACAACATAAAACATACATACATACATACGGATCGAATCGACAACTTCCTCCTTTTTTTAAGTCGGTTAATAATAAAAAATGGATAGAGATAATTAATGGTTATTAAAAAAAAAAAAACAAGAACGAAAAATCATGCATCCGGCATAGATTACGAAACACTTTCCAACACTAACAGAATATTAGTAAGAAATTTAATATTTTCATACGATGAAATGAGATATCTAAATAAAGCAATTTAAAAAATACATAACTCAGCAAAAATCCATTTTCAGCAATGGCTTCCCATATTCAAAGTATTTCGTGCAGCCCTGTATAGGATCCACAGAATTTGAAAACAAAACGTAGTGCACTAAAAATTACATATCACAGCTGAAAGAGCACTTCTAGCAATTTCCGATCATAGTCAGTCCTTTAACCGAATTATCATGCGCGTCTCTGTACATGAACGATAAATCCTACGCACTGAATAATTTATAAAAAAAAAAAAAAAGTTGTAGTGTACTTAGTAATCCTTTTAAATTTCATTATGTTTCAAAGTATCATAACATGTTCACAATACACCGGAAACGATTTTTACCCATACCTCATAATATTAAAGAAATATTTTGTACGTCCCTGTAATGGAACTAAAAATGCTACTGATTGTACACTACGGTAAAAGCATGCTGTAGTCCACCTCAGTAATGCATATTAATTTCATTATGTTTGAAATCGCGTAACATCAATAAAATCCACCGCAAACGATTTTTACCCATAAATCCTAATGTAAACGAACGGAATTCTTTTGTGTGTCCCTGTAAATGAATTTTGAATGCTACATACTTCATTTTCAACAGCGAACAATCTATAGTAAAATTCAATAACGTATAAAAATTTCATGACAATCCGAGTCAATTTACGTGAGTTAGAGCACGGACAGACGGACAAACCGAATTCATAAACACATTTCAAGTATGTTTGAAAGTATTTAAGAAAATAAATAAAATCTTAATTAGAAACCTCCATAAGTAACTGTAAATTTAAATTGATAACAAAACAATTGTGGGTGCAGGCTTCCCTCGCTTCATGCGGTTTCCAGTTAGTGCAATTTTCAATTAGTGCGTTCATTTTTTTACGTGCGTTCGTAATTATATAAATACGTAGCACCTATAGTCCGTCCGTCCGTCTGTCTGTCTGTCTGTCCGTCCGCATATAACAGCGCAAAAACTATCCAGCCAAATGATTTAAAATTTAACATATATAATCTTTGCAGAATTTTGTCGAGTCATTTCAAATTTTATGAAAATAGAATCAAAACTTTAAAAGATATTAATAAAAATATTTATTAAGTAATTTGAATTTTAAACAACAACATAATTATGAATTTTAAAAAGACAGCAAATGAATTTTAAACGGAACAGAAAGCCTACGGCTTTCTATAGCCTTATCCGGGCAGATATTTCGGTGCTCTGGGGGAGAATGGTTCCCAGGCCATTCCCTGAATTTATCACTGATTAAAATACGTATTAAAAACTAAATACAAAGAATATTTATTTAATTTTTTTTCGTAGATGAATAAAATAAACGACTCTCAATGATGTATGAAAATAAAATATACAAGCAAATCAAACAATGTACAAAATTGAAGCATTCTTTTAAAAATATATATAACTTATTCTTAGTTAGTCTATCACACACCATATCAAACGTTATACTCACAAACATTTCATTACAGTAGATTATTTAACAGATAATTTAATCCAGGAAGAAACGCATTTCAGATTTTGTTTCACAGGTGCAAAATTCTTTCGTTAAACATATTGAATACAGATTTTACGCTCACTTGAAACGAAGTATTTTTCGTGAATTCATTTCCCATACATATTTTTAAAGGAATGTTTTTATTGCTGTAATTTATTTACACTCTTAATTAGTTTTATCAGCTTTATTACTTAATTATTAATATGTTACTATATCCAAATGAATAAAATCAACTAATAAAATGAAAATAAAGAATCGGATAATTTTTAAAGATGTCTGAAATTCTGATCGATAGCGGGGCAATTCTCTTACTTTGCCCTCAGAAGTGACGCATTTGATATTGTTTCGTTTTACAATTTTAATATACAGGTGCGTCAGAAATATGTAACACTGTTTAACGGGTCATAACTTTCTAATTTTTCTTTCTTTTCAAAGTGTAATTAATTGGAAATATTGAATGGACCAACATTAACTTTTGAAAGAAGAAAAGGACCAGGGTTTATAGCCGTGGTTTTGGCCCCATGAAATAGACTAAAACTCGATTTTTTTATACTGACTTAATTATTTCACTTTTAATATTAGAAGGTTTATCCTGTACGATTTCAACAATAGTTTTTTTAAAATTTTGTTCGGATTTATATGACTTACACAAGCTCGAAGTTCGTATTATTCGTAGTTTTTGATGAAAAATACGCCATTTCTCCTAACTTTACCTCCATTATTTATATGAGCGCAATCGTGCAACACTTTCTTCTTTACATAATTATAAAATACATCAAAATGTACACTATATGTAAAAATAAAAGTGTTGCAAAGCTGCGCTCACAGTAAAATATTAAAAATATATATTAAAAATTTGTGGTAAAATTAGAAGAAAATGGGTATTTTTCATCAAAAAGTACGAATTATACGAACTTTGAGCTTGTGTAAGTCATATAAATCCGAACAAAATGCAAAAACTATTGTTGAAATCGTACAGGATAAACCTTACTAATATTAAAAAGTGAAATAATTAAGTCAGTATAACAAAATCGAATTTTAGTCTTATTTAATGTGCCAAAAACACGGCTTATGGACCCTGGTCCTTTATTTTAAAATACTATTGGAAATATAAAAATGTAGCAGAAATACAAAAAAAAAAAAAAAAAAAACATGTCGCAGGAAGTTTCAGGCATATCCACCTATGCGACTGAGAATTAATCGGATAAAAGATAAGTTTGAAACGAATGGATGTTCATGGACAACGTTCCGGAACCGCAATTGTCCAAGAATGCGCCACAACACCTAAAGAAATGTTTGTTGAAGTTTGTGAATCAATAACCCACATTTATAAGCAGTGTATTATTGACCAGAACGGTAATAATTTTGAACATCTGCGGTAGGAGGAAAAGGGGTGGGTAATTTTCAGAACTTACCAGCCAAGAATTTATTTTACCAGCAGTGTTGAATTCAGGGGTGACCCGGGGGGGACACCCCCCCCCCCCGAAGATTTAAGATTTTATGCTTTTAATGGTTAAAAAGTGCAATCCCCCCGCCGGAACTCTGTAATGTCCCTCCCGGAGAAAAGTGTCTGAATTCAACACTGTTTACCAGCCAGCAGGATGCAATGCACAGTTGAAAATTGTTATGACAAAATGTACGCAACTGCAAAAATAGTTTATTACTATTACTACAATGCATTTTCTTCTTATTATTATTTTTTTATATATAAAATTAAGGAATATATACAAAAGAGGAAAGTTTAGCATAGGATAGAACTTAGTACCATGTTTATATCATAGTAATTTGGAAAGTTTTAAAATATAGCCAATTCGTAATTTCGGTATGTCTCTATAACTTGCAGTTTTCAAAACACCTAAAAATTCACTCGCTTTGTCAGAAAATCCACTCGCCAGTGGCGAGTAAAATGATGTATTTGTAAATTGATGTTATACATTTCATGGGAATACTTTTGCAATTTAAATATTAATTATATGTGAATAAAAACTGGAGTTAGAATCATTCAAAGTGTGTATACATTTTCCTGTATTTTTGATATATGCTGGAGCAGCCATAATCAACCTTTTTTTTCTTGCGGGCCGCAAACATATGTGTGGAACGTTCGCCGGGCCGCAACACAATTATATTATAATGTAAAAAAGGGGTAATTTAAATAGTAAGATTTTTAAAAAAGTAGTATTTAACAAACTTATACAAAAAAGTTAATATAATCACTAGGATTGAACGTTTGTCGAAAAAGAAATGTTATCAAAACTTTTAACACTACTCTTTCTAAACAATAAACTTTGTGGTAGATTTCAATTGCAAATGATGTACAAATAGTGATGTACAAATAATGATGTACAAATCAAACATTTTGCTGTCAATTTTTTCCACGGTAAACGTTCAACTCTAATAAGCATTATTAGTTAAACGTAATAATATAACAATGTAGCATTTCCAAGTTCTGAAAAAAATAAGATGATTTGCTTTAACAAATTAATCATTTTCTCAATACAAAAACTTTTTTTAAACTGTAGAAATGTATAGTGCAAATGTAATAAATTTGGAATAATATTGATTTAGTGTTGAAGATTAAGACATGTATACACAAATATAGCACAAATAAAACTACATGTAAAAAGAACTTTTGACTAAGGAAACGGTATTTAAGATAATTTTAAATTAGTAATTTCAAATAACACGACAGTTTTTGTCTTCCCATGAAAATATATAGTGACTATATATAAACAGTGAAGGTCTTAAAAACTTTTATACATATCTCAATTAATGTAATAAATAGAGGTTATTGATTATGTATCTCGGGCCGCACATAAAAGGCCCGCGGGCCGCAGGTTGAGTATGGCTGTAGCTGGAGTCTATGGAGGAAGATCACACGTAGAGGTCTGCACGGGCCGAAATTTCCAGGCCCGGGCCCGGCCCGATACAAAAATTAAAAGTTCGGCCCGAACCCGGCCCGGCCCGAACAAAAGAAATATTGGCCCGGCTCGGCCCGATTTAAAAGTTAAAAGTTCGGCCCGAGCCCGGTCCGGCCCGGAAAAAAGTTAAAATCTTGGCCCGAGCCCGGCCCGGCCCGAGTGAATTTCTACAAAATATAATTTTTACGTCGATTTGGTTAAAAATTTGCCTCGTAGGAGGAGATCTAACCAAAAATTCCTATCTTATCTTTTTTTATTCATGTTTATAATCTTCATTTTTATAGAGGTGCCGCAAGCTGAATATTTATTTTTTTTAATAAATCTCTATTTGTTGTATGTATGTGTTTAAGTTATCATCAATATTGTTAATCCATATTCCATTTATTGAAGTGTTAAAAAACGGAAAAATGCTATACAGTAAAATCTTCTAAGATGGAATTGCATAGGGAAGAAAAAAAATGAGTTATAGACAATTTGCCTTCTTAGCAGGTGTAAATGTATTACATATTCTTTTCTTACATATTAGTATATTCATTTTTAATGGATCAACACATTTTTTAATTTAAGACAGGATTCCATCATAAGCAGGTTCTTTTTCACACGTTTTACTATATTTTAATTTAGCCATATTTTAATAAGTGTATAAATCTACTATTCTTTAAATAGAATAAATTTTAATGTTTAATTATAAAATAATGGCGATTTAAAAATGTATGCATGTTTTGAAAAGATTTTTATACCAGATCTCATTTTACTGACCTTCGAACGGACCAGGCACGCCGAGACATTGATTTTCATACGGGTCAAAACCAGGACTAACAATTTTGAGGCGTGAAGACGGAAGAATGAAACCAGTCCCGGCTCTGTACGGAAAAAATAAGGCACGGCCTTATCCTTCAGGAAAAAAGTAAGGCCCGGCCCGGCCCGAGCCTTCAGAAAAAAATATGGCCCGGGCCCGGCCCGGCCCGAGTGCCGTGAAGAAAAATAGGCCCGAGCCCGGCCCGTGCAGATCTCTAGATCACAGACTTATAACTATTCTTGCTCTGAGAGGTGAGAGAGTACTACATTAGAGTCTGATTTAATGTTGAAATATATGTTTGGTGCTGCCATCTGTTGCTGAAATGGAAACTTAATTGCTGACACATGTTATTCGCTGATATCGTGATAAAATATAATTTTTAGAATGCTCATAGGATTGCAATCGATATTGGAAATCGACTGAATATTGGTTAAATTTTATCTGTCTTGGAAAAAAAGTAAAACAATGGAATTAATGAAGTAATATTCTGAAATCTCAAAACTTATGTAAAAAAGAACCCAAATTTTTAACTTTACTCCGGATCTTAAAGCAATCCGGCCTGATTGTCAAATTACAAATTTATGAAGTTTAAAATTCAACATTAAACAAAAATTTGAAAATTTCTATAGCTTTTAATTGCACATAAGAATGCTATTATTACACGATGATCATTTTAAAAAGTTGTTCAGTTTTAACATTTTGAATTTCGTTCCAAAACGCATTAACATTTTTAAAGGAACTCTCTACATTGGGAGCATTCTTCACCTCTTATTTTGTAAAGAAATATATTGAAAAAAATATATAAAATAATTTATAGTTGAATTCTTATAAAAAAAATGAACGTAAATAAAATTTTATATCAAACTAAAGTCCTTCAACGATCTGTAAAAAATATCCGGAATCAGGAAACATTAGTAGGTGCATTCATAATTATATAAATACGTAGCACCTATAATCGTCATTTGGTCTAACCGTCTGTCCGCATATAACAACGCAAAATCTACCCAACCGAATGATTTGAAATTTAATATATATATAAAATCGTTGCAGATATATATATAATCGTTCACATTTTATGAAAATCGAATCAAAACTTAAAAAGATAATTAATAAAAATATTTATTAAGTAATTTGAAGTTTTTAAAAATCGGTACTTCCTTGTTACAGCAACTTCCGAAGATTAATCGTCAAGCGACCGAGATGTATCGCCAAGTTATCTGACATGTATGAAGTTATAATCATACATGACGTATAGGACATTTTATAACATCTATGACCAAGTTATAGTCACATTCTTCATTCTATTAAATCCTGTCATACGTAATTAATTCAATGACATCTCATGATAGGTAATGATTCTAGGTTGCCATGGTGATTGCATCCTATTTAAGATAGAGTCATATTGTTTCCGTATTACTGAATTTAGAAACCGAATTAGTACACTAAAATTGTTTAATTATAGCAATCCTAGAATCTACCGACAGTTTTTTGGATAGATAGTTCCGGAGAAATAAATATTAAATGGAAGAAAAAGGTCTAAATATGGATTTCAAGTTCTGAAATTTTCAAAGCTAGGCTTAATTTTCCCATTGGAAATTTCAGTAAATGTCAACAAAAGATAAAATATTGCCAACTTACAAGGTACTTATTTTATTACGGAAATTAATCATATTATAATAACAGATGATACAACTGACTTCACTGAAATAATAACGATGATTTTTTACATTGTCTTGTATTGGATCTCGCATAATGTAACAGAATTGTAATTAATTGTTTGTAATAAGTGTATTGAAACATAATTTCATAAAATAAAATTAATATCTATAGTATGAAAATCTGCACATAAAATAAATTTCGTATTCATGCATTTTTGCAAAGAGTGCAACAGCTATTTCACCAAGATCTGAATATTTATAAAACGAGTTATAGTACGAACGTACCTCATTTGTCACGTTTGACTTACAATTTTCAACCTGTATATTTTCAGAAGAAGATCTGGGGAAGTTAATTTTGTGCTCTAGTGAAATAACTGTAATATTTCCTCTCCCTACAAACATATACACATATCCAGAAAATAAACGACAAAGTGAAAAAAATAATCGGTCAAGTGCGAGTAATCACTCGCGCACGCATAGTTCCGTACTATAAATTTATTAATTACAAACTGCAATATTAAAAAAAAAAAATCGTTGCTAAAAAAAATAACAAGAATTTGTAAAAAAATTGGTATTGTTCTATGAATTATTTTTCAATAATTGCCTTTAATAATTGAATTCAATCGGAATAAAAAACGTTGACCATTTATCACCATGATTCGCCTTACCTAAAACAAAGACCTTGTACAAAGTTTTAACTTGACATTGTACAAAGGGCATTTCGAAAGGATCCCGCGAAGTTGCAACGACACGTCCGTGACGCGTTTTTCTAGCTATGTTTTTAATTAATATCTCGGCTAATTACCGACAATTTTTTTCGAAAATCATTATCAACAATACTTGGAAGTTTTCGCGTCAGTGGGTACCTAGAGCGCCTGCAAAGTAAAATTTGTGTGTAAAGAAAAATGCGAGTTTTGCAAAAACTATGTGACATAGAATAATCGCTATAGTTTTACTGAAAGGTTTAAATAAGCCCATACTACCCCTAATATTTTCATAGTTTTAGTTTCAGTAGATTCAGAAATAGAGGGGGGCGGGTGAAACATATTTTTGGCGTGAATTTTCGACGATATCTGTGAAAATATAATATACCTAAAATTAAAACAACTATATTTTTTAGTTCGATCTTACGAGATCTTTCGAACGATACTCCACACGATATATATATAATTTTATGGAAATGTGGAGTCAAAATTTGCTTTTGCACGTGAAGTTGCTTACGTGGAGAAAAGTTTTCACTTATTTCGAAATAAAATTTGTTTGTAAATCCTGGTGTCATTCAGTCATTTCAATATTTGAGAAACAGAAGTATTTGGCCCCAGTAAGGGTTAAAGAAGATATTCTTTACAATGCTGTCATATCACCAGGGCTTTACATATTTAATAAAATCTGGCAGCCAGAAAAAATTTCTAGTCACCAGTAAAAAATATTTACCCGTCACTGATTTTGAAACAGCGCAAAAGTTTTTTATGAATTAATTGATAAAAACTAATAACAAGAATAGTTTAGAATTATTAGTTACATACACTGTAAAACATTTGTGTAAGTTTACCATGGTTTCTGTGTGTAACATTACACAAATTCTAGAGTAAGCCGTTCTGATGTTTGAAAAACTCAAATTGCTGGAGTAATCTTCCACAAAGGCTGTGGAACATCCCCCCTCATGCATGACGGATGACGTAGCGCAATGTTAACGCATGCGCAATGATAAATATAGTCACAAGCAATATGAGCGAGGAAGAAATAAATACGATAGACGTGAAGGACGCTGCAACTGCTCGCCATTTTTGAATATTGATTCATCAAATTAAGAGAGTGTGAGGGTGTGTGTGTGTGTGTGTTTACGGGGGGGAAGTGTTAAAGGTATAAAAAAAATTGAAAAAAAAGAAGTTTTGGAATAGTTTTACATATATTCGTATAATTCACTCTATTTTTAACAGTTAAACTACCCGAAACTACTTGATATATTATTTATAGTAATTAGTATTACAAATATAAAAGAAATGATACTGCGGATTGAATATTTTAAATAATACCTAAAATAATTTTAAATAAAATTGTTGAACTGACGTTTGAGGCCACTGATCTGCAGATTTACTAGTTTCATTGTTACTGTAAATTTAATTAAAATTAAATTTTTTTTTGTTTTTCTGTCGGAGGTGAATAAGCAAACATTTAAGACAGAAAATAATAAATTTTTAACAGCTTTTTTTTTTTTTTTTTTTTTTTTTTGAGAAAGGGATTGAGCCCCTCTTTTTTCTATGCCCTTAAACAATATTTCCTTCTTCCTGATTTGTTTTATTGATTGCCAGATTATAAAATATGCAAGGCAGAGTTATAAAAAAAATAATTTTATTAAAATATTGAAAATTTTATTAACCACACAAAATTAATTAAAAGCAGCTATTTATAAAAAATTTGGTGCTATTACATACTGCTAAGTGCAGTTTAACAATTAAATTTGATTACTTGGGTTTTCAGTTAAGTGAAAAAGATTTTATGAATTATGAATATTACTAAAATCACATGTCCGTTACTGGAAATTGACTAATTAAGCATTGCAGTAAAGGACACGTGTCTTAAAACCTTAAAAATAAATGAAATTTTGTAAATAGCCATTAGTACACTGCAAATCCTTGAAACACATTTTACTCATAATACAACACATTTAAAAACACTTGAGGTGTCAAGATGTGTTTCTCATATGCTCAATGCGTTCCCAGGTGTTTGAAGATATGTTATAAAATGCATCTCGGGCATAACTTTGAATAGCAAACAAAACACATGCTTCTAACCGAACGCATTCAAAACGCTAATCAGAAAACGCATGTTCAATGATGAATTAAGACATTTATTTCGGATGGACGGTGGGGGGGGGGGGGGGGGAGGGTTGCAGTTCCGGGAAGAAAATGCGCTTTGAGAATAATAAAAATTTTCTAAAATTTGAAAAGTTTCGGAAGGCACACTTTAGCGTTCTGGCGGATCACCCCCCCACCTCTCCCCCTCCTGGGCTGGCCACATCCTTAAATCAGCACTGGTCAAGAGCCCAAGTTTATAAAAGCAAAAATCAGCTATATTATTTTTCAGCTAACATTTCGTTCAACATTGCAACTAATGAACTATCCGTGGGAGCCGACAGGAAGGGGGGGGGGGTGGCTCTTACTTGATTTCATTTCTAAATTTAATTAACTAAAAATTTCCTCTGAACGTCTCCCCCCCCCCCCCCCTCCTCGCAAAAGATAATTTTATTTCTGTTTTTTTGTTTTTTGTTTTTTTAATACGTTTATATTTTTTAAAAATGATACTAAACACGGGGTTAGGGAGGGACGGCATCCCTGACGTAAAATAAAGAAAACTATATTTATACTATTTGACAAACGCATGTTGTCAGACAGATAATGTTGCTGCATAAAAAATATATATAACATAAGAATCTACTATAGTCTCAAAGCAGAGGCCCAATACTTTCCATTTCCCCGTCCGGGGTGCTCATAGACCACCCTATGCCACTGCATACTGTCCTGCACGTGTCGGGCTGTACATGACCACCAACACAAACTCAAAATTTTTGCTTAAAGTCAATCCAAACCGAAACTCCACCCCCCCCCCCCCCCCCCCCCCCCAAAAAAAAAAAAAAAAAAAAAAAAAAACGCCTATTTGAAGTGACTGAAATGAATCTAAATTTTAGTACTATTATGAATAAAATTTATATTTTTTGTATAAAAATGAACAAATGTAGACACTTTTAATATTTAGATATATATTTTTCTTTCATTTGAAAAATATTCAAGGACTTTCAATATAAACCGACACAAAAGAGTGAAAATCTAACCCGAAAAACATTTAAAGACAATCCATAAAACCGTGTTACTAATAAAACCATAATAATATCTTCAACCATCCATTTAGATTGAGATTGTGTCATTCCAGATTCCAAAATCCCTCTTTCCCCAAAAAGTAAGTAAAAAAAATCTAACGCATGCGCTGTTCAAAGATGAAAGAAAGAGAAAGATGCGCACGTGACTTCCACTTCCGTTCAAATCTCGTGCGCATGCGTTGTCAGCCTCGTAACAAAACGCGGGAAGAACAACAAACAAGCGTCGTGTCCGTGTCGTAATTCTGATTTTCACGATAATTTTAATGTCAACGAGGATGGAAATAGCTCAGTATTAAAAGGTAAGTAATTTTATTTCTTCTATTGTATGTATTTCAAATTTAATTATGATTAGTTCAATCCAGCGGCCCCTTAGCCAAGACAAGCATTTGCTAAAAATATTGGCGAAGGCTGCCACTGAAATCTTAGGTGACTTATAAGTTTGCGCTACAAAGTTTAACTGATTTATCTGGTTGCCAGTTCTTGGTTGTTTTTTGCTCTTATTAATATTTTGTTTAATAAACTTTCTTTCACAGAAAGGTCTAGGGACCTTGGTGTTATTTTGAAAAGCTTGGTGCTATTCGAACTTCAGAAAGTGAGATTTCTTGCTAGATTATATATAAACATCTATGAAAACAAACCTAAAAAAGGGCATGTACATATATAACGTTATCACTTTAGGAGGGGGGGGGGGTTGTATTTGATATCGTTATTATTTTTTTATCCAACCAAAATTTTCTCTTTTTTTTTTTTAATAACTTTTTCTTTCTATCAAAATATTCTTTTTTGTACTGTTAACTGTTTTTATGAAATTACAAAGTTATTAAAATCATAAAATGATTATACCATTTTTTTCCTTAAAAAATATGGAATACCCCTACGTTTGACATCCCTATTCTTCTGTCATATGTGTAAATGTGTATATGATGTAAATGATACTTGTTTAATAGTAAAGAAAACAGAAATAATGTTGTTGATCTATTTTGTTGATAAGAAGTTCTGCTTGCCCCCTACCTGTGCAGGAGACATGTGTAAAAAAAGTTATTACTTACTGTTGAATGCATTATGTAACAAACACCTATATTATTTAAATACTTTTAAATAGTAACTATTTCTTTTAAGTGTTATTTGATATAAAGTTATTTCATTTCATATATAATAGTGATATTTTATTGACTTATTCTCTCCATTTGAGTAAGCAAAGTATGCGAATAATAAATGTATAACCATATTTGTATATAACTGCAAACGGAAAATAAAGTTGAAAAAAAAAATGGATACTGATAGCCATATCATGAGGAGGTTGGGGGGCTCTTCGAGGGATGTTAATGTATGATATCGTAAGGGTCAGGAAGGGGGGTTCAAAATGCACTTTGAGAGTAATAAAAAAAATTCTAAAATTTGAAAAGTTCTGGAAGGCACACTTTATAGTTCTGGCAGATCATCCCCTCTCTCCCTCCCTGTCTTGCAACACCCTTCGATCAGCACTGGCCAAGTTTATAAAAACAAAAATCAGCCATATTATTTTACAACTAACATTTCGTTCAGCATTGCAACTAATGAACTGTCCTTGAGTGCCAATAGGAATGCGGAGAGGGGTTGGGGCATTGCCTCTTACTGAATTTCTAAATTTAATTAACTAAAGATTTCCTTTTCTCTGAAAAGTTTGAAAAAACATATAATATCAAAAAGTTGATAACATTATATATGTACAGCCCCAAACTTTTATGCTTGTTTATAGTTGTATATAGTGTATATATAATATATATTACTTTAAGAAGGTGTAAAAATATATGCAAATTATTTTTGGTTTATTAAAGGTGGGGACACAGCGGCTTGCATTTACATTTTAAATAAAAAAATTATAATACAGTTAAATTCTGTCCAGTTTTATTTTTTTTTTTATTATTGAAATTTGTATTGTTTTCATTCCAATACATTGTATACTTCAGTTATGAGTTATGAAATTTTTTTTATATTTTTGCATCATCTAATATTGAAATATTTACATATAACTTTTTATTTTATATGTATTGTTTTTTATATTATATCACTTCTGTGTGTATACAAAAATAGAAAAATGGCTTTTTTATATTAAATTGTAAAAATATTGAAAAAATTACTTGTGTATAGAAAACAATGAATAGGTTGCCAAGAAATATGTTGTAAAATTTCCTACTCTCGCCAAGGCTCCTATATTGGAAAAGTACCTGAATATATATCTATTCATCAATTGAATGTACTAATAATTGCTAAACGTTTAAACAAATTGATTAGTTAGAGATCTTTATCTAATTGGTACATGTTACATAACCAGGGATTGCAAATATGGTTGCACTTTTGGTTGCAAATTTTTTTTTTATCTGGCAATTCAGTTATTAGACTGGTTTTTTTTTCTTAATTTTTTTTTTTTTTTTTGTACACAAATTGACCCAAGCTTTCTTGAAATAAGCACAAATGGCATTTTTCTCCTCCTCCCCCTTCCCCAACTTTAAAAAATAAACTTAGAAACTATATTCAAACAAAAAAATTAACCTTTATTTTTAAATTATCAAAAATAAGTTCATCAAGTGTAAATTTAAAATAATAAAATCAGAAATTTTTGAGACTTCCACAGAAAAATAGGTAAAAACTTGTTTTCTTGCTTCACTATTTCATCGATGCCTTCCTTAGTAGATATAGATTTTGTAACATTCAGCTATCTGGACATTTGAATCTGAACATGCCGATTAATTCAGCCTTTACAGTACAGTAGAGTCTCCAAAATCTGCACAGCTTGGAACCAGAGGCTGTGCAGATTTTAGAATTTTACGGATTTTAGAGTTTTGCAGATTCTGGTTTTCTGGATTAAACGATTTTTTTTTTCAACTTACCTGTGTCCATTTAGAAGAAGACGTAATAATTCAATTTAAACAAATCAAAACTTGAATACTTTTAATTTACTTGCATATTATTATTTTAATATACAAAAAATTATTTTTTATTACACCTTTTGAACATTTCTTGTATAGTTTTTTGCTTTAGAATTTTCCCTTTTTCTTGATGAAGTTTTTTTTTTTTTTGCATCCTGTAAACAGTCATTATTTCTTGCTTGTCTATGCAACTCTGCTGTATCAAGAACATCAAAAAGTTTTCACAAAAATACAAACCTGAGAGAATGTTTAGCTGAATTGAAGTTCTTAGCTTTTTTTATGTTTTCAATAAATTATAGTTACGTTTTTAAACTTTGCCATCTCTTAAAGAATTTCGTACCCCATATTTTTTTTCAGGTGTTTGTTTTAAGATAGGGTGTGAAAAGAGTTGTTGGCCATTTATAATATACAAACAGTGTAATATCTTGTGCCATTATATATATTATTATTTATTCAAATAAATTTACGTAAAAAATAATTTTATTTTTGTTCAATAATATTTGAAGCAAAGATTATAAGATTACTTCTTAACTGCAAATTTCATTGTTTACATTTTGCAATGAAAGCAGATTTTGGAGTTTTGCGGATTTTCAAGACTCTACTGTATTTCTTTCTTTTTTTTTTTTTCTAAGAGAACCATAATTTGAATAAGTTTCATTAGAAAATGAATTGGTTTATATTATCTTTCTAAACTATGTAACTAATAATTCTAAACTATGCTTGTTATTTTTTATCAATTAATTCATAAAAACTTTTGTCGATAAAATCAATGACGAGGGAGGAGGGGTAGTAATACTTTTCATTTGGCTACTAGATTTTATCAAATTTGTAAAGACCTGTACATAACTTTAATTTAATAATTTGAAAAATACAGTTGCTTAAAGTGATAAAGAGAATATTTGGATACTTTTTGGTTAGCTGGGCACCAGTGAAATACATATATATATTTATATATATATATTTTCACTGGCGCCCGGCTAGCCAAAAAGTACCACCATTTGTTAGGCTCTGTCATAGCAAATTATCTTTTCTTAATTTGAAAAAATGAACACTTCCTGTTCTTTATGGTTTATACTACCTAGAAAACAGCATGATGGTATGTAACAGTGGTTAAATATATTCTTAAAATAACGTAAATAAGTAATATGATAACAATTTTGTTTTCAAAGATAGATTATTTCATTTTGATGCATTTAAAGGCTAATAATTTTTTGGGTACTTACATATTATCCGGGCCAGGCAGATAAATTGCCACAAATGATTGTCAATCACCAATTTAGTTATTGTTCCCAATCGTGTTCAAAATAATAATTTAATGTACATGTAATAAATATATAAAATCATTAAAAATGTTAAATAATACAAATATAAACTAAAATAATACAAAATGATAATTTAGAAGTATGCTTTTATTAAATACATAAAAATAGATTGAGTTTGTAGCAATAAATGATATCAACCCTGGTAATTTTATTTCCAGCGATTTGTTATACACACCAGATCAGAATGAATACAGTATAAATATTACGTAATATAAATAAACTTTGTATCAATGAATATAATATTTTATACTTTTGCTATATCATATATAGTTATATCTATATATATAAATACTTATGCAACTGTCTTTAACTATGCACTTATAAAGAAGAAAAAAATAAGGGTTGCTGTAATTAATATTTTCGACGCTATTGTTGGCACAGTGAATCCTGTCCCGGATATTATGTTGTACCATTTTTTTCAACAAATCTAAACAATTTTCGGTTAGCCGGGCACCAGTGAGATATTTACATGTATATATACACAAATATATACATATATATTTACACATATATATATGTATACATACATATATGTATACACATATGTATGAATATATATATACATATATGCATATCACATATATATTTGTATATGTACATATATCACTGGCGTCCGGCTAACCAAAAAGTACCCAATTTTCTTATTTATTTGTAACATACAGCTTTTAATAGTATAATTTTGTCTATCCTACCGTATTTGCCCAGGAACAGCTGTCATTTTTTTGGCGATTTTTGTTGGTGATGTAGCGACCTTGACAACTCTAGTGTTTTGGCAACCTCAGATTTTCTACATGTGTAGTTAGCAATTTCTCTACTTTGCTGTGTGTTCACCTATCAGGTTGTATCTTTCTGTGTTTTTATTGATATTTGATTTTTAATTTTGTATTAAAAAATACATTAATATTTTTATATTTTGTGATCCTTCTCTCCCCCCCCCCCCCCAATTTTTTTTCAAATATTAAATTTATACTTAAGCACATGGTGACATTTTTTTATCATTTGCGTGTTTTTAAAAACTCTATTTTTGAGTCATTTAATAATTTATCTTTTAAAATGCAAATTTTCGCTTTATTTTCAAAATTTTAAATATTTTAATCCCGGAACTTTTAGATGTTTATCGTTTGCTCGTTTTATGCACATTAACTGTTTGGACAGCATCTTTTATCACTTATATGTTAAAAAAAAATAAATTGAAAGATTTTAAACTTTTATCTTTTTAAATGCGATTTTTGCTTTATTTTGATACTTTAATATCAAATAATATGAATTTTTATGTCTTACCGGTTTTTCGTTAACACCCTCCACAATCTCGTCTTTTTTTTTTTAGAAATTTGAAAATTTATAACAATAACTTTATGGAGTTTGCTACCTTTCTGTTTATTTTATGCTTTAATAGTCTTTTTGTTAAACTCTAAATTTATGGCAATAATTCAAGCAAGTAAAAACATTATTTTTGAAAAAAAATCAATATTTATATTTTTTAATCACAGTATATTTATGTATTTAATTTACTATTTGGGCGTTAAACTCCCTTCCTTCTTTTTTTTCCATTATAAGTAATGTTCGTAATACCTATATTTCTGTTTAAAATTGCTTGATTTTGTTTTATTTGCTTTTTTTTATGTTTTAATCTCTGTATTTTCCAAAATTTAAAATTTTTTTGTAAGCCAAAAACGGTTATAAATGACCACTTGGCAACAATTACTACTTGGTGAAAACAAGTTTTTTGTACCAAGAAATAAAAAAAGGAGAAAAAAAAATGTTGGACTACAGGCAAGGCAAATATGCAAGCTGCACCATAATTGTTAAATTTATATTTCAATGTTGTCTGCTTGTGCTTTTTTGTATTCTCATTAAACAAAAAATGACAGATTTCTTTAAAATTGGAATATCGTTCTCAAGTTGACCACAATATTTTTCTTTTTGAAAGTAGTCAGCAGAACTTCATGTCTTTTTACAGATCCAATAAATATAAAAATAAACATTGTCATTTTTGGTTAGCTGTTGATTTAAAAGAATATATAGTTTGTTTAAACTATATACAGTTTGAAAAGTGAAATCATTTGTACTTTGCTCTTAAGAAAACATGTTTTAAATATCTACTTTACTAAATTATGACTGTATGCATGAAAGTGATGTTATTTCTAACAAAATATGCATCATTATGAAAATTTTAGTACTAAGCTGAAATAATCAGAAAATTTTAATGTGAAGTATTAGGTTGTCTGGAAGGTTCATGAAGGTTGGGAAAATCAATTCATACTGGAAAATTCTTCCTGTTAATTATTAGGCATTAGATATAGGAATCAATGTCTAATAATTAAATGATAGAACTTTCCAGTATGAATTGATTTTCTCAACCAGCACAAACTTTTCGGACAAAATTGAAAGTCTCCCTGAAAATTGAATAAATTGATATTTGAAGTATAATTTCCTAGAAAAAGGAAATTATTTTTTTTATATGTATGATTCTAGTTTCTTGTAGTGTGGTTTTATTAATATCCACTAAATAATGAATCAGAATAGTGTTCTGAAAAGAATTATCTATGAAAATTTTATCTTAATGCTGACCTGGAGATATCGGGAAATTTTAATACAGTAGAAAGCCACTAATCCGCAAAGCTTGGTTCCAAGTGTTGTGCAGATTACAGGCCCATGTCTATTTAATCTTTGTTTACATTTTTTAAAATTCATATTTTGAACAAATTTAGATTGCTAATACTAAAAAATTAATAAATTACACATTTTAATATATAAAGTAATAACTATGTAAAAAATATTTTTTATATTTTTAAATATGGCATTAATTGTTGTCTGTTTTAAGACATCTGGTTTATAGTGTTGAATTTTATCTTTAAGTAAGAGTTCAAAAGCAATATATATGTATTTTTTTTATGTGTTTTTCAATTTTATAATTACGATTTAATGAAACAATAAATAAATTATAAAATATAGTGTCTAAGTAAGGATTTTTTTATCATAAAAAAAAATCACAAAAGCTCAAATTGTATTTTACAAGTATTGTATGAAAAAATGAATATATAAAATAATATACTAATTTAATGTGCTTTCATTTTAAACTATAAAGAAGAATGTTATATGATATTTAATACTATACATAAAGATAAGAAAAATGTTAAAATTGGTGAAAAAAAATTTCAATTTTGTCACCATGGAAGCATTTTTCAAGAATTAAATTTCTTTGTTTACATTCATAAATTGATTGCGGATTACAGGTTCGCGGATTACTGGCGCTCTACTGTATAAGATATTTGTGACCATCCATGCTTATTTGTTTACCAAAATCGTTAGAAATTTAGTTAATAAATTAAGTAAAAATTTGAATATCTACTTTATTTTTCTTCTTTTTGTAGATCTTTTAAAATTATAATTTTCTTTTATCATTTTTTTACTTCATTCTAAACTGCAATGATTTTCGTACTGAATCTTCATTTGTTTGTAATTATCTATTTCATTTTTTAAAATCTGTGTGATGTATGTAATTGTTTAAGTAGGCATTAATGTTGTTATTCTGTATTCCATGAATAAAAAATATATATATAAATAAAATCCATGCTTGCGTCACAAGTAAATATGCTTTTTTAATAATTTTAATTATAAGATAATGTTCCTTCTGAATATTGGCATATTTTGTTAGAAATTAAATTGGGCTAAGCTGAACTTTTAGCTTTTATGCCAGACCTGATTTGGGCAGATATTTTAGCTTTTATATTGGCCGTACGAATAATTTTCTTGAAGTAAACTGCCAATACTATCCATTGAATGGTTAATAATGCTGACATTTAATATTTTTGAGAAATTATGCGGTCAAGATTATATAAACTCTGTGTGTATGTGGGAATTAACAGTGTATGTATGAATTATTTGGGTTGGTTAGCATACACATACACGTTGTAAGTTTAGACTTATGCAAATAACAAAAAATAACTTAAAATAACAAAGTTTAATTTCATATTTAGCCATACTTAATAACCAAAAAGCTTGATTAATACATAAATGTATTTGTTAAAAAGATATTGCCACTGATATCAGAAGTACCTTGAAATTCTTCAGAAATAAATTTATGCTTCCTTCATGAGAAAACATGAGAGTTTAATCATATTAACTAGAATTCGATATTAAAATGTGTACAGAATAATATAAAAATTTAAAAAAAAAACTGCATTGTTTACATCTGAAATGATGTGTGGATTTCAGGGAGTCTACTATGTTGCAAAAAGAAGAAATGTGTTCACAAGGCAAACTAGTTCAATGGGCATTGCGATTTATATATTACTAGAGTAAGGAACTGACTTCAATCTGATTGTGCAAAAAAACTCTTAAATCTACTTATAAAGATTTAACAATCTGATGAGATTTAAAAATGTAAATAAAGATTGCCAGAAAGTGCCTTTTGAAAATTTTGCTTTTCCTGCCATATTCAACCTCGCCTTTTTTTTGTAACACACCCAAGGCTTTTAACAAAGTAACTGAATACTAATTCCAACATTTAATCCATTAACAAAATTTTCACAAGTAAGAGAATATTCTCAATTTGACTTAAATTTTATCTTCCCCTCTAATTTTAGTTGTCATATGGTCCATACCTAAATACAATCTTTGTTTATATGAAATAGAGTTAATTGGCAGTACATTGCATACATAACGTTTCTGACTTTATGATAATTGTAGACACCCCCCCCCCTCCCCTTTCCTTTAATGATATTGTTATCAATGTCTAAAAATTCTTTTTTTTTTTTTTTTTTTACAGTTTTTTTTTAAATGCTGGATGTTGAGGGTATTCCCTGTTTTGTAATAAAATTACTTTGAAATCGTTTAATGGCTTAATTCTTATTAATAACTTTGTATTTTCATAAAAATAGATAAAACTCTTTTGATGTAAAGAGAAAGTCACAAAAAATAAGATGTTGGTTAGATAAAAAATAATAAAGGTATTAAAGAGACCCCCACCTCTTCCTGAAGATAGCTTATGATATTAAGGGCCAGACTTCGCCCCTTCCTAAATTTATAAATGCGCAGCTCCTAATACATAAAAAGTATCTAAAATTAAATATAAACTGGAAGTCTTGTATCATAATTTACATATTGGATGTGTAAGGAAAGGTATTTAATAACTAAAAAATAAAATGTAGTAGTTTTTTTTTTTAAAAGTAAATTCCTTTTTGTTTAATTGATATTTAAAAAATTACCATTTTTTTAAGGATGTGAAGTATTTGCATGTTTCCCATCATGTAGAGTCTTCAATTTAATTGATTACTTATGGTTTTAATTTCAGATAGCAATGACTATTTGCAGAATATAATGAAGTATCTCACAAATTTACCTTTGAAGCACCTTATTATTTGTTTGTATCACTATTATTTTAAATAATTTGTTATATAATTCATTCTTATTGTAGAATTTTTGATTAATAAAATGTTTTGTTTTAGTAATCTACAAAATTTATCTGATTTATTGAATAAAAAAGTTTGTTTTTGCACTTATTAATTAAATTTACATTCATTTTATTATAATGAAGGGTTCTTGCAGTTATACCACAATTTTTTAACAGTTTTGCTTTTTTTTTTTTTTTCTTTTTTTTTTTAAAGAAAAATACTGTAAATTCTGTGAATAAACAAGGCAGTTTTTAATGAAGTGTGCGAACCTTGATATTGTATACGTAAATATTGCATTTAAGCTTTATATACATATCTATTATTTTAAGTGATTAACATTTTATTATGTAATGCACACGATTTTTTTTTTTTTCGTAAAAAATTAAGAACTGTTCGTGCACTCAAATCATGTTTTAATTTACTCTTAATATACCTTTTTGAATTTATGAATAAGTTTTAAAATATTGTGTAAATTTATTTAAATATTGAGTAATAGTAATAACCATTCTTGAGACATTTTTTGCAGTATTGAAGGTAACAAACAAACAAATATTGAAATGGCCAATATCTTGAATAAGTTTCCTAATAAACTTATTTCCTAATATTTTTATTTTTCCCTTCCTCTCTTCTAAAAAACTAATATTTTCATAAAATGTTAAAAAAAATTTTGTCATTAATTTGTACTTAAGGAATATATTTTTATTCTTTATTACTATATTTGAAACTTTTTTTTGGATATATAGATTGGTGAGTGTAAACAGTAAAACAGAAATATTGGGAATTTAATTTATTCTCCATTTTCACTCTAAAACAATGGTTCCCAATATGGGGCGAGAAGTACGCCCCACAGGGGGGCAATTCCATATTTGCTATAATCTCATTCCCTTATTAGTTATTTTGTAAAAGTAATATATAAATGTTACACTTTCAAATTTCAAAAAATAAAATGAAAAAAATGTTTTTTATCCAATTTTTGAAAAGTATTCCTTCAAAAGTTCAAAATACCATCACTACCAGAATAATTATATGAAACCATTTTTACGACATTTAGACACTTTTATATTTAAAATTACTCTATAATTTTTATTTTAGACTTTTTTTTTACTTTGTATGGAACAAGTCTTGTATGCCGTTTCATTCTGCAATGTGTTAGATAAAGAAACTTTTACAATTGAAACCGTTCAAGTGCAACTGTTCAAATTTAAATGAGTTTTTCTAATTGTTAATTATAATGATTTAATAAAATTATTTTACTTTAAAATGTGTAATTTTAAAATTATGTTTTGAATTTTAAAAAAAATCAAACTTTTTGATTTTTTTTTTCTGAAAAATCACAAACTTTTGTTAATTTAATTGTATATTTTCTTATAAATTTCAGGGATTTCCTAAAATTTTGGACATTTACATTAAAATATATATATATGGGTTTTTTCTATTCAGACAGGTGAAAAAAAAATATTTTCCCCATAAGAGATTAAAAAATAAAAGCTTTATGTAAAAAATTTTCAGAATTTTTAATGTTTTATGGATTTCTATTTTTTTGAATAGCGCAAAAAATGACCAATTTGGTTTGTAAGATATCTAAATGCAGCAATGTTCCAAATCAGAAAAGGTCTCTCTCTTTCTGACTCGAAACAGGTACAAGAAAGGGCCCAATTTGGATTTATGGCAGAACAAAAAGTGACCCAAATTGGGTTGTAAGATTTCTGGGTGCAACAATGTTCCAAATTGGGAAATGTCTCTTTGTGACTCAAAATGGGTAATAATTTATCCCATTTTGGGTATACTGTGAATTTTAATTTAGGTTTATTGCAGTACCCAAATTGGAGTAGTGTATGTACCCAAAATGGGTTGAAATTTTACCCATTTTGGCTAAACTCTGAATTCCAATTTGGGTTCTGCAATAGACCCAAAGTGGACACATTTTTTTACCCATTTTGGACCACTAAGAAACATTCCCAGTTTGAAACATTGCTGCACCCAGCAATCTTACAACCCAATTTGGGTCATTTTTTGTTCTATTTTAGAATATTTTTTTACAGTGTATTTAATGGCAGAATTTCATAAATAGTGGTAGCATTCTGAATTTAAAAAAAGTCCTCCAAGCTGGTAACACTGATATAGATATCTTTCTGATGTTTGCCACGATTAGTGCAAGTGTGTTTTCAGCATGCATGTTCTAACAGCTAAATTAAAAACAGGTAAAATTCCAAAGGCTTCGCGGGCCACAGATAATTGTTGGCAGGCCACGTGTTTGACATACCTGCCCCTAGTACAATGTTTTTTTTTAACAGGTTCACAGTCCACCATCTAGACTATAAATGAACATTTTTTATTTACCCTGAGTCCAGTTTAATATGATCTGTTATTAACTAGGCGGCCAGCCCATATGTCGGCTGTGGACTGAGAACCTGTTAACAGGAAAAAACAATCCAAAATATGTAGAAAATTTTGAATTTGCCTTTTTTTAAAGACATTTAAAGAGGAAACTACAGTTTCTTAGGCATCCTATTAATCTTATATGATTTAAATAAATAATAAAAGAAATATACCAGATTATTTTCTCTATTTGAAACACAGAAGTACAGGAATACATGTCTTACAAATATACAAAACACATTTTTATTTGTTTAGCATATGAAAAAAATTATATAACTTTCAAGAAGGAATATTTGTTGGCACAAGCAACTGCAATTTCTTGTAAGCTTAATCATTTTCCAGTAATTGCCATAAGAATTAAGTGTTTTTTCCTCCAACACAAAGTATGCTGATTTTAATCCCTTGATTTTTTTTTTTTTTTTTTTTTTTTTTTTTTTAAAGAAAGAAAGAAAAGATTAAAATCACACTTACTTTTTTCATTAGTAATGGTTAACTATACTCTAATTGAAAATAATCTTGAAAAGTGTACATGTTATTTACATCAAACAAAAAATAAAGGTGTATGTTATACACTGTAAAAATGTTCTTTTATTTTCAACATAATCCTTTGCTTGTTTTTCTTTGTAAACACTCACTGAAGCGATAAGCGAGAATTCATTGAATGGGATAATAGTGATATCCCAGAGTAAATACAAAACAAAGAAGAATTTCCTTATTTTCAACATCAACTAACAGGTACTAAAAACCTAGTATTTAACTATACATGAAGCAAAGTACTTGAACCAATTATTAAAAACTTAAAGGTTACTATTGTTTACTGAACCGTAGATAGCATAAGTACTTAAGGTGAGTCTTGACTCACTTGAAAACAACCGCTCACTAATATTAAACCTATGGGCAGGTTATTTTAGAATTTCTCGTTCAAATTTGAATATTTTAAAATTATTTATAGGTTTAACATTAGCGAGCGAGTGTTTTCAAGTGAGTGAAGATTCCCCTTAAGTACAGAGTAGTATAAATTGTAATTTTCCAACTGGGCTCAGACATTTTTAGCCCAGATGGAAAATTACAATTAATATGATTTATTTACCAATTAGAATAATTGCGTTAAACTTAATCTAGTGTAATTACGTATTCAGCCTTACCTGCGATTTATTCTGTTGAGCTGACCAGATGTTATGATCAATAAGGTTAGCTGGGTGAATTAAGTCATCCAAATTCAACTGGCAGAACATTGGAAGCTTCAGCCAAGAGATTCCGTGTTTGAATCCTGGCCCAGACCTTTTTCACCCAGTTAGAAATTGCAATTAATGATTCATTTACCAATTAGAATAACTGTGTTGAAATGAATGTAGTGCAGGACAAATTCAAAAGATTTTTAACACTAAGATTGCAGGTAGGAAAAGGGATCCTATATGCCCCCATTTTATGGAAATAAGAAGTTTCAGGTTAAAGACTGAAAGCAAAATGTAAAAAAGAAATGATAGGATAAGTTGTCAGACAAAAAAAAAAAACTCGCTGTAAGGAATTTGTATCTTAAAAGAACTTAGGTATACTATATGACCAGCTAAAAAAATTGTATTTTTATTGTTAGTTTGATCATCAAACATTTTTGAAAATATATACTAATGTTCTAAAATTTAGTGGTGTTCGATTTTACAGAGTTTATTGAATATCTACTGAAACTCTCTTCAGGAATTATAAGGAACATCTTGAAGTTGTAGGATGTAAAAGCTAAAAGTTAACTTAATATTTTTTGGTGATTTAATTGCAAGGGAAAATAGGACATAATAAATTAAAATATAAAATACTTGTGCTCATCCATGTCACAGAAAATGGTCTGACATTGAATCAAATGACTATGTGGGTCCTGTTAAAGACTTGAAATAGAACACACTGTAAAACATTTGGTGTAACGTTACTCCATAAAACTGGAGGCAGCATTGCTGCCTCCAATCTTACGGTGGTATTTAACTGATATAACTGGTGTAACATTACACAGCTCTTGTGTAAGTTTACACCATAATATTGTGAAACATATCACAATTTCTGTGTAAGGTTACACCACAATTGCATGTATGCTTTCACAGTAATTGTGGTGTAACCTTACACACAATTACTGTTGATTACAATTTACAACAATTACAAACACAATTACAATTGTTATTGATATGTTTCACAATATTATGGTGTAAACTTACACAAGAGCTGTGTAATGTTACACCAGTTATATCAGTTAAATACCACCATAAGATTGGAGGCAGCAATGCTGCCTCCAGTTTTATGGAGTAACGTTACACCAAATGTTTTACAGTGAGTTTGGAATAGTACATAATTTAGAAAAATAATATAAACTAAGTTTTCTAATGAAACTTATCAAAATTATACATCTTTGAAAAAAAGAAAAGAAAAAGAAATACTGTAAAGTTTGAATAATCTACATGTTCAGAAAATGCTGATTGCCTAATGCTTCAAATTTACGGATAGTTGAATGCTACAAAATCTGTATTTGATGCGGGGAGTCATCGGCGAAATAGTGAAGCAGGAGAAGAATTTTTTGCTTATTACTTACCCATCATACAAAGTATAGGGTAAGTCTTGTAATTGTTTTGAAAATCGAAATTTTTTTTTTGACGGATTTACACGTTTCAGACTCTGGAGATTCCGAAAAACATATTTTTAGAAAAAAAAATTGCCGTCCGTCTGTGTGTCTGTAAACTATCTCCCGAAAAAATTGAGATAGAGACTTGCAATTTGGTATGTACTTAGTATATAATAATGGGAAGAAGCCTATTTCATTTCAATAACCTCGATTAATCGGAACAATTTTTTTCGGACTCTCGAAATATTCGTTCTGATGAAAGGTATATAAAAATTTTCGAAATTGTTTATTTTAAGAAATGAATATAAAAGACAATAAAAAAACATAAATTTTGCATAAAGCATGAAGTCGATCGGATAATTAGTTGCCGAGATATTTGGAATCCTATTTTCCACACTCTTCGATTTTTCATGACCCTGTATTTCATCCAAATTTCACTTCAAAGATATATTTTAATTGGAAATTTGACGCTTAATCAGATGCAATAAACCGCTAGATAATAGGATTATTATT
Organism: Maratus michaelseni; assembly: GCA_963931845.1. Classification (NCBI taxonomy): domain Eukaryota; kingdom Metazoa; phylum Arthropoda; class Arachnida; order Araneae; family Salticidae; genus Maratus; species Maratus michaelseni. The sequence goes on from OZ007600.1 coordinate 192,620,378, forward strand.
TTTGGAGTTATAAGGCTGTTTCTTTCAAGCAATTCAGTAATTGAGCCTTTAAAGTTTGTGACGTCATCAAGCCACGATTTTATTTGAATTGCAATGCACTTTATAAGTAGTTTACACATTTTTATTTTAATATTTTACATTATGCAGATCCATGATGGGTAAGTATTACGGTGGCCCCCAACGACTAGTTTTCCTGTCGAAGTCAGTCAAATAATTCTGATTTTGTTATTTTAAAATTTAGATTTGATGAACTTATTTTTGCCAAAAAAAAAGAGTTTAAAATATTTTTTTTTTCAATATAATTTCTAAGTTTATTTCATAATATCTTGCAACTTTGCAATTTTTATAATGGCAATTTTATGAGAATTTTAAATTAAAATGCCGTTCCTGCTCATTTCTTACGTCAATTTTTGTAGCAATGAAAAGAAAAAATGCCAGATTAATTAACTTGGTCGTCAGATCAATAAAATTAGTCGCCGGTGGCTGGCGACCGCATTTGTCAAGTCCTGCATATCATGAATTCTTCTTAAATACACAAGTTGATGGGATCGGAATTCTCCTGTCGTTCCAATCATTTCATAGCTGTTTCCAAACAACCAAAGGTTTCATTATGTAATGGTCCTGGATCATTTTCATAATAATCGCTTTCATCCACTGATCTGGAAAACGTTTTCGATTTCAAAAACCTTCCAGACAAAAAAAAAAAATAAATAAATAAAAATAATAATAATAATTCAGACCAATATATAGGAGTCTACGGATAATGGGACAGTTCGGTTAATTGGAGCTCGGATAATCAGCGCTCTACTGTATATGTATATACACTGCAAAAAAAATTGTTGATTTTAAGGTATAATACTGGCACTCGAGCAGCCAGTATTATACCGTAAAATTAGCAGTAATAAACAGTAAAATAAGCAGTAATAAACAGTAATACACTGCCTCGCATGCGCGGTACACAAGTAGCAATATGTAATACACAAGCAGTAAAATAAATACGCTTCTTTCCGAGGGTGTGCTCAAACTTTTGACCAGGTACTGTATAAGCATATAACAGATTCTTCAGCCATACAAAATAATTCATAGAAGATTTTAATTCTAATCTAACATCGCATTAAAAAAGACATCCTGTTAAAAATTATCGTCAGTATCATCTCATTCCACATATATTCCACATACTAATATTCGAATTTATTCCAATAATGCACAAATGTCTCACGAGACATCAAAGGCGTATAATTTTTTCCAAAACGTCATATACCATACTATTAAATACCATTTAATTTCCCGTTCTTTCTTTTTTTTTCGCACCGAAAATAACAAAATGGGACTGCTCAAAGCAACAGAACGTTCTGTGACAGCAAAAAGTTAATGCTATTCTCTATTCAGCCATTTCGCTTAATTGTTAATTAAGTCCACAAAAACGTCTGCTAGTCCCCCCATTGCCACCCCACTTTTGCAATTAAGCTTGATGTTGTTCCCTGCACAAGAGGATTAGGGCGAACATGGAGGATAATGAATTAAGAATGAGGGTGAAGTTTAGGATTACTGTTATTCCGAAAAGAGGATTAGGAATTTGCGTTAATTAAGCTGGTGTGACTGTTACTCTATAGGTAATAATGCCAAGGTTTGGAAACAGCGTAATTGGCTGGGTAGTAATACCTGTAGATAAGATACATATTTCTCAAGGGAACATAAAGCAATGTCAATAGGTGTCATATATCATCGGTTTGGAAACAGCAATTTTTTTGATAGAGTATTGTTTGTAATACACCGGCGGGATCTAATTAAGGGACAAGTATAATAAGTATAAAAATGATCAATATTTTTCTAAAAACACTCTTTTATAAGTAGTCAGTGTTCATCGTGAAAATCCCCTCTAATATTTTAACTGCAATTCGTGTTTTTTCTCAGTAAAATTCCATTATAATACATTAAATTGGCGAAATCGATTATGAAAAATTCATTGCTTTTTTATGCTTAGTAAAAAGCGCAAGCAAATAAATTTATTAAAAAATATATAATTTTTGCTCTGGTTTTTTTTTTTTTTTTTTTGTAAGATATGGCAGCAGGAAAGAAAAAAAAACATTATTTAAACTATCTTTTTAGGATTTCTAAATTGTTTTCTCAATGTATAATCATCGTAAATTAATTAAACTATTAATTGATAATAACATATGTATATATATATATATATTAAATATTATACTCTTCATTTTCTATTAATAATTGTTTACTACTTTTTAGTCTTAAAAATGTTTCGTTGTATCATTTTCACAGCCATTTGGCGTATTTTGACGAGCGTTTATTGGCGCTTAATTAAATCAATTGTTATTTCAACTCGTAGTTCAACTGATGGAGTTCGTATGCACTGGCGGGAAAAATTTAAGCAACAAGTTTAAAAACTCATGTAACCTTCAATGTAAAAAGACAAATGTTTCTTAAGCTAACGAAAATATAACATAACCGCAAACGAAAATATACAGTAACCTCTTCTGAGTTAGCCACTCTTCCGAAAATTTTTCTTTATCTTTAGAAGCCTTAGAAACTAATATATTTTCGAGATTTAAAGAAGCATTTATAAAATCAAAGTTTCTTTGGCTTCCACTGATTTTCGGAAACGTTTCCGAACAGTTTTTAGAGTGCAATAATCAGTTTTTTTTCAAACCAGCATATCAGTTTTAAGATACTAATCATTCTCAATCAAACATTTTAAGCTGCGTAATTGAATTTATGCATCCAAGAGTAGCAAAATCATATTAAGGTTAATGTTAATGTTAATATTAATGTTGTTAATATATCATGTTTGTCTGTAAAACATGTTTTTTGAATACGAAAATGCTTATTTGAGAATGCATAGCATCTGAAAAACTCCATATTCAGAAAATCGGTTAATACCGTATAAAAACTACTCGGAAACGTTTCCGAAAAATCAGTGACAGCAAAATAAACTTTTTTTTTCGTTTTTTAGTTTTAAATGTCGAAAATAGATTGGTGTCTGAGGTTTCTAAAGATAAAGAACGCTTTCCAAAATCGTGGGTAACTCGGAAGAGGATATTTTTTATTTGCGTTCGTGGCTATATTATATTTTCGTTGATTAAGAAACATTTGTCTTGTTTTACAGTGTGAATTATTTTACTGCTAAACATATGATTTTTATTTTGTCATGCCTGGCACATTTTCAAATATAGAATATCCTGTTTACGCAAAAAAAAAAAAAAAAAAAAAAAAAAAAAAAAAACTTTAAATAAGAATATAGGAAATATGATATAAAGTGAACTTGGGAAAAGTGTGTGTTACGTTTTACAACTTTTTTAGAGTTAGTAGAAATATTTGATCAGTCGTGTATAGACCCGCTTACTGTTCTACTTCCATTCTCCCAGTTAAACTCCATTTTACACAATCAGCCAAATGTTTTTTTCGGTGATATGCTCCACCTTCCACGCGTGGAAGTTTTATCTAATTTGCATATTTCTGAGTAGCGAAGGTGATACCATTGGAATAAGTGATAACGTTGACTTTTAGTTAGAATACAACTACCTTTCATTGGACTTTACTTAATAAAATTAACACAAAGTACCTTTTTATAGTTGTTCCTTTAATTTTTTCCATCACTGTACATTAGAATGACAAAAAAGAAAATTTTGTGAAGGCCACTAGTTTTCATTTGAATTTAAATATCATTTGTAGTTTCTAAGAAATAAACAAGTTGGAAATTGTACGTCAAACGTGACAAATGAGTTGCGTTCGTACTATAACTAGTTTTATAAATATTCAGATCTTTGTGCAATAATTGCTGCATATATGCAAAAATACATGAATGCAGAATTTATTTCATGTTCAGATTTTCATATTATAGATATTAATTTTACTTCATGAAATTAAGTTTCAATGCACTTTTACGAACAATTAATTACTGTTCTGTTACATTAAAATTATACTATGCGCAAATATCCAATACAAGACAATGTAAAAAACTAATTGTTGTTATTTCACTGAAAAAATTAATTATATCGTTTGTTACTATGATAGGATTCATTTCCGTAATAAAATAAGTACATTTTAAGTTGGCAACATTTTATATTTTGTTGACATTTACTGAAAATTCCAGCTTTGAAAATTTCAGAACTTGAAATCCATATTTAGACTATTTTTTCCATTTAATATATATTTATCTGGAAACATCTATCCGAAAAAACTGTCGGTAGATTATAGGATTGCTATAATTAAATAATTTCAGTACACAAATTCGGTTTTTAAATTCAATGAAACGGAAATAATAGGACACCATCTTAAATAAGACGTAATCGTCATGGCAACGTAAAATCATTACACGTCATGAGATATCATTGAATTAACTACGTATGATAGGATTTAATAGAATGAAAAAAACTTTTATTAATGTCTTTTTAAGTTTTGATTCGATTTTCATAAAATTTGAAATGAATCGACAAAATTGTGCAACGATTTCATATATTAAATTTCAAACCATTCGGTTGTGTAGTTTTTGCACTGTTATATGCGGACAGACGGACGGACTAAATGGCGACTATAGGTGTTAGTATTTATATAATTACGAACGCACCTAAAAACAATGTTTGCATTATCTGAAAAGTGTTGTTTTCCATTTTTTCATGCGCAGGATATGCAATAATGCTGTTGATTTAAATTCTTAAGTTTTGAATTTTCTACAAAAATCACCTTTTCATTGATATATCATCTAATAACGTTAGCGTTAATCTTTTTATGCTCGATAACCACATACCAGGTTGCATTGTAAAACAATCACCAGCGAACTGTATGTATTGTATTTTTCTCCTATATCACATAGTATCTGTTTGATTCGATAACCTCGTGTCCTGTTGCATTGTAAAACAATCCCCAGAGAACTATATGTATTGTATTTTTACTCCTATATTACATAGCATCTGTTTGATTCGATAACCTCATACCAGGTTGCATTGTAAAACATCCTCAGAGAACTGTGTGTATTGTATTTTTACTCGTATATCACATAGTATCTGTTTGAGTCGATAACCTCATACCAGGTTGCATAGTAAAACAATCCCCAGAGAACTGTGTGTATTGTATTTTTACTCCTATATCACATACAATCTGTTTGATCGAGCTTCACTCGGAACAAATTGGAGAAACGCCTTTTACTGTTATTTTCTTGGGGAAAATTTCCGTAATCGGGATCAAAGCAACTGGCGCATTAATTAGCAGTATTTTAACGCTTCTACAGTTAAAACAATATTATTGCTAGCATCATTATTGTTTGACGCCTACCTTGCCTGCGGTTCTGATTACGGAAGATTAACTATTTTCTCTGGGTGCGTATTAATTTGTTTCATTTTTCATACCACTTACTATTTTCAATATTTTTACTTTAAATTTTCGACAGTTTGTGTACACTTTTTATGCTTTCTGCAACAATTTCTGCTTGTGCAAAGAGTCGGTATTGCATGAAAACATTTTTTTCCAGATATGACAGCCTGATAAATCGATTTCTAGACTACCCCTCGCCCCTTATTCCGTCGTTTTTATAAAGATAGTTAAAGATGTTTTCGAGAACAAATAAATAAATAAATAAATAAATAAAAGCGAATGGTTCGTATAACATAAACCACATATGAAGTTCAACAATGCTTGTGAAATACAGCAAGAGCTCGCAGAACCATTTTCTTTTCGAATATTCACTTGGGAAGTTCACCTTTGACTAACTTGTTTTTGTTCTGGATGAACCAATATTTTCTCAAAAAAGTTCTGTTCTTGGATCTAAAGAAGTTTAGAAGTAAAAATGTTTTTTACCTTTTACTTTGTGTTAAGGTAATCCAAACACATTTTATTTTAATTCCAGAAACGTTTCCATGAATTGTAGACACACGTTGATTCTTTTTAAATTCCTGCTATTAGCTCACACACTCTCTATATATATATCTTGTTCAAATTTTCAATCGTTAATAAAATATTTTCTATTCATCCACTCAAGTTCAAATACATTTTTTTAAACTTGTAGTGGATGACACTTTATGTTAATACAGTTTTTTCAAATATTAATTCATTCATTAAATTTAATTAATTAATTTTAGTTTTAAATGGGAGAAAAAAATTCCTCAATTTGTTTTCATCAATGAAATGAAAGATTTATCTCAAATGAGTGATGCCACAGAAATAAAATACCGCAACGATAATTATAAAACAAGAGGGGAAAATTCTGCTATAAGGCCGAATATAGATTGCCACACACGGCTTTTATTTAAAAAATAAATAAACTAGCTGTAACTCAGAATAAAAACGCAATGACAACAAACAATTTTAAAATATCTAAATAACAAATAAAAATTCCCCTGTTAAAGTGTTGTTCAATAACCATTCGATTTAGAAAAATATTTTTCTACCACTGAGCAATTTTTTTAATGAAATTTAATTCATGTTGTTATGGCAGCAGACGATAAAACGATATCTTTGGAATAAGGGAATAAATAGAAGAAAAAAAATTGTTGATGTTTGTGATAAAATGTTTTTCTTTATTTTTTAACAATGTATATACATAATTCACTTTTATATTTTAAGAGAATAATAAGTTTACTATAATTCGTTACTCATGCTATGGCCAGTATACACGATACACGTCGAGCCACAATGCCTTTATCATTATCTTTTTACGCGTAAAAGTTTCGCTACGGTACTCCATTGTGTAGTTTTGTAATTTTTTAATATTTGAAAAACGACATAATCATTAGATTTGAAATTTATATCAAGAAAAATACAATTTTTTACCATTCTAACGCAGTTTGTAAAACAATTTTATGATAAATACTTTTCGAGTTATTAATTTTTTAATTAACTTCAAATGTTTCATTTTCCGAGATTAATCTGTGGCAACGATGGATTGCTGTGACTTTTCATAAACATGAAAAATGATAGAGATTGAAAGAATAAGCCACCCTGTGTGTGGCTAATAATGTTCAATAAAAGTAACGTGGGACATGAATTCAATAAAAGTAACGTGGGACATGAATGCTGCACGTGTTTATTTTATATATTTATGATTAAAAAGTAGGAATTGACTTAATTTTTTTACTTTCTTCTATCTATAATAGAAGAAAGTATTGTAATCGAAATTTTTTTCGACTTCCGGTTTTCGACGGATTTACACGTTTTAGGGGTCAGACATTCCGAAAAACACGTTTTTACAAAATGTCTGTCTGTCCGTCTGTCCGTCTGTGTGTCTTCATTGTATCATCGAAAAGTGTATGAAGTTACGCTTCAAATTGAACCTAATTTTTTTTTCTATGTTTTTGGCTATGGCAAGCAGGTTCTATTAGAATTTGGGGATATTTCGACGAAAGGGGGCGCTGTGATCGATATTTTTGTTCCATTTTCACTATTGTACCATCTAAAAGTGTATGAAGTTATGCTTCAAATTGAACCAAATTTTTTTTCTATGTTTTTGGCTATGGTAAGCAGATTCTATCCGAATTTGGGGATATTTCGACGAAAGGGGGCGCTGTGATCGATATTTTTGTTCCATTTTCACTATTGTACCATCGAAAAGTGTATGAAGTTATGCTTCTAACTAAACCTAATTTTTTTTTCTATATTTTTGGCTATGGCAAGCACATTCTATCAGAATTTGGGGATATTTCGACGAAAGGGGGCGCTGTGATCGATATTTTTGTTCCATTTTCACTATTGTACCATCTAAAAGTGTATGAAGTTATGCTTCAAATTGAACCTAATTTTTTTTCTATGTTTTTGACCATAGCCTGCAGGTCCAGGTTGAATTCGGGGATATTTCAACGAAAGGGGGCGCTGCCATCGCAATTTTTGTTCGATTTTCACTATTGTATCATCGAAAAGTGTATGATGTTATGCAGATGTTATGCAAAAATTTTTAACATGTTTTTGGCTGTAGCCAGCAGGTCCTACTAGAATGTGGAGATATTCCGCCAGAAGGGGGCGCTGTGATAGCCATTTAAAGATTTCAAATTCAAAAAGATGTATAAAAAAATTAGAAATCCTAAAAGTTTTTTCCGTTAAATGTTCGGCCTTGATCCGGAGAATCCGAAGCAGTTTTTGTTTTGTCTCTATATTAAAAAATGGATATAGCGGTATAGAGATATAGCGGTTTGAAATTTTAGTGTGGTTGACATTTTCAAACAAGACAGCAGAATTCATCCATAAACGGGTTTAATTTATGAGTTTTAATTAACAGGGTTTCAGCAAATTTTCTTTCATTGTTGTAACCATTGTTCCTATTCTTAAGTGCTTAACACTATATATTTATATTCGCCAACGTCAAATTCTCGCCAAGCTTGACGGCAATTGACGAAGTATCGCCAAATTTGGCGACAAAAATAGGTTGCCACAAATGAAGCCAACTTGGCTGTAGAAGACTAATTTGGCGATATTCTCATTCAAATTCAACGTCGACGAGAACTGGGAATGAATCTTCTTTAATTGGGTTCCACGCATTTTAGCTTCGTGTTTTCCAGTAAAATTAGCTAAATTCGTAAAACCAAGGAATAGGGAGGCTATCTGTTCCGATCGGTACAGGCCAAAAGAACTTTTCGTAGTTTAGTATACATCAGTTGATTGCATCCCGGTAACCCGATGATTCGCAAGCAACTGACGTACAACAGAATAACGAAAAATATTGATTTTATTGGCGATGTGAGGACGAAATTAGAAGTATTAACATGATTGAGATAGAAGAAAGTTTTGGGATTGGCACATCCGACTAGTTTTTTTATATTACTTACGTTATGATTTCTTATTGGGTCTAAACAAGTTTAAAAGTAAAACTATTTTTTACTTTTTACCTTGTGTTCATGTAATCAAACACATTTTTTTTTTAAATTTCAGGAACGTTTCCATAAATTATAGAAACATACTGCTTTTCGTGATTTCTGATTGGATTTAAACAAATTTAATCGGATCTAAACAAGTTTAAAAAGTAAAAAATGTTTTACCTTTTATTCTGTGTTAAGCTAATCAATCCTAACACATTTTATTTTTAAAGTTCAGAAATGTTTTCGTAAATTATACAAACACATTGCATTTCGTGATTTCTGATTGGATAAAAACAAATTTAATTGGATCTAAATAAGTTTAAAAAGTAAAAATGTTTTTACCTTTTACTTTGTGTTAAGGTAATCCAAACACATTTTTTTTTTCGAATTTCAGAAACGTTTCCATAAATTATAGAAACACATCGCTTTTTGAGATTTTTGACAGGATCTAAACAAGTTTATTAGGCTATAAACAAGTTTAAAAGTAAAATGTATTTTACTTTTTACTTTGTGTTAAAGCCATCCAAACACATTTTTATTTTTATTTTAGGAACGTTTCCATATATTATAGAAACACATTGTTTTTTGAGATTTGTGATTGGATCTAAACAAGTTTAAAAGTTTTAAAAAGTTTTTACCGTTTACTTTGCGTTAAGGTAATCCAAACACACACACACACAAAAGAAAAAAAAATCAGGAACGTCTAATAAATTACAGAAACACATTGGTTTTTGAAATTTCTGACTATTTTATGTTACATTCCTGAAGAATAGTGAAACATTCCCAAAAGTACAAATAACTTTGAAGTTTAACGCGTTTGTTTAATATACACGAAGTATATTAAGGTGGTTCTCAAAAAAATATTTATACCTGCTCAACAACGCGAAATTTTCTGACACATTTATGGACGCATTTTAAACATAAAAGCATGATACTTGCAGGCATGTTTATTTGTAATCGAAGTTTTTTTTTTAATTTCCCGATAAATTAAATACATCTTGAGTTATCTTATGAGCGATTGGAGGGCAGTTTTTATTTTTATTATTATTTTTTTTGTTTTCTGCGCTGTCACGCTCAGAAATTCGGTTCAAAACGGCAACATTGACAGCATTTTCTGAAAAATCTTCTGCCTTTATCAAAAAACGAAAACAAATTAGATTACATAGTTTTTTAATAAGAGCATTTTCCAATTTGATACGTTTGCGAAGAAAAATGAATTAGAAAATGTGTTAGAGAGTTTTGATTTGAGAACAAACATACCTAAACTGTTGTAAATAGTTCTGGATATAACAGGAAACTTTCAATTTTTTTTTATAATGCATCATGTATGCAATGAGTTCATTTCTAATCCTACAAATTGTAAAATTCGCTTTTCAGAAATTCCAGATTATCCGACGATAAATTCTTACCGTTGCCGTCTCTCGGTGCCTTTCTTCTAGATTTCGTAGCATGGAAAAGATTTATGGGATCAGCTTTTGGGATCTATCGTCATATGTCCCTTGTCGTCCTCCTTAATCGGATTATGCATTGGCCCTAGATCGGAAATACTGTGTTGAGGAACTACAAATAAATAATTTGGAGAAATCTATTTTCTCCATCATAAATTTATTTTGTTATTTGGGTTTTTGCTAATTTCTTGAACTTCACGTCAGATATTAACTATGCACTTGAGTCTGTTATGTGAAAAAACAAGAATAAAATCATGCGTAAAACATAGATCAGGAAACACTTTCTAACACAATCAGAAAGCTGTAACAAAGCTTTACCGTTTAATAAGGTGAATGATGATGTCTAAGTACACTGAGAAAAATGACTCTTTCAAATCTGAGTAAATCGATGTTTTCATTTTGTTATGAAACTGTTTGTTTCAAATAGGACGACACAATGCTTTCAATTCTGAAATACCAGAAATACTCAGAATTTTGAAACATGGACATACTCAAAACTGTTCACATAGAGGTCAGTTCATATTCATTTTTGAAACATGGACATACTCAAAAATGATTAGGGTCAGTTCAACTCATTTTTGAAACATGGACATACTCAAAAATGAACACATAGAGGTCGGTTCGTACTTATTTTGAAACATGGACATACTCAAATAGGAGCACATGATGTTTTATTCTTGAGTGTGTGCATGTTTTCAGAAATGAGTTTATACATGTTTCAAACTTGAGTCATTTTGATTCGGAGCCATTTTGACTATGGGACATACTCAGATTTGAGTATTTTTTGCTCAGTTTTGAAAATATCGTTTTTAGAGTGTAAACAATTTCGAAAACGTATAACACATTTGATAATCCGGTTTCAGCAATTACCATCTTAGTCTGAAAAATATCCGAATTCTTTTGTGCACATCATTGTATGTTCTATAGATTTGTATGTATAATAAACAGCATGCAAAAATCTAGTTCAGTTAGGAAACGCCTAGCACAGAAAATTGCATATCAGCAATTGGCGACAATTGACGGATATCTACTCTAATTCTTTTGTGTAGCCCGGTATATGATTTAAAGAATTTACTCGAACACCAAGTAATATTCAAAAATGAGTTAATTTTAAAAACGCACTTCCAGCAATTATTGCTCATAGAGAGTACTGTAACCGAATCGGTTTGTGAAAGTCTCAGAAACATAGCTTGAAAATTCTGATAGTAATCGTTGATAGAATAAGTTCAAAATTAGCTGTTCTCAAAAGGAAGCAAAAAGATAAGGGGTTGTATCCAAATATACTAGTTTATGAAAGTTGACATAATAAGAATGAAGTGTCTCTCACTGTATATTTGGATACCGCCCCTCATCTTTTTGCTTCTTTTTGGGAACAACTAATTTTGAGCTTATTCTATCGACGATTACTATCAGAATTTTCAAGCTATGTTTCTGAGACTTTCACAAAAGTTGGTCTGTACATTTAGCTAATATATTATGCACAGTATATTTTGATCGAATTCGTGCATGCGCAGTGAAACAATATTTAGTGAACCTGCTCATTTTTCATCCAATATTTATTATTTCTTAATTCTGATAACAGGGTATTGTATATAACGTTGAGTGTCATTTTTCCTGAAAAGAACTTTCTTTTATATTAAGAACTCTGAAAATTATAAGCAAAACACTTGGTGAAATTTGGGATTGTTTTTATAAAAACCTTAATTTCTCCACGAGTATACGTGCTATTCTCATAAAAATGAACATAGTTTATTAAAAGAATCCTCCTAAGCATGTGCTATCGTTTCAACGCTTTTGCGATATTAGTTTTTACAGGGTTATCCAAAAGATATTCGTTTTTCTTCAATTTATTGACGGCCCCCTGTGGGGTTTCGGGAAAATTTCTTCACCGAAATATATGACGTCAACTATGCTGTTTACACGCCTGAAGTTTCAAGATAATTCCTTATGTATTTTTCTAGATATTGAACAAAACGTCTAAAATCGCAAGGGACCGGTCATCATTGGCCATATCCGAAGAAGCTAGATATAAGATAATTATTATAAAAAATTCATGGGTTTTGATTAATAACTTTAGTATTACAAAATTAAACAAGACTACTTTTACTATTAGACATCAAACGGAAAATAATAGCAGGGTATAAGAATCTACAATAATAATTTGCTTACGAATAAACTTACGAATGGGACGCGTTAGGTTTCTCTCGACTTCCGTAATCGTAAAAAGCGGTTGGATATCAGGATGTCATTTCTGCTTTCACAAACCAGTTCACTCCCCAACACCTTGACATAGTTTTACTTCAAAAACAGTAAAAACAAATTTGTAAATTTCAAAACTCCTCCAAAGTTATATTAAAAAATATCTTTGAGATCTTTTTAGTCTACTATGAGTATCTTCGTGCGAAATAGCGTAACGGAGGCCGTTTCCGCGAAAGCTTGAGACTGTATACAGACAAATCCACAGGCAGGAGCGTGGGCAAAGGGTAGAGTAATTTCTGTACCTTAAGCTGAAGGGGCCTTATGAGGAACCTATTTCGTATTAAATACTTTGAGATATAAGGCATGTAGGGGCGCATAAACATAATCTGTACCGCGCCTCATAATTTCTACGCACACTCCTGACTACAGACAAACTTTCCCTTTAATTGTTATATATAAGATTGTTATATTTAGATTTTCATTCTATCTATCAAAATTATTTCATTATTGTTACGCAAAATTCAACAGATCGAACATGTTGTAGAAATAAATAAATCAATACTATATTTCTTTTCACTTAAAACACAATGTTTATGAAATCGTATTCATCAAATACATTAATGGATCCCGTATCTCAATTGCTTATGGAAAATTAATTTTGCAATTCTAATTTAGTTTCCATGGTTTTGATATCGATTACATTGCATACAGCAATGCAGCTAGCAATATAAAATCGTTTTACTTGCGTGAATGATCAAAGTTCTGCATTCGCGCAAATGCAGAAGGATGCAAAGCTGAAAACCAGATTGATAAAAAAAGTATTTAATCAAATTATCAATAAGAAGAGAGCATGCTCCTGGTAGCTACCTTTCAGTCAATATTTAGGAAAATAATTAAATAAATTTAGCACTTCATGCCGCTAAATACAACTGAAAATAATGTATTTAAATGTAAAAAGTGTTCTTTTAATGAAGTAGCCATACGACACGTGTAAACCAGTGCTGTAATCGTAAAAGAAAATGTACGCTATAGGCATAGCCACACGCTACAGAGTATGTATTATAGTTTTCGTAGAAAGTATACGGAACTTCTTTAAAGATTGCAGATTATATACAGCATATACCCATAGAAATAGTCCTACTTCTATGCATATACCTCTATATACGCTGGTGTACAGCGAAGGTTTACAGCGAAGTACACTACAGCGCTGTATATGAAGATATACAGCGTACATAGAGATCAGACAGGCTCAGCCTGAGTTCCAGCCCAGGCCCGAAACGGACTCGGTCTCGATTTTCATACCATGTCTTAGGGATCGGGCACAAAGTGAAAATCTTATTTTTTAGGAAAATGGATAAAAGGGAAAAAGAAATACGCAGCTACTATTTGAGAAGTAGCAATGTAATCTAAATTGCTTAAAGTGTTTTACAATTCTCTAAAAATCAGTTTGAGACGGAACTGAATTGTTATTGATGGAATATAAAGAGAAATATTCTATCTGATAATGAAACCTTGGCACGGTCAGTGTCAGTTTGAGATGGAATTGAATTGTTGTTGATGGAATATTAAGCGAAATATTTTTGGCACGGTCAGTCTTAGTAACTTAAAGAAGTCATGGAATATCCCTTATCTGTCCTACTATTTAAAGTCCTTTTTCAGAATGATTAGAAAACAGAACTCATATTTCTGCCGTAGTTGTCCAATGAAATTTTAAACGATAAGAATTATGATTTTTGTCAGATTTCTACGAAGGGTTGGGTATAAATAAATAAAAATGCTATTTTAAACAGATTTTAAGGGACATGAAAATCACAAAACGTCGCCATGGAAGAGAATTTGGGATTAGTAGTTATTTCTATTCAGGAAGATATTTTTAAATGCAAAAATTCATCTTGAAACAATTTTTAAATGTTATTAACAATTTAATACCGCGTACTTTCGGTATGAGGTTCGGGCTCGGGCTACAAAAAAACAGCCCGAACACTTCCCTATACAGTATACCCTCCACATTACAGCTCTGGTTCCGATCTTTTCTTAAACGTCCCGATTTTTGTCAAAATCAAAAATAGTCTCGGTTTATACAAATCCAACTTAAAAAAATAATTAGATAATAATAACTCGCATATATTTATTATTAATAATTAAATATCAATAACTTAAATAATGCACAAATACAAATACAGAGTTGCAAATACATTTTTTTTTTTTTTTTTTTTTTTTTTTTAATCAAAAGAAAATAAACTTCAGTTCGACAATATGAAAATTTTTGTATTATTCAGTGAAGTGTTATGGCAAGAGATAACCATTTTTATACAACTAATCGGTATTAACCGAGTACATAGTCAAAATTTGGCCAAGTATCGAGTACTTGGCAAATTGGCCGAGTAGACCGAGTACCAAGTATATGCCGAGTATTCGGTAGGTCCTATTTTTAAGCACCGAAAACATAAATAACTAATAACAAATAAGTGAAGTTTAGTGAATTTACTCGCATAATTTTAGTTTCCACGACTTTTTCGCTTTCGCTGTCATTGTATATTTAATGTAAACAGGGGATTCAACACGGGTTTCCTGCGGTTACAGAACATATTTCTTGATGTACTGAGCATAGGTGAAAATCATTTTTAATGAAAACCCTAATAGACTATTTACATTTAATATATATATATATATATCATCAAAAACCGTTTTAATGTTCCAATGCTGGATGTATGTCCTCCTCCAGATTTTTCCATTGTTTGCTATCTAGTTCTTTAGTCATCCAATTAACATCGGCCACTTTTCTGATTTAGTCACTCCATCTTACTTGAATCATCTTCTTGGTCGTTTTAAATCTCTGGGATACCACTGTAGGGTGTTTGTGCTCCATCTATTGTCTTGTCTTCTTGCAATGTGCATATATATATATATATATATTCCCCACTAACAGCACCAAAAAGCATTTTTACATGAAAAATGTCAATTATGTATTCGAATAAAACTTTGAAATTTATTGAAAACGGTACTTTCGTATATTAGTTGCATGCCAGGCGTTAAGAGCCGAAGAAATTGTTAAAAGTTTCCCTATTTATAGAAACTTTTTTGATTTTGATTATTTAAATGTTAAGTGCGCAGTTCAATTATTTGCCAGATTTGTGTTTTATTTATATAGTTTTATTTGTTTATTAGCTCACAGAAAGGTACTGGCCATCCGTGTGTACTATTTGTTATTTTGTATTTGCATCTTGACAATGTAAATAGAAAAAAAAATAATGAAAAACGAAAAATGTGTAAACAACCTTAAAGATTTTTTTTTAAATAGTAAACATTTATATATATATATTTTTTAAATGAAAGGTGCCGTTGAGAGCAAAAATGATCTTCTATACGTGGATATTTTTTAATAACTTTATTTTTTTAATAACGGACAGCAAAATGCAGAAAAAACAGAAAATGTAAAATATACCCCCCCCCCCCCCCCAAACACACACACACACACACCCCTAAAAAAAATTGAAATAGTAAGTATTAATTTTTTTTAAACAAAAGATACCGTTACAACCGAGAAGGCACCCCTAGGTATAGGTATTTTTTTTTTTTTAATAACTTCATCCGGAAACCGGGAATTGCGATTCAAAAAGCCGTAAAATACAAAAAATTTGAAAATTTGACCAACTTTAGGAATTTTTTTTTGAAATTGTAACTGTTTCATTTTTAAAAAATAAACAATACCATCACTATCAGATTACTCTGTAACATCTTTGTTTTTTAGAGTGGAATTTTATTCTAGATAGGATTAATTGTGGGCCTGTTTGAAAAGCGGAAATTTTTACAGTATGAATATAGAAGGGTAAAAACTAAAAATAAAATCCTTAAGAAAAAAAAAAAAATCAAGAAATAAGTTACAATTTAGATAATAGAAACTAAAAGTTTTTTTTTTTCAAGTTATGTTCTTCAGATGATACACACTAGTCTTGCGATTGCATTCAGTAGTGCCATTCTTACCCAGTTTACTTTTCAAAACAAGTAGCGAAACATTTTGTGGAAGATACTTCACTGAACGCCACACTTCTGAAATAACGTGAGCGTCTGTATTGAAATTTTTCCCAAGGAGTTTCTCCTTGACTCTGACATCTAAAAATCGTTATTTCACCAAAGAATTTGTATGTGCACTGCAAAAAATAATTTCTGCCGAGTTAACCATGATTCCGAAGAGGAGTCGTTACCTTTATACACCCCAGAAACCAACATATTATCGAGATTTAAAGGTACATTTATAAAGAGAAATTCTTTTTTTGCTACCACTGATTTTCGGAAACGTTTCCGAGTAGTTTTTAGAGTGTAAGCGTTCCAGTTTTCACAAACCGGAACATGGGTTTTTAAGATCCGATATCAATTCTCAATTAAACCTTTTCAGCAGCGTAATTGAATTTACACATGCAACAGTAACAAAATGATATTAATGTTAAAGTCAATGTTAATGCTGTTAATTTATCATGTTTATCCGTAAAAACATGTTTGTTGAGCATAAAAGTGCGGTAAATAATCCGGGTGGGGAAAACTGTTAATACACTATAAAACTCACGAAAACGTTTACGAAAATCAGTGGCAGCAAATGAAACGTTGTTTTTATCAATGCTTCTTTAAATCTCTATTATATATTGGTTTCTGAGGTTTCTAAACACAAAGCACGGATTCGTTAGTAAGTTAACTCGGAAGAGGCTATTGTATAGTTTCATTTGTGGTTATATTTATGTTTTCCTAAAAAAAAAAAAAAAAAAAAAAATTCTCTTTTATTTTTACAGTGTATAAAGTTTTTTGTTATTAAAACAACTATTTATAGATCGCTTTTGCTCCAACGATCCCCCTGGATAAAAATTATATATCAAAATAAAGATATTTTGGAAAAAAAGAATTGCATTTACATGTTTTACATTTCTATGAATTTACTCTGAATTTTATGAAACGCCTTTCATAGAAAATCCATGAACTTTTATTAGCCCAAGTTCATAGACAGCAAAGGAATGAATATCACTGAATCAGGAATACATTGATGAGAATAGAAGATGTTTGCTGATTTGAGATAAAACAGCAAACAAACAGTATGGTAAATAATTGCATATAGCCCTTTTATTCCGCTTAGCACGATTTCCTGCCAACGCATCAGGGTACTTATACTATTTTCGAAAAGTAATATTAGTTTTATTTAATCAAAGAAATTTGCGATTAAATAAGGCGAAAATTATAACTTGAAAATAGTGGTATTCAAAAGCTAAAAATATAAGAATCTTGTTTTTTCAAATAGTATTATATTACATAAAAAGGAAAAGTCTGAATGTAAGTCCATTAAAAGTAACACCATAAAATATGCTCTAAAATTTTTAAATATATACTAAAACACTTTAATTGCTTAAAAGACGTCAAATATCAATAAAATCATTAAAATAACGTGTAATGGTACATTATCATTTCATATTCCAAATATTTGGGTTGAATGGTTTAATAACATTGGGAAGCGGACTACAGATGGAGTAACAAGCGGCGTTAAAATTATAGAGGGCTTTGTATCTTAACTTTACTGTAGGGACTGATCTTACATTTCAATTTTTGTGTACATTGTATTTGGGGTGCTTATGTATTCTGATGATGATTTTTTTTTTTTTTTTTTTTTTTTTTTTTTTTTGTTGTTGTTGTTGTTGCAGTTTTTGTAAGTACAATTAGTAAAGTACATGCAATTACATTTTTCAGTCGATGTGAAAAATACTAAGAAATTTACGCTGCTTTAATTTACCTTGTTCTATTATACATAAATTATATCTTTAAACGCGATTATCTCAAAACTATATTTTTAAAATTGGGGATCACGGTAACTCGAACAAATCTCAACCAATCTTCTTGAAAATTTTGACTAATTTTTAGCAACAATATTATATAGAGAGTATGCAATCTGATGATTCTTTCTATTTTTTATTTAAAAAAAAAAATTAAAGTAAAATTTTTTTGTGAAATTTGGTACCTTAATTTTGAACGGCCGTCCTTTTATTCAAAATCAATTTTACCAAAAACTGAACGATTACTCTCTAGTTTTAAGTATTCGGAGTAAAAGCATTATTATTATTATTATTATTATTATTATTATTATTATTATTATATACTAAAACACTTTAATTGCCAATTTTTGATTACATTGTATTTGCGGTTTGTGTGCTCTGATGATGATTGAATGAATCAATGGAAACATGTCAATATTTTAATGTTTTTATTGATATTTGACGTCTTTTAAACAATTAAATTTTTTTAGAATATATTTTATGGTAATCCTGTTTTTTCTCACCTATGTCTGATGGATAGAATGTAAAAGCAAAATCATTTAATTTTGCCACGAATTTGTAACTATTCACTATTACACTTAGATTTTGTTTTCTGCATAAACTTTTTTTACTAAATTTGGTGTTGGCTAGAGAAGAACCGGGCTCAGCCCAAACACGTGAACCCGATCCCGAGTCAAAAACGGACTTAATTTTTATACCAGTCTTCGGGCTCGGGCAGACTTAGTCTCAAAGTGAAAATTACATTTTTTCACAAATTGAAAAAACTTGCTATTTAAGAAACAAGAATGTAGTCTAAGTTTCTAAAAGTGTTATACAATTAATTAAAAATCAGTTTGAAAGAGGAATTGAATTGTTATTGGGGTAAGGTAAAGCCAGGAGAGATGGCGCGGCCGGAGAGATTGCGCACATAGAGGTTCGGGGGGAAGAGTAGAGTGAGCGCGCAGCGACTCCAGGTAGTTGTA
Source organism: Maratus michaelseni (assembly GCA_963931845.1). NCBI lineage: Eukaryota > Metazoa > Arthropoda > Arachnida > Araneae > Salticidae > Maratus > Maratus michaelseni. The sequence continues at coordinate 192,639,595 of OZ007600.1, forward strand.
CAACAGCAGTAGTGGAGTGTCTACTTGAAAGTGCACGTTGATTGTTTTGAGCGTCTATATTAAAGCAGTGCTATTTTGTTTTGTTTTCCCAAAGTAAGTGCTTGAATTTTCATAGCTATTCATAAGAATTTCTATACAATGTCAGAAGTACAAAATATTTTAAACTTAAACGATTTCTCATACGCTACTAATCTAGACTGACAATGTGAACATCAGCGGTTTGTTTTAGTAGCGGCCATGTTTAAATAAAAGGCCGCGCAATCTCTCCTACCGAAATTGGAGAGTTTGTGCATCTGCTACTTTGGAGAGATGGCGCATTGTTCCTATTAGTTTCCATGCTAGGACAGATTACGCAGCTTATTGGTAAATTTGCATAAATCAGCTTATTGGTAAATTTGCATAATTTTTTTTAAAATGAAAATGGACTAATTTTAAGTTAAACGTGTTATCAAGTAAATTAATGTTATTTTGTAATCTTATCTGTACTTTCTTTTTCTGATTCTTTAATTTTTTTCCCTTTAATTAAATTTTTTTAATCGTTAATAAAATTATTTCCTTTTTCTGATTCTTTTATCATTTGGTTGAGATATTCACTCCTAATACAATAATATTTGTTCACAAAAACCTTACAACAATGTCCTTTAAGTGTAATTATTATTGTTAACAATTTAATTGTAGTTATTATTAGTAACAATCTCTCCTACCCGTGTACGCAACAAAATAGCAATGGAAATGCATAAAAAAATGAAGTAAAAATTATTCATGGATAGTTTAGCAAAAAATTAATATTTAGATTTTTTATTGATATTCTTTTGAATTGTGCGCAGACTCTCCTAGGTTTACCTTATAAGGAGGAAGATTCTATCTGATTCTGAAAGTAGTAACATAAAGAAGCCGTGGTATATTACATGTTTATCTCGCTTCTATTTTAAGTCTCTTTTCAGTATTGCTGGAAAACAGAACGCATGTCTTTCTATCATATTTGTGCAATGTCATTTTAAAGGAAAAAAAAATTCTGATTTCTTGAGATTTCTGACAATGATAGGGTATAAATAAGAGATTTGCTATTTTAAACAGATTTTCAAGGACATGAAAAGCACGAAACGTTGTCATGAAGGAGTATTTTTCAGGACTAATATTTATTTTTATGTAAAAATAGATTGTTAAAGGAGAAAATGAATCTTGAAACAATTTTAAAAATTTCTACCGCCCGCGTACTTTCGATATTGAACTCAGGCTCTGATGACACAAATTTTTCGGGCTCGTGCGGGTATGGATTTCAAATCGTCGGTCTTTGACTCCGAAATAAAGAGCCCGAATTCATCTCTAACTTTGACCGGAGAACTTTTACTTCACTTGACTGTACCGTTTTCCACTGAAAAATTTGTCTGCCAGGTAAAAAACAATCAATAATTCAGTAACAAATGCCAAATATATCCTCAGGGATTAATAATAAACTAGCTGTTTAACCCGTTCTACGCACGGGAGTTCATGAATTTAATTCTAAAACCAAAATAAAAAATAAAAATGACAACAAACAACTTCAAAATATCTAAATAAGAAATAAGAATTCCCCTGTTAAAGTGTTGAGTTGTTCAACTATTCGATGTAGAAAAATATTTTTCTACTACTGTGCATTTTTTTAATGAAATTTAATTTATCGTGTTGCTAAGGCAGCAAACTAAACAAGCTGGAAATTGTACGTCAAACGTTACAAACGAGGTGCGTTCGTACGCACGTTTTAGAATTAAATTCATGATATCCCGTGCGTAGAACGGGTTAAACAGCTAGTTAAGTATATATTTTATGACACTGTTCATACAAATATCTTAACTAGTTATATAAATATTCAGATATATATGTATCAGCTAGTTATATAAATACTCAGATCTTGATGATTTTTAATTCTGTGAAATGAATTATATCGTCTGCAGATTAATTTCTGTCATAAAATAAGTATCTCGGTCGCTTGACGATTAAACTTCGGAAGCTCCTATAACAAAAAAGCACCGATTTAAAAAAAAAATTCAAATTTCTTAATAAATATTTTTATTAATATCTCCTAAAGTTTTGATTCGATTTTAATAAAATTTGAAATGTCTCGACAAAATTCTGCAAAGATAATATATTTTAAATTGCAAACCATTTGGTTGGGTAGTTTTTGCGTTGTTATATGCGGACAGACAGACAGACAGACGGACGGACAGACGGACGGACCAGACGACGACTATAGGTGCTACGTATTTATATAATTACGAACGCACCTAAAAACGATATCTTTGTAATAATTGAATAAATAGAATAAAGCGTTTTGTTGATGTTTGTGATAAAATGTTTTTCTTTATTTTTTTAAAAAGGTAATAATTAAGCGCAATTAAATAATCTCTACTTATTTGCATGCGAGGTAAAATAATTATCGTAATATCCGCTACAGCATACATAATATAATATATACATAATATAATATATACATAATATGTATATCTCACATTGCAGTAAACATTTAGAACTGGTTAGAAATCGCGCGATTACGGGTTGAACATAAACAAAGGTAAAAATTCGCCAAAAACATAAAATTAAAAATAAAATCTATTTAAAAATTTCGAATTTTTTGCCCCAACCGTTCACGACTCCCCTACCAGCAATCCTTGTGCCAAATTTCGTAGCCCTGCGCCCTGTTGTTTCCGAGTTTTTGAGGTTACATAGATAGGTACGAGCACGGGTTTTAATAGGGTTAGATAATAAACTAAAGAGTTGCCTATTTAAAGTGCAATGAAACCCAAGAAATAATTCCGAGAACAAATGGCTTAGTTATAAAATATTAAATTTAAGAAAATGAATTTAACAGTTATTGAAATGCTCAAATATATAGAGGAACTTGGAGTATTATGGAATACAATTGACATTAGGGGCAATACAATATCCCGATATTGTTTAAAACCCGAAAACCGAATACAGTTACAAACTTCAACAATCCGCGAATAGTTTTTATTGACAAAAATTGTTTTAAGAAAATTAATCACTTGCAAACAAATAATAATAATAATAAACGTATTTTGAGGGTATTGTGAGATAGTCGGAAAATGTAGAATAGGATGTTAAAAATGAAGAAAACGAACAAAATTTGGACAAAAAACAGATGTAATGGTATCAAGAGAGCACGATCAAAATTTAGTGTCTGGGTAATATACTTCAGTTCAAACTTCAGATTTGCACAAATCACAAATATGAGGATCTGTCTTTACGTCACCCTAATCATGGGGTGTTATGAAATATTGATATACCATATAATCCGACACCGCCGATTTTGGAAAACATTACTCTATGTTTATTGGTGTGAATCGCGAGCTAAAAAACGAGTATCATAAACTGTTAGTATTTCGGAGTTAATACATAATGTTTAATTTCAATATAAAAATATTACTTCTAATAATGAATAAACATATTGAAGAATTATTTCCTGAAATTTTCCAAACACGAAAAAATATATATATTTATCCATACAATGCGGCCTGACACCGAAGACGAACTACGCGTCCTGGGGGTATAGAGTTGCAAAGAACCGGTTTATTCCCTGGTTCTTTCCAATAGACCCGGTTTATTCCCAAGTTTATTCCCAAAAGACCTGGTTTATTCCCAAAAAATCCGGTTTATCTTTTTAAAAATCCAGTTTATTCCCAGGTTTAAACCGGGTTTATTCTAGTCTTTGCAACTCTACCTGGGGAGGAAACGTTCTCAGGTAATTTATGGTGTTGCCGCTTGGTGGCAGCATTTTGCCAAACAGAAACCTTGGTATTCCATATTACCCGACTATTCCATAATACCCGAAGTTCCTCTAATTATATGTATACATTTTCTGAAATACCCTGAATAATATACAGGGTGATTATAAAGAAACTATCCGGATATATGAGACCTTAACTGTCATATCGTTCACAGAAACTGAAGGAAATTTTGGTTTAAAGTATTTTGAGGTATGCGCTGAAGAATCATGTGAAAAACAACAGTTAAATTCTAACAGTTACGGTTACAGTGACAAAATTTCGAAAATTTCAAATGGCAACACCTATTTTTTTTTATTGGAATGTGATCTTCATATTGAAAAACCATCAAAAGCGTTGGAACGGTACCTGTAGCATGAAAATCGCCGGCACTAGACAGACTAAGAAGAAAAGTGAAAACAACCCATAAAGGACAGAGAAGCAACAGAAAGTAAAACATTTTATTGTTCAGTGGTATCCACCATCTGCCGCATGTAAAGTGTCGTCGTGTGTGAAATGGAAAATGTATGAAACACATTAAAATGTTGGAGGCAAAGCTGAACTCGTTAGCGAATGTTTGTAGAAATCCAAAATCTTGTTGTTGTTGCGAATAAATCTCCGGAACCTCAGGTAATAATGAATCCACTTCTCAAAGTCCGGTGGCTTTATCTCCTGTAATCATTTTTACACGATAACCACAAAAATGCAAAGCTCTTAAAGCCTTATGTGTCGATCCACGAGATGCGCCCATTTCTTGTGCCAAACACTTCACGGATTTTTGAGGAGTTTGCAATGTCCTTCGTTGAGTGTTTTGCAGAAAGGGTGGTGTAACAACTTTCGGCCTTCCACTCCTGTGTTTGTCTTTCACCGAACCAACCTGTATTACGAAATCGTCGAACTAGCCAATATAGCGTATCTTTACTCCGTATTGCATCACTTTGATATTTATTTCGCCAAACATGTTTGCACCTTTCATACGATTTACATTCAAAATAAGTTTCAAGCAACGCAATTCTCGGAATGCGTGATAAACTCATTTCACTATGAAGCACAAAATAACATAGAATTTTATTCTCGCACCATTTGAGCACGAACAGAACCAAACGATAAAAACTCAAGAATTAATGCAATGATAAGCAGACGATAAAATTTAATATTTAAAAAAAAAAGTCACAAACAATGAGTTCTTTAAGTTGAAGTACTGGAACTTTTAGGACACACCGTACTATGCATCATCGAGAAATCGAGCAATAATTCAGCTCTAAAAGTTGGTATCTGTTGATTTTGATAAAAATTGTAAATTGCCGATCAATTTCAGTGAAACGCTGTTTAAAAATGAATTTTTGTTGAAACTGAAATAGAAAATAATAAGTTGCAACGCCGTAATTTTTTTAAAAAATCTACAGCTTAAATGGATTTACTATTTCAAAAGATGATTAAATAAATAAATAAATACAACTTTAATGAAAACGTAGATACTGCGATTTTAATATTTAAATCGCCCCTATACTCTAAAGTATATCTCAGAAAATGTCAGAGTCATAATTTTATTAGAACGTTCGCTATACTTTTTCTGAAAACATCTACAACTGTTTGGAAATAGAAACGAAATATTTAAAAATATTTATTACAGTTTGAGTATTTTAAAATTTTCCTCCTTAAAAATGTTTTACCGTGTATCTGCAAAATTTGTTCGCAGTTGAACATTAAATATTTAAATTTTGGTTCAATATTGTCTTTAAAGTGGAAATATTTCCAATGAAACAACTCTAAATAACTCAAGGTCTGTAATGATAAATACACTGCTTTCGCATAAAATTTGAAATTTGTACCTTTCTTCAAATTTTATACGAAAATATTTTTATTTATCATTACAGACCTTGAAAATATCACCGTTATTTTGTGTGAACGAAACTAATCGGTTTGTTTATTAAAACGTTTTAAGCGTTTATGTTTGCTGTAATCACTTTTAATATATGTAGTTTATTTTAAGAAATATTTGATTGTCTTAAACAAACAACGCTTGTCCAGGAACGATTTTTCAAATTTCTGAAAATTGTATTTTTCAACAAATGCTGCTTTTGTTGGAAACGCTTCAATTTAACATCCTTGTAACATAGTTAAATATAAATAATATAAAAATATTTTCAAAAACGTATCACAGTATACATATAAAATACTTAGAAAAAAAGAAAACATATATAGAAAATCTATTTTTAGGTGCGTTTGTAATTATACAAAGAAGTAGCACATTTAGTCATCGTCTGGACCGTCCGTCTGTCCGCATATGACAACGCAAAAACTACCCAAGCAAATGGTTTGAAATTTAATATAGGTAATCGTTGCAGAATTTTGTCGAGTCATTTCAAATTTTATAAATATCGAATCAAAACTAAAAAAAATATTAATAAAAGTTTCCTCCACTCTATTAAATCCTGTCATACGTAATTAAATCAATGCTATCCCATGATACGTAATGATTCTAGGTTGCCATGGTGATTGTGTCATATTTAAGATGGAGTGCTATTATTTCCGTATTCCTGAATTTAAAAATTGAATTTGTATTAAAATTGTTTAACTATAATAGCAATCCTATAATCTAGCAACATTTTTTTAGATAGATGTTTCCGAAAAAATAAATTTTAAATGGAAAAAGAGTCTAAACAGGGATTTCAAATTCTGAAATTTTCAAGGTTAGGCTTAAGCTTCCCATTGGAATTTTCAGTCAATGTCAACAAAAGATAAAATGTCGCCAACTTAAAACGTATTTATTTCATTACGGAAATTAAACATATCGTAATAACAGACAATATAATTCGTTTTTTCACTGAAATAATAACGATGTTTTTTTTACAATGTCTTGTATTGGATATCTGCGCATAGTATAATTTTACTGTAACATAAATGTAATTAATTGTTTGTAAAAGTGTATTGAAACTTAATTTCATAAAATAAAATTAACATCTATAATATCAAATTCTGCACATAAAACAAATTTTGGATTCATGCATTTTTGCATAAGAGTGAAACAGTTATTGCACCAAGATCTGAATATTTATAAAACTAGTTATAGTACGAACGTGCCTCATTTGTCATGTTTGACGCACAATTTCCAACTTGTTTAAATAATAACTCGTGAGTTACTTTTTCTTAATATGTATTTTTTTGTAGTTCTCTATATTATACACCTTTTTCAATGACCCGGCATGAAAAATTGGAAAATAGCTCTTTATATTTTTGACACAAGCTAAAAGGACGGCTGCGCTACCCCCCTGCTTTATATGTGTACAGATTTGAATACATGGCAAAATTTATAAAGCATTCTCACTAAGAACCAAAATATTACATTTTAAGTATTTTATTTCTAAACAAGAAACAAAAATCATGCCTTTAAGCATAGATTATGAAATAATTTACAACACATTCCAAATACCGTAACAAAACTTCCAACTTTAATAAGCTGAAAGATGATGTCTAACTAAACAATTTGGAAAACGGTTAACACGTTTGAAAACATTTATGGAATTACCATCTATAAGCGGAAAAATATCCGAATTCTGTTGTGTGGCCCTGTATATCATGCATAGATTTATATATACATACTACGTAGTATGCAAAATTTAGTTCAGTTAAGAAGTGGATAGCGCAGTTGAAAGTTCTCTTTTAGCAGTTTCTTCCAATAAGCGGAAATGTCCGCATTTTATTTTTGTCAAAACAGCAAAAATAAATTTTACACATTACTATTGTAATTAGTATTACTATTATTACACATTACACTTAGTATTACGCATTACTGTTGTAACTAAGTATTACTATTATTACACATTACTGTTGTAACTAAGTATTACTATTATTACACATTACACTTAGTATTACACATTACTATTGTAACCAAGCATTACTATTGTAATTAAATAAAGTGGAAAGTAAGTTTTAGGTTAAAACTCGACTATTTTATGCCGGGAATGATAGATACATCACGAAGGCAAAAACAAGAAAGAAGAATCATGCGTTAACCATAGATCATGAAATACTTTCCAACACATTCAGAACAGTGTAGCAAAACTTTACCGTTGAATAAGACGAAAGATGATGTCTAAGTAAACAAGGTCAAGGTCAAACCTGGCGGCAAGGCCTACCTTTCGGCTTAAGCTCAACTACCCCCGCACGGTCTAAGTAAACAAGGTCAAGCTCAAACCGGGCGGGGATGCTTACCTTTCGGCTTACGCTCAACTAGCCCCATCCAGCAGGTTTGTTTACTTAACTATACTGAACACTACTAAATTATACTTTGAACAATAATTATACTATGAAAACACAATTAAAATATATTAAGACAGACATAAGCTTACTTTAAAAAATAAAATTTTATAAAAAATATACTTAAAAACATTTAAAAATACAAATAAGTAGACGTTTCGCCATGCAACACGCAAGGCATCATCAGTACAAAAAACAATCCAATGCATAACAGACCACTGAACAATTCAAGAACAGTTAAAGTTTTTTAATAGTTTTTACATTCAGACGTTAAATGTATACATATTGTAAATTATACTATGTATTGCTGAAATACACATTCTTAAAATACAAGATTCCAGTCTAAGTAAACAACTTCGAAAATGCATAACGCATTTGAAAAACAAATTTTAGCAATTACCATATATAGTCGTAAAAATATCGGATTGTTTTATGCAGCCCTGTATATGATATAGATTTGTATATATACTACATAGTACGGAAAAAATTAGTCCAATTAGTCAAACTCATAAAACAGTTGAAAGTTCCCTTTTAGCTATTTCCATCAATAAGCGGAAATGTTCTCGAATATTTTTGTGCAGCCCTGTATATGATATACAGAATTCATACACGCAAGCAATATGCAAAATAATAGTTAAAAACGCATACCACAACTGAAAACGCACTTTAGCAATTATTGCTCATAGACAGTGATAAAATTGTAACCGAATTCTTTTGTGTGTCCCTGTGAATGAACGATAAATGTACATCTTATTATATACTAAGCATCTTGTATGCGGTGATACTTATACATTTCAGGATGTTTGAAATAACGTAACATCATTAAAACAGACAGCAAAAGATTTTTCCCGATTGACCATAATGTAACGTATTTAGTTTGAGTGTCCCTATTTACGAACTTTAAATGCTACAAACTTCATTTCCAATACCGAACATACCATTGTAAACCTGACTAACATATATTAATTACATGGAGATCCGAGTGTATTTACATTAGTTAGAGCGCGAAAAGACAGACGGACAAGTAGACAAATAGACAGACAATCCGAATTCGTAAATACTTTTCAACTATGTTGGAAAGCATTAAAAGATTGTGAAATAGAAGTTTGTGCAATGGTTCTTATAAATGTCCTTTCATGGTACTACTTTTTAAAACTTCCGAAATGCTGATGTCGCAATCGTGCATTTTAATGAATTAGAAAAAGACTGTATAAATATGGCGTAAAAAAAAAAAAAAAATTAATATTGCCAAGTTTTTTTTTTAAGTTTAAGTGCCCTACTTATGTGTGTGTATAACATATGGTATGTCTTCAGAATAAAGCATATAATATAATTTAATAAATTGGGTTTTTTACTATGAAAAATTTGAATAAATTAAACAGCTGACTGTTAATTTTTTCAAATATACCACTGCAAAGTAAAAAAAAATAATTTGATGTTATGTTTTAATAAAAAAAATTAGGTATTTATAATGTGGAATGAATTACTAAGTATAAATAAAAGAGAAAATTTACTGTTGTGCTGAGCAATAATGCTCACAGTCTATAATACATGAATATTTTGGACGTTTACGGCGATGTGGTTCGAAGGCGTCATAATCCGGCAATTTTGTGATTATTTCATTAGGGAGGTCTTAGAGTTTTTCATAAATAAATCACACCGAAATAAGTTAAGTTTAAAAGTTAAATAGTTTTAAATAAAAATTCTGGTGTGAAATATTTTTATAAAACTTAAATAAAATTACCGGCATGTTTAGTGTTAAATATCATTTGAGAGAGTTTCATTTTCGTTTTCAGCCAAAAATCGAGAAAAGACCTAAATTTGGTTTCGGATCAGTTTCATCCTGAAAAACTTGTTTTGGGCGGACACTATGAATAATAGAAAAAAAAGGTATTGAAATATTGAATGAAAAAGAAATAAATATTATACTTAATTGCACGTTTTATGTAATATTAACGGCTAAAGAAAAGCAAAACATAAAATTAAAAACTTGAATACATTTATTCGTTTTTTTTTTTGTTTTTTTTTCAGTAAACACACGAGTTGTTTGATGCTTTGTAAAAATAGACCTCTAAAAATACTTTTGTATCCATCATATTCACCTAAGAAAAGGAACAAAATATTTGCATTATTCTTTAAGGAAATAGTGAAGACCTAACATATGATTATCCAACACAATAATTTGCATATATAGCAGGTGAAAGAAATGAATGCTTTCTAAGAAAACACGAAATAGATGCTTTCATAACACAACATCTTGTGATATTTATTCATTTAAAATGGTGACCGTGTTATCTACCGCTCACAAGTATTTGGTTTGAAAACCCTTTTCACAGTCGATGTGTTCCAAATATCAGGTAAATATTTAAAAAAATTACATTACAAATTATATAAAATTTCTGAAAAATTATTCATATTTAACTAACCATTCCAGATATCTAAATGTAAAGCAGGAAGCTTTATAACATATTAAACTAAAACTAGTCGTTGGGGACCACCGTAATACTTACCCATCATAGATATGCATAATATAAAATATGAAAATAAAACATGTGTAAACTATTTATAAAATGCATTGCAATTCGAATAAAATCGTGGCGTGATGACGTCCTAAACTTTAAATGCTCTATTACTGTATTGCGTAAGAGAAACATCCTTATAACTCCAAAATTGATAATCCTATTAACTAACGGTTTACTGCGTCGGATGAAGCGTCTCATTTCCAATTAAAATATATCTTTGAATTGAAATTTGAATGAAATACAGGGTCACGAAAAATTGAAGAGTGTGGAAAATAGGATTACAAATATCTCTTCAACTCATTATCCGATCGACTTCATTCTTTATGCAAAATGTATGTTTTTTTATTGTCTTTTGTATTCATTCCTTAAAATAAACAATTTCGAAAATTTTTATATACCTTTTATCAGAACGAATAGAGTCCGAAAAAAATAGTTCCGGATCATCGAGGTTACTGAAATTCAATAAGCTTCTTTCCATTATGACATACTAAGTACATACCAAATTTCAAGTCTCTATCTGAATTTGTTCGGGAGATAGAGCGTTTACAGACACACAGACAGACAGACGGAATTTTTTTTTTCTAAAAATATGTTTTTCGGAATCTCCAGTGTCCGAAACGTGTAAATCCGTCACATTTTTTTTTTCCGATTTTCAAAACGATTACAAGACTTACCCTATACTACGTATGATGGGTAAGTAAAATGAATAAAATATTTGAATTATTCTTTGGGAAATAATGAATACCTTATATCTGATTATCCAACGCAATAATTTGCATATATAGCAGGTGGCCGTACAAGAAATGAATGCTTTCTGAGAAAACACGAAATAGGTGATTTCATAACACAACTTCTCAATGATATTCATTTAAAATCTTGCTCCTGTTGTCCGCTGCTCACAAGTATTTGCTTCGCAATCCCTTTTTCCAGTCGATGTCTTCCAAAGATCAGAGAAATATAAAAATAAATTACATTAAACATATAAAATTTTGGAATATCGTTAACTAACTATTCCAATTATTTATTTATCAAGCCGGAAGCCATTTGAGAAGATTTAAAAATGAATGAAACATCAATAAAATATCGAGAATTTTTCGGAAATTGTATGATTAACCGATGTTTGTAATGATTACAGAGTTCTGTAAAACTCTAACATATTTATTCCAGGTTACCCATCTGTTCCATACGGTTGTTAAATTCCAGATTAGATGGAAACATTAGACAGAATATCAGCAACTTTTGCTCAATTATAAAAATAAATTAATCCATTATATCATGTGGTAATGCAACAGCTAATACTTTCCATGGAACATAAAACAGAAGTATAAATAACACATGTGCTCAAGGATATATATTCATTTAAGAAAGAAAGTTGTTAAATTCCATATTAAATAGTAATATTAGTTAGAATATCAGCAACTTTAATCCGATTATAAAAAGAAATTTATCAAAATTATCCATTATAAAATAAGGAATAACAATTTACATCATCCTACGGGGAAAAAAAAACGAAGAACTCCATCTTGCAATCCTAAATAATGCTTTGCATAAAACACAAAACATAAGTGTACATAACACAGCTACTCTTGAGGATATTCACTTGTGAAAGAAGACAAATTTCACATTAAATAGAAATATTGGGTAGAATATCAGCAACTTTTACCTATTATAAAAATAAATTAATCCGTTCTATCAAAATTATCCATTATGAAATAAGGAATAATAATTTACCTTTGCCAATAGAAAAAAAAACTGGAAAACTCTATCTGGTATTTCATGAAACACAAAACAGAAGTTTACATAACACATGTATGTACTCATTGATATTCATTTTAGAAAAAAACTGTTAAATTTTCAATTAAATAGAAACATAGGCAGATTATCAGCAACGTTTACCCTTTTATTTGATTATAAAAGTGAATTAATCTTTTCTATTAAAATTATCCATTATAAAATAAGGAATACCCATTTACATCCTATGGAATAAAAAACGAAGAGCTCCATCTGGTAATCCAACAGCCAATGCTTTCACGAAACACCAAGCAGAAATATAAATAACACATCTACTCAAAGATATTCATGAGAAAGAAATATGTTAAATTCCACATTAAATAGAAACATTTGGCAGAATATGAGCCACTTTTATCCAATTATAAAAATAAATTAATCTATTCTATCAAAATTACCCATTATAAAATAAGGAATAATAATTTATATTAACTTTTGAAAAAAAAAAAAGAATAACTCCATATCTGGTAATCCAACAGCTAATGCTTTGGATGAAACACAAAACAGGTGTATCAATAACACATCTACTCAAAGATATTCATTTGAGAAAGAAAGCTGTTAAATTACCGATTAAATAGAAAAATTAGTCATATTATCAGTAACTTTTATCCGATTATAAAAATAAATTAATACATTCTATCAAAGTTATCTATTACAAAACAAGGAATAATAATTTACATCATCCATTGGAAATAAAAACGAAGAACTCCATGTGGTAATCCAACAACTAATGCTTTCCATGAAACAAAAAACACATGTAATACTAACACATGTAATAATAACACATCTACTCAAAGATATTCATTTAAGAAAGAAAGTTGTTAAATTACAGATTAAATAGAAATGTTAGGTAGGACATCAGCAACTTTTATCCGATTAAAAAAATTAATTAATCCATTCAAATAAACTTATTCATGTGAAATAAGCAATAATAATTTAAATCATCCTTTAGAAAAAACGAAGAAGTCCATCTGGTAATCCAACAACTAATGCTTTTCATGAAACACAAAATAGTAGTATAAATAACACATCTACTCAAGAACATTCATTTGGGAAAAAAAGCTGTTAAATTCCAGATTAAATAGGCAGAATATCAGCAACTTTTGTCCAATTATAAAAATAAATTATTCCATTATATCAAAATTATCCATTATAAAATAAAGAATAATTATTTATATTATTCTTTGAAAAAAAAAACGAAGAACTCCATCTTGTAATCCAACAGCCAATGCTTTCGATGAAACACAAAACAGGTGTATTAATAACTCATTTACTCAAGCATATTCATTTGATAAAGAAAGCTGTTAAATTCCAGAATAAATAGAAACATTAAGCAGAATATCAACAACTTTATCCGACTATTAAAAGAAAATAATCCATTCTATCAAATTTATCAATTATAAAATAAGAAAAATAATAATTTACATCATTCTTTGGAAAAACTAAGAACACCATCTTGTAATCCAACAATTAATGCTTGTCATGAAACGCAAAATATAAGTGTAAATAACACATCTACTGAAGGATATTCATGAGAAAGAAAACTGTTAAATTCCAGATTAAATAGAAACATTGGGCAGAATATCAGAAACTTTTATCCGATTATAAAAGAAATTAATCCATTCTTTTAAAATTATCCATTAGGTATCAAAATAAGAAATAATAATTCACAACATCCTTTGAAACAAAAAAAAATACTCCATGTAGTAATCCAACAACTAATGCTTTTCATGAAACACAAAACATATGCATCAATAACACATCTACTCAAATAAATTCATTTGATTTGTTGTTCGTATACAAGTATTTGATTTGCTTCCCTTTCCCATTCATATGACTTCCTAATATAAAAAAAAAAGAAAGAAGAAGAATATGTTTAAAAAAATTCTATGAATATCTTCCAAGATGCAAACATGGTATTCATATTCATATTTAATTAATCATTGCTGTTATCTTAAAATTTAGTAAGAAACGGCTTGAAGAAATGAAACTGAAAAAATAACAACTAAGAACCAGGCATTGGTGGGACGCTTTAGGATTAACTACATTTGTAAGAGATTTTTAAAACTCTGAAATATTCATTTCAGATTATATATCCTTTTCAGAGAATTGTTAATAACCACATTAGGCAGAATAACAGCAACTTTTATCCAATTATGAAAAGAAACTTAATCCATCCCAGTAAAATTATCCAAGATAAAATAAGAATCTATATATTTTAATCCAGCATTACCATCCGTGCTACTGGCATATATTTTAAGACACTGAATAGATTATATATAGGGGTAAAATACAGGTGCACAAGTCGCGCACGTTGAAGCTGATACACGTTTGTAATATTGTCAGAGTTTTCTGTTACCTACAAACATTCGGTCCTGCCCCCCCCCTTTCCCCTCCCGAGAAGTTCCAAATCTGAAGGGTTAATGGTATGCAGTTCCAACCCCGTTACTCAAGCCCGGGGTGCTGTACGCCCCTGAAAAATGAAAAATGTTCCTTTCTTAAAATATTAAACTTCTTCGGATTGGGCACGACAGGACCCACCCTAGCAAAAAAAATAAAAAAATAAAAAAAATACCAAGGGGGCTTAAGATACTAATTCGATTTGGGGGCGCGGACTGAGGAATGCGATTGGTTGTCTTGCGCTCTGCGGGGGGCGTGGACAATCGTTGCGCTGTGCAGGGGCGCAGCGAGCGCGGCTTGGGGCTTGCAGACGAGAAGAAGAGGGGGTTTTGGAATCGTCTGTCGTCTGGCGAGGAGGGTGATCCGCTTCCAACGTATTTTCTGCGGTCCGTTACAAGTAAGTGAGAGATCATTTTCCGGTTTTTGGTTTCGCTGTTGCATGCATTGTTGAACATCGATTATGGATGAGTGTACTGTAATGTGTTCGTTTTGAAAATTTTGATTTGTGATGTTGTAAATAATGTATTTTTTATAATAATAATAATAATAATAATTAATAAGGTGAGAATATGAATAATAATTATGTGAAATGTAATGTAAGTAAAATTTTTGTAATGATGTAAATTAATCTGAGTACTTATGCATAATGAAATATTGATAAAAGAACGTAGTTTAAATGTTTAATTACGTTTTTAATACTCAATATTTTATGTACTAAATACAATTTAAAACGCTGTAAAGAAAAAAAAAGTTATAAAAAATATTTATTAATTAAAATTTAAATTCTTATTAATATAATTCAGTTAAATAACTAATTCATTATTTAATCCTTGAATTTAAAAATATTTTTGACTGATTCTTGCAAGTTACTTATGAAATTAATTCCAAAATCTTCCCTAAATATTTATATTTATTTTATTTTCGCTATCGATGGCAGTTTAAACTAGGGATATTAATGTATGTGATATTAAAATTGAAAGAAAAAAAAATATTTTCGAGACTGTAATAATTTCGCACGGAATAATAATAATGAAAAAGTTTATCAATTCAAATTCAAATTCTCATTAATAAACGAGTCTTAAATTATTTTTTTACTATGTTTTATTACTATTTGCTACATGCAACTATTTCGCTGTAGCATGTATTGTTGAATACCAATTATTGATGAGTGGAATAATGTGTTCGTTTTGAAAATTTTGATTTGTGATGTCGTAAAAATATATTTTAATAATAATAATAATTAATAAGGTGAAAATATGAATAATAAATATGTGAAATATAATATAATAAGTAAAATTTTTATAATGGTGTAAATTAATTTGAGTACTTATGCATCAAAGAAGTTGGTCTAAATATGTGATTCTTTTTCTTTTTTAATACTCAGTATTTTATGTATTGGTTAAAAATGTAAAATTCAGTAAAAAAAAAAAAAAAAAAAAAAAAAAGCGTTAAGTTAAAAAAAGTTTATTATTTAAAATTTAGATTCTAAGCAATAAATTGGTCTTAAATTATTCTTTTATTTTAATCCTAGTATTTTAAAATATTTTTGAGTGAAAAGTAAATCATGATATCGATTCCATTTGTTTTCTTTTTAAATATTTATATTTATTTTATATCTTTCTTTCGATGGCAATTTAAACTCTAAACATTAATGTATGTGATATTGAAATTTAAAGAAAGAAAAAATATATTTTTTCGAGAAGGTAATAAAAAAAAGAAAGAAAAGTACGTAGTAAATATAAAGTACAGTAAAATAAAAAATAAAAATGAACAAAAATGAACAAAAATAACTAAAATAAATAAATAAATAAATAAATAAATAAAATCAGCGGAAATAAATCAAAATTAAAAATAAATAATACAGTAATATAAAAAATATATTTAAATAACGAATCCATAATTATATATTTATTAATTTAATATACTGAAGTTTATTGCTTAACACATCGCGATATATGTATTATAGACTAAACCAATCACTTTTTTAATATGCATTTTCCAATTTATTATTACCAATATCTTTATTTAAAACATATTTTATTCATTATAAAATAAACCGCCCAGGATTTTATTTTTAAATATACGGCGAAAAAAAAAAAACAGTTCTTGGAAACCATAATGCATATTATTATTATAATTGTACTTATGATGTAATTAGTTTTCTCAAGACTATTTTTGCTTAAATTGATTAAAGTGAATATTTAACTATTAATCTTCTGTATTTTTATATGATGTAAATATTTTTCTTTTTAAATATTCATATTATTATAACAAATTGTATTGCATGCTATAAAATTTTAAATAATTTGATGACTTTAAAATATATATGAATTTATATTTTTTTTATTACGGTGAGATCTTTATATATATATAATACTTGGGAAATTTTATGTACGGGGGTCGTATACAAATTTAAATTTTGTATTTCTTCAAATTGAAACCCCTGATAATTTTAATCGATTTCATAAAATTCTGTACCCCCTTTTTTTTTACGAAACTTTTTAATTTATAATATATGTCTATGATCATTATTTAAGGAATAAAAGGCGAAGTCAATGTTTTTGGGACACCTTGTATATTAATACAAAGTAAATTGTATATTTAATTATAATCGATATACTTATAATGTAATATCCCCCATTTTTAGCATATGAGTAAAGAAAGCCTTTATAATAGGACGCAGTTTAAATAAATAAGAGAAAAGAAGAGCGAAAACGAAATATTGAGAAAGACTTAACGCAATAATCATCTTTCGTAGAAACTTGCCTACTGCGCATCTCATGCACCCGATTAAAATCCGTGAACGACTGGGACAAAAAATTCGAAAATTTTAAATAGATTTTTTTTAATATTATGTTTTTGACGAATTTTTGCCTTTTTCTTTATGTTCAACTCGTAATCGCGCGAGTTCTCACCAGTTCTAAATGTTTACTGCAATGTGAGATATACATATTACGTACGCCACGCTGCAATACTAAGAAGCTGTAGCGGGTATTACGATAATTATTTTACCTCGCACGCAAATAATTAGAGATTATTTAATTGCGTTTAATTATTACCCTTTTAAAAAAAAATACAGAAAAACATTTTATCACAAACATCAACAAAACTGCTTATTCTATTTATTCCCTTATTCGATAGATATCATTTTATCGGCTGCGGCCATAGCAACATGATAAATAAAATTTCATTAAAAAAAATGCGCAGCAGTAGAAAAATATTTTTCTACATATTACATAGATACATTTGGTTGTACTGATTTTTATTTTAAATTTTGGTTTTAGAATTAAATTCATTTATTCCCGTGCGTAGAACGGGTTAAACAGCTAGTAATATATTAAAATTAAGCCTTTCTCAGAATTTTTGCTGAATGCTATTTTAACTAGTCGGATGTGCTAATCCCAAAACTTTCTTCTATGCCATACATGTTAATACTTTAAAAAGCGTAATTTTTTTAATTATGCATTTTAGAATTAAAAAAAAATGCTGCATAGCAGCGCCACCTATTATATGATGTAAACGAAAACGTAATCAGCACCAACTTATGTTAAGGTCTAACAGAATATGAAGTTTGATGAAATTCCGTGCAGTCGTTCTTGAGACATGACTATCGATAAAATCGAGTAAATCGTAGAAAATGCTGCATGGCAGCGCCACCTGTTGGGCGATTTACACCAAAAAATAATCAGCACAATTTATATCAAGGTCTAACAGAATCTAAAGTTTTATTAGATTCCGTGTATTAGTTCTTGAGATAGAGCGCCCACAAAATTTGTATCACATACAGACACACACAGAGACACACATAGACAGGCTTATAGACAGACATTTTCTAAAAACAGTCAAATAGTGTTCAGTCCCTCCTAAAATGTATAAATCTGTCGAAAACAGGAAGTTGAAAATTTTCACGAATCCAATACTTTCTTCTTGTAAAGATAGACGAAATAAAAAAATCAGTATTACCACGAATAAAGAGTAATTATATAACAAAAAATATATAAAATTGTAGTTAAATTTGTACAATGCAGTAGGTGAACAATATATTAAAAAATTCCATCTTTACATACAAAAACCAAGTTAAGTAAAAAAAAAAAAAGGGTGTACAAAATAAAATAAAATAAATAAATAAATATAATTGAAATCACTTCAATAATTTCCGAGAAAAAAAGTAACAGTTGTTGCACGTTTAAATTAACAGTTGCATAAATATAATATATGAAAATGAAAATTTGTCTGTCTGTCTGCACTTCTATATAAATCAACAGTTTGAAAGCCAGAATTGTGAAATGTTACGTGTAGGTAGGTGTATTAAAACACGGCCGAGGCAACTAAAGTAATTCGGAATCGAAATAATGCATAGTTAAATTTTAATTAATAAAAATACCAAAAATCTAATAGCCTTTTCCTATTAAATTTAAACATTTTTCGTTACAGCAGTTGCCATCAATTAAAAATCCACAATAAAATTCTTTCTTATAATAATTAATTTTCTATTGAAAGATTACCACGTGAAAAATGAAAACGAAATAAAAAGATTTGCGGAAAGGCTTAATCTGTAATGATACTTTCTCTTTTGTTATTCCACCTTTATGGTTAGAGCTATTAAATAAATATTGTGGGGCTAATTTGAATAGAGGGAGGCAATTGAGTATACAGGTTTGATTTGATGTTTACTGTTTTCTGTTCTTTTACTTTTTGTGTTTGACTATAGATGGCGTGTTTGTTGTGTTGTATTTTGTGTATATTGTATCATCCAGTATCATTCGGGTTTGGTTTTTGACGATGTTTGTTTGCTTATGATTATGGTTTTATACTTCGAAACCGAAACTTGTCATGTTTGGAAATTTTATTTTACATGTATTTGACACCTTGCTTAAGTAAAAGATGTTTTTAATTTGTGTATATGTTTTAGAAAAGGTGAAGTTTTATGTTTTTAAATTTTGGAATTAAAAAACAGTTTTAACGAAATAAAAAGTTTCAACAATTGAAAAAAATATTAATATGACGTCATATTGGTAATATACGAGGCTAACGAAAAAGAAAGTCTACCGCGGTGCTTTACGCGTATCTTTTTTTACAGACCGCGGGAGTCACGTGATGCTCGAATCCACCAATGCAGGTGTACGAAAAGAGCATTACGTCACTCTAGCGGTCTGTAAAAAAAAAAGAAAAGTGGAATGCACCGCGGTAGGCTGTCTTTTTCGGTAGCCTCGGGTAATCTAACGACTAATTTTCAAACATTTCTCAATAATACAAGGAGTATGAGTATGTGTTAGTACAGAAAGCAGGTTAAAATATGACGACATTAGACAATTAAAAAGAAAATTTATATGGCGTCCTATTGGAAGCTTAACGGACGTTTTCAAATGTTTGAGGATCATACAAAGCGAGTATCAATATAAGTAATAGAGAAAGAAAGTAGATATGACGTCAGCAGGTGAATATAACGTCTTATACGTTTGAGGAACGTATTGAATGAGGATAAAAACACGATTATGGAAATGTTGGCATATTTTAACATTTTGAAGTTCTCTATACAACATGTTTAATTTTGAAATTGATTTTTGTACATAAACATTCTTAAAATCTCGGACAACGCCGGGTACTTCAGCTAGTAAATAAAAAAAATTAAACAAAAATGTCTGAAGTTGAATTCAGGCATTTTTTTCGGGCCAGATTTTTTGCAGTTCCATGGGGAGGACGTTGTAAAATTTTGATAGGCCGTTAGTCAGTAAGTTCTCCAATTTCCCTCTCCAATGTTCATCCTATGGTCATGAAATGCATTCGTATTTGTAAACTCCTTTATTTAACTTAACTTGGTTAATCGACTTTGCACTTACTTGCTGATACATTAGAATTGTAACAAGTTGGAAATTGTACGTCAAACGTGATAAAAGAAGTGCGTTCGTACTACAACTAAGTTTTATAAATATTCAGATCTTGGTGCAATATGTGTTGCACTCTTATGCAAAAAAGCATGAATACAAAATTTATTTTGTGCGCAGATTTTCATATTATAGATATTCATTTTAGTTTATGAAATTAAGTTTCAGTACCCTTTTACAAACATTTAACTACAATTCTGTTACATTAAAATTATACTATGCGCAGAGATACCCCAATACAGGACAATGTAAAAAAAAAAAAAAAAAAAAAAAAAAAAAATCATCGTTATGAAAAAATGAATTATATTGCCTGTTATTAGGATATGATTCATTTCTGTAATAAAATAAGTACATTTTATCTTTTGTTGATATTTACTGAAAATTTCAATGGGAAACTTAAGCCTAGCTTTGAAAATTTCAGAACTTGAAATCCATATTTAGACTCTTTTTTCATTTAATATTTATTTCTCCAGAAACATTTATCCAAAAAACTGTCAGATTGCTATAATTAAACAATTTTAGTATACAAATTCGATTTTTAAATTCAGTAATACGGAAATAATATCACTCCATCTTAAATAGGACGTAAGCACCATGGCAACCCAGAATCATTACCTATCATGGGATATCACTGAATTAATTACTTATGATAGGATTTAATAGAATGAAGAAAATTTTTATTAATATCTTTTTTAAGTTTTGATTTGATTTCATAAAATTTGAAATGACTCGACAAAGTTCTGCAACGATTATATATATTTAATTTCAAACCATTCGGTTGGGTAGTCTTTGAGTTGTCATATGCGGACAGACGGACGGACCAGACGACGACTATGGGTGCTACATATTTATATAATTACGAACGCACCTAAAAATTATGTTCACAGGCATATTTCCGATGACAATATAGCATTTTAATATTTTTAGAACTTAATTAGAAATAAATACATTAATTTAAGGACATTTTTCTGTTAGCCCGCCACAAATGATAAATCGCCAGATACCCTTTATGGTTACAATTATCAGAGGTGCCAAGCTCCCACTAATCTTCCGTAATATGGGAGTTAATTTGACCGAGGTTTAATACGTTTTGTTCCAACTTTTTTTTTTTTAAAGAAATGAAATTAAATAAATTCCACATAAAAACCTGAAATTAAATAAATAAGGATTTATCAAATAAATTTTCTGGTTCAAAACTTTGTTAAACTGGGTCAAATCAATCCACATAATACGGAAGATTAGTGGGCTTTTGGCACCTCTGCAATTATATATGAGTTATAACAACACATAATTTTTTGCCAAACCACGCTCGCTAAAATTGGTCAACTGAAAAGCAATGGAATTTTGTAAACACTAAAGAGTAAAAAATATAAATAAAAAATAAAGAGTGTAATATACATTTTCAATAATATACGCTTTAATCAAATTATAGTTTCATATTAATTGGATTATGATTGTACGTTGAGAAATCAATTTAGAAATCATAAAAAAAATTGTTAATGTTTTTTTTCTTTCCTGTTGCCATATCTTAAAAATGAAACAGAGTAAAAATTATATATTTTTTAAAATAAATTCACAAGCTTGCGCTTTCTACCATGCGTAAATCAAAGCGGGGAATTTTCCATAATCGGTTTCAGTGCCCAAGCCAAATTAACGTATGGTAATGGACATTTTTTAGAAAAATCATGAATTGCAGTCATCAAATTAGACAGGATTTTCAAGATAAACTTTGAATTTTTTAAAAATAGCTTTAAAAAACTATTTTTGATTTTATTATTATTAAAATATCTCCTCAAAAATTAATATTTTAATAGCTTTTTTTTCTGTGTACTCTTCTTAAAATATATCTTTTTTTTTTCTTTTTTCTAACTGACAAAATATTTCTAAAATATATGCTTAATTTTATATTTTGTGTATTAAAATCTTGGCGAAGTTTGCATGAATAAGATTTTAGTACTCCAAGTAAAATTAAGCATATACTTCAGGAATATTTTATCTTAAAAAAAAGTTGTGTTCTTTAAGAAGAATACGCAGAAAAAAAATTAAAATACAATTTTTCCGATGAAAAATTTTAAAATTACGAATGCATTTCATGTTTATAGGATTAACATTGGAGAGAGACATTTGAGATCTAACTGGCAAACAGCCTTAATGAGCAGAAAATCCAAAATATTGGGGGAGGGGGTGAGAACCTACGTAAGCAGCCCTTGAATTAATTACTGAATGAAAAGCAAACTGTGTACCGTTATTATTACTATTATTTATACTGAAAATATATTATCCAATAATATTCTTGCATACGATTTTTTCCACCGCTTTTAATATCACTTGATTTTGACGCGTATATTTATAGATATGAGAAAAATTGAATGAAAAATAATTAGCTTACTCTGCCGTAGCAACAAATATTAAGATTGATTTTTCTAATCATATGTTTCTACGGATCTATTAACATATTGATCTATTAAAATAAATGCAAAGCCCAGATTTTTAATGATGAAAAATATCCTGCATTTTCTAACTGAAAAAAAAAAAAGAACAACAACAACAAAACATTCCAATCAAACCTCGATATTTAATCAAAACAATTATCACTCATTTAAGCTCACAAGGGGTCCGGGACACATTAAAAAAAAATTTATTTATTGAGTTAAAATTTTGAATTTTTTTGCGATGGTTAATTGTGATGGCATTTGTAAACAAAATCACATGATAAAACTTCTCATAACTTAATTTTTTTAAAAATTTAAAATTTATTAAAAAAGTGGGGTAATTTAAAATCGTTATAACTCGAAATATTATTTGTAGAGTTATTTTTTTTTCATTTAAATAAACAGAAATATATAAATTTTAATTTTGATTCAGAATTTTAAAAAATATTAATTAAAAAAAAAATTAAAAATACTTAAATTAAAAACTTAAAAAAATGATGTAACTTTATATATAAAAAAAAAATCATATTTTCAAAAATAAATATTTTTTTCAAATTTGCTGAATCAAAATTAAAGTAAAATAACTGAAAAAGACCTGTTCCAAGTTTGAGCCGTTTATCTTTAACTGTTTTTGACTTATAACGATTTAAAGACGAGAATGCGTGAAAGAACCCATCATGAAGAAAAACGCAAAACACGTTTCCATGACAACCACTACTTGAAAGCTAGATTTTTAAAACAGAAAATTAATATATCCTGTTCTATTTAAGATAGAAACATGATTTAAACGTCATTTTAAGCGGATAAAAACAGAGAATTTTTTAATACAATAAAATATTTTTCAAAAATTTGAAGATTTTTGGTCCCGGACCCCCTTAAGCAATAATGTTGAAATTATAACGTGTAAGATAATAGAACATAAGAAGAAACATTTTATTAAAAAAATCTCCATACATTTGAATTGCCAAATTGTCTCAGGAGAAAAACAAAAACAAAAACAAAAATAACCATTCGACTGGAAATTATGTCTTCTTTCAATTTATACCAAAAAATAAGCTTAGGGGTCGTCTTTTTACTGAAATTGTACCAAACTCGGAAATTTCCAATACGAATATCTATAATTTTGACATCCTATTTGATTTTTCGGTATATTTTATCTTCGAATGCAAAACAGGAAGTCACCCGGTCAAGTAGTTTAGGACTACTGCATTAGAACCTGTCTGATAATAGAGTTTAACAAATCTTAAAGCATGATTAACAAAACCTAATTTTTCGTTGCAAACAGTACGTTTAATAACAGTGATTCAGTAATAACAGAGATCAACTAAACTTTACAAATAATCATAATAAAAATAAATAAATAAATAAATAAAACAAAACTTAACAAAATATAATTAACAAAAACCTATCTTTGTTATAGTCAGATTTTTTGGAGATTAAATATCGAGTATTGATAAAGAAAGTAAAATTACGCAAAGTGCTTTTAAATTAATAATAAAAATACAAATTTAGCAACGTTCATAAATGAAAATTTAACGAAAGAAAAATACCAAAATATTATTTTAAATGATTCTTAAAAAAAAAACAGAACAAAAACGAATATTTCGTTTGAAATAATTTTTTCCATATTATTTGCATAGAAATCCATATTTAAATTTATTTCAATAATGCTTATATCCTACTCATAAGCGTGCACCAATGAACACCAACCATTCTGTTCCCTTTTTTAGTTACGGTAATGCTTGCTTAAAAAAACGTAAATTCGTTTTTATTTTTTAAACCAAGGATCTCTCACCCCATAATACAACACGTTGAAAATGCAAGCTAGAGATTTCCAGCCTTTCCAAAATCTCCCCTTTTTCTATGCTGAAAGAAACAGCGAAAGACCTGAATTTTAATTTCAAAACCTTCTTTAAAAGTGTTGCCAAATTCAAGACAGAAAACATCATTTAAATATTTATGTTCTTGACATGGAGCCACTTTTATAGAGCATTTTTATTTATGTAGAATAAATGAAACCGTAATGTGGAATGTTGGGAATCTTTGAATATCACTTTTGATAAATTTGATTTAAGTTGTCAACGCAAGATTTCTTTTTTCTTTCGTTTTCTTTTTTCTTTCTTTTTCTTTTTTATTTTTGAGGCAGATGATATGCAAAAATGTTTATCTATTTTATCACTCTTTACGAGTCATTTTACAATAAAATTTACACATGCAATAAATTTTTAGAAAATGAAATATTTTTTTCTGGTTAGTAATTGAAAATTTTTATATTTTGAAGTTTAAGCGAAGCAGAAAAAATTTAAATGTATTGACACTCTGCATACGTCTATATATTTTATTATGAAATTATTTCTATATAAGATTTGTTGAATTGGATATTCTTCCACTTGTGCAAACGATTCTGTGAGATTAACACAATTTATATAACAAGGAAGGTCTCCTTAAAGCGCGTGTTACTCAAAATATTTCGTAAGAAAAAAAAATGCTAATGAAACTACTTCTGCATGTTATAAAGGATCAGTCAAATTTAGCAGCGGAATTGCAGTTGAAAATCTGTAACAAAATTAAATACTTTCGAATATTTGGCAAGAAAAAAAAAAAAAAAAAAAAAAAAAAAAACACGATTTGGCGAGCAACACATTCTTCTTGCCAAATGCAAGTGTTTTTAATGCATTTGGAAATTGCTTGTGAACTGAGTGTTTAAATACGCAGTAAGTACTTACTGAATTTAAACTTAAACGATGAAATAGTTTATTATTATTTCTAGAAGCTTATGTAACATATATAAGTTGCATGTTGCTGCAGTTATTTATTTTACAAGGTTTCACCAGCTGGATAAGTTTTAAGTACATTTTAAAAGTAACTGCCTGATTAAGAACGTTGTCGTTATAAATTTCCATATTGAATAAGTCGTTGTTTCCAGATAAACAATAGCGTTCTCTTGTTGTCTCAGACACTAACAATGTCGAAGCCGCAATGACAATGCTCAGAATCGGATCTTAATTTTGAGCTTGAAACAATTTTTATCAATTTAAATTTTGTTCTAAACCGTATAATAAAATCGTTAAATTTCATCACATATTTATATAAACGATTATGACAAAACTGTAGTTATAAAAATGTATTTATTTAACTTAAACTTACTTAAACTAGTTCAGAGTTCAGAGTAGAAAAAGTTTCCCATAAAGAGTATTTATCAGAAAAAAGTATTTTTTGAGTTTTCATTGGATCGACAACCAACGATAAATCGCCTAAAAAATTAAATTTTCATTATAAGTTTACGGACGCTGTATCGAAGTTCACCGAAAATCAGCACACACGCTTGACAAATTGCCTTCTCCAGCTCGTCGAGTATTAAAGGATTGTTGTGGTAAACAATGTCCTTCAGTGTCACTTCCTGAATTTCTTTCACTGTGTGCAAATAACGATCACGTTTCAAAGGCGAAATCTTCGACGACTGAACGTCCTTGACGCCTGAGCTCTCTTTATAGAGATCGGTAATGCTGTCTGCAGCGCCATCTATCGGCGCTATTTTTAACTAAAATTTTGAGCTTACGGTTGAAATTTTTTTATAGACATATTTTTTCTCATGACAAGAATATTCTGTAAATTTTTTTAAAAATTCTGAGTATGCTTTAATGGAGACCTTTGTAAGTATTTAAGAACACCAAAAAACTTTTATCAAATGTTTAAGAAAAAGTCTGAGAAACATGACAACTGCTAAATGAGACATTTAAATTGCAATATTCACTTTCATAAAATGTAATGGGAACTTTTTTAAAATGGGAAAAAAAGAACACCCCATACATTTTAATCTCCAAACTATCACAGAAAAAAAAATACACCCATTCAACTGGAAATTCAGTATTTTTTGAATTTATGTTAACAAAATAAACTTAGGGGTCATCTTCTGTATGAAAATTATACCAAATTCTGAAATTTTTTTATACGAACAGCTAATTTTGGCATCATATTTTGCTTTTTCGGTAAATTTTACCTTAGTGTAACAAACTGTATGCCAATAAGTAATGAATACAAAGTTTTGTCTGCCAAACGGAGTATTCATTCACTTTTATAATAAATCATAAAATATTCTGCATGCACAAAGTTTCTGGATTAGATCGTATTTTAATTTTTTCCATACAATTTTTCTGATTGTATATCGAATAGGTTCTGTGTAAAAATATTATAATGGTGTTGCTACTTATTTGAATATCATTAAAAATATATTGTCAAAAGTATTAATTTAGTAATGTATTAATGCTGTTTTCAATTTTAACATTCCTTTATTAATGGTTGTACGACAAGTTTGTGAATATCGATTTAGAGGTACGCCAATCTAAAAGTTTGGGAACCCCTGTTCTATTCTATTATTCTGAATGGTTGAATAATTTTAACATTTCATGTTAGCTTCTTAGTTGACGTCAACTATGAGAATTTGTGAATTTCAGTTTAGTGGTAGGCCAATATAAAAGTTTGGGAACCCCTGTTCTATTCTATTATTCTGAACAGTTGAATAATTTAAGCATTTTATTGTCTTACTATTGATTCGAACTTTACGCTCTGTCTAGGAGAATTTATGGGTTTCGATTTATGACAATCTGAAAGTCTGGGAACCTCTGTTCTTATTTATTATTCTGAACAATTGAACAGTTTACGCATTTCACGGGGTTCCTGGTTGCCACCAACTTTATACCTTGCCTAAGACAAGTTGTATTTCTAAAATTTAGGCAGCCGTAAGAGAGAAGAAGTCTAAATGTAGTCTAAACTAATGAATCCCATTATTTTCTAATAACTACTAAAATTAAAATAAAATAAAATCCTTAGATTTCTCTGGTTACATTGAACAAATACTTAAATATTTCATAATTTTAAATCTAGAAACACATTTTAAAAATCATTTATCTAACACTGACATTTTTATTAACCAAAAGTAACTAACTGTATTAAGAGCTTAAAACTTTATAAAATCACTGCTTTGAGCAAGGAGTAATACAAGAGAAATTAGCTGCTACTGGAAACAGCTTTCCATTTCCTTACAATTTTTTCTTCTTCCTGCATCAATTTTCTTCAAAGAGAATTGTTTGTTCCCTTACATAATTTACTTATAAGGAAAGGAAATTCCTTTCGCCCTTTCTTTCTTTCTATTATCAGTAAAACTTAATTAAAAAAAAAGAAATAAATCAATGGCACATTTAAGATTCGACATAAAGCGAACAAATATCATAATATTATAAAGCAAAAACATGTCCATGAGTAACGCTGGGGTCAGAATGACGGTGGTTACAACTTGACTAATAAATTTCGTTTTTACCGCGAATTTTTTTTTAACTTGTGAACATTGCACAATTTCAATTTTTGCACCATCGAATAGGAAAAGTTCTTTCAAATGCAACTTGTTTGAAAATTGTATCTCAATTTAATGATTTTTCATGGCTTTTAAAATAATTTTTAAGCATGAATTTAAATCTATCCGTTTAAATCTACCCCGATTAAGAAAGAATAACAGAACATATATTTCAGAATTTGTTTTCGGATGATATTACATAACGAAATTAAAACTTCATCAATAAATAAATAAAATAATATAAATAATACAAATAAAACACAAATATAAAAGACGTGTAATCAAAAAAGCACTGAAATTATCGTTAAAGCACTGAAATTATCAAAATCAAAAAGGCTGCCTTACTTCGATAAATCCTTCGATTTGCAGATATATCTACTTCTATCTAAATTTATTCTTTACTAGCTGACCCGACCGGTGTTACGAAAATCTAAGTAAAAAGTGCTTGCAAGCAGCGTGTTTCTAATTTCTTTTCTTTCCATCAATTACTATCGAATACATTTAAACTTAACTTTTTTATTATTTCTGATAGTCCAAACTGTATAAATGTACTGTTTTCGAAGCCTGTGTTTAATTTTCGTGCTAAAATATTGATATTTAGTTATAAAAAGCAATTTCTTTTCTTCTCACTTTTTTTTTCACATCTAAATCTTATGGGAAAAAATTCGCCAAAAGTAACTTTCGGAAATGAATTATTTTCAAATAATTAATATTCGTATTTTTTTAAACGAATTGCACCGTTGGAAAGAAAAATGAGCGTGCATGTGGTTTGGTATTTTGTGTCGTATTTTGATTTCCAAATAAAGAGAGATACGCAGGTCTTCGGGTCCATTAACTGTTTTTTTTTTAAAAAGTTGTTATCGTAAAAATTCTTTGAAGTTTTTACGTGTCAAAAATATCATATTTTTGTAGCCTGTGTAAAAAATTCGTGAAAAATATTGATATTTAATGGTAAAGGCACTTGTAAAAATACTTTTTTTCACGTCGAGTTGTTTAATTGTTAAAAATAAATAGTTCTTATTGTCCAAAGTTTTTGAAATTTTTATCGATTATAAATATAATCGTTTTGTAGACTGTGAAAACATCGTGGAAAAATATTGATATTTAATTGTAAAAGAACTGAGTTTTCTTCTAGCTTTTATTTTTGCATCGAGTCCTTTAACATAAAAAAAAAGTTTTTATCGTCCGAACTCTTTGAAATTTTTATCAGTTATAAATATAACAGTTTTGTAGACTGCGTAAAAATTTCGCGTAAAAATATGGATATTTACTCGTATACACATGAACCAAAGCCGCCCGCGTATTCACGTTCTGAACGAAAATTTTACAGAATTTTTTTTTTTTTTTTTTTTTTTTTTTTTTTTTTTTTTATTTATAGAATGCTTCCATTCATCCGAATGTTTCGATATTTTTATAGGTGATGTAAATACAGTGTACTAAGAACGTGTAAAAAGATTGTGTTAAAATATCGACGTTTAATTACTTTTAGCGTTGAAGAAAAAGTATCTCCGGAAGGTGAAAAGTGACCTGCAGTCACGAATTTTTTGAAAGTGTTAACATTCGTATTTTTAAAAACGTATTTTGTCCACTTTGAGTGTTTTTTTTTCGTTAATCCGTATCTCTGAAATTGAGCCCGATGTAAGAATCGATAAAAGAGATAAAAAAAAAATCGCGAAATCGAACTTAAATTTTTTTTTTGAAAGGGTTAATAATAATATTTTTCCGAAAGGATTGCGGCGTTTTAAACGTAAAAATACCAATTTTAAAAATATGTCTCTCGCTTTTTCTTATTTTTAACGGTTTTATCGATGCGGAAAAGGGAAAAAGGCCGAAATGGAAACCGGTTCTTTTGCGCTCAGTAAATCGGGTTTCGGACGTACCGTGCTACGTTTTTGTCGGGAAACGCTTTTTTAATTGCGGTTTTAATTAATATCTCGGCTAATTATCAAAAAAGGAAAAATCTGAGCAACAGGCAACTTAGGACCTGCCTTGGATTATTCTGAGCGAAATTTTCTAATATCTATGTACGGTAGATTTTCATAGCCATCACTAACAGACACACACACAGAATGACTCGTCTTTTATTAGTATAGATTAAAGTCGAAGAAAAAAAGGCACGCGAATATGTCCCAGTGTTTAATTATTTATGTTTCATTCGTAGAATATTCCATAATCCATTGTTTTTCAATACAATGTCATATGTAGTTAAAATGTATCAAGTGTTAATTATTTTTAATCCATTTGTAAAATATTCCATAATCAATGCTTAACAGACGATTTTATTATTTCTTAATCAGGATAAAAAAAATATTACAATAACGTACGGATAAAAATCGATGAAGTTCTGACTTTTTGTTCTTCAGATTTATACTATTTGACACCGGGAAAAAAAACTGTATAAACCCCTTTTTTTCAGAATTTTAAATTTGCATGCATAAGAATCTTTAGGCTAAAATCGAAACACATTTATCAGGTGCTGCATTTAAAGATATATCTTGTTTGAAAATGAGCAAACGTCTGAAAAATGAATATATCGAGTAACAGGAAGACACGCTTCTTGATGGTGTTCGAATCACTTGGGAATAACGGGAAAAGTGCTGTGAAACTTGTGCTCTTTGTATAAATTGATTTATGATGAGGAAAAACTAGAGTTACAGATGCACTGCTCGTAAAATTTATAAGCAAGCAGTAAGAAGTATTTTCTGTTTGTTTTTTTAGATCAATCCAGACGTAAGCTGCTATTTTAAAAAATACATTTCTAATATTGTAGACTAGCACTAATGACTTTACTAGAGTATTTGTTTTCAAGAATTTGTGCGGGATTTGAGAAAGATATTGAATGTTTTCTAGTAAATTATATCTCTCTATCCATGTATATATATAATGTATGTATATAATGTATATATGTATGTATATATGTATCTCTCTATCCATGTATATATATATAATTTTGAAATAAATTTCAAAATTCTAGCATTTTTTTGGAGTTTTAATCGCTAAATACAGCAAAGAACAAAACTTGAGAGATTTTAATGCAATTTTACGTGTTAGTTTGAGTCATCTTACAATTTAAGACAGTTCAGCGCCCTCTGTTGTTGAAAATTTGAACTGTTTTAAAATTTATTTGAGTATTTTCAATATATCAGGTGCTGCAGCGCCATCTATTGACGAAAATTCGAACTGTTTTTAAAATTACAGCATGTAAAATTTAAGAGTCACCATATATAAATGTCATTTGTTTCATTTTGATATTTAATATAGTTAATGAATTATTGAATATTGAGATTGGGACGTTTATTGTTTCCCTGTATATATATATATATATATATATATATATATATATATATATATATATACATACAGAAATTGTGAGGACCAGTAAGGATTACGTTTATAGGCCCCTTACAGGCCTTATATATCCATCTATCTATATTATAAAGTAAAAACATGTTCTTCAGTAAAGCTGACGTCATATTGACGTTGGCAACAATCTGAACAACAAATTTCTCTTTTACTGCATTTGTTTAAAACTTCTAAACATTACACACAATTTTCATTTTTACACCAACGAATGATAAAAATGTACTTTCAAATGCAAATTGGAAAACATTACCTCAATTTACTGATTTATTATTTATTTTTTGAAGGTTTTAAAATAAATGTCAAGCATAAATATTTTTAAATCCTCGTGTAACCCAATTACGGAAGATTAACCCTTTTGCACTTAAAACGAGTCACTCTAAAAGTCTGAGAAACTTTGTTTTTATCTATTATTCTGAACAGTTGAACATTTGAACAGTTTACGCATTTCACGGGCTTCCTAGTTGCCAAAAAACTATGCAAACAATTCAGATTTTGTTTGTTTTCGTGTAATACTCCATAACTAAATTCCCATCGAAATTAAAACTTCATAAATAGATAAATAAATAAATAAATAAAAAACAGATATGTAATCTAACTACGCGTAATCTGACACTAAAATAATCAGAATCACGAAGATTTAAAAATAGTGATTCGCGATTGACCGTTGGCATGCGGGTAATACGAAATTATTACCCAAAACTACTTTTTGGCTTTTACCAAAATTTTTACTATGATAAATTAACAACATTAACCCTCTAATTCACATGGTAGAATACATTCTAGAAATTCCGTAATTCAGAAAATCTGAATTCATACCAGAAAATTTCAGTAATGATTTTAGCTTTATTTAATGACGGAATGTTTGTTATTAAATGAAGCAAATATTGCTATTTTAAATTTTTGGAATGAATATGGAATATCCGAAATAAAAAATCTATTTAATTGGAAACATAATGTAACCATGAACATTAACCCTCTAATTCACATGGTAGAATACATTCTAGAAAATTTCGTAATTCTGAAAATCTGAATTCATACCAGAAAATTTCAGTAATGATTTTAGCTTTATTTAATGACGGAATGTTTGTTATTAAATGAAGCAAATATTGCTATTTTAAATTTTTGGAATGAATATGGAATATCCGAAATAAAAAATCTACTTAATTGGAAACATAATGTAACCATGAACATTAACCCTCTAATTCACATGGTAGAATACATTCTAGAAATTCCGTAGTTCAGAAAATCTGAATTCATACCAGAAAATTTCAGTAATGATTTTAGCTTTATTTAATGACGGAATGTTTGTTATTAAATGAAGCAAATATTGCTATTTTAAATTTTTGGAAAGAATATGGAATATCTGAAATAAAAAATCTACTTAATTGGAAACATTGGTGGTAGCATATATGCTACCATGGGCATTAGAGGGTTAACATACACTATATTTCCAATGATGACCGGTCAATTGCGATTTTAGACGTTTTGTTAAATATTTGGAAAGATACATGTGGAATTATCCTGAAACTTCAGGAGTGTAAATAACATGATAAATGTCATATATTTCCGCGAAGATTTTTTCCCGAAACCGCATAAGGGGCCGTCAACAAATTGAAGAAAAATGAATATATTTTGGATAACTCTGTAAAAACTAATATTGCAAAAGCATTCAAACTGTACATTATGATTAAGTGAATTATTGTAATAATTTGGGTTCATTTGTATGAAGATAGCATGTATACTCGAAGAGAAATTCAGGTTTTTATAAAAACAGTCCCAAAATTTACCAAGTGTTTTGCTTATAATTTGCAGAGTTTTTAATATAAAAACAAGTTTTTTTTCAGAAAATATGACAAACAAAATTATACACCATACCCTGCAATCAGAATTAAAAAATAATAAAAATTGTATGAAAAATGAGCAGGTTTACTAAATATTGTTTCACTGCGCATGCGCGAATTCAATCAAAATATACTGTGCAAATATAGAATGAGAGACACTTCATTCATATTATGTCAACTTTGATAAGCTAGTACATTTGGATACAACCCCTCATCTTTTTGCTTCCTTTTGTGAACAGCGAAATTCGAGCTTATTCTATCGACGATTAATATCAGAATTTTCAAGCTATGTTTTTGAGACTTTCATAAAAGTTGGTCTATACATTTAGCTAATATATTATGCACAGTATATTTTGATTGAATTCGCGCATGCGCAGTGAAACAATATTTAGTAAACCTGCTCATTTTTCATACAATTTTTATTATTTTTTAATTCTGATGACAGGGTGTTGTGTGTAATTTTGTTTGTCATATTTTCTGAAAAAAACTTGTTTTTATATTAAAAACTCTGCAAATTATAAGCAAAAAACTTGGTAAAATTTGGAACTGTTTTTATAAAAACCTGAATTTCTCTTCGAGTATACATGCTATCTTCATACAAATGAACCCAAATTATTACAATAAGTCACTTAATCATAATCTATAGTTTGAATGCTTTTGCAATATTAGTTTTTACAGGGTTATACAAAAGATATTCGTTTTTCTTCAATTTGTTGACGGCCCGCCCCTTATGGGGTTTCGGGAAAAAATCTTCGCGGAAATATATGACGTTTATCATGTTGTTTACACTCCTGAAGTTTCAGGATAATTCCTCATGTATCTTTCCAGATATTTAACAAAACGTCTAAAATCGCAAGTGACCGATCATCATTGGAAATATAGTGTATTAGTATTATATTGTTACTCTTGCATGTATAAATTCAATTACGCAGCTGAAAATGTTTACTTGGGAATGGATAGCATCCTACAAACTGATACTCCTGTTTAAGAAAACTGATTAATACACTATAGGAACTACTCGGAAACGTTTCCCAAAATCAATGGCAAGAAAAGATTTTTTTTTTTTTTTCAAAATTAGTTTTTTAAAACTCGAAAATAAAACTCGATTTTTGTGGTTTCTATAAATATATAGAACGCTTTTTGGAACTCGGGAGAGGTTACTGTATACTTTCGTTCTTGGTTATAAATATTTTCGTAAATTAAGAAACATTTGTTTATTTTTACAGTGAAGAAGACAAATAGAGAATAACAACAATACAGAGAACAGTCCCAACAAAGCAACAACGGGTCCCACCACTGATATTCTACTATAAAGTACTTGAAAAAAAAAATGAAATCGTCATTTATTTGAATTAATTTATTAAAAATAGAGAATCATGGGACAATAATCTAGATGTAACAAGTTAATAAAATAAAAACTCCAAAATTAACAATTACCTTTTTTTAATCTCAAAAGTCAAACTTTAGACTTGAATCGCAAAATATTAATTTAAAAAATGGATACTTTTCCAATATAGGGGCTTTGGCGAGATAGAGAAAATGGCCTGGCGGGAAAAAGATATTTGGCAGCATATTTTCTAGCAACATATTCACTGTTTCATATACACAAGCAATGTCTTCAATATTTATACAAGTTATTTTTTTTTAATATAAAGAAACCATTTATCTACTTTTATATACCAATAGAAATATATATATATACATATATATATATATATATATATATATATATATATATATATATATATATATATATATATACACTATACTGCCAAAGGTGATTGGTCACTTGCGATTTTAGGCGTTTTGTTAACTATCTAGAAAAATACATGAGGAATTAACCTGAAACTGCAGGTGTGTAAACAGTATAGTATAGCTTATATATTTTTCATCCAATTTTTATTATTTTTTAATTCCGATTGCAGAGTATTATGTACAATGTTGTTTGACATATTTTCTCAAAAAAACTTTTTTTTTTTATATTAAGAACTCTGCAAATTATAAGCAAAAAACTTGGTGAAATTTGGATCGGTTTTTATAAAAACCTTAATTTCTCTTCGAGTATACATGCTATTTTCATAAAAATTAACACAGTATATTACAATAAACCACTTATTAATAATCTCGAGTTTGAACACTTTTACTACATTAGGTTTTACAGGGTAATCCAAAAGGTATTCGTTCTTTTTCAATTTGTTGACAGTCCCCTATGGGGTTTCGGAAAAAAAATATTCACGGAAATATATAAGCTATACTATACTGTTTACACACCTGCAGTTTCAGGTTAATTCCTCATGTATTTTTCTAGATAGTTAACAAAACGTCTAAAATCACAAGTGACCAATCACCTTTGGCAATATAGTGTATATATATATATATACATATATAAACAAGCATAAAAGTTCTTTACGTTTTTTTACGCCTGTTTATATCATTAGGCAACAAATCTCACTTTTTGAAGCCCGAGTTGCGGCAAGCTTTTTTAAAAAACCGCCAAGGCCCCCTAAAGTGGAGAAGTACCAAAAAATTAACATCAAATTTATTGCCACATATAACTTTCCCTTGTCTCTTATTTTTATTGATCTATAAAACTTAAAACAACAACTTTAAGATGCAAAAATAACTTTACATTTCTTCTTGGCGATTTGGTTCCCAAATAAAATATTAAAATCATCACTGAATACAAATACTGACATTTCTTTTATCGCGTAATAAATATTTTTTCGTAATTACCATAGAGAATTTCATCCGTAAAACAGCGGGATAAAGTCTAAAAGGAAGCATTAATGTGAAAATCGTCGTAAAGCATATATTGGGGATAAAACACGTAAATATATTTTCCAAATAAAAATATACCGTGAGTTCAGAAAAGTCCATTAAAAATTCTTTGATATTCGCACATAGCGTTTTAAAGAGAAAACGAATATTATTTTTAAAGATTTCAATTTAAATATTTATGAAGAATATTTTTTTAGAAGGAAAACGGAATATTTGCCGATGCATTTTGATGTACTTTTAATGTACAGGGTGATTTTTTTTTTAAGTTGTGAAAGTAAAACCCTATAACGAAAGAACCACTGATCCAAATGACCGGAAATTTCACCAGTATGCTCCCAAAGCAATGGGAATTTTTTAGGCATGGTTAAAAAAATAAACTTAAAATATCACCGACAGATGGCGCTGTATATGCAGTAAAGTCGAGAGAGGAGCTTGTGCAAGACACACGCACAGTGGATACTCTTCACTCTGTTGTGGAACATGCGGTTTCACGTTTCCAACAGGCTGAAAACATTGGACAGCACACTGAAAATTGTATGCGTTAGTTGCGCAGTTCTGTACGAATGTTTTACTCCATATTTTTATTTCGTTCTGTTTCTGCAGGTGTTTGCAGTTCCTTTTCCAATTACTGCATTCTGTATGTTTTTGATATACAGAATGCAGTAATTGGGAAAAGGAACTGCAAACACCTGCATAAACAGAACGAAATAAAAATATGGAGTAAAACATTCGTACAGAACTGCGCATCTAACGCATACAATTTTCAGTGTGCTGTCCAATGTTTTCAGCCTGTTGGAAACGTGAAACCGCATGTTCCACAACAGAGTGAAGAGTATCCACTGTGCGTGTGTCTTGCACAAGCTCCTCTCCCGACTTTACTGCATATACAGCGCCATCTGTCGGTGATATTTAAGTTTATTTTTTTAACCATGCCTAAAAAATTCCCATTGCTTTGGGAGCATACTGGTGAAATTTCCGGTCATTTGGATCAGTGGTTCTTTCGTTATAGGGTTTTACTTTCGCAACTTTAAAAAAATCACCCTGTATGTGCGGATAAGCTGAAAATCAATAACGAAGCTTACAAATAGAAGAGTGGTTATAATCAGCGTAGATAATTAAACATAGTAATCACAATAAATATGTTGAAAAAAGAAATTTATCCATAAATTATTTTTTTAATTCGCTGTTCTCGACACATGGTTAATTGCTAGAATTTTGTAATTAAGTTTGATTTTGATTGGTATTTATATAAAGGGGAAATCTATTATTCATTTTTATGAAAATAAATAACTTTTATGATTGTTAACATCTTTAAAATTCTGAATCGCCTTCGGAAATCAAAATACGAAAAAATCAAACACACCAAAAGGAAATCTATTATTCATTTTTACGAAAACAGATAACTTTTACATTGTTAACATGTTTAAAAAATCTGTATCGGCTTCGGAAATCAAACTACGAAAAAATAATAAAATACCAAACCATATTTACGTTTATTTTCCTTTAAAAAGATACCTTCGGTTGGTTAATCTCTCTCTCTCTCTCTCTCTCTATATATATATATATATGTGTTAACACTTTCAAAAACATTCACTTTCGTAAGTCACTTTCGCAAATTCCGTTTTATCTGCACACTGTAAAAGTCTGCATTAAAAAAATATAAAATCATTCAACACTTATTTTAGGTATATTTGAAGCTAATATCACGGGCACGGGCAAGTTGAGCTAGTTAATCTATAAAAATACAATTTTAAGATACAAATATAAGTTTACTGTCCTTCCTGGCAGATCCCC
Source organism: Maratus michaelseni (assembly GCA_963931845.1). Classification (NCBI taxonomy): domain Eukaryota; kingdom Metazoa; phylum Arthropoda; class Arachnida; order Araneae; family Salticidae; genus Maratus; species Maratus michaelseni. The sequence goes on from OZ007600.1 coordinate 192,677,769, forward strand.
CCCCCCCCCCCAAATAATATATTAAAATCATCGCTGAATACAAATACCGACTTTCTTTTATCGCGTAATAAATATGTTTTTCATAATTACCATAAAGAATTCAAAAGTAAAAGAGCGTGATAAAGTCTAAAAAGAAGCATTAATTCTGATATCGCCATAAAAATATATTGAGGATAAAACACGTAAATATATTTCCGGAATAAAAAGATATTTAGAGTTCATAAAAGTCCATTAAAAATTTCCTTGATATTCACACATAGTGTTTTTAACAAAAAGGGGATATTTTTTTTAAAGATTTCAATTTAAATATTTATGAAGCGTATTTTTTTAGGAGGAACACTGAATGTTTGCCATTGCAATTTGATGTACTTTTAATGTATGTGCGGATAAGCTGAAAATCAATAACGAAGAGTGTTTATAATGAACGTGGATACTTAAATATAGTAATCACAAGAAATATTTAATAAAGAAATTTATACATAAAATATTTAGTTTTTTTTTTTCTGTTTGACTCATGGATGGCTGTTGGAGTTTTGTAATTAAGTTTGTTTCTGATTGGTATTTATAAAAAAGGAAATCTATTATTCGTTTTTATGGAAAAAAATATAACTTTTATGATGGGTCACTTTATTATAACTACTTGTAATTTAAATAAAATTTTTCATATAACTTTTTTCGATAATCTAAGTAGTAAAATTACCTTGAAGATATACGAGAATCAATAAATTACGACAAATATAAAAAATTGACTTTTGGTATTTTCGCAAAATATTTTTATTTTTCATTCATAAACTTTTATGGCGTTTATCATTAAAACCGTAGAAACATGTGAAAAATTTAAAATTAATCAACTAAAATTCAAATATGTGCAATTTTTATTTAAAACTCGTAAGCTAAATTCTACCTTATCTTAAATAATCTTTCTTTTCCCTTTTAAATCAACAAATATTTTTAAAAATGGAGTTTTTTTTTTTTTTTTAAATTCACAGCATGAAACTTTTATTTATTTATTTTTTACTTCGATTTCATTTTTTTATCGTCTATAACTTTTAAAACAACAACTTAAAGATGTAAAAATAATTTTACAGTTATTTGTGACATTTTATTTTTCAAATACAGTAGAACTCCAATTATCCGAACTCCGACTATCCGAATCGCTGATTATCCGAATCGCTTTCAGAATTTCAGAAAAAAAAATTAAGACGGAAACGTATTGCGATTCGCAAAATAATGATTATGTCTATGCGCGCTATATTGTCCTTCCCTCCGCGATTCTAGTAAAGGCGCAACACGAACATTATTGGGATGATGAGTCACCGTTTCATAGTGCAGTTTGATTATTGGCTGTCGTCCGTTGCCAGGTGGCCGGCCCGGCCCACCTGGGTTTCAGACTCTGGGTTTTAAATTCTAAATGACGATGAACTTATTGAAAATGTGAGAGAAGAAAGTATCGAGGAAAAAGATGACCTTCATGTCGAAGTTGAAGCAGACACGGCACCATCATAGCTACTGAAGCATTTGCCGGCCTTGAAACTACTTTGAAGTGGATGGAGCGTCAGCCTGAGTGTGACCACATGCAACTTCTCACTGTCAAGCGGATGCGCGACTTGGCTGCCTGAAAACGGATGAAGATTGTCAAACAGCTTACTTTGATCGAGATGTTTAGCAAGCAATATGACTTTCATTTACAGTACGATTCGTACATACTGTACAGCACTTGTAGGTACGCTTAACATGTAAAAGTGTTCCCTTTTTATTTAATTAATTAAAATATCCTTTCCTTTAAGGATAGTTTTTTCTCCCATTTTCAACATACATACAGTAATTAATTAAAATATACCCTTTTTTCGGAAAAAATCCAATTATCCGAATTTTTGATTATCCGAATGGGGTCCGGTCCCAATTGATTCGGATAATTGGAGTTCTACTGTATATTAAAATCATCGCTGAATACAAATACCGATTTTCTTTTTATCGCGTAATAAATATGTTTTTCGTAATTACTGTAGAGAATTTCATCTGTAAAAGGACGTGATAAAGTTTAAAAGGAATCATTAATGCTAAAATCACCATAAAAAATATATTGGGGATAAAACACGTAAATATATTTCACAAATAAAAATACATCGTGAGTTCATAAAAGTCCATTAAAATTCTTCGATGTTGTAGTGCAAAAATAGTGTTTTTAACAAAAAGCGGATATTATTTTTAAAGATTTCAATTTAAATATTTATGAAGCGTATTTTTTTAGGAGGCAAACTGAATATTTGCTATTGCATTTTGATGTACTTTTAATGCATGTGCGGATAAGCTGAAAATCAATAACGAAGGTTACAGATAGAAGAGTGGTTATAAGTCAACGTAGATACTTAAACACAGTAATCACAAGAAATGTTGAATAAAGAAATTTACACATAAAATATTTAGAATTCTCTGTTCAACTCATAGTTGAGTGTTGGAGTTTTGTAATAAAGTTTGTTTTTGATTGGTATTTATATGTATAAAAAAAGAAATCTATTATTCATTTTTACGGTAAAAAGATAACTCTTATGATTAGTTACTTTTTTGTAACTACTTGTAATATAAACAAAATTTTTCAAATCCCTTTTTTCGATAATCTAATTAGTAAAATTACAAAGGGATACGAGAATCAATAAACTATGACAGATATGAAAATTGAATTTTGGCATTTTCGTAATTATGTTTATTTTTCATTGGTATTAATAAAGATACAAAATTCGAATGGTGTTTATTCTTGAATCTAAAGAAACATGTAAAAAATGAAAATTAATTAATTCTAAATTTAAAATGTACAACTTTTATTTAAAACTCAAAAGCCAAATTCTAGTCCTAATGTTTTTTTTTTTTTTTTTTTTTTTTTTACATCAACAAACATTTTTAAAAATGAGTTTTTTTTAAAATCACAACGTGAAACATGTAAATTCTTTTTATTTCAATTTCTTTATTATTATTTTTTTAATCTATAAAATTGAAAACAACAACTTTAAGACATAAAACTAATTTTAGAGTTCTTCAATAACATTTTTTTTAAAATTTATTGAAACCGTTACTGAATACAAATACTAATTTTCTTTTATCGCGTAATAAATACGCTTTTCATAATTATCGTAGAGAGGAAACATTAATGCTAAAATCGTCGTAAAAAATAAATTGGGATAAAAATAGGTAAAGTATATTCCCCAAATAAAAAGATATCTGAAGTTTATAAAAGTCCATTAAAAATTCTTTGATATTCATATGCCCACGCTCAGTGTTTTCAAAAGAAAACGAATATTATTTTTAAAGATTTCAAATTAAATATTTATGAAGCATATTTTTTTTAGATAGAAAACTGAATGTTTGCCATGGCATTTTAATGTACTTTTTAATTTATGTGCGGATGAGCTATAAATAAATAACGGAACTTAAAAATTGAAGGGGCGATTATAATTAATGTTAATACTTGATAATCACAATAATTTATGCAGAAATTATTCAGACTTCTTTTTAGACTTACGGATGATTGTTGGAGTTTTCGTTTAGAGTAAACGTTTTCATGTTCAGCAAACATGTAATCACGAAAGAAGTGAAACATTATTTATATTTAACGAACATCACAAAAAGAAAATTAATAACTAGTATCAAATAAAAGAAATCGTACTAAAAGAGAATGATTAACATAAATAATTGTTCATTATTCGTGTTAAAGACGTGACATAAAAAATAGTCGTAATGACAGATTATGTTATGTTACTAAGTCACGAATTAATTAGCTGAATAAAAAGTAATTTTAAAGAAAAAGATACCATGAAAAATTAGAGTTATATACAAAGCTCAAATGTCTTTTTTTTTTTTTTACTTCAGGCATTTTCCGTATAATGATATTTACATAAAATTTATACCTTAACCTATAAGTAATAGAGATTAGTTCCGAAGTAGAAAACACGAGTTAGTTATGTTAAATGAAAGAACTGAAAAATCTATTTATATTAATGAATAGCTCAAAAAGGAAATATCGTGTCAAATAAATTAAATCATGCGAAAAGAGCATAAATTAACACAAATAATTGTGCCTTATTCCCGTTAAATCAAAGCCGCATTGAAAGTCGGATGATGATATCACGATATACATCAATAGATGTATATCGTGATATATATCATGATATATATCCGATATTTATTTTCAATATATCATGCTGTTTGATAATCTCGATATTTTCATATATTTGTTATTTAGTTTCAAATTATCATTGTGTATGATATTTTTTCCCATTTTCAGTCAAAACAAAGGCAAATGAATTTTTCAATAGTTATTGAATCCGTTCTTTAGTAGACAACCTATTTTTTTTATTTGGTAGTGATATTTTTACCCTATATAGGAAACAAAATATTTTTATTCTGAGCTTATATTCAGAACTAAATTTTTAAACGTTGAATTAATAACTATGGGAAAAAATATTAAATTAGAACAGCCATTTAAAGATATACTATCTAATTTAGATAACAAGTTAATTTACAGCTTAATTAGAAACAATCATTTCGGTTTTGGTTAGTTTAGTTTAAATGCACAACACATCAAGGAATAAAAAAGCAGAAAAGCTTGCATTTATGTTAAAATTTTTCATTAAAAAAATTATTTTGTATTTAAAATGTTGTTGTACAAAATGTAAAATTTTCTTGATACATGATTCTGAATACTATAGTTTGTTTTCGAAGGGTGTAAAAGGCAAATTGTTAACTTTTCAGAAAATTATTTTGTTGTAAGTGGGAAAAAAAGAAAGAAACCAAGAAAAAGACGTTTAGAATAATGCTTAATTACATTTTAATGTTAAGTGCAACATAGTTTCTAATTTATATTAATCCGGAAAATATCTATAATCAGAAGAAAGTGGACTGTTTTGGATATTTATAAAAAATATCGGATATATTTTTTATATTTTCGAAAATATTATGATAGTTACGAACCCTGATCGTATGGCAGAGTATTGCTATGTCGTCCGTCATGGATGGGCGAACTTCCCTAATCAGCTAAGTAAAAGTAATTTTAATGAAAAAATATGTAACAGAATATTAGAGTTATATCAACAAATACATTGTCATTTTTTAACATCAAGCATATTCCACATAATTCCAAATAATTGCATAAAGTTTATTGTCAATTTATAGTTAACAGAGACTGATTTTCGAATTTGTTTCCGAGAATTAGTTGAACAGTGTTATCGGCATTAAAGGAGAGGGAAGGGACATCAGTTTGTAACTTTTTTTTTTTTCATTTTCTGATAAATTATCGTATCTAGAATATAGCTTAAAAGCGACTTTTTAAAACTCGCGACAAATATGCAGCTATTTAACGCATTTAAAATTAGTATAAAAACAGTATTAGGCAATTTTTTTTTTCAAAAACTTTTTCTACCTGGCTCTTGGATTACTCGAGAACCGCCCTGATGTACTTTAACTTTTAATACAAATGTACAAAATTGAATTTTGTATGGTGCCGCCTAGGATTTTTTTTTTTTTTTTTTTTTTTTTACGATATTTTTACAAGCAATTTAAGGCCATTATTATGGTGCCAAATGGAATTTTTATTTTGAAAATTTCACCACTTTCACAAATATTTAAATTTTGAAAAAAAAAAATGCTAAGCTACACCATAGTTAGTACACTAAAGATTAATGAAACTATTTTTTTTCTTCTGATGATTCCAAAATGCTTGGTGCAAGCGGCCAGCTGAAACTGTATTTTCTGGATATCTGCGTTCACATGCGGATGGAGTATGAAACAAGTTGGAAATTGTATGTCAAACGTGACAAATGACAAATGAGATGCATTCATACTATAACTAGTTTTATAAATATTCAGATCTTGGTACAACAGCTGTTGCACTTTTATGCAAATATGCATGAATACAAAATTTATTTTATGTGCAGATTTTCATAAATATTAATTTTATTTTCTGAAGTGAATGTTTGAATGTGTAGTTTTTAGTTTTTAGCATCAAAATTTATTGCGAAGAATGGATTCTACTATTTTTCTCTGAAACTCTCAAAAATTGGCTTATCACTCCTGGGTTTGATTTCAAGGCTGAGATCCTTTTTTTTAAAACGTTTGGATTTGTTTTGAACTGTCCGGACAGAACTCTTGTCGTGGCCTGCAACTGCACGAGTTTTGATGTTAGCTTCCTTGGTTTTAAGGCCTAGTTTAAAATCATGCCTTGAGATGCATAAAATATCAACATTTGTATCACACTTTACGCATCCTAAACATGAAAGAAAGAAGCCTGTAGGATTATAGAATATAGATAGAGGGACGTGTATTCGCTCCAATAACATTTTAAGTTCAATGATAGGGGTGATAAAGTGCCAGCTACAGGCTTTGGTACAAAAACATTCAAGAAACGAAAATACTTTTGATACAGCCTAATATCGTTAAAACATGGTCTTTACTTCAAGCTTCAAACTGGTGTCCTCCATTAAAAAAAAATATATCTTGAAATTTGTGACGCAGCATTATTTGAATTATTTGATATAAAAGAAAATTACTTCTAGAAAATAATATTTACAAATGCAAATAAAAATACAGAGCATTATTTTAACGCTTTTGAAGATGTTCCTCGTGTCATAACGAATTCCTTTCAGTATTGTAATTCATCTATGCTATTGCAGAAAGTAGATTTCTATCGCGTTACTCCAAGAAACATTTCAATAGAAACTTTCATTGATTTTTAGAAGAAAAATAAATAACGCATCACTACAAATCTTTTTATTTTTATTTTTAAAGTTGTGTTACAAGCTAGGAAATCTTTGAGATAAAGCACGGAACTTGTTGATAAAAGCGTCTTACTTTGTTGTTTACGTTATCGCTAAAAATTCTAAGGTAGAAGCAGAAGTTATTTATTTAGCACATGCATCAGTTTACTTATTTTAGTAGTTTTGGCGTTATGAAAACTATCCATTCTTGAGTGTAAAATAATTTATAAGTTTTACTTAATAATTTTATTTATTATTTATTGTTATATTTACAAGGGTGTGTATACTTCTTGCTTTTTATTAAACTTCGTTTTTTTAACCTCAGAATTTCTAATAAGGTAAAGCTAGGAGAGTCTGCGCACATTTCAAAAGAATAACAATAAAAAATCTAAATATTAATTTTTTAATAAACTATCCATGAATAATTTTTACTTCATTTGTTTCTTATGCATTTCCATTGCTATTTTGTTGTTATGTTGTAATTTAATAGAACAGTTGATATAAAACCAAGAAAGTTATTTTGCGCAATCTGTCCTTATAGGGTTGGTGTGATTGCACACATGGGTAGGAGAGATTGTCACTAATAATAACTACAATTAAATTGTTAACAATAATAATTACACTTAAATGACATTGTTGTAAGGTTTTTGTGAACAAATATTATTGTATTAGGAGTGAATATTTCAACCCAATGATTAAAGAATCAGAAAAAGGAAATAATTTTAAAAACGATTAAAAAATTTTAATTAAAGGGAAAAAAATTAACGAATCAGAAAAAGCAAGTCCAGATAAGATTACAAAATAACATTAAGTTACTTAATAACACGTTTAACTTAAAATTAGTCCATTTTAATTTTTCATTTTTTTATGTAAATTTACCAATAAGCTGCGTAATCTCTCCTAGCATGTAAACTAATGAAAGCAATGGGCCATCTCTCCTAAGTAGCAGATGCGAAAACTCTCCAATTTCGGTAGGAGAGATTGCGCGGCCTTTTATATAAACATGGCCTCTACTAAAACGAACCGTTGATGTTCACATTGTTAGTCTAGATTAGCAGCTTATGAGAAATCGTTTAAGTTAAAAATATTTTGTACTACTGACATTGTATAGGAATTCTGATGAATAGCTATGAAAATTCAAGTGCTTACTTTGGGAAAACAAAACAAAATAGCAATGCTTTATCTTAGACGCTCAAAACAATCAACGTGCACTTTCAAGTAGACACTCCACTACTGCTGCTGTACAACTACCTGGAGTCGCTGCGCGCTCACTCTACTCCTTCCCCCCTAACCTCTATGTGCGAAATCTCTCCCACGGCGCCATCTCTCCGGGCTTTACCTTGATTTTGTGTCATTTAATAAGGTACGTATATACCGTTGATTTTGAAAGTGGAGAAGTCTATTTTTGAAAATAAAAATTTGTTAAAGCTAAATATTATTACAATTTAATCAATTCGCACTAAATATCTTTTAATATCAGAATAAATTTGTTACTAGTAATTTATTGGGTCAACGGGTATTTCAAATGCGTTGATTTTGAAAGTGAGGCGAATGCACTTTGAATAGAATTATTTTTTTTGTAAGTCGAATCAGAATTTAGCAGTTCTACTACAACTGTAGTGAATTGGAAACATTGGTAAAGCATTGTTTTATTACAATTTATAATTTTATGCACCCAACTTATTACTGAACATTAGACAGAGTGTACTAGGTACACAGAATATTAGATACATCACAGTAAATTTACAGAACATGATGGTTAACTCTTTCACGGGCGGTGGGCACAAATGTGACCAATAAATTTTAATTACAAACTGTCAAACGACACCCAGAATATTTTAATAAAATTTTGCTTTGATAATGAACTAGAAGAAAATCAATTATTTAGTTTCTAAGAAATTCGTTTGTAAATTCTGGTGTGAATCAATCATTTCACCATTTTACGAACAGAAATAATCCGCGCCTGAAAGGGTTAATAACAGCAATTCTTTTTTCTTTTTCTTTTCTTTTCTTTTTCTTTCCAGATATATATAATTTTGATAAGTTTGATCAGAAATCTTAATTTATATTATCTTTCTAAATTATGTACTATTCTAAACTATGTAACTTATAATTCTAAACCATGCTTGTTATTACTTTATTATTTTTTTAGGGGCGACTAGAACTTTTTGTTGGCTACCAGATTTTATCAAATTTGTAAAGCCCTGTATATGTATATAAAGTTGTGTCATTATTTATGACGACAAAAAATCGTATAAAATCTTTAATGGCATAATAATAAAAATTTGAAACACTGCCAATTCCTTAAATCTTCTGTAATTTTTTCTTTAATCAGCGCTTAAATTTCAAAACAGGAAATAAATTAAGAATAATGACTACACCACATTTTTCAGTCGCTAAGTTAAAAAATATATATCGACTTTTATTTAGAAGATTCCGATTCGGAGATAATCCTCCAGGATTTGTGGATGTGTTTGTTTTTTTATTTTGGATTTTACGGCAAAAATCTTTTATTTTTTTAGTTTTCTTTGAATTGAAAATCGTGTAATACGCTAAAAGAAAGCTATAAAGGGAATAGATGAGTTTTAATGTTATCAAAATTTAAAGTGAAGATTCATTTAATGGTTTTAAAAATCGATTTTTTTTTTCATTTGATGGATTTACACGTTTCAGACTCTGGAGATTCAAAAAAACATATTTTTAGAAAAAAAAAAAAAAAAAAAAAAAAAAAAAAAAATTGCCGCCCGTCTGTTTATGTGTGTGTATGTAAACGCTCTACGTAAATATACTCAGATCAACGTAAATATAATCATACTGTTCAAATACATAGTTTTTTTCCCAGAAAAAATTCTTCAATTTTTTTTGTAAAATCAGACCAACCCATACATCACCCGCACGAGTCAAATACCAAACCAAAAGCGATCGGAACTCGAAGCAATCGTAGTCAACTCGACTTACAACGAAAAAATTAACATCAATCCGACCTGACCGGAACCACGGATCGGCTAGAGTTCGGGTATAATCGGGTTACCATACCCAATTCAAGATTCTGCTTTATTTCATACGGTTGTATTTCTTGAATAATATTATTTACCCATCATACGTAGTATAGGGTAAGTCTTGCAATCTTTTTAAAAATCGAAAAAATTTTTTTTGACGGATTTACACGTTTTCGACACTGAAGATTCCGAAAAAAATATTTTTAGAAAAAAAAAAAAATGCCGTCCGTCTGTCTATGCGTGTGTCTGTGTGTCTGTAAACGCTCTATTTCCCGAAAAAATTGAGATAGAGACTTGAAACTTGGTATGATTTTAATATGAAATAATGAGAAGAAGCCTATTGAATTTCAGTAACCTCGATGATCCGGAACTATTTTTTTTGGACTCTCGAAATATTCGTTCTGATAAAAGGTATATAAAATTTTTCGAAATTGTTTATTTTAAGGAGTGACTATAAAAGACAATAAAAAGCATACGTTTCGCATAAAGAATGAAGACGATTGGATAATAAGTTACCGAGATATTTGTAATCCTATTTTACACACTCTTCGATTTTTCGTGACCCTGTATTTCATTCAAATTGCAATTCAAAGATATGTTTTAATTGGAAATGAGACGCTTCATCCGACGCAGTAAACCGTTAGTTAATAGGATTATCACTTTTGGAGTTATGAGGATGTTTCTTTTACGCAATTCAGTAAAAGAGCATTTAAAGTTTAGGACAGCGGTTCCCAACCTTTTTTCTGTCACGTACCCCTTGCTTAGATCATTCATTTATGCGTATCCCTTCTCACATAAACACATTCCAAATATTTTTGCTTTCGTTCATTAGTAATGCAGTTATGCTAGTTATCAATGTTAGATGCAGTTATATACAGAATTCCAATTTTCAACCACTTATCCATTTTGAACCACAACACAATATCAACATAAAGTCACTCAAACCACCAAATAATAGCTAAAAATTTCAAATTAAGCTCTCGCAAAGCAGGGATGAAGATTTACACCCGTAATGAGTTTATGTTAATGCTGAGCAGTCGTACACTAAAATGATGGCCTGCTTTCAAATTGGTTTTAACTTTTAAATGAAATCGCAAAAACCAGAAGTCTTGATACGATTTATATTTTTTCTGTGTATTTCTAAGAATTACTAGAAAGAAAACAACAAAAGAAAAGGAGGGACACATGCGAAATCGCACGTTTTTATTGGGATTGCATGGAGATAATTCGACCGATTATTCAGTTTAGTCATGTTTCTTTATTTTATGCGAATAACCTATTTTAATTTTACACAAGTCCCTCTTTATAAACGAAAAAAAAACTGTTTTCAGTTTAAGTTTTAATTTTTGCGTTATCCGCCATTACCAATATAATTTTCACGTACCCCCAACTGTTTTACCACGTACCCCTAGGGGTACGCGTACCCCAGGTTGGGAACCGCTGGTTTAGGACGTCATCAAGTTACGATTTTATTCGAATTACAATGCATTTTATAAATAGTTTACACATGTTTTATTTTCATATTTTATACTATGCATATCCATGATGGGTAAGTATTACGGTGCCCCCCCCCCCCCCCAACGACTAGTTTAAAATTTCAAGGATATAACAAAATTCGATTCCGGATTGTTGTAGACGAAGGAAACCATTGTCCGGAAACGATTTATTAAATAAATATTTGTTTTATGCTTATAAGAAATTATTATTGTTGTTAAAAGCAATTTAAAAAATTAAAATCTCATGTAAATTATTAAATTGATTATATATATATATATATATATATATATATATATTTCACGAACAAAAGGCAAAAATATGTATTAAAAAAATGTGTCTCGGACACCTTTAAGGGAGACATTTCGTTTCTTAATTTAAAAAAGGAAAAAAAGGAAAAGAAAACTTCTCTGGTTAATCTATCAAAATATTATAATGTACTATAAGTAACATATATGAACTGATTTATATTTGGTTAATATCTATTTCTTTTCGTAAATACATTCCTTCTGTTTAATATATAAATGAAAAAAAAATACTTTAATTAACTCTATTGAATGATTTTTTTATTAACTTTATTGCTTTTTTGCGCTTTTTTCTTATATAATCAATATTCAAATATTTAACATTCAGGCGTAATGAAAAAACGCAGCAGTGAATAATTTATGGTTAAATACATAGCTGCTATTAGATTGCTTTTGAAACCCATGAAAGATTAAAAAAAAAAAAAATTAATTATCTGCTTTTACTTAATTCATTTAAAGATTAACCGAAAAGAACAAAGTCGTGCAGTAATTTATAATACTCTTTATGATGTTAGCCATTAATATTTTTCTATACATAATATATAAATTACCAACAGCTATCTACTTTCGATTTTTGAAAAAAATATTAAATATGAACGTCTGGTAGAATGCCTATAATTGAATTATTAGTAACTGTAATTTTTTGGTTCAACCGAACACAAGTAATGCATTAATGTGCAAGTAATGCACAAGTAAAAATTCATATATATATAAATATATGTTTATGTTCTACAGGACTTTTTGAAACAATATTAAACAATTTTCCCTGATTTTAATAGATTAATATTTGTCAGATTAAGGCGATATCGTATTATGTTCTATGGCCATCCATCTGTTTTGGGAATAAGATGGCCAACATTTTGTCAACGTCTAATATCTCTTAAAAAGAGGTATCTATATTTAGAAAACATAAAACAGTCAAAGTTATTGTGCGGGATCGATTTGGAGAATGTTATTTACACCGTTTTAAAGAACGATTGAAAAATCTAACAGTGGTCGTGGATTAAAGGCATTGATCAGTAGGATATTCAATTCCCCTCTCTAATTTTAAATCTATGGGCATGTGACAACCAGCTGTAGCACAAGCTAGAGTTATTAATTTATCAAGTTAGAAACAAAAAACCAACGAATGATAATAGACAGAAACAACCCACATCAGGATGAGCCCATAAAAACGGCAAAAAACCCAGACAGAGACAAATAAAACAAAAAGCCCATAAAAGAGGCGATAAACACTACAGCGACAACACACTACGAACGTGACAAGCCAATAGACATGGTAAATATGTAAATCTATGTACGCTAATGGCGCCTGGTGCATGTAAAATCCGTCGTGGGTGCAAAGTCCTCCAATTTCTAGATAGTCAGGTGATGGTCTCGTCACCTGATGAAGGTTCTAAATTACGAGACCAATGCCTTTCTCTTCCTTAGTTTTTGCTTATTTTAAATTTGCCAATTCAACAAAGTTAAATATAAATCTAAAACGGGCAAACAAAGAGAACTATAACAAACTAGTAGAGATCACTGCAGCGATGACAACAAGGCTTGTGATCAGTCAAATATCGCCCCGCGTCCAAGTACTAACTTGTCAAGCTAAGCACTCATGCCGGGCAGGTAGGGGCCTGGTTAGCGGTATATATATATATATATATATATATATATATATATATATATATATATAAAAACCTATGGGCATAGAATGCAATCGTCTTTTTCAAACAACTCCTCAGGAAATTAATATTTTTAGCAACTTTTTTATGCACACTCTTCTTTTTCTGTCTTTTCAGTTGACAAAATATTTCTAAAGTATATGTTTAATTTAATATTTTATGTGTTGAAATCTTAGCAAAGATGGCGAACTATAAGTAAGATTTTTACACGTAAATAAAATTATACATTTTTGAAATATTTTGTTAACTAAAACAGAAAGAGGTACCCTCTAAGAAGAGTACACACTAAAAAGTTGCTGAAAATATTAATTTTCTGAAGAGATATTTGAGAAATATGATTGCATTCTATTTCCATAGGTTTAAGATTAGTGAGGGGAATTGGAAACCTGACTGACTAACATACTTATGATCGGCGAGGCCCAGGCCAAAAGCTTACAGAAATACGATTACACACTATGTAAAGTGAATGGCAAAAACTTTAATATAAAAGGACGTTTGCTTTTCTTTAAATGAACTAAATGTTCAGACAACTGCCTCAAATCCTTAATTTCTGAAGTCAGCTTTATGGGTTCCTTATCTTCTGAGTTATTAAAGCCCGTGTTTGACTTTTTGGGTAACTTTATTTCAACGTTATTAAATTGGTTTAATTTTAAACTGTTTTGTTGCACTTATAAATGATATATATATATTCGAGGGCCTAATTCAAGCATGGGACAAATAAATCGTGACCCTTGAATTCGCTTGTAATTTTTTTACAGCTTCTCTACAGATTGGTGGATCACCCAGGATTAAAGGGCAATCTAAACACTAGCAATCTTAAAGCGTCAAATTTTGAATTCTAGGTATTTGAAATATATATATATAATAAAATGTTGTTAATAATAACCATTAAACCACATGAATAATCGACAATAGATAAACCGATAATTATAATACAATACATATATATATATCCAAAAATACAAGATCCTCAAAATAAAATAAGTGGAAAAAAATACTTAAAGATATGCGAAGAAAAAATCCAATGTGCAGAAGGCAAAAATTATTACACGAAGCAATTGAAAATTTATAGAGTGGAACAGTTTTTCAAGGGCAATATTCCACTAATATAGGTAAAATGTAATTGATTTCTGTTTGAGTAAATAGGCATGGGTCAAATTTATAAACCCAAATTGCGCGATCAATTACAAAGTCAAATTTAAAGAAAACTGAATAAAAATGGACAAACATTGAATAACTGAACATGATATGTGCAAAAATCAATGAATAGAGAGCATTATTAAACACAAAAACGTATTGAATAAAGAACTGTTAAACAAAAAGAGAAATATAGCAGTAAAACATACCGAACCAGTGACATTTTAGCTATCAAAACCACGCTATCCTTTACACATGGAATGCACATGGCATATATCCGTTACAGTGACAGTTAATAAAATAAGTAAACTATTTTTACAAATTAAAAAATAATTAAAATACACCTTTAAATTATTTTTATCGTATTTTAAACTATATCCAATCTTAATAACGATGATAATAATGAAAGCAATTTTGAAATTAAAATATTTACAGCACAAAAAAAAAAAAAAAAAAAAAAAAAAGGAAAAAAAAAAAAAAAAAGAGGAAATGCTACGATATACTTAATGATAATCAAAATATTGAAAGTGATATGTGAATGCATATTTACAGCAGCGCCATCTATGAGCAAGAAAAACTAAGATATATTTACAATTTATTAATTTAATTAACATAAAAAGAGATGAATGTGTAAAAAGCATATATTAATTAAAATATTTAATAAAACAAATGTTTATAAAATTATGAAAAAATTACATTTATTTCCTTTTTTTTTTTTTTTTTTTTGAGAAATTATAAATATTAATCCATAATAAAACATACTGCAAAGTAATAGAAAACAATATGTATATATATATATATATATGTATAATAAAACTTTTGTAAATAATAACTATTAAACCTCATAAATCGATAATTAGAGTACAATACATAAATAAATCCAAAAATTACAGATTCTCAAAATTAAAATAAGTGGGAAAAATACTTAAAAATATGTAGAGAAAAAATCCAATGCGGAGAAAGTGAAAATTATTACAAGAAGCAATTGGAAACTTATATATATATATATATATATATATATAATTATAATATCTTATATATATATATAACTATTAATGAAACATTACCATAACACCAACTTAAACTATGAAATTATGATTTAGTATATAATAATTAGTTGACAACGAAAGTATTCCCCAACACTCTGAATATAGATACCAAAAACTTATTTAAAAGAAGAAGAAATTAAATTAAAAATTGAATGAATGAAATGAAATTTGTGGAATTTAGACAGAATTATCAAGTCCCAAATGCCTAAATACCACAAATAAAATGAGTGGTTTCATCATCATATTAGCCATAACATTGCTAAAGAATATGATTTTGGGACTACCTACTCATAAACAATGAATAAAACGTGTGAAAAAATCTTAAAGATAAAAAAATAAATACAATATTAAAAAGGAAATAAACCTTACCCATAATAAACAGATTAAAACTTGAAATTTAATCATAAAGTGCGAAATCCAATTGGATTAAAAAAGATATTGGTGCACTTCATGAACCAGATATATGAGCATAACTAAACAGAGGGAATGAATTGCAAAAAATCTTTATATATGTATATATCAAATACCTAGGATAAAAACTCTGCAATCTTAGGATTGCAGATCTTACAATCCTTACAGATAATCCTTGCACGTAATATATATATATATATATATATATATATATATATATATATATATATATATATATATATATATATATATATATATATAAAATGCCTAATTTTTTATATATATTCAGTATATATATTTTTATATATATTCATTAATTATTTATATATATATATATATATAAATAATTACTGATTAGTTCATTAGTTTCAAAGAAAAATCAAAATGTCAATTAGATTCAAAGAACAATTTAATAAAAGACATAAATTTTAGAATAATTTAAATATGCAAAGCATAATTTAGTGAAAAAATATGAATGGTAATCCTTTACTCGCAACATAAAAAAAAAACAAAAAAGCGAGAAAACAATCTCGATCGTATCCAAATTTTTCCAGTCTTTGAAAAGTGTGCTTTTGTGTTCTTTATCCTGGTAAACAGCATTTAAATGAAGAGTAATGGTGAACCGTCTTTATTTGTCCCGGCGGCGAAAAAACTCAAGTCTTCTCAATTGTGCCTCAGATTTAGCCTGATCCCTTTGGATTCCAGAATATAAAATCCGCATATTTTTCATCTTCTGTGAAGTTTTATTATGCCTTTAGTTAGAATTAGAGTAAATGGGTAACGTCGTTTAAGTAAAATTTGTAAAAATGTTTTTATTACTGTTTTGAAAGGGGGACTTATGCTAGAAGATACAGGAGTAGCTTACTCAAAAGAACACTGGGTTCTAGAGTAATATACATTTTCACAAAAGTTGTGCTTGAAATTGATGTTTTTGTTAAAAAAAAAAAAAAAAAAAAAAAAACTCTTTTTTAGAAGATTTATAAGAAAATTTGAAATAGCAGAATTTTGGAATTGGTAGCAATATTTAAATAAAATTTGCTTTTTTTTTTTTTTTTTTTTTTTTTTTTTAAGATTTTGCTCAGAAAGATTCAAGATTAGTATGAATAGAATAATATTGCAGCTATAAATATAATAATATATTAAAGCAATTTTAATATAATAAAGTTATACAATTTTATGAATGTTGCATTTAATAATGATATTCTATTCTTCTTCTTCTTCTATTTTCTTTTCTTTTTTCTTTTTTTTCTTTTCTTTTTTCTTTTTTTTCTTTCTTTTTCTTTTTTTTTCTTTTCTTCTTTTCTTTTTCTTTTTCCTTTGCTTTCTTTTCTTTTTTTCTTTTCTTTTTTTCTCTTCTTTTTTCTTTTTCTCTTTTCTTTTCTCTTTTCTTTTCTTTCATTTCTTTCTTCTTTTGTTCTTTTCTTTTTTTTCTTTTTGTAATTTTTCGAAAGTGTATGAACATATTTGATATATCAGATTTGTTTCCAAATTTCAGGATTTGGTG
Organism: Maratus michaelseni; assembly: GCA_963931845.1. NCBI lineage: Eukaryota > Metazoa > Arthropoda > Arachnida > Araneae > Salticidae > Maratus > Maratus michaelseni. The sequence continues at coordinate 192,695,084 of OZ007600.1, forward strand.
TAACATTTAAATGATATTTGTTAAAATATATTTTTTTAAATTTAAGTTTGATATTGGTTTATTCAAAAGTAGTGTAGTGGAAATAAAAATTCATTTAAAAGAAATATGTATTTATATCAGTGTTTCATTTTATATTGATGTTTGAAAATGATTTTTTCTGCGAATTTTATAAGTTCATAAAAGAAAAAAAGTTTTTTAATAACAAAGTTCAAAATCATGAAATATTATTTTACAGCTTTATTCAATGTTATTTTTAAAACTTATTGAGGTAATCCTAAATGTGTATATTAATTTATAAGTGGGAATCGTAACAATGTTTACGGCCTCAAGGTGCGTACATTATTTGGAATTTCCAAGGAGTACGGCGGCACTATTTGAGATAAGAAATTTTTACCTAATATTTTTTTCTTTTACCTGATTCGTTCTGACGGATCTGAATCCGGGATAAATCAGATTAACAATTTATCACACATTTTGTCACAAAATATTTACCCGCACTTAAATACGTCGAAAAATTCTATTTGACTTTTCTGGCAGAACTGTACACTGTGACCTAAAATGTACCGTGTAATAGAAACACAGTACAAAATCGTAGAAAAAAGGAGAGAAAATCCCTAAATCCCTATACATTTTAATTACTAAATTGTTCATATAAATAAATAAATAAATAAATAAATAAATAAACAAAAAAAATAACGAAAATAGCCATTCAATTGGAAATTATGCCTTACTTCAATTGATGCAAAAAAGGCTTATGGGGTCGTCTTTATACTGATATCGTACCAAACTTTGAAATTTAAAATTAATAACTTTAGTTGAAACATCTCTCTAACGCCATTTTCCTCAAAAGTTCGTCAATTCAATTATACACAAACAGTTAAAAGTTTGGTATTTATATTCAAAAATGGGTAGTAGGGTAGGTAGATTTTAGATTAAGGAAGTGTTGATTAGGTTCATACAGAAACGTGTGCGTTGATGTGTTTATTATGACGTATTTCATTGTATGGTTAATTTATGACATTTTATGCTCCTTTCACACACAGTCACAAAAAAACCCAAACACGTATATAATAATAATAATAATAATAATAATAATAATAATAATAATAATAATAATAATAATAAATAATAATAATAATAATAATAATAAATAATAATAATAAATAATAATAATAATAATAAATAATAATAATAATAATAATAAACATGGAATATTGTACAAATTATTTTACTCTTCAACTGTTACTTTATTTTCTTCATACTCCTGAGCTTGTTAATATATTGGGATATGTATTCTGTCTCTCCAATTTTGAAGCATTATTTCATGATTCTATTTTTTTCATTTTCTAATTCCATTTGTTAAATAGTTCTTGTAATCTTTCCTTGGTATATTTTTGTGTGAAGTTGAGATGGAATGAGACTCAAATTAAGTTAAATTAAGTAGTCTCATGACAAAAACTTTACACTTTTGGCCTATATTATGGAAATAAACCCCTGATCACATTTCTCTTGATGTAGCCCATACTACTTTGTTTCTTATATCCGTTTCTTGTTGACTTCTCATTTTTTATTTTTGTTTTTGTTCGTGTTTTGTTTTGGTGTTGGAATTATTATGTATATATATATATATATATATATAATTAAAATGAAATCACATGTGTAAAAATACACGGAATAGAAAATGAAAAAAAAAAAACACAGAAGAGTGAAATACAAAATTACAAAACTATGAATGTGTTATAAATTCTTCAGAGGAGCTTAATAAGCACATAATTCATAGTAAATATATGTTATTTCGCCCAATATTGTCAGCATGAGGCCTAAAGATGGCAATATTAAGCTCCTTATAACATATAGAAAAACGCAGAATAATTGAAATAAATTAATATATCCAAAAAATGAATTAAAATTTAACTATAATAGGTAAAAAAATTAGTAACAAATACAATTCAGCAGGAAATTAAAATTGACACAGATGCTACAAGATACCAAATGTAAGTCCATGTGACAAGAAATAGCTACAATAGCTAAGTAAATTTGAGCCAATGGAGAAAGAGAATTAAACGAAATCCAGTGCTGACATCTAGATTTGGAACGAAGAATTATAATAAACTAAGAAATTTCAGTAAAGGGGGTCATTACTGAATATCTAGATAGAAATAAAATGAAATGAAAGTTATATATATATATATATATATATATATATATATATATATATATATATATATATATATATATACTATGTATATATATCGTAACAAGCTTATCACGTAATAATTAAAGCGCCAAATATGCTTACACACACTTATTTAAATTCTAAAAGCCCACCTTTGAAGTTTCGTAAAAAAGTAACAAAGATCGGAGCTTTAGATTGTGAGGCCATACCAAGTAAAATTTATTTTATTTTAATTACACACACAAATTATATGTAGTCTTAAATATTTGTACATTAAGAACTATATTAATTCCATTTTGAATACTATAAAATAAGTGAAAATTTATTCAGTCTTATTAAATATTTTTATATTTATGCAAATGAAATACATTTTACAAAAAAACCTATACAAACATATCCTAAGAATAAACACATAAGTTACAACTCTTATTGAAATATCTTAATTAAAGCTTTTAAAATTGATCCTGCGCGCAAGTAATTGGTTTTTCTGATTAATGAAAGTTACACTAATGAAAAACTACCTTTTTGAATAAAAAGCCACAAACAAGACGAGAATGTCCGAGATTAAAGAAGTTAATTAAAGAAATATATTTCAAAAGATAAGAATAAGTAAGAAGAAATAATTACATTGGGAATTAACAGGAATGTTTACCCACATAAAAGCACTGTCAGAAAAGATAAGTTCGGTGTAACATTAAAAGTTACTTTTTATGATGTATGTATTACGATGAAACTGATGTAAACAAAATCAATAATAAGATTTGCTAAATATAGTAAAAATAAAAAAATGTGTGGCGAATCTTCGGGAAATTTTTCTATGGTGATTTTTTTTTAAAATCATAACAAATGGAATCTTTGTAGTAAATTTGAAACTCAATTTCTATTTAAGACTGTTCTCAAATCCAAATTGACTACATTCTGACATTGAATTCATTTTTGTTTGCAAACGCATGAAATTGGCAGGTACTCTAATTCAGAAACTTTGTAATGTAACTCCATTTTTTGGTCAAGGCAGAAGAAATTTCCAAAAATGCTGTCAATGTCATCAAACTTCATATTCTGTTAGACCTTGACAAAAGTTGGTTGCTGATTAGGTTTTTGTGTAAATCGCACAGTAGATGGCGCTGCTGTGCTGGATTTTTTGGATTCTAAAATACAGAAATAAAAATAATTACGGTTTTTGAAGTATTAACATATATGAGATAGAAGAAAGTTTTGGGATTGGCACGTCCGAGTAATTTTAACTTTATTATATAAGTATAGTGTGTTACGGCACGCCTTAACATAAGCACACATATCTGTGCGTACTGCAAGAAAAAAAAAAATTGAGTATAACTGGCATAAACGGACTATGCTATTAGGGTTCAAGAAAAGATATTCTTTTATAGATAACTTTACTATCTATCTATATTATAAAGGACAAACGTGTCCGTGCGTAACACTGGCGTCAATTTGACGTTGGCAACACTAGACGATTAAATTTCTAAACATCGCACTTTTTCAATTTTTACATCGTCGCATAGGGTAAAAAATGTACTCTCAAAAGCATGCCCAGGTCGAAATTCATGCTAGTACCAGCAACAAAAAATAGGCTAGTTATTGCTATGTATTGCTTTGTAGGCTAGATTTTCATGCTTTCTGTGTTTATTTACTTTGTATATGCTTTATAATGCTAGCCAGCATCAAGTGGGTCAATACCCTCCAATGACTTGCTGGGTAATTCTGGTGGAACCAGCAAATGTTTATGCTAGTACCAGCAACAAAAATAGGCTAGTTATTGCTGTTATATGCTTTATAATGCTAGCCAGCATCAAGTGGGTCAATACACACCATGACTTGCTGGCAACTCTGGTGGAATCAGCAAATGTTTGTGCTATGCTGTTTTACTGCTGGGATACAGCATTTAATGCTAGTCTAGCAAGCAAATACACCCAGAAAAAGGAATTGATTAAAACTGCAAAACATGTTTTGTTGAGTACATTTTGGTTGTTTTAGCAAAATTCAAGTAAAATTGAACCATTTTATTTGAATTAATAAAACATTTTTTGCTGACGATTCAAAATTTTTTTTTGGAATTGCAAAAAAAAAATTTTTTTGTTGATTCAACCAAAATTTCCATTGACCCATATTTAAACAAAATGTTTTGTTGTGTCAACCAAATTTTTGTTGATTCAACAAAACTTTTTTCTGGGTGTACCTGCATGAATTTTGACTTGGGTGTTGTTTAAAAACTGCATCGAAATTTATTCATTTTTTAGGGTTTTTAAAATAATTTTTTAATTAATTTTTATTTTTTTTTTAAATCTATCTCTATCGCGTCCACCTCTTTTACGAAAGATAAATCCGTTCGTACTTAAAATTATATAAATAGTTAAGCATTTGTTCCCGGCATATATTCCACGAAAGTACAGCTTTTAATAAATTTCGAACCTTAATTTGAATACATAACTGCTATTTTTCATCTAAAAATGATTTTTGTTGTTGCTAGAGGGCAATCTAAAAAATACATTAAATGTAAAAAAATATTAAAGTTTTCAATAAGAAAAAATAAGTAAATAAAGGTTTTCACCGATAATTCCGTAACCCGGAATGCCCGGGTTGGATCCTCTGGTATGTATATAAAAAAATTCCAAACATAACCAATACATTCTTAATACACTTTATTTACTTTCTTTACATCATCAAGCAAAAATAAGCTAAATCTATGCAGTTATTGTTTAAAAAAAAAAAAAAAAACTTGATTTAAATATTTATGAGAAAAGATGATAGAACGATCCTTTATCAAAATATTTTGTTATAAAAAAATAAACGCTTGGCAATGATCTAAGGTAATTTGAATATTTTACTTCTGAATAAAATCTATAGTTTTTCTAGAAGAATGCTTTTTTTTTTTTCAAGTGTTATGACGGATTTGAATACGTAATGCTTTAAAGAAAGGTATCACTGAGAAAGTCAAAACATTTGAAATAGAAGAATACAGCGTGGCTAAGTTGCTTAATGTTTATAATAAAAAAAGTGTATGCATAATATTCCGTTTTTAAATTTGAAATATTTTATAATGTGTTATTTTAGCATATTTATTTATTTATTTATTACAAAATATCCGTCTCTGTCCCCTTAACATTTTACACATATTAAATAAAAATAAAAATTGGTGAAGGTAAATGTGCAAAGAATATATATATATATATATAAACTATTTGTTATTTAAAATGTCGAATTTTTTAAAATAAACCAAAACCCGACTAAATACAAAAATTATGTCATTCACCTAACTGCAGCCTCTGAACTTAGTCTGAACTGTATTTTTCATCCCGAAAAAGTTATTCTATTTCCAATTCCATTTTTATTTTTACATGCACTAAAACGTGAGTTCCATTTATTAACACAAAGAGCTTTAGTTAACAAAACCCACAAAACATCTCTGGGGAAAAAAAGAATTTAAAAAAATGTTCGCCAATTATTTTAAGTGGTTTAGACTTCAGTCTCTAAAAGATTTTTGTTTGTTCCATTATGCAAAACCTGTCTGAATTCAGTTGAATTCTGGAGTTTAAATCTTTTAATGGTTGTTTAAACTTTTATTAAGAGAACATTTTTACATTATGCTGGCAGCTTCTAAAAAAGAAAAAAGACACACACACAGAAAGAAAAATGCAGTGTTTTTGAGTCGATGTTTTTAGGTTATATATTTATATAAAAGACTTGTTTTACACTGAAAAAAAATGCTGATTTTACAGTATAATACTGGCACCCCAGCTGTCAGTATTATACCGTAAAATTAACAGTAATAAACAGTAAAAGAAGCTATAATACGCTGCCGCGCATGCGCGAAACTTATCATAGAGAGTACTCATGATATGATGAAGAATGATACCAATTTTATCGGCATCGTCAAGCTTTAGTATTTTTATTTATTATTTTATTATTATTTAGTATCAAGTATTATTTTTAAGTTTTATATTTAAATATTTTTTAAAGTATATTTTTAAAGGATTATTTATGTAGTAAATATAAATGATTTAAATATGGATGCATCTCGAAGAAAAGCCCGCGACTCTCCATAGTCCAGTTGATTTTTGTTTCACAAGTAATAGAACCGAATGCCATGAATGTGAAAAATTTTATTTTCTAATTTGTGGATGGTATAAAAATTTATTGTATTTTACTCATCTCTATACTAACTTATCATTTCTGTGACGATTACGTTGTTTGAAATTATTAGAATATTTTTGAATAAGACATTTGGCTATTTTGATTCGTTGCACCATAGATAATTTTACAAATATATAAAAAAATACTAAACTTTTACGATGGCCGATAAAATTGGTATTATTCTCCATCATATCAGGATTACTCTCTATGATAAAAGTTTCATCGAAATCGAGGTGTATCTTTTGGGTAGATAGGAAAAGTAGCGCGAAAATACTCGCAAGCTAATATTAATCCAATGGCAGCGTTCTTTTCAAATTATTGTTTGAATTTCAATATATTTCTAAAGGATTTTCTTTTTGCATAAGATACCTGAAGTCGATGTCAAACCGGGTCTTGTTGTAATTTTTTGATTTTGCTTGCAGTTTTTTTTCTTATGAGGACACGTTCAGTTTTGGAACCGGTTCCTAAAGTGAAACTGTCCAAATTAAATTTGAAAATAATAAAACTTTAATTCTGACTAAAATGCAAAATTGCATACATGGAACACATTCTAGTTAAAATAAGAAGCATTATCAATAATTAATTTTAATTAAAAGAAATTTTAAACTAAAATTACAAGCTTTCTCAATGTTTTAATTTTGCTATTCAGTGGAATAAAGCAGATAAATTCCCTGACAATGCAAAAAGGTCAAACAAAGTTTTTTGCCCATATAATAACTTAGTTCAAAAGCAATGTTCTCGCACCTTCCCTGGAAATTTTAGCACAAACCCGATGAGGTGCACCTAATATTTTGAAAGCCTCTGTAGTAATTTATGAGACTCTCTTTTTTAAATGTATGTTAATTCAAATTTTCTATTCGAGATAAATTCATTCAAATTCAATAATTTTATCTAAGCAAACATTATATTTCAGTTATTCTTCTTTATATCAGTATGCGCAAAATAATCACCCTAGAATATAATGCACGTACAGAACAGCATTCAATGTGTATAGATGATATATATATATTTTTTCCTCTGCAGGTCAATAAATTCGCTGAATCGCATCAAACGTGTCTAGGCTCATTTGCTATTCCAAGTCAGTCCACGTTAACAGCACTATTCTCCGATATTGTCCCATTGAAAGGGTACGGGAAACGTACTGGAGGGCTTTGCTAAAGCTGTAATTTCCGCGTGTCCTTCCACCCCCCCTCTTCTTCTGTTGTAGCAAAACTGGAAACTGCTCTTTTTTCTTTTTCTCGCAAAGTTCCCGGAATGGTCTGTCTATTTTATATTCTGTATTTGCTTCAGCTAGAGAAGCATACACTAGTTTCGCAATCTTTTTAGCTGTGTCGGAGGTACCCGATTTTACCCGAACCGAACACAACCCGCGTTTCGGGTCGTGTCTGATTGATGATAATTTTTTTCGTTGTGGGTCGTTCGGATCAGGATGACTTTAAATGTTTCGGGTTCGGGTCGGGTTGACTTTAAGTGATTCGGTTCGGGTGATTTCGGGTTGGGTTTCGACCCTTTTGGATTGGGTTCGGGTTATTTCGATTTTTCAAAAGAATGCCTTGAATATTTTTCAAATGAAAAAACTATATATTTGAATACTAATGGGTGTATATATGTTAACTTTTTACATAAAAAGGATATAATTGGTGTTAGACATATAATCGTAGACCACTTATCCATAATTGCATCAAAATATGGATTCGTTTTCTTTCAATTTGAGTTCGGATCGGATTCGGGTTTGAATATTTCGGGTTCGGATCAATTTTGGGTTGACAAGCAGAATTTTTGGGTTCGGGTCGAATCCAAACCAAACCGGTACAACCCGACACCACCCGGTCTGGTACAACCCGGCCCGTGCAAGACTCTAGTTTTGGGCAAAATAAACATTCATGGTTATTATGGAATTGTTTTTAGAGAATTATTAAAATGATGCACACACACCCAAAAACGTTTTTCTGCAATTACATGTGAAAGTTTTAAGGTACAGATACTACCTGTCAGAAGATGATATGAATGTTGTATTCGTGTAACTAAAATTTAGTTTAGTCTTGTTTACATAACGCTTTGTTTCAAGTTATTTCATTGTTTAGTTATTTCCTCAATGTTTTGTTAAAAATTGCAGAAAGTAAAAAATAAATAAATAAATAAACATGACCTTTGTTTTTTTTTAATTTTCTGTCTCTCTCCACAAAATAAATAACTAACTAAAATAAAATAAAATAAAATAAAATAAAAATTTTCTTTTCACTAATTTTCATTTGAAAGAAGTAGGGTTGGAGAAACTGCGATCATGTTTTGGTTCTCATAAGCAAAAACTCAAACTTTCTACTGAAACATTGGCAAATGTTTCGATTAATCAGTCTTATAATAAATTAAATTCCACAATCTTTCATGAATAGTGACTATTGATGAACTATAAATGAATATTATCATGAATAATGAATAAATAAATGAATATTTCCATGAATAACGAATAAATAAATAAATAAGTATTATCATGATGAAATAAATTAATCATCCTAAAAAAATTAATGAATTTTATCAGGAACTATAAAATGTATTCTGGGTTGTACTAAAAGAGCCGCAGGAAAGGTGCCACGGCACCAGGCAGAAACACTTCACAGAGCTTCAGTTACACATGGTTAGAAGAACGAACAGTTTCACTTCTGATTTTTATGAAGAATGGAAATAGTTAGTTTTCGAAGACTATTTTCAAACATTTTCCACTCAGAAAATCCGTACTAGCTCAAACCTATATGATATTGCTAAACCAATTTTTCTTAAATGTTTTTTTCGTAAACAAATACATTTTCTTTATCTGTTTGCAGAATGTTATCACAACTCAAACTTTCTTCTGATAAAAAAAAAACAAAAAACAATGCATGATCACCTTCTTTGCTTATATGAAATGCTGATTCAATAGGAGATTCCCATTAAAAAATATGAAATAGCATAATTTCAGCGCAACTTACTATGACCTAGTTTTATATACTGTTAAAAATCTGCAACAAGCTGGCCAGTCATTCAACATGTTTTTATAGAAAACGTTTATATAACAGTAATTTATCTCTAATCTGACAAGCCTTCATAATATGGTCGAGTAAACGTTATCTATTTAAACGATTGTATGACTGGGCAGTTTGTTGCAGATTTCTAACAGGTGTAGAGTTGGATGAGTATTCTGCACTGCTTTGTTTTATATACGTAGTTCACAGATATGTGATTTTATTAGGTATACATTAACGAATAGTGAAGACCGGTCAAAATTAGCTTCGAGTTCAAATATCATGAAATATCTTTCAATTTGCGCCAAGTATGTGCTTTGTCATTGGTAATCTTAAAAGTCAATTTTCCAGCCTAATGTTGCCAACGTTTCTCTGAATTTGGCGAAATGATGGCAACCTTCCGGCTTCGTTTACTGCCAACTATTCAACAGCTCAATAACTGTTGCATTTTTCATTTCCATTGAAACGCATTACTCATAGTGATACCAAAATGATCCACTAATCGAATTTTCTCGAACATGTGATCTAACCTAATGGTCTGCCCGTAATCCAAAACTTAACCATTTTACACAAGTTGAATTTCAAATGTTTAACTGATCTTATTTAATCATTCACGAAAACAATTGTTAGCTGTTTCGACCTTACAATCCCCCCAGTCAAAGGAAAAGGAATGGAAACCAGATTACAGGTGATCGCCACTAATTATAATTCAATCTTCCGTAAACGTTTTAGTGTTGATCCAATAAGAGTGTTTTTAAAGTTTGCGGTGTCAGAACGGGGGTTGGCGAGCATAGATAGTAGGGGGCAGAGCCCCCTAGTAATTTAAAAAAGCAACTGAAAACCCCTTCAAATCACTTTTTTTTTTCGAGAGTGAATGCTTGAACCTTGAACAAATTAAAAACGACGAAAAAAATCCCTTCAAACCACGGATATTTTTTTAAATGTACATTTGAACGAAAGAAAAGCAACGGAAAACCTCTTCAAATCGCGGTTTTTTTAGAGTGTTCATTTGATGTCTCGTGCATTTGGTTATATGGGGCAAGTTGTTGTTTAGAATCTTTGAGAATAGGAAAGTACTGCATAAAATAAGACATTCTGTAATTGACGCAGATAATAAAAATAACTGTAAAATGTGAAAGTTTTTTATCTGTTAAAAAAAATCGGGACATATATCGCTGAGCAGATTATTACGTGGGACTCTCAAGATGCAGAAGTCTCACGTTAAACATGATATCTGACAAACAATTATTTCGAACCATTTACAACACTTAAGCTAGAAGAAGGTCTCGAACACATTAGATTGTTGACCATACCAAAAGAGATATCACACAAGATTTTCTTATTAATTGCTATTTGCACAAAATAAGAGACATAAGATTGACAATTAATTGCACTATAAATAAAATTGAATTCAAAATTCGGTTATGTAATTTTAGCGCTATGTTAATAAGATAACCTACTTTATTGAATAACAGTAAAATTGTTAATACAGTTAGTAATAGAATACACTTACCACGACTCTCTAGAAAGAGATACAGTCCGATAGATGTCAGTTATATTGGTTTTCTCTCCCACTAACTTCAGTTTTCTGAAACAATAAATAATCGAAATGGCTACACACTGTCACTGATGGGATTAGGGTACAATACTTGTGAACTGATGTTCTGAAAGTATCAAACGACACTTGATTCAGCAAGTCACTTGGTGTTTATATATTCTGTAAACGTTTTCGTTACATTATATGTATTACATTCAGATTAAATTTTGTAGCCATTTTGAAACCATTTGATTGTATGAAGAAAATACTTTAGGTGAAGCAGGACACCTGTTTTTGGTTTAAATAATCTAGAAAAATTAGTGCTGGCATTTATGTTTTAGTTTAATATTTCAATACATAAATTTATATTATAAAGAAAAAACGTGTTCGGGAGTAATGCCGACGTCATTTTGACGTTCGCAACACCTGTCGATAAAATATGCCGCTATTGCAATTTTTTTAAATTTCTAACCATTGCACATTTTTACGTTTTTACAAGCGTCGACGAGGAAAAAAGTGTTCTTTTGAATGCAATTTGTTTGAAAATTCCATAAAAATTTATTAATTTGCTATGGTTTAAAAAATATTTTTCAAGCATGATTTTTTTTTCAAATCTATCATCTCTATCGCGTGCAGATTGCAGAGGTGAAACTACTAAAGATTAATCTGTTTGCATTTAAAACAATATAAATATTTCAATATTTGTTTCCGGCTAATATTCCATAACGAAATAAAGACTTCATCAATCAGTACTAATAAAATAATGTTGTTTGTCTGTCTGTGTGTCTGTTTGCGATGGCTAGCGAAATCGACCGCACGTAGAAGTCTGAAAATTTAGAAGAGGATAGTCTAAAACCTGTACTGGTGAAACTGAGAATCAGAATTTTAATATTTTGAAAAATAGCTTAGATATTAATTAAAAACTCATTAAACACCGCATAAAAAAACTCATTAAAATGCGCTTCGGAAATGGCTATTTTTTTAAGTAACCCGCAAAAGATATTACGGTTTTGATAGTTCCAGACAATGAAATATTCGAATTTTCACTTATCCTCGAATATATATATATGTATATAACTTTTGGAGGTATCGATTCGGAATACACAGTATATACGTAAATTATTTTTCTGATTCCAAAAATGCCAATTTTGTGAAAATCGGACTATAACTTTTCTTTATTTCGGCCAAAAACTTACCAGACTTGAGAATTGGACCCAGACAGAAAAGAGGGTTACTCTAAATGGAGGTTGACATGAATTTAATATGATGAAAGAATACTCAGTTATATTTGACTATGACCCGATTGAAAAGTGGTCGTCCCGTTTTTTTCAACTTCCTGTCCCGCTTTTTGTCATATTGCACCTGATAACACTAATTGAGACCTTGATTTTCTATACAAAAATTATTTGATTTGATATGCACTATCACTTTTTACTGTTCTAACCCTGTATAACTATAGTAAAAGTATTTGTCAATTACTAAAAAAAGTACCTATTATATCCCTTAGGGATTGTTTAAATACGAATTTAATATGATGAAAGAAAACTCAGTTATATTTGAATATGAACACTGAGAAAAATGACACTTTCAAATCTGAGTAAATCGACGTTTTCGTTTTGTTATGAAACTTTTTCTTTCAAATAGGACGACCCAATGATTTCAATTCTGAAATACCAGAAATACTCAGAATGTTGAAACATGGACATACTCAAAACGGAGCACATAGAGGTCATTTCATACTCTTTTTTGAAACATGGACATACTCAAAAATCATTAAAATGAGTTCAAACTCTTTTTTGAAACATGGAAATACTAAAAAAATGAGCACATATGAGTCAGTTCATACTCATTTTTGAAATATGGACATACACATACATGAACATACATGGACATATGGGCACATGATGTTTTATTCTTGAGTGCGTGTATGTTTTCAGAAATGAGTATATACATGTTTCAAACTTGAGTCATTTTGATTAGGAGGCATTTTGACTATGCAACATACTCAGATTTGAGTATTTTTTGCTGTTTTGAAAATGTCGTTTTTAGGGTGAAGCGAATGAAAAGTGGTCGCTCCGCTTTTTTTTCAACTCTTTTCCCGCTTTTTCTCATATTGGACATAGCAACGATAATTGAGACCGTGAATTTTCTATACAAAAATTGTTTGTTTTGACATGTATTATCACTTCTTATTTTTCTGACCATAAGTTCAGATATGTCCTGTTTAATTTTTCTGTTGATATTACAGACAAAAATGGGCGCATTGCGATCTCAGTTTTCCGTTTAGCAACCTACATATGACCCCTTTTATGTGTTTCCCTCTTCCAAATGTACGTGCCCCGGTGTACCTGAGAAATGCAAGTACTTAAGAGCGAACGACCTTACAACAAATTGAATTTAGGAGCTTTGCCTGTTTATCCAGCTTTACCACTTCCCTCGATTGAGGAGCTCCATTTTTATGAGATGGCCCTGCTTTATAGAGGTATTTTTTCCCTCTTTTTTCCTCTTTTCCGACTCTCGAACAGGACTTTCTGGGATTAATTTCCAGGTTTTATGTCCAGGTTGCTGCACTACGCCCAGAAATAACAGCAAAACATCCCAGTAATTAGATAGACTTCGGGCAGTTAAAAGAAGCAGAAGGAAAAAGGGGGTGGTAAAAAGTTTTGTTTCAATTAGATGAGGTAGAGGCAGTTTAAGAAGTAAGTGTAAATAATGGCGATGCCGCTTTTCTTGTAATTAAAAGTGAATTGGAGAGTTGATCAGCAACCGATTTCACAAATGAGAAGAAAATGAGCGTAAAAAGCTTTCTTTTTCTTATAATGGAATGTTTTTACTTTCTTCTATCTTCACGAGAAGAAAGTACTGGACTCATGAAAATTTTCGACTTACGGTTTGCGACGGATTGGTACATTTTGGAAAGTCTTGAACATGATTTGATTGTTTCTTTTAGAAAATGTTTGTTTGCGAGTCTGTTTGTCTGTCTGTCTCTGTTTGTGTGCCTGTGTGTCTGTATGCCACAAAAATTTTGTGGGCCCTCTATCTCAAGAACTAATGCACGGGATTTAATAAAATTTTACATTCAGTTAGACCTTGTTATAAATTGGTGCTGATTAGCTTTTGGTGTAAATCGTCCAACAGGTAGCGCTGCTATGCTACATTTTTCACGATAGCTATATCTCAAGAACTAATATAGAGAATTTCATTAAACTTTATATTTTGTTAGATCTTAACAAAAATAGACGTTGATTAGGGTTTGGTGTAAATAGCCCAACAGGTGGCGCTGCTATGCTACTTTTTTCCCGATTTTCATGATAGCTATATCTTAACAGCTAATGAACAGAATTTTTCAAACTTCAGATTCAGTTAAACGTTGACATAAGTTGTTGTTGATTAAGTTTTAGTGTAAATCTCCCTCCGGGTAGAGCTGCTATGATGCATTTTTCAGGATTTACACGATTTTAGCATATCTCAAGAACTAATGCTTGGAATTTAATAAAACTTTAGATCCAATTAGACCTTGACATAAATTGGGAGTTGATTCATTTTTAGTGTATGCGAAACCTGTGTGAGATAGAAGAAAGTTTTCAGATTGGCACATCCGGCTATAGTTTTTGTAGAATTTATATCAGTTCGATTTCTTGATTTCTTTTGAAAGTAGCAAAATGTTATTAACTGATACTTTTAACTTAAAAGGGTTGGTCAGTCAGATCTCAAATTCTCCTCGCTAATGTTAAACGTAAAGAAGACGAATGCATTTTTATTTTAAAAATATTTTATAAGGAAATTCATATTTTTGACTTCTTTTATCTGTGTACTCTTTTTAAAGGACGTCTCTTTTTATTTATTTAGTTGTCAAAATATTTCTAAAATATATGCTTAATTTTCTTCTGAAGTGTTAAAATGTTACTCACAGCTCATACGACTTTAACACATAAAATATTAAAGTATTATAAAAAAGTATTATAAAGTATTATAAAGTATAATAAAATATTAAAGTATTATAAAAAAGTATTATAAAGTATTATAAAGTATAATAAAATATTAAAGTATTATAAAAAAGTATTTTAAAGTTTTATAAAGTATAATAAAATATTAAAGTAAATTTAGTAAAATGTTTCGTGATTGGTTCACTGGTACGTAGCTAAATCACGGTATTTAATAAAACTTTAGATTCAGTTAGACCTTGTTATAAATTGGTGCTGATTAGCTTTTGGTGTAAATCTCCCAACAGTTGGCACTGCTATGCGGCTAACACGAAAGTACCGAAAATGCGCTTTGGTGTAGTTGTTGGGCAATCTAAGAAAATATACTAAATGCAAAAAGTCTATAAAAATTCTCAAATGAAAACGATTTTCATCTATGTTCTGAACACCGTACTGTACATCGATCTTTAGTCCGGGTAGACCTAAAATGCCTCTATAGAAGAGTGGCAACATGATCAGACTGTGCTTAAACAGACGTTTTTGTCCAAATTATGGCAAACCTACATTTCTGACTTGGCGATACTCGTCTGGACGAGTTCGATTGTACGAGTGAAAGAAGTTAACAACCATTAACTTGGAGAAAATGGCGCGCTCGCCAAGATTCTTGGCCATTCGCTTTTGTCCAAACCGTCTCAACCAATCAAATTTTATGTATCGTAACTCGCCAGTCACATTTCGAGACACCCTGAGAACTACGAGTTCCAATGCCTGGTTAAACATAATGAAAACAAACTAAAAATATTTTCTACAAAATAAAATAATGAAAATAAATGTATGTTAAATGAGCCTAATTAACGGAAAAATTTTGAATCGATAGACATCGAAAAATAAAAGAACATTTCAGAATAAAATTAGCCCTCTTTTTTTTTCTTTTAAATACATCTTTCTACTTTCAAAAAAGATAAAAGTAGCAAATGCAAATTTTAAATTCAACGCCAGTATCGAAGCTAAATTAAATTAAAAGGTATGATTTCTTTTCTTTTCTTTTTTTTTTTTTTAAATTCTGTGTGGAAATGGAAAATATCTATGGCCTCTGAGGAACAACCATTTCGGATGCAAATTCAGTACATAATGCATAAAAGATGTTCAACTTAAAAGTTGTTTAATTCTAAAACATCTTTTGTTGAATTTATGGAAGGCAATATAAATGCTTCAGAAATTTGAAATGCTCAATGGATATGTTTTATTAGAGACTTGAAGTATTAATTTTAAGCACTATAGCAAAGTGCTTTTGAGCTGGAACGTGAGGAAAGAAATTTTAAAAGTGAGACACAGATAAATTATTAAGAAAAAATATTTTTTCAAAAACTATTATTATTATTACTACTTACGATTGAACTTTTATTAAGCTTTTATTTTGCATTTATAGCTTCCGAGTAAGGGGAAGTTTCATAAAAATAAATAAGTTAACACATTGTAGTCTGGTCACGGATATACATGTGTTCATAATAAAATTTTTTTGGCTAAGGACGTGCTCTCAGAGCCTGATTACCACAGGGAATTCTGCCACCAGTATTTTCGGATATTAATTTTCGTCTTATTTATAACAGAAATAATGTGTTTTAAAAATGACGATGAATATTCAGAAATACTGGTGGAAATTTGCCCCTGCTGCAATCAGGCTCTGCGACTTCTGAATCCATAAGCCCCATTTGTCTAATTTTTATTTTGCTAATTTTTCTAATTTAATTATTATCGGGACCGGCTCCAGTTCGGAAAAGCAAAAGTTCGGATAATTAGACAGACAATTTTAGGGAAATTCTTATCTATGCGAAAATGATTAAAATGAATTTTTTACGTGTAACATTTTTTTAATGGAACCAATGCAAGTTTTTTAAAATATAGTTGTGGATAAGCAGATTAAAAAATTCTTTTGTGCACACAATTTTCCTTCAAATTTTAACCAGGCTTAGGACAGACAGCTGTTAGTTGCTGGCATGTTTAAACATTGTTTTTTTTTCTTTTTTCTTTTTTTTTTGTCTTTTAATTATTTTTTTGTCTTTTCTACCATTTTCTCAACAGCAAAATTTGAAACTTAAGCAAAAAAGATTTTGAATTGTGTTTTGGCTTTGAAGAAGATATTCCTTTTAATACTGCCATATCACGAATTCTTCTTAAATACATGCGTCGAAAAGACTAGTATTTTCTTGTCGTTTAAACCATTCCACAGCTGTTTTCAAACATTCAAAGGGGTTTTGAATCATTTTCATAACATTCGTTTTTATTTTACTCGATCCACTTATCTGTAAAACGCTTTCGATTTCAAGAGCCGTCCTGGAAAAAAAAAGTGTTCGGATAATTGGACATTTCGGTTAATTGGTGTTTGGATAATCGACGCTCCCCTGTATATTATATTTTCTTAGATTAAGAAATGTCTGTATTTTTTAAAAGTATACTTGTTTGTTGCAAGAATTCCAGGACACACTCATATACTTGCAACCAGAGCTTTATAAATTTTATAAAATCTGGTAGCCAGTAAAAAATATTTATACCCTCCCCCCCCCCACCCCCGTCATTGATTTTCAAGAAGCACACCTTTTTATGGATTTAGAAAAATTAATAACAAGCATAGTTTAGAATTATGAGTTACATAGTTTAGAACAGTATATAATTTAGAAATATAATATAAACCAAGTTTTTTAATGAAATTGAAGAGCCTGAATTTTAGTTAAGTTTTATATATTTACTTCGTATGAATTACTTATAATCGCTTACATGTTATTATTCTTTCAAATGAATGTGATAGGTTAATCAGTTTTAATTTTGAACACAAAAATGTTATTTGAAACTTACAGAAAAACTTTTTTAGCATTGTATCCAATTTTAACTGACACAGAGGCTAGATTGACACTATTTCTTACAGTTTTATTTAAACTTCTACCTCTTTCCCCACATTCTAATCATGTGATATATTAGCTGGCTAGAGCGGAGAAGGATGGCGTTTTCTGTGCATGAGATGGAAAATGCCTTTAAAACGTGGTTCTCCCATTGAAAGTTCCCTATTAAATAACTTCACCATATTAAATAATCGCTAGGTGTTCATACAGTCCAACTGAAATGGTATCACAGCTATTTTCATTGTAAATTTTAGTTGTCATCACGCTATGTGAATTGGACGATTTTTCATTTATTTTCTTAAAAAAAGCAAAAAAAAAAAAAAAGCTTAATTGATCAATTGTGAGAGATTTTTCTTCTGTAAACATTTCTAGAAAAACATTTTGTTAAATCCGAAAAAAGACCACCAGTTTAAATAACTTGGTCCCAGGTGTTCATACAGTGCAACTGAAACGGTACCACAGCTATTTTAACTGTAAATTTTAGTTGTCACCATACTATGTGAATTGGACTTTTTTCTTTTATTTTCTTAAAAAAAAAAAAAGAAACAAAAAAAAAGTTTAATTGATCAATTGTGAGAGATTTTTATTCTGTAAACATTTATCGATTTTTTTTTTTTTTTTTGTAAAATCCTAAAAAAACAAATAGAAATAGCGTAGAATTGATCAGTAGGAATGGTTAAAAGTATTTTAGAAACATGCGTTTCTTTTTAAATTAGAAAATGCATACCTTATTAGCAATGGAAGAACGAGTTATTAAAAATGCAACAAACATCGGAGGAAAAAAAAAACTATATAAATGGAAATCGAGAAAGCTGTTTTAGGATATTTTTTTTTTTTTACCCTACAAAGTTAAAGCGAGGAATTGATTATCTTCCCAAACTCATATTTCAAATTAATGTTTTATTCAAGAAATTTATCTCTTGAATAAATCATTAAAATTTATTTCTTAGGATAAACATTAAAATAAAACCTAGCAAGATAATCAATATTCTAATGAGTTAAATTTAGCGAAAATGGCGAATGCAAATTTTGAATTATAGAAGCGCATGTTATTTCGAACTCTAATATACTATGATAACTGCTGTTATTTTAAAGTTTTTTTTTTTCCTCTATAGAATTAGGGAAAATATAGTCGCTAAGAAAAAGAAACTTTCGTGAGAAGGAAATGCCTTCTAGAAGAAAATAAAATGCATGTATATTATTTTTTATAATAAATGTTGAGTTTGTCGAAAATTTATTTTCATCAAATTGGTGAATTATTTGTTTTTCTTTTACATATTAGAAAAGGAAATACTTATAAGAGAAAATTAAATATATGGACATTATTTCGCATGTGAAATGTTGAATCCGTCAAAAATTTGCTTAAATAAGTTATCTATCTATCTATTCTTAAAAAAAAAAAAAAAAAAAAAAAAAAAACCTAACACCGTTGTCGCTGCTTTAATTGAAAAATTACTATGATCGGGGATCTTTCTCGGCTTATATTAAAACAACTATTGCATATTAAACTATAAAAACTGGCAGTTTTATCGAGAAATGTATGATAAACACAATGAAGCACACAGTTTTTAAATAGAATGAATATTTTAAGCACTCTTTAATGTTGAAATTGATCAAAATAGTTCACTTAAAAAAGTTTTATAGGCTCAAAAACTAGGCATACCAATTTCCCAGGCATATACTTGACGAGAATGTGGTGTGCAATGTCCGATCATATTTTAAAATTTGTGTAATTTTTTAAGTTTATTTTTTTAATTTTTTATTGACAATTTCATTATCTGAATAGAGATTTATTTCATATTTCCAAAAAGTCATTTTTTTTACCTACTGTTGCCAGATTTTAGAAAAGTTAGAAATAAGTAATAATATTTCAAAACATCTTTCAATTGAAAAACATATATTTCCACGTGAATATTAAACGAGAAAGGAAACTTTAAAATAAGTAAATTATTATGTGCGAAAAGCATTAAATGGGGGAAATTATGTCATATTTAAAATGATATATTTAAAACGTCATATTTAAAACTATTTTCTTCTAGCGCATAAAAGAAAACTTTTCTTCCAAACGTTATTATAAAAGTTGGTGAGGCAGTGAGATTGTTTACTTAACCATTTTAAAAAGCTGATTTTCAAATGTGTGATAGATCTTACCTAATCAATCCCGAAATAAGACGTCAGTTGTCACGACAGCAGTGGATGAAGACTTGGGAACCAAGAAATTCTTCAGTAAAAAGGAAATGAATGGTAACCCGATTACAGAAGATCGCCACTGTTCGCTTTCAATCTTTCGTAATCGGGTAATTCTTTTTTGAAACAGAGCAAATTAACGTGTTTTTTAGAGCCTTTGGTGTATGAAGGTCGGGATAGGGTGATCATAGCTCGTAGAGAGCAGAGCGTTTACTATTAAAGAGAAAAAAAAAACACTATAGAAGTTAATAAAATGCACAGATATTGATTCTTACATTAATCCATTAAAGCCGGAATTATTTTTCTCCTTAAAATGCAAAAATTGGATTTCATACCAATTTTTTAAAATAGCAACTTTTGTCTCCTTTTATTACGGAGTTTCGTCATCAGATAAAGATAATATTTCTCTTAAAAAATACTGGTATACAAACAACAAAATGGATGGCAGCTATTCCGGTACCGCATTCTTTCGCTAGGCCTTAATGGGTTAAATCTTGCATATGTCTGAAATTTTATGTTACTTATCTTAAAAAAAAATATTAAAGAGAACATTGGAAATAAAAATACATTGTCAACTTGTTTCATAAAACATTGAATTTATCTAAAATTTCCCTTTTTTTTTCATAAGTTACATTAAAAAAAATCCTTACTAATAAACTAAAACATACGGATATCATTTCTTAAATGAATGTCTAAAATTATCAAAATGTGCAAATGGTATTCTACATTAATTTTAAATGCTGCTTAGGGGAAAAAAATAGAAAAAAATGGGGGGAAAATGGCGAATCTAAATTTTGAACTCAACGCAGACATTAATTCTAAATTAAATCAGATTTTCACACTGCTCTTTCTGAGGCTTTTTTTTTTAGAATATAAAAAAATACATTCTTCTCTTGAATAACATTCTCCGATGCAAATATTTTGAATAATTTAAAAGCTATTACGAAAAAACCCTGTTTGATTGTGAAATGTTCTTTTCCCAGTGCTGTGTGTTGAAATATTAATGAAGCAAAAAGGGGAAAGACGCTTGTTGCAAATGTATACAGTATTTTATTTGCTCATCGCATCCGATAATATTTCTTACGACTAAATGCCTGAGAGTTATATGTTGTAGTTAGGATATATTTTTTTCAATGTCTGGAATAATGTATGACAAATTTATTAATAATTCTTTTTGTCTCTGTCTAAATATGAAATTTACAAAGAGACACGTGACAATGCAAATTTATCTTTAAATTTTTCTTCAAATGTAGCAAAAACAAATTTTAGAAAAGTGGAAATGGAATGAATTTTATGAATTTTTGATGCAGACTAAATATTAGATTAGGAAATCTGCAAATCTGCTGATGCAAAGTTTGGCGACTGTCTTACAAAGAACAAATTTGTTTCCACTTCTTTTCTTTTTTTTTGTTCGTTTTTCTTTTAATTGTTGTATTTTGTAAATTATCTTTACATGAAAATTAAACTCGTTAAATTTCGCCTCCCACTATATGTCTGATTCAAATTTATTTAAAACTTCAGCGCGATTGTGGCAGAATAAAAACTGCTTTATTGATGGTTTCTTTAATTATTAAATAGTAATTAAGATTTACAACTATGATAATTAATATTTTAAATGGTAATTAAGATCTACAGACAGACATTGTACAGCTGAACAGCATTTTATTTACTCAGCGCATCAGTTAATATTTCTTACAACTAAATGTCTGAGAGTTATATATATAGCAGTTAGTTTTTATTTTAATATCTAGATTAATGTATGTTAAATCTATTAATATTTCCTTTAGTCTTTTTCTAAATAAGAAATTTGGAAAGAGAGAAATAGCAATGCAAATTTAACTTTTGCCAGTTGTTACAAAAACAATTTTTAGAAAAGCGGATTGATACTGATCAAATATTAGATTAGGAAATTTGATGATCCAATGTTTTAACAATTTACTTAAACAAAAACAAAAACAAAATTGTTTCCAATTTTATCCTTTTTTTTATTCTTTATTAATTGAATTGTCGTATTTTGTAAATTGTCTATACATGAAAATTAAACTCCTCTAATTTCTTCTCCCACTGTATGTTTGCTACAATTTTATCAACAATTCTAGATCGATCGTCGCAGAGTAATATATTCTCAAGGGATGGTTTCTTTAAATATAATTTAAAATGGTTATTAGTACCTACGGACTGCCGTGACTTGTAGAGTATTTTATTTGCTCATTGCATCAGATAATATTTCTTACGACTAAATGTCTGTGAGTTACATTTTGTAGATAGCGTTTTCTTTCAACGTCTGGAATAATGTCTAAATAGAAAATTTACGAAGAGACACGTAGCAATGCAAATTGATCTTTAAATGTTGCTTTAAATGTTTCAAAAACAAATTTAAAAAAGTGCAAACAGAATGACGTTTCATAATTTTTTTATGCTTATATATTCGCTAAGAAATTTACTGATGTTTTGTCTTATAAAGAGCAATTTTTTCCCACTTCTTTTCCTTTTTAAACCTTTATTCTTTGTGTGAATTTTGTAAATTGTCTTTATATGAAATTAAACTCCTCTAATTTCGTCTCCCACTGTACGTTTGCTTGAATTTCATAAAAAATTCTAGCGCGATTGTCGCAGAATAATATCTGCTTTACGGATAGTTTATTTAAATATAATTAAAAATGGAAATTAGTATCTACGAACTGTCGTGACTTGTGGAGTATTTTATTTGCTCATCGCATCAGATAATACTTCTTAGTACTAAATATCTGTGAGTTACATTTTGTAGTTAGCGTTTTCTTTAAATGTCTGGAACAATGTCTAAATATCAAATTTACAAAGAGACACGTGGCAGTGCAAATTGATCTTTAAATGTTGCTTCAAATGTTGGAAAAACAAATTTTAGAAAAGTGGAAACAGAATGACGTTTCATAATTTTTTAATGCTTAGTATATATTAGATAAAAAATTGACTGGTTGAATGTTTTGCAATGTAAATTGATTTTTAAATGTTGCAAAAGCAAATTTTAGAAAAGTGGAAACAGAATGCGTTTCATAAATTTTTTATACTTATTATATATTCGATTAGGAAATCTGCTGATTCTATGTTTTAACGATTGTCTTAAAAAGAACATTTTCCCCCTTTCTTTTCTTTATTAAATCTTTATTATTTGAACTTTGTAAATAGTCTTCCTATAAAATTAAACTCCTCCAATTTCGTCTCCCACTGTATGTTTGCTTCAATTTCATAAAAATTCTAGCGCGACTGTCTCAGAACAATATCCGTTTTAGTGATGGTTTCTTTAAATATAATTTAAAATGGTAATTAGTATCTACGGACTGCCGTGACATGTAGAGTATTTTATTTGCTCATCGCATCAGATAATATTTCTTATTACTAAATGTCTGTGAGTTACATTTTGTAGTTAGCGTTTTCTTTCAATGTCTGGAATAATGTATAAATATGAAATTTACAAAGAGACACGTGGCAATGCAAATTGATCTTTAAATTTCAGAAAAGTGGAAACAGAAAGACGTTTTATAATTTTTTTATGTTTATTTTATATTCGATTAGGAAACCTGCTGATTCATGTCTTATAAATAACAATTTTGTTTCCATTTTTTTTTCTTTTTCTTTTTCTTTTATTATTTTCTCATTGAATTGTCGTATTTTGTAAATTGTCTTTACATGAAAATTAAACTCCTTTAATTTCTTCTCCCAGTATCTGATTTAGTGAGAGTTTGTTTAAATATAATTCTAAACGGTAATTGAGATCTACTGATTGTCGTGACATGTAGAGCATTTTATTTGCTGATTGCATCAGAAAATAATTCTTATGGTAAAAAGTCTGTGAATTATATTTTTATTGTCGTTAAGGTTTTATTTTATTTTTTAAATGTCTGGAACAATGTACAGTCGGCCAAGAGGAAAAAAGAACCTCCCATACATTTAAAATTTTACAGCTTATTATTCATATTTATTTTCGACAAACAACTTCAAAATATGTATATTTTCGAAATTAATTTAGGAAAAAAAATAGGAATATTGACCTATGATTTTTTTTATACAGAAATCAATATTTAGAAGATTTACATCCAAAATTATAGCTCATTCCGGCAAGTAACTTTTGAGTTATGCTTTAGAAACTACACCGCTGTTTTGAAACGATTACAAATGAATTTAACATTAGAAGTTTACAAACTTTAAATCTTCATAATTTTTAAGCTTTTTGAACCAATGACTTTCCGTTTGTTATTCTAAGGTAAACTGCACCGAAAAAAAAAAAAAAAAATATGCTGTCAAAATTGAATGTTCGTATCAAAATTTCAGAGTTTGGAACCATTTCAGAATGAAGACGACTCCGACTTCCCATAAGCTTATTTTTTAACACATAAATTGAACAGGTCCGAACAGGTGATGTCGGTTAAGAGGCTTCCGAGTTGCAGACAACTTTGCGCCAGTCTATATGTGAGTAAAGTGTCTTGTATAAAATTGAGCCGTTGGGAAAAGTTAAGAAGTAGTATTAACTACAAGATAAAAGAACAATTACAATGAAAAGGATAGATGTAAAGTTAAGAAAAGAGATGATAACAAATTTGAAATAAAAAAGTAAAACGAAGGATATTAAGGATAGTGTCGGATTCCACTTCTCCGTCCACACAACTTCGAAATAAATCCGGTCTTTTGATATGCTGCCACCACCGATATGAATACGTGATATCGGGCACGATACTTGATGTATATTCAAGAAAAACCTAACTCTTTCAATTAAAGTTAAAGTAACAATTTATTAACAATATTTACACTTAAACTCGGATGTAAATTATCCGGTTTAACACTAAATCAAAACAGTTACAGAAACCGCTCTACGTGTACCGTTAGACTACGTCAATTCATTCCGCACTCAGATTTCTATTCATCTCACACCCGCTCTCAGCGCTCATTCCCCGAGCAACCTTCACACTTCGCTGCTCCGTCCGAACTAACTTTCTCTCTCTCGTAAACTGCAGAGCACCCTTCTTTCGACGGGGTTTCTCCTCTGTTTCCAAGGGTCCTTGACAACCCTTCCTCCCTCTTGACGGATCTGTCTTCCTAAATAAAAGAGTGCAATCGCTTTCTTATCTATGAAAGACCACATTGCAATGGAAATACTTCTTTCATTCTGTTCCACCTTCCTTCCACTCATATTCTGAGTCGCTCCCTTCGGATTAAGATTCTTCTTAAACCAGCCTCTAACGGTACACAATAAATACATATACAATACATACAATATGCTAATCCCTTAAGAATAGCTTTCAACTCTTGCACCTGTGAGAGAAACCTGACAGATAGAGTCTAAATAAATGGAAGGAAATGAAATGGTATAGTTGTAGTTATAACTAACTACTAGTTAAGAAGTTGAAAAAGTACAAAAAATTGGGTTCGGAACATGTTCGTGAAACAGCACATAAATGCCAGATGGTGAAAAGGCGGGCACACAAATTGAAATAAGACATAATTTTCTTTTCAGTGGTTAATTTTTTCATTTTTTTCTGGTACAATTTGGTGATAAAAATGCATGTTTTTTTTTCTTTTTTGGCCAATTGTACGTTAAGTCAATTAATATACAGGGTCATAGCGAATTCATGGTACAAACTTTAAGGGTTGGTACAGGACACTGTAACAATCATTTATTGTATCGGAAACCAAGGTCAGAAAGCCATTCATTTAGTCAAAATTACAAGATGTCGCACTCCGATCTGAAGTTGCGTTTTCGTTCATAACTTTAAGAGTAAGTGAAGATATTTTAACAAAATTCGCAACAGACTCATCTTTGTATGAATTGTATGCATATTTTAAGGATTTCATTAAAATATCTTCTCTACTCTTAAAGGTATGAATACACACGCGACTTCGGATTGGAGTGAGACGCCCTGTAATCTTGACTATATAAATGGATTTCGGACCCTGGTTTCCTATACAGTAAATGATTGTTACAGTGTCCTGTACCAACCCTTAAAGTTTGTACCATGAATTCGGGATCACCCTTGCCAAGTCACATTTTTGGTGAAATAAATATAACACTATGGCTTATATATCTATGGCTTAATATTGTAAATTATAATATCCAACATATAATTTCTTTCTTTCTAATGTCACTTAGTGGCAGCATATGCCCCACCCCCAGATGTTTATGCCCCCAATGAAGATAGCTAATTTACAAAAAACGTAATAGTAATATCATTAAAGTAATGCCATGTTGTTACTCAGTATATATCAAATGTTACTAAGACATTGGCGAAAAAAACGTTAGGTTATATATCTTGATTTGAGTATTGGATCAAATTTTCAAATTGCAATATCTCAGAAGTTCAAAAATGTGGCTAGGCACTCTCTTGCCAAGACCCCTTCATATTTTTTTTGTCTCTGTCTAAATATGAAATTTAAAAACATATACATGACTATGCAAATTGATCTTTAGATGTTGTTTCAAATGTTGTAAAAACAAATTTTACAAAAGCTCTTTCATGAAATAATAATAATAAAGAAAATCTTACAACTGACTGTATGTTAAGTCAATTAATAACTATATATATTTCTTGTCTCTGTCTAAATATGAAATTTAGAAACAGATACGTGACACTGAAAACTGATATTTAGATGTTTTTCAAATGTTGTAAAAACAAATTTTACAAGAGCTCTTTCGTGAAAAAAAAAAAAAAAAACCTACATCTGACTGTACATTAAGTTAATTAATATACATATATATCTGTCTAAAACTGAAATTAAGAAACAGACACGTGGTTGTGCAAACTGATATTGAGATGTTGTTTCAAATGTTGTAAAAACAAATTTTACAAAAGCTCTTCAGAAAAAAAAATAACAATCCTACATCTTATTGTACGTTAAATCAATATATATATATATATATATATATATTTAGCTCTGTATAAATATGAAATTTAGAAACAGATGCGTGGCTATGCAAATTGATCTTTATATGCTATTTCTAAAGGTGTAAAAACAAATTTTACAAAAGCTCTTTCATGAAAAAAAAAAAAAAAAAGAAAAAGAAAATCCTAAATCAATAATATTAGCATTTCATTAACTAGATTTTACTGCGTTTCAGCAACTATCTATGCATAATTGATGATAAAATCTGGATTTTTATTATTTAATATTATTAATTTGTCGTAATTAAATTTTGCATGTAAAAAACTTCCTAAAATTGAGGACATTTTTATTTTGATTTGCTTCTTTTCTACCAATCAAAAATGGTTGTTTAGAAACAAACACCCGTTTTTGGTTCTAATTTTAAACATTTAGTCTTGATTTTGGATTAATAATGCACACTAAAAATGTAATCTGCAAACAGTGTACTATAGTGAAATGCAATTTACACAAATCCAACAAAACCCTACGAAATAAAGTAATCAAGAATAGGTAATTAAATTTAAAAAAAAGTCAATTACGAATTCCCTTTTCCTCTTTTTAATTTGAAATAATTTAACAAAACATAAAGCAAATAAAAATATGCATAAATGCATTATTTAATTTTGGACTCACGCATATTTACATAAGAAGAATAAAGCCAATAGGTAATGAATTAATTAATTTTCTTATTGATTTTGAATGATTAATTTAGGCTTATGAGGCGTATGTAAATATTGATTTTCGTATAATAAAGCTGAATAAGAGAAAACATTTTAGGAGAAAAACGAAAAACATTAAGCAAACATAGGCAACCACTTTGTTTAGTTTGCATTTTTTAAAATGATTTTACTAACGAGATTTGGTAGTTACATTACTATTTTTTAAGTCATTCACTACACTGCAATAAAAGACAAATGTTTCGTAATCTACGAAAAATTGTCCAAAAATTAAGGGGCAGTGACCGGACGCTTTCGCTTTTTACACAGTTCGGCAAATATCTATTTGACAAATTATCCTTGAACTTCGAGGATGTAAAGCCCATTTTTGACTTCCAGAACACTAGAAACAGTATACTGTAATTAAAAGATTAATATATTGAATATTTGGTTCTGCGTCAATTCGTCGCGTACAATTCATGGCGGAACAATTCATCGTGCACAATTCATCGCAGCGTCAATTCATCGTGGTGTTGATTCATCGTGGTGACAACTCGTCGCAGTGTCAATTCGTCGCAACGTCAATTCGTCGCAACGAAAATGTTTTTGAAGGCTATGATGATAAAATACAGACAATTTAGTAAAAATGTTAAATGATATTAGTTTTTTAGATATAGAGAATTATAACTAACAATTTAAATGCGATTATATCTAAAAAACAAATTATCATTAAATAATTTTACTAAATTATCTTTATTTTATCATCATAGCCTTTATAAACATTTTCGTTGCGACGAATTGGCGTCGCGACGAATTGACACCACGACAAATTGACGCTGCGACGAGTTGTCGCCGCGACAATGTACAGTGTACAATGTCGCCAGTGTACAATGGCACATAAATGCAGTACAGAATGGCACAAAAATTTATAATTTGTGTATTTACGCATCATCAAAATGAAAAATACATTTTATCAAAATAAATTTTATCTGGATTTTTTTTTTCAATAAAACCATAAAAATCATAATTTTTTTTCTTCAAAAAAGGCTAAATACTAATTTTCAAAATAAATTGTGAATGGAAAACGTGATTTTCGCATTCGATACGAGCCATAATTCTAAATTAAATCAGTGGATAGTGGCTGTTATTTTTGCAGGGAGCTTTATCTGGGAATAAGAAAGAGAAAAAAAAAACACATGCCCCTGAAGAGTAACCTTTTGGTATGCAAATCTCTTGCATAATTCAAAAGCTATTATCCAAAATCTCTTTTGATTATAAAGTATCGTTGCCGAACTTACCCGATGCAATATAAATGAAGGAAGAAGAAAAAAATCAGATGTTTTGGAGGGTGTTTTTCCTTACATTTATTTTTTATATGATACACGAGAAAATGGCCTAAGAAAAAAATAAGGGTGGTCATGAATTATTGTCGGGTTCCTTTACCTCATAACTTTTTTTATTAACCTCTTCAGAACGTGTCTCACGTTTGCGTTCCGTATTAGGTTGTGTTGTGGTTTTTATTTTTTAGTACCAGCATATCTAAGTCTTTTATTTACCATACTACCAGAATATATAACCATTAGTACCAGAATATTTTAATATCTTTACCTTGTATCAAATTCTTAGATTAAATAAGGCAAAAATTCTATCAGGAACTATTGATTAATTATTCACACTGTATTTTATATGAGTAAAAAGGGCAAAGTGCTCGTCAGAGTATAAATAGATGTATTAAAAAATTCACAAAAATTACATAAATCACTTACAATAATAATAGCACAAATATACCTCGAGTTCGGGGTCAATAAAACTTGCCCATATCGTCAGAGGATTGTTTGTTTTGAATCTTAGAAATGTACTCATCGTACACATAAGACTGTACTAAATGCTACCAAATGCTACCCCCCCCCCCTCCTGACGATGGGTAAGTTTTATTGACCACCCGAAACTATCGGGATCAATTTGTGCTTTTATTGTTGTAAGTGAATTATGTAATTTTTGTGAATTTTTCAATATACCTATTTATAACACTGATGGGCTATTTTCGTCTCACACTCGGAGCTATTGATATTAAAAATTAAAATTCTTAAAATGACGCCAGTGAAAAGGAATTAAAGAAGATCACGAAAAAAAAAAAAAAAAAAACTCTAAAAAGAGACAAATATTTATAATCTACGAAAATACAATACAACCACGTACGAAAATAGACAATAACCCCTTTCGATTTTCCCACGATTCCGCAAAGCATTGTTTATTTTTATAAACATCAGAAACCTTTATATTTCGTGATTTAAAGAAGCATTTATAAAAACAAAGCTTCCTTTGCAGTCACTGACTTTCGAAAATGTTTCCGAGTAGATTTTAATTATAACAACATCGCAATTAAAACAACATAAATAATTCAGATCTTCTTACCGGCTAATATCTTATAACTAAATTAACACTTCATCGTAAATAATATAAATGAAACACACATTTAACAGATATGTAATTGATCTACGTGAAATAATCAGAATCAAAATGGCTGCTATAAGTAGCAAAATCTTTGCCTATTTCTTCGTCTATTAACGTTTGAGTAAGTTTAGCTTTTAACCTATTTCAAAACTTTATTTGAATACATAAATGATATTTTTCATATAAAAATGCCTTTTGCTGTTGTTAGTGGCCAATCAAAATATACTAAATGTAAAAAATCCGTAAGAGTTTTCCATTAAAAAAAAATCAGTTATGTTCTGTATATTCTGTAACTCAGGGAGCCAGGTTTTATCTTTTGGTGTACATAAATAGAAAAAATTACTCCCCTGAAAATTAAAATAAAGATAAAATTAAAGAAATATGAAGTGTTATTAAAATAAAAAGTATAAAAACATAATAATAATAATAATAATAATAATAATAATAATAATAATAATAACAGGAATATAACATGAAAATACATAAATTAACAATAAAAATAAAAATTAAATTAAATTAAATTAAAATAAATAAAAATAAAATAAAAATAAATAAAAATAAAATAAAAAATAAATGAAAGTAAAATAAAAATAAAATAAACATATAAATATGAATAGAAATAGAAATAAAACAAATGAAATAAAATAAAATAAAATAAAGTAAAATAAAATAAATAAAATAACATAAAATAAATAAAGTAAAATAAATCAATAAAATAAAGATCAATAAAATGAAATAATAAATAAAATAAAATAAATCAATAAAATAAAATAAAATAGTCTTTTTTTTTTAATGCAGTTTACCATTTCAAAAAAATATATTAAAACATTAATTTGACATTCTAAAATAGATTTCTTATATCCCAAACTATATGAGATAAAATTACATTTTGTTTCTCGAAGATATGAATCGGAATAAAAAAAGAAAACGAATATTTCTAAAAGAAGCCTAACGTTTTCTAAATTCAAATCTCTTGCATTATTCAAGAGTTATTCCCCGGTATCCTGTTTATTTGTAAAACATCTTTACCTGCTCATTCTTTCTAAAATGTAAATGAAGAACGATATTGTTTAATGTAATATGCAGATTGTTTTGTTTTCACTCTATATATTTATTGTAACTTAAATACTTATGAATTTTTTAATGAATAATTGCAAATGCTTTATTTTAATAAGTTGAAAAATTATTAATATATTAAACTTTTTTTTTTCGTTTCTGGATTATTAAAGCATATGCGTGATACAGATGCAACAGTAACGTTTTTTAATTATAAAAGAGAAATGCTTCGCAAAATATTTATGTAAATAATCATCATCGAAATTTAAATGCAGATAACGTTTAAAAAGAAATAAATACATTTCACCATAAAGGGTATACCAAACTGAACTGATATTTTAAATTTGATGCCATTTTTGTCGCATTTTAACCAAAGTTTTTTTAAAATTATTATTATTATCTGTAACTGTGGAGATTAAATCGTAACAACATACACAATTAAATAGCGTGTGGAAATTGTAAAAATTAACTTTTAAAATGATTTTAAAATAATTACAAATGTGTTTAAAAATTAAAAATGTTAGCTGTTTTATAAAGACGCAATTTTGACACTTTTTTTAAAGAATATACTTATTATGAGTGATATGCACTGTATTTGAAAGTATGACCTTCCTAACCATAATGCTTTAAAGATTAAATTACATTGATGCTATAATGGCAGAACATTTAAGTTAACAGCTTCATTTTTGTTTTAATTGCATAATGCATTCAGCATCTATAAAAATTCGGAAGTACAATTACATAAATTTTGAAAGAATGGTTTGTGAAATGTAAATAATTCAAAAATGAGTCAATTGATGTTAAAATGAAGCATGGTATAGCGGAGTTATAAAATAAACTATAATAAAATTATCGTAAAAATGGCATAGTACGGTCGGTATAGTTAAAGACTAGTAAATAATTTTATTGAGTCACGATTTAGACAAATGTGAAATTGCAATCTTTTTCCTTTGTTTAGGTTTATTTGAATAAATCAACATACTTCTGTAACGAAAGTTCTGACTTTGTCGAAAGTATTCTAATTAGTAAGAGTGACACTATTTCCGTTTTCTAAATAATCCTTATTTATACATACGCTGGTTTCGATAGCGTTATTAATTACCATCTTCACTTTCGATACTCCTTTCGATGTAGTACGGTAAAAAGGTCTTTTTTCTTTTCTTTCTTTCTTTCTTTCTTTTTTTTTTTTTTGGCAGTTTGACGTTTGCTGTCTTCATATTATATTTATTGTGACGTCATATACGTTCATGATATCAATTCATATCATATTATCAGAATTTCATTTTTTTATAATCTATCAATTGACTGATAGACATAACGTCCGGACATCCATATGCATGTATACTTACATATGTAGACTGATAAATATTAATAATAAGCTTTCCCCAAACAATAATAATCTTTCCATAATCTGTATTGGCTTTTTGCAGAGACATAATTAACTTATTTTGTAATAAAATGCAAAATATTAAAACTACACTTAAAATAAAGGTGCAAGACGATGGTCAATGTATTAATAATTTGAATATGCGGCTTCATTTTGTTGGTTAATTTCCAATACTTTAGAAGAAATTTAAGCGTTAATTTGCTAGTAAAATCAATGTTTAAATATTAATTCACAGGATTTAAAATTTACAGAAAATCTACGTAGAAAAAACAAATTATTTAATATGTATATATGTTTTTGGGAAACAATCATATCATAAAACAAAATAGTTTACAATAGTGAATATTATGAACTGATATTTCCATCTTACAAATAAACACACACAGGAAATTAAAACCAATCTCAATACATAAGGTAAAGCCAGGAGAGATGGCGCGGTCGGAGAGATTGCACATAGAGTTTCGGGGGGGGGGGGGGGGAGGAGTTGAGTGAGAGCGCAGCGACTTCAGATAGTTGTACAACAACAGTAGTGGAGTGTCTACTTGAAAGTGCACGTTGATTGCTTTGAGCGTCTAAGATAAAGTATTGGTATTTTGTTTTGTTTTCCCAAAGTAAGTGCTTGAATTTTCATAGCTATTCAACAGAATTTATATACAATGTCAATAGTACAAAATATTTTAAACTTAAATGATTTCTCATGAGCTACTAATCTAGACTCACAATGTGAACATCAACGGTAAGTTTTAGTAGCGGCCATGTTTAAATAAAAGGCCACGCAATCTCTCCTACCGAAATTGGAGAGTTTGCGCATCTGCTACTTCGGAGAGATGGCGAATTGTTCCCATTAGTTTAAATGCTAGGAGAGATTACGCAGCTTACTGGTAAATTTGCATAAAAAAACGAAAAATGAAAATGGACTAATTTTAAGTTAAACGTGTTATTAAGTTACATAATTTTATTTTGTAATCTTATCTGGACTTGCTTTTTCTGATTCTTTATTTTTTTTCCTTTAATTAAAATTTTTTAATCGTTTTTAAAATTATTTCCTTTTTCTGATTATTTAAACATTAGGTTGAAATATTCACTCCCAATACAATAAAATTTGTTCACAAAAACCTTACAGTAATGTCATTTAAGGGTAATTATTATTGTTAACAATTTAATTGTAGTTATTATTAGTAACAATCTCTTCGACCCATGTGCGCAATCACACCAACCCTGTAAGGACAAATTGCGCAAAATAACTTTCTTGGTTTTATTACAACTGTTCTATTAAATTGCAACATAACAACAAAATAGCAATGGAAATGCATAAAAAACAAATGAAGTAAAAATTATTCATGGATAGTTTAGCAAAAAATTATTTTTTAGATGTTTTATTGCTATTCTTTTGAATTGTGCGCAGACTCTCCTAGCTTTACCTTACAGTAATGTAATTTAAGGGTAATCATTATTGTTAACAATTTAATTGTAGTTATTATTAGTAACAATCTCTTCTACCCATGTGCGCAATCACACCAACCCTGTAAGGACAAATTGCGCAAAATAACTTTCTTGGTTTTATTACAACTGTTCTATTAAATTGCAACATAACAACAAAATAGCAATGGAAATGCATAAAAAACAAATGAAGTAAAAATTATTCATGAATAGTTTAGCAAAAAATTATTTTTTAGATGTTTTATTGCTATTCTTTTGAATTGTGCGCAGACTCTCCTAGCTTTAACTTACCCATAAATATTTCAATAACAGAATATAATAATTTGTGCAATTGCTAAAAGTATTGAAGTTTGTATAATTATTTAAATCTTAGCGAAATAAATTATGAAATTAAATATGATGCACAAAAATTTTCACGTTCGTTTCAGAAAATCAGAAAACACATCGTTAATTCAATTAGTCGAACTTTCTTTCATAAACAAGAGAAAATACTAAAATTAATCTTAATTTGTGAACTAAATTATACCATTTTCGAGCAGTTTGATAATCGCACGGGAAATTATTCGGGAGAAACTGAAGAAAAACATTTTTCACGCATTATCTGGAAGGGAATTCCCTAGTCCATCATAGAAACGAAGAATCCTGTAAGAATTTAATTACATTAGAGCTTCTAATCTTCACCCATGAGAGGTTTACTAGATATAAATTATTATTTATTCAACTAATTTAGATTTAACGGGATTTTTTCGTCTTTTTTCGCAGTACTTTATTAGTCTATAAACTTATATATTTGAACAGCGTTTTGAAAAAAAAATTTTTTATGTGCAACATTTATTTCTAACTAAATAAATATCTTCAGTTTCTCCCGTGCAACTATTTAAAAATGTACAGTGATACTTCTGCTGTTTAGTTAATTTTTAAAACCTACTTTTAAGGATTAAAAAATATGTCAAATGTTTAATTCTTACTAGATAAATACATAGATATGATGCATAAAGATTGTAAAATAATTTTTTTTTCTGAAAATCCATCTGAAAGCACTAATTTTATTTTGTGAATTAAACTAAACTGTTTTCTAACAGTTTCATAATCACTTGTGAAATTGTTTTGGGGGAACCTGAGGAAAAAAAAACAATCTTCATGTATAAAATGGAAAGGAATTCCCTAGCCTACCACACAAACGAAGAATCACGTAAAAATTTAATTACATTAGAGCTTCTAATATCCACCCATGAAAGGCTCATTAAATAAAAATTATTATTTATTCATCTAATTTAGATTTTATCGAGATTTTTTCCGTTATTTTCCGTAGTACTTTGTCTATAAACTTTTATATTTGTAGAGCTACTTAAAAAGTTGCAGCTATACCTCTGCTGTTTAGTTAATTTTCTAAACCTACTGTTAAGGGTTTTTAGGGAAATTTTTTTATGCCCAATATTTAATTCTACCGAAATAAATATCTAAATATTATGCATGAAAACTTCTAAAATAAACTTTCTTTTTTCTGGAAATCCAAAAGCATATCGTTAATTCATTTACTGAAAATTCATTTGATAAACATTTAAAACATCAGAAAACATTAAATTAATCTTATTTTGTGAGCTAAATTATACTACTTTCAAGCAGTTTTAAAATCCCTGGGGAAATTATTCGAGAGGAACTGCAGAAAAAACAACTTTCACGTATTATCTATCAAATGAATTCCCTAGTCCACCACATAAACGAAGAATCATGTAAGAATTTAATTAAATTAGAACGTCTATTATCCACACATAAGAGGTTTACTAGATAGAAATTATTACTTATTCATCTAATTTAGATTTTATTGAGATTTTATTGTTCTTTTTCATAGTACTCTATAGTCTATAAACGTTTATACCTAAGATAAAAATCGAGTCTCTAAACTTATACTAGTCTATAAACTTTTATAACTGTTTTTAGGGGAAAAACTGTTTTTAAGTCTAATACTTAATTCTACTTAAAGAAATATCTGCAGTTTCTCCCGTAAACCTATTTAAAAATTTACAGTTATACTTCTGCTGTTTTGTTAATTTTCAAAATCTACTTTTAGGCTTTCTTTGGAGAAAAAAACATTTTTTTATGTCCAATATTTAATTTTACCTAAAAAATATTTAAATATGATGCATGAAAAATTTTAAAATAAACTTTCTTTCTTCTGAAAATCTGAAAGCAAATCATTAATTTAATTACTGGAACTTTCTTTGATAAGCAACAGGAAATATTAAAATTTATGTTATTTTGTGATCTAAATTAAACTATTTTCAAGCGGTTTAATAATCTCAAGGGAAATTATTCGGGAAAAACTACAGAAAACAACTTCCACGTATTATCTAGCAAAGAAATTCCCTAGTCCATATCATCACACAAACGAAGAATCGTGTAACAATTTAATTACATCAGAGTTTCTAATCTCCACCCATGAGAGGTTCACTAGATAAAATTTTTTATTTATTCATCTAACATAGATTTCATTCAAATTTTTAGTACTTTATAGTCTATAAACTTTTGAATTTAACATTAAATTTTTGTGCAGCTATTTAAAAATGTACAGTTATACCTCTGCTGTTTAGTTACTTTCTAAAACCTACATTTAGGAGCTTTATAGTAAAAAAAAAAAAAAAAAAAAAAAAAAAAACATTTTTATGTCCAATATTTAATTCGTACTAAATAAATATCTAAATGTCATGAATGAAAACTTTTAAAATAAACTTTTTCTTCTCTGAAAATCCGAAAGCACATCGTTAATTTAAATACTGAAGCATTATTTGGTGAACGACAGAAAACACTAAAATTAAATTTATTTTGCAAACTAAGTTATACCATTTTCGAGTGTTTCATAATCGCAAGGGAAATTAGTCGGAAGAAATTGCAGAAAAACAACTTTCACGTATTATCTGGAAAGGAATTCCCTATTCCAACACACAAACGAAGAATCATGCAACAATTTAATTACATTAGAGCTTCTAATCTCCACTGATTAGAGGTTCACTAGATACAAATTATTATTTATTCATCTAATTTTGATTTTATCGTGATTTTTTCGTTCTTTTCCATAGTAGGTTTCAGTTTATAAACTTTTATATTTGCACAGATATTTTAAAATGTGCAGTAAAATTACCTTTGCTGTTTAGTTAATTTCCAAAACCTACTTTTAGAGGTTTTAAGGAAAAAAATATTTTTATGTCGAATAATTAATTCTACCTAAAAAAATCTAAATATGATGCATGAAAACTTTTAAAATTAATTCTACTTAAATATATATCAAATAATGATGCATAAAAACATTTAAAATAAACCTTCTTTCTTCTAAAAATCCGGAAGCAAATCATTAATTCAATTACTGGAACTTTCTTTGATAAAAAACAGAAAACATTAAAATTAATCTTATTTTGTGAACTAAATTATGCCATTTTCGAGCAGTTTGTTAATCAAAAGGTAATTATTCGGGAGTAACTACAGAAAAACAGCTTTTGCGTACTATCTAGCAAAAGGAATTACTAGTCCACCATATAAACGAAGAATCATGTAATAATTTAATTACATTAGAACGTCTATTATTCACACATAAGATGTTTACTAGATAGAAATTATTATTTATTCATCTAATTTAGACTATTTTGTTCTTTTTTATATAGTACTTTTTAGTCTATGAACTTTTATATTTGTACAGCTATTTAAAACGTTGCAGCTATACCTCTGCTGTTTTGTTAATTTTCAAAACTTACTTTTAGGAGTTTTAAGGAAAATTATTTTATATTCAATATTTTATTCTACCTAAATAAATATCTAAATATTATCCATGAAAACTTTTAAAATAAACTTTATTTCTTCTAAAAATCCGAAAGCAAATCATTAATTCAGTTACTGGAACTTTCTTTGATAAACAACAGTATATATTAAAATTAATCTTATTTTGTGAGCTAAATTATACTATTTTCGAATAGTTTGATAATCGCAAATGAAATTATTCGGGAGAAACTGCAGAAAAACAATTTCCACGTATTATCTAACAAAAGAATTCCCTACTCCCTCCCATCACACAAACAAAGAACCATGTAACAATTTAATCACATTAGAACTTCTAATCTCCACCCATGAGAGATTCACTAGATAAAAATTATTATTTATTCCTCTAATTTAGATTTCATCGAGATTTTTTAGTTCAATTCCATGCTACTGTATTGTCTATAAACTTTTACATTTTTACAACTATTTATTAATTTACAGTTTAATTACTCTACAAAAATATTTTTATGTCCAATATTTAATTTTACCTAAACGAATATCTAAATATGATGCACGAAAACTTTAAAATTAATTCTACCTAAATAAACATCTAAATATGATGCCTGAAAACTTTTAAAATAAACCGTCTTTCTTCTAAAAATCCGAAAACAAATCATTAATTCAATTACTGGAACTTTCTTTGATAAAAAACAGAAAACATTAATATTAATCTTATTTTGTGAACCAAATTATGCCATTTTCGAGCAGTTTGTTAATCACAAGGGAAATAATTCGGGAAAAACTACAGAAAAACAACTTTCACGTATTATCTAGCAAAGGAATTGCTAATCCACCACATAAACTAAGAATCATGTAAGAACTTAATTACATTAGAACGGGCATTGTCCAAACATAAGAGGTTTATTAGATAGAAATTATTATTTATTCATCTAATTTAGATTTTTTTTTGTTCTTAATTTTCAAAACCTACTTTTAGGAGTTTTTAGGGGAACAAAATTTTTGATATTCAATATTTAATTCTACTTAAAAAAAATCTAAATATGATGCATGAAAACTTTTAAAATAAACTTTCTTTCTTCTAAAAATCTGAAAGCAAATCATTAATTCAATTACTGGAACTTTCTTTGATAAACAACAGAAAATATTAAAACTAATCTTATTTTGTGAGCTAAATTATACTATTTTCGAATAGTTTGATAACCGCAAGGGAAATTATTCGGGAGGAACTGCGGAAAAACCAACTTTCACGTATTATATAGCAAAATAATTCCCTAGTTTATCACACAAACGAAGAATCATGTAACAATTTAATTACGTTAGAGCTTATAATCTCCACCCATGAGAGATTCACTAGATAGAAATTATTATTTATTCCTCTAATTTCGATTTTATCGAGAATGTTTCGTTCTTTTTACGACAATTCATTTTCTATAAAATTTTAGATTTTTACAGCCAGTTAACAATTTCCTATTATGTGTATGCTGTTTAGTTAATTGTGAAACAAAATTGGTTAGTCTATAAATTTTTATATTTGTACAGCTATTTAAAAATTTGCTGCTATACCACTGCTATTTTGTTAATTTTCAAAACATACATTTCGGGAGTTTTAGGAGATTTTTTTTTTAAATTGAATATTTAATTCTTACTAAATAAATCTCTAAATATGATCAACGAAAACTTTAAAAGAAACACCTTTCTTGAAAATCTGAAAACACATTGTTAATTCAATTACATTTGATATGCAACAGAAAATATTAAAATTAACCGTATTTTGAATATTAAACCACTTTCGAGCACTTTGGCAATTTCAATGGGAATAATTTGAGAGTAATTTAAATAATACATATAACAGTAAACTATTAAATAGATATACAAAGGTAAATAAAACTTTTATAAAATAACATACTATAAAAAGGAACGAAAAATTCTCGATAACATTTAAATGTGATGAATAAATAATGTCGTCTATTTAATGAACCTCTCAACTGAAAAAAAAAGAAAAAGCTTCACGAATTATCCTAGTCAGTGACAATAAAACCTTGAAAAGTGACTAAAATGCAAGCGAGAGCGGCCAACTTCAAATCAACACCAAAGACTGACAATGAAACAAATCAACTACAACAAAAGGAAAAAGAAAATTAGGGGTATGGTCATCGGTTTGAGGTAGGAGATACGAAGCAATGTACGCTAAGGGCGCCTGGTGCATGTAAAATCCGTCGTGGGTACAAAGTCCTCCAAGTTCCCTATGAATTATACCTCTGGAGTTGCCTAGTCAGGTGAAGGTCTCTTTACCTGATCAAGGTTCTAAATTACAAGACCAATTCCTTTTTTATTTTATTTTTTTAGTTTTTGCATTATTATTATTTTTTAAATCTACCAATTCAAGAAAGATATACGAAGCCATGTACGCTAAGGGCGACTGGTGCATGTAAAATCCGTCATGGGTACAAAGTCCTCCAAGTTCCCTATGAATTATACCTCTGGAGGTGCCTAGTCAGGTGAAGGTCTCTTTACCTGATCAAGGTTCTAAATTACAAGACCAATTCCTTTTTTATTTTATTTTTTTAGTTTTTGCATTATTATTATTTTTTAAATCTACCAATTCAAGAAAGATATACGAAGCCATGTACGCTAAGGGCGCCTGGTGCATGTAAAATCCGTCGTGGGTACAAAGTCCTCCAAGTTCCCTATGAATTATACCTCTGGAGGTGCCTAGTCAGGTGAAGGTCTCTTTACCTGATCAAGGTTCTAAATTACAAGACCAATTCCTTTTTTATTTTATTTTTTTAGTTTTTGCATTATTATTATTTTTTAAATCTACCAATTCAAGAAAGATATACGAAGCCATGTACGCTAAGGGCGACTGGTGCATGTAAAATCCGTCATGGGTACAAAGTCCTCCAAGTTCCCTATGAATTATACCTCTGGAGGTGCCTAGTCAGTGAAGGTCTCTTTAAAGGACTAGAAACCATAAACCGTCAAACAAAGAAACTGTAGCAAACTACTAGAGAACACTACAGCCAATATGCAATACATCATGGTAACACAAAGATTTAAACTGAATTAGGTTAACTTGTCATAGTCTACATTAGCAACCACAGTCAGTGTGCATACGGCCCGGAAGTAAGCCTTTTTCCCCCCCTTTCCTTATTCGACAACGTACTCAGAAACCCATAATTAATAACAATTTAGAACTGGCCAAGACAGTAACAAAAGTGAATTTCACCAAATAGCGTTGCAGCCAATGACACCCAAGGAGCTAGTCAGGTAGATCTCCGCTATGAGGAGATTAAGTGAATTTCGCCAATGGCCGGCCGGTAGGGACCTGGTCTGCGGTTTAATAATAAGAATAATAAACGAAAATATGTGATAATCTCTTCCGAGTTACCTACGATATCCGAAATGCGTTTATCTTTAGAAACCCCAGAATTACATATATTTTTGGAATTTAAAGAAACATTTATAAAACCAAAGTTTCTTTTGTTGCCACTGATTTTCAGAAACGTTTCCGAGTAGCTTTTATAGTGGATTAATCAGTTTTCTGAAATCAGAATATCAACTTTTAGGATGCTTACATTATTTATTCATCTAATTTAGATTTCATCGAGTTTTTTTTTGCTGTTATTCATAGTGCCTATGTCAAGGCTTTTATTTCGTTTACAGCTATCTAGTATTTTATGTTATAAATATGCTTTTTAATTAATTTTAAAATTAAGAAAAAAGGATTTTATTTTGATTTAGAAATTGATATTTCTTAACCAAAGAAATATTTAAATATGATGCATGAAAACTTTTATAGCATTCATTATTATCTGGAATTCAGAAAAACATCGCTAATTCAATTATTAAAATTCTTTTGATAAACAATACAAAATATTAAAATTAATCTTAGTTTGCGAACTAATAAATTTTTCAAGTAATTAAAATCGCGAGGGAAATTATAGCTGAAAACGTGAAGAAAAATAACTTCTAAATACCTTCGAAAAGTATTCCCTAGTCCACAACACAAACGAAGAATCATGTAAGAATTTAATTACATTAGAGCTTCTATTCTTCACCCATAAGAGGATCACCACGTAAAGTTTATTATTTACGCTGCCGTAGCGGAAAAGTACACCAATTCCTTTCTGAAGTCCAGTATTTGATATATACGTTTATATACATTCTGGGA
This sequence comes from Maratus michaelseni, assembly GCA_963931845.1. Taxonomy (NCBI): domain Eukaryota; kingdom Metazoa; phylum Arthropoda; class Arachnida; order Araneae; family Salticidae; genus Maratus; species Maratus michaelseni. Next base: position 192,736,778 of record OZ007600.1, read on the forward strand.
AGAGTTCCATATCCTGTGCCGGTTGATTTGGCGAGTATTTTATGGCGAGAAATGTTTCGATGTGGTAGTTCCGACCCTGAGCCTTTGAGGTTGTTTTTTTAAAACTATATTTTTTCTGTAGATGTAATATTATGTAAATATATTTTTTTGCGCATTTTTTATGGATTTCTATTTTGTATATTTTTAAATTGTAATGGCAGTTGTGAACGAGATTTTTTTTTTTTTTTTTTTTTTTTTTTTTTTTTTTTTATCTCTGCCTTCGAAAATATTAAACTAAAAGGATTTATGTAAAGTGTATAATGTTTTACATTTTCATGTGGACAGCTTCTCCATTTTATGATTTTAAGTGCTATTTATATGAGATATATCTTTCCTGCTATTTCCACAAGTTATTTTTAGTTAGTCTTTTCGTTCGTTTATAAATTGTTTAAAATATGTGCCCCCCCCCCCCCTTCCAATAACCATTATTTATCTCAAAAGACTTCTTAGATTTATTATATAAATTAGGTTTATATAACAATATAATAAAATATAACACCTTGTAATAGTATATTACTTTTAAATGCTAAAGGTGTAAAATTAACAACTATAATATAAATTAAAATAACTTTTATTAGTTGTTTTACATGTTTCGACTCTTCTGAGTCATTTTCAAAAACAAAATTGTCAAATGTTTTTTTCAAAAACAAAATTTTGTTTTTGAAAATAACTCAGAAGAGTCGAAACATGTAAAACAACTAATAAAAGTTATTTTAATTTATATTATAGTTGTTAATTTTACACCTTTAGCATTTAAAAGTAATATAAATTAGGTTTGTTTATGTATTTTCATTACTTGTTAAAATATCGAAAATGACGATAAAATTTTGTTTTAGCACTGTACTTATTTTTTTAAGATGGTGTAAAAACATCACGGTTTAATAAACGTACTTTTATAAATATTTAAAAAGCTTGTTTTTCCGCCATCTTGAAAAATTTGGCAAGATGCTTAAACTGCGTTTTGGCGCCATTTTGGATTTTTTCGCCAATTACGCCAAGCGGCACAGGATAGAAAGCTCTTCCCTACATTCTACGTATTATGCTAAAATTTAGTTTAATAAGGAAACGCATAATAGTTTGAAAACTCGCTGTCAGCAATTTCTATGAATAGGCGGAAACATGCTTGAGGGAATTCTTTTAGGCTTGAATTCTTTTGTACAGCCCTGTATATTATCTACCGATTTTTTATACACAGCTACATATTAAGCTAAAATTTAATTCAGGCAAAAACATGCTTATAGCTACTGAAATCACATTTCCAGAAATTATCATCATCAAACTGTCAACAATCCAGTTCTTTTCGCTGAACTGTATGTGATTTTATTTATTTTCTAGAAAAATCTCTTAGTATACTAAATACAGTCAACTTCAACATGCATAACTCAATTAAAAACCACCTTTACGAAATTCACGCTCATAGGAAAGTTAGAGCACGGATGGACAGACAGACGGGCAAACAAACAGAAGTTATTTAAAAATAAGCTTAGGGGGATACTGAAATAACTCCAAAGATCCGTACTGAAATTATAACAAACACTGAAATTTAGAATAAGAACATCTAATTTTGACTTGGATTTTTCGGTACATTTTATTTTCGGATACCAAACCGAAAATCACTCAGCGAAGAAGCTCAGAAATTATGCACTTTTAAGGTTTAGAACTCTTAATGTTAAATTCCTTATCGGTAGTTGCAAAATGAAGTGTAATTCGTGTATTTTTTTAAAAATATAACTTAAAAAATACTTGACAAAATAATGTGATAGTTTAGATTCGCATATTTGAAGCTTCTAGAAATCAATTTCTTTAAAAAAAAATTATAGGTTACGATGCATATTTTCTTCGAATGCTAATTTCATAATTTATATATTCTTTAATTTAACATATAAGACATACAACTTAGAAAATATTATTGGAAAATGATACATTGTTCCTTCTATTCTTGATACATTCGTTTGCTTTGGTTATCCTAAAATTTGGATGATTTTATCATCCAAAGATATTTGATCCGGCTTCTAACATAGTAGGTTCACATTTCGCCAAAACATGTTTTTGATTAAAAATTGTAGTTAATTAAAAATTAAATCAGCATTGTTTTCATAAATGAAATGATAGGCTCACATCACTGTTTCCACAAAAATAAAATACCGCATTATATCATGCTTATCAATGATTATAAAACTAAATAATACAAAAAAGATAAAGTGTAGATGCCTCTTCACGAGTTTATTTAATATTTATGATTAAAAAGCAAAATTGAAATTGAAATGTTTAGAAGAAAAATACATCATTCATAGATCGAAGCAGTTTTATTTCATGTGTAGCTTAGAAGGTATGCTTTGCTTTTTTCAATTAAATTGCATTTAATATGTATTCAATTTATTTTTCATTGCCTCATGTTCTTCCCGAAGTGGATGACGTAATCCTCTAATGTAGTTAAAATACGATTGTTATTTTTTTTTTTTACCTTGTGCGTGCCTTTTAATATCTTCGATCAGATTTTACTGTAACTTTGATGGAATAAATTAGATGATATTCTAGTGTTGTTTGCAGATATTTTTATCCATGATTTTTATTTAGAAGTTTAAACCTGCATCTAAAAAATATTAGATATTACTAAAAAAATATTAGACTGCAATGCGAAATCCTCAAAGGGTCCTCTGGTTCTGAATTACATCTGAAATATAACTTCAAAGAAAACAATCTAATTTAATTACCAACAGTTTGTTTTGACTTCAAACCAAAGTGCTAAAATTAATCTTATTTTTAAAATAAAATGCAAGCTAGTTTTTAATCACAAGGGAAATTTGTTAGATATAGAGAAAAAGCATTTTTCAACATTCATTTGGAAATGAATTCCCTGTGCTTAAAGTAACACAAACGAAAAATCATACAACAGTTTAATTATATTAGAGCTACTATTCTTTTATCATGGGAGATTCATTAAATAAATTTTCATTACTTTTCCATTTATCTATGACACATTTTGTATATTTTCAAGTTTTTCGCAGAACTTTTGAAGTGAACATACGTGTTAAATACTCAAGGGATTTTAGAGAACAGATTATAGCTCTGCATATTGGGAATAAAAAGAATGCAATATTAAGTTATGTTCATTTTTATTTTTATTTTAGTTTTGGTTGAAATTTTAAAATGTTAGTAAAAAAAATTGTAAAAAAATGTAATATTTAAATGATGAACACAAAGCAAACAAACCCTTTTGAGACTTATTTATTGTTTAATAACTGTACTTTTATGACTTCGAATTTTCAAGAATATTTTTATAAGAAGCATCTGGAGGAAAAAAAAAAACTTATTGTTTGGGGCACGGAAAAATATATTTATCTTAATCTCTTTTATAAGGTGTAAACCTTGTTTCTCAAGTTATATGAATTGGCATTTGCCTCAAGCTACTTAAATTTTTTTTTTTACCCAGTTTAGTTATTTTTGCTTATAGAAATTTTACATTCTTTTATTTAACTTAAATTGGTTTTTCTATATGTAAAAATGAACTTTTGTAATCGATTTTTCATTCACTTCCTGATACACGCTAAAAACGACATTTTCAAAACTGAACAAAAAATACTCAAATCTGAGTATGTCGCATAGTCAAAATGGCTCCGAATCAAAATGACTCAAGTTTGAAACATGTTCCGAAAACATGCACACACTCAAGAACGAAATATCATGTGCTCCTATTGGAGTATGTCCATGTTTCAAAAATGAGCATGAACTGACTTCTATGGGCTCATTTTTGAGTATTTCCATGTTGCAATAATGAATTTGAACTGACTTCTATGGGCTCATTTTTGAGTATTTCCATGTTGCAATAATGAATTTGAACTGATTCTAATCATTTTTGAATATGCCCATGTTTCAAAAAGGAGTATGAACTGACCTCTATGTGCTCAGTTTTGAGTATGTCCATTTTTCAATATTCTGAGTATTTCTGGTATTTCAGAATTGAAAGCATTGAGTCGTCATTTTTTAAACAAAAAGTTTCATAACAAAATGAAAACATTGATTTACTCAGATTTGAAGGTGTAATTTTTCTCAGTGTATCACTGTGGCGAGCTAACAGAAAAATGCCTTACAATTAAGTTATTAATTTCTAATTAAGTTCTAAAAATAATAATATATTGTATAATCATCGGAAACACACCTTTGTGCATATTTTTTTTCTTTATATATATATATATATATATATATATATATATATATATATATATATATATATATATAATTTTACCTTACTAAGCAGTGAGTTCGATTACAAATCGATTACAAATCGATTGAAATTGATTACAAAATTCCATCTTTAAATACAAAAATCCAAGATGAGTTAAATAAAACTGTGTAAAAAAATAATACTTACCAGAAACTTACTGCTGAAACAAAGAATGGACTGACAAACTTTCTATTTTATTTCATTAAAATTCATTGGCAAGCAGCAAAAATCGCTAAAATTTATGCATAAAAAACACAGAGGAGGTGCAGATAAAAAAAAAAGACAGTGTCATTTAACAAGAAAAATGATTCACCTTGGAGCAACAGTAGAACTAATGCGAGAGGGAAAACATCATCATCGAAGTGGCTTATTAATTTGCGTAAAAGTTAAATTAAAAAGTACAAAGGAAGTGCATTAACTTGTAATATCTTTCTTTTATGGAGCGCCTTACATTGAAAATTTGAGTTGCACGCGTAAATGAAAATTTATAGAGAGTAGAAGATGTTATTAAAGAATTATGAGCTTATTGTCGGTGCGTTTGTTAATAGATTTATCTAGGGCAAAGTTACTTGCATAGTGGTAGGTTATTGGACAGTGTTGAAGTAAGTTTTAGATTTTTTTTATGAATATATTGGTACTTACGTATTATCCGGGCCAGGAGATAGATCGCCAAAAATGGTTGGCAATTGCGAATCTTGTTTATCGTTGCCAATCATGTTCAAAACCATTTAACATCATTAAATACATAGCATTGTTAAAAATGGTAAATAATATAAAATAAATAAATAATAAAACATAATATATAAATAAAATATAATAAATGAACAATAATAAATAAATATAAATAAAAAAACTATAAAGTATAATAATAGTTAAAAAAACGGTACTAATCTATTATCCCGTCGACCACTTTTCATAACAAAAAAACTATCGCCAAACTGTAACGCCCAATAAACGGGAGAACGTTGCCATTGGAATATCAAAATAAATAAATAAATAAAATGTAAGAATTTAAGGACACAATTTTTATTTTAATTAATGAAATAACTAATAAATCAGTAGAACATAATGAAAAATAGGCAAATGTCGAATTAAAAACCACTTGATTACATAACAAAAACGTTTAATGCTTCTGACATCAAGTCAATGGGACTGAATTTTTGGCATTTAATCTTACAGTTTGGCGATAATTTTTGTTATGAAAAGTGGTCGACGGGCTAATAGAGTGGTACCAAAAAAACTACAAATTATAATTAAAAAAAATAAACCAATATATTTACTATTCAGTGGTTCATTTTGCATGTATAAAATTCACACACACATATGCATAGCTGTAAATTTTTACATTTTTTTGTTACCACTGACATTTAATATACTGAAAAAAAAAATCTGTTGACTTCACAGAAAAAACTTTTAGCCAGGACGCCAGTAAAAACCGTTTATTTTACGGAAATAATCTGTATTTATTACGTAAATACGGTTAAAATCTGTTAAAATAACAGAACGTTTGTATTAATAGACATTAATTCCGTAAAATAAACAGTTTTTACGCCAGTATAAAACTGTTTATTTTACGGAAATAATCTGTATTTATTACGTAAATACGGTCAAAATCTGTTAAAATAACAGAACGTTTGTATTAATAGACATTAATTCCGTAATATAAACAGTTTTTTACTGGCGTCCTGGCTGACAGTTTATTTTTCTCTAAAATCAACTGATTTTTCTTTTACAGTGTAGAAATTTTTATCTTATGTAATCGCAAATTTTGGCAATTAAATAAGACAAAATTTAGTATTAAATTTTAGTAGTAAGGAAAAAGAGTAAATTTGACAGATATGCTTTGTACGATACATTTCTTAAATTGAATTTTCAACTCTTCAAACAAATGAAATTTCATCAATGAAAATTGCCTGTCTGAGCAAATTTTTTTTAATAAATTTTTATAATGACATGCATTTTTATAAAGGAACTTTACTGGCGGATAAACAAAATAAATGATAAGCTATTACACTGTAAAAAAATGGCCAATGTTTCTTATTTTATGTAAATATACTACAACCACGAACGAAAATATAATATAACCTTCTGAGTTATCCGAAATTCCGAATAGCGTGTTCCATTGTCTTTTGAATCCCCATAAAACAATGCATTCCCAAAATTAAAAGAATTATTTATAAGAACAAAGTATTTTTCGCTGCCCATATTTTTCAGAAACGTTTCCGAAGGGTTTTTATAGTGTATTAATTAGTGTCCTGAGCCTGGAATACCTGTTTTTTCGAATGTCATCCATTCTCAAGTAAACATTTTCATGCTCAAAAAATATGTTTAACAGACAAACATGCAAAAATCACAGCTTTAACAATAATATTAAATTTAAGATTATTTATTTACTCTTTCATGTATAAATTAACTTATGAGGCTGAAAACGTTTACTTGAGAATGGATGACATTTGAAAAAACAGGTATTCCCGACTGAGGACACTAATTAATACACTATAAAAACCCTTCGGAAACGTTTCTGAAAAATACGGGCAGCGAAAAATACTTTTTTTTTTATAAATAATTCTTTAAATTTTGGAAATGTATTGGTTTCTGGGGATTCAAAAGACAATGGAACATGCTTTTCTTGAAATTTCGGATAACTCAGAAGATTATATTATATTTTCGTTCGTGGTTATAGTATATTTTCATAAAATAAGAAACATTGGCCATTTTTTACAGTGTACTGCTGATAAGTATAAGCAGTTAAGAGCTAATTTTGGTTTTTTATTTCAAAATAAGGCAGCTTTTAAAATTGTATTTAAAAAGCATAAAAGTTGATTATGAATTGGTAACATCAGATTACACAGGTCATTTTTGCACCAAATTTTTCTTACTTTATAGTTTGATGTATTTTTAAAAAAGTAGATTAAATCTGTATACATTTTTAAAGGTATAATTGCAATTTTTTTAAATTAAAAATTCCATTCATTTAAACAAATTAATATATTAAATGTGACTTTTCAATCATACAGTACATTTGAATAATAATGATTATAAAAATAGAAACCGAGCCGTACATTGTTTAATTCTAGAGACGCATTAATTTTTTTTATTTAAAAATTCATTCTTTCAAGCAAATTAATGTAATAAATATGTTTTTTTTCAATCATATAGTACATTTGCATAATAATGATAATAAAATTAGAAACCGAACCGTACATTGTTTAATTCTAGAGACGCATTATTATTTTTTTTAAATTAAAAATTCATTCTTTCAAGCAAATTAATGTAATAAAAATGTTTTTTCAATCATATAGTACATTTGCATAATAATGATAATAAAAATAGAAACCGAGCCGTACATTGTTTAATTCTAGAGACGCATTATTATTTTTTTTAATTAAAAATTCATTCTTTCAAACAAATTAATGTAATAAACATGACTTTTCAATCATACGGTACACTTGCATAATAATGATAATAAAAATAGAAAACGAGCTGTATATTGTTTAATTCTAGAGACACATTATTATTTTTTAAATTCATATTTAACTTATAAGCTACACGAGTTAATATTTTCAAATAAATATATTGTATTTACCATAACTTTATACGCATCTAAAGACTGTATTTTCATATTAATAATAACAATAATAATAATATTAGAATCGTAACTGTTTGCTGTTTAACCTTTAAGATATATTTAAAAAATTTCTTCAATTTCTTTTATCGAATGCTCATAAACATGTGTGTATGGAATCCATACTTAAAATGAATAAATAAATAATAATAATAATATTGGCAATAAAAAGCCTTGTATAGTAGATGATTTAATATCTGTTAAATTATGTACGTTGAAATTATTATTTATTATTTAAATTTAAAATTTTCTACACTTTTGATTTACCAGCATTAAGCAGTCCATTCTTTTCAGTTAACAAAGTAACAGTTTATAGACCAACATTACAGTGGCATTTAAACGTTGAACTTTTCTAATAAATTTATCAACAGACAGAAACAGCGTGTATAATGCAATTATCACACCCCGTAATCCACTGTAACTGTGAAATTCATGCGTCATTTTACGAGTTCCAAGTTTGCACACGATCCCCCCCCCCTCCCCCTTCCCCTCTTTCACCAAATTACTGACATAAACCAGGCGACTGTAATCAGGTAAAGTGCGATCTGCTATTACATATATCATCCTGGTTGTGTTCTAAGACCCTTTGCCGTGAAAGGAACTCAACTTTTCACTTTTATGCAGCCATACGTTCATATTTGAAAATATTTTATGTTTTCTTTTATATGGAAATTTTTATGCTCTCTTCTCTAATGTTATTGTCTCTTTTCTGTGTCTCTATGTTCATTCCTCTGTGCCATATATTTCTATACTTAATTCCGAATACATTTAATTTAGAAACTGTCTTATGTTCATATCTTTTATAATGAATAAAATACCATTACCGTAATTCTATAGACGGATTTAAAGTCAATATTTTAATAGTTACTATCAGAAAAAAAAATATTAAATTATTTTCAAGCATATATTTCAAACTTTTTTTTTTCATATAGATATATATGTATATATTACTAATTTCATGTGCTCTCACATTCCACCGTATTGTAATAAATAAGTTTATTGATGTATTCTAACTTTATAATTTCAGTACTAATAAAATCAAGAAAAATCCATGTATCGTTTAATTTTACAGACACCTTTTGATTTTTCATCTTTGACTTACAAGATTTCTCAAATTCATGCATTCTAATAAATAAAATTATAAATGCAATTTTATAAGCATATCTAAGGCTAAACGTTTAATATAAATTTACCAAAAGACGGAAACAGTACGTATAAAATTATTATCGCAACCACTAGCCCCTCTAACTGTGAGATTCATGCATAGGTGCCGGAAAGGAGAGACAGGGGACTGCCACGGCTTATACCTGGATTTTTAAATTTAATTAACTAAATTTTATTTTTATTTGAGAATTTTGACAATCTTATAAAAGCTGATAAGCATTTTAAAAAACTGTTGCTAAGCGTCTAATAAGTTTACTCGTTTACGTTTTTCCCTTATATTCTTTTCTAAAATTCACCAAAATTTTGTTATTTTGTTTTATTTTTGAAATATCAATAAATCATTATTACTTTAATTTATGTAAATATATATCGGGGATATTTGACTCTGATATCTATAAGATTAAAATCTAACATATATATATATAATAAGAATGCACATCAAAATAAGCACATTACAATAGTAATAAATAAATACGCACATTAACATAAGATACAAGAGGAAGATATATATAGAAGAAGTGGATATTTTTGAACTTGCCAACATTTGTACGTGGTTAGATGAATATTAAGTATTATAAATAATTAAAAAAATTATTAAATACATGTAGTTTGAAATTAAAATTTATATCATAATTTAATAAATGCATTTTGAAATGAACTAAGTCAATTTGAGGGCTACTAAATTTTTGAGGCTTTGAGGCTTTCCAAACCTAGGTGAAAATCAGGACCCGTCTTCATTCCAGCATTATATATTTTCATTTCATTTTCAATTCTAACTCCACAAATTAGGTAGAATGTTAAAGATAGTTATATTTTTAGGTAGCTTTCAATACAAAAAAGTCCTTCCGGCCTGTACCGGGAGGAAAAGGTAGCTTTCCTATATCTTCGTTTTAAAATTTTAGCTAATGTTACACGAAAACAGCAAGCTAAAATGCAAAGAAACGTTTACAAAAGATTCGTTAATACTGAATTTGAATAAGAAATTCGCCAAATTATTGAGCAATAGCCAAATTGGCTTCATTTATGAAGACTTATTTTGATCGCCAAATTTGGCGATATTTCGCCAAATGTCGCCAATTTTGTCGCCAATGTCGCCAATTTTGGCGTTAACGGATATGAATATATAGTTTTATGCGTATGATTGGGAAAATTATTACAACAATGAAAGAAAATAATTTGCGAGTAATCGCGTTAATGTGCTGGTTTGTTTCAAAATGGCAGCCACCCTAGAATTTCAAACTGCTCTATCTCAGCCATTTTTTAAGATAGAGGTAAACCAAAAAAAGCTCTGGAATCCTTGTATCAAGGCCTAACACGTAATTAAAAAATAAATTTGAATTTTTAAATTTTTTGTATATTTATTTTAGATTTTAAGTTATTTTACATCTTTAAATGACCTCCATCTTGAAACAAGATGGCGGACCAAGCTGGCCAACGAACTACCTTAATACACACAATTAGTTTCATCAAAATCGATTCATAATTACGGGCGTTATCGTATGACATAGGTCAGATATATATATATATATATATATATGGATATATCTATATATATAAATCAACATTTGGACGGAGGGTGGTTTTGGTGTCTGGGGGTCATGATCGGTGAAAATATATCGAAATTTTCCGGAACTGCTTTCCTCCGAACGGCTGCAATAGGTAGCTTTATACTTTTTTGTATTGAAAGCTACCTAAAAGTATAAAGCTACCTATTGCAGCCGTTCGGAGGAAAGCAGTTCCGGAAAATTTCGATATATTTTCACCGATCATGACCCCCAGACCCCAAAACCACCCTCCGATCAAATGTTGATTTATATATATATATATATATATATATATATCTCCATATATATATATATATATATATATATATATATATATATATATATATATATATATATATATATATATATCTGACCTATGTCATACGATAACGCTCGTATTTATAAATCAATTTTGATGAAACTAATTGTGTGTATTAAGCTCACCAATGTCTCAACCGAGTTCGTTGGCCAGCTTGGTCCGCCATTTTGTTTCAAGATGGCGGCCATTTAAAAATTTAAAACTAAAATAAATTGTTTGTTGTTTTTTGTTTTACCTCTATCTTAAAAAATGGCTGAGATAGAGCAGTTTGAAATTCTAGGGTGGCTGACATTTTGAAACAAAACAGCACATTAACGCGATTACTCGTAAATTATTTTCTTTCATTGTTGGAATAATTTTCCCAATCATACGCATAAAACTATATATTCATATCCGTTAGCGCCAAATTCTCGCCAAAATTGGCGACATTTGGCGAAATATCGCCAAATTTGGCGACCAAAATAAGTCTTCATAAATGAAGCCAATTTGGCTGTTGCTCAATAATTTGGCGAATTTCTTATTCAAATTCAGTATTAAGGAATCTTTTGTAAACGTTTCTTTGCATTTTAACTTGCTGTTTTCGTGTAACATTAGCTAAAATTTTAAAACGAAGATATAGGAAAGCTACCTTTTCCTCCCGGTACAGGCCGGAAGGACTTTTTAATCTTCTACTTGTTTGTGTGAATCTAATCTAAATGATTACCAGATTTTAATTAATAATTTTTAGTTACGTGGATTAATAACACTTTTCCCCTCACTCCCGATGTCGTAACAAAATTACCTCTGTTTATCCCAGAACTGGAGTTTTCTGCAGGTGGCCCTAATCACGCTGAGTGCACTTCACCATTAGATATTATCCAGCGTAGTTCCTCCTCCTCTCATTCTGGTAGAGAAAGAGCATGTCTGCTGTTGCACGTGCCTACTTCAAGGATCTTGCAAATTTAATGTCCAATTCCTGCGAAAAATATCGGACCGTTCTTTTCGCATTTTACCCATCGTTCGGTCCCAAAGGTGCTTTTTGGGATCTGTGCTGCTCAATTTTTTATAAAATGAGAGAAAGTTTCACGTTCTGGCACTTAGTTGCTGCCAAACTGAACTTTTCTTGAAGTGCAGAAGTGCTTCAAAAAAATAAATGAAAGTCGTTGAATACTTATTCCCGGAAATCTTTATCAAAGGAAAAATAATGACGAAGGTTTGACAACATACAAGGTGCTTACAAGTACAGGGTTGCGGATTTAAAAGAAGGCTAGTAAGTCTTCAGATCAGAGGCTTCAGAGTAAATTTTGCAAGACATTTTTATTTTCATCTCACTTTGCACAATTTCTAGTATTCTGAAATCCGCAATTAATAATGTTAGATTATTTGCATTTTCTAAGCATGTAAGATTTTCCAAATATTTAGAAATCTAATTTTAAGGGTTCTGTATACTTAAAAAGTAAAAACAGAACCATTATAAGATCACTCTTGTAGTCTGTCTGTCTGTCCGTCTATCAGAGACCTTTTTCTCGTAAACTATGGGACGTAGAAACTTCAGACTTGGGAAAGTTATTAAGTCTTTTTACCCACATATTTTCAGATTATTAGCCATTCACAAATATGTTTAGGAAAAATTCAGGGGGCTAATTAAGTTACTTGAAAAAAAAAATTCCTTTTTGTATATCGTATGGGGTATCGCGTGAAAGATCTCGTGATACAGAACTAAAAAAAAAAAAAAATAATAATAATTTTAGGTATTATATTTTCAGAGATATCGTCGAAAATGCACTGAAAAAATTTGTCCCCCCACCCCCTCTATTTCCGATTCTACTGAAACTAACATTATGAAAAAATTAGGGGTAGTAGGAGATTATTTAAACCTTGCAGGAAAACTAGAGCGATTTTCCTAGATCACATAGTTTTTGAGAAAAACTCATTTTTTCCGGTACACACAAATTTTACTTTCCGGTTGATCAGCCAGCGAGTTGACGGGTGGTCGAGGTATCTATCGACGCAGAAGCATGCAAGGATATTTGATAATCATTTGCGAAAAATATAGTCGGTAATTAGCCGAGATATTAATTAAGTTACTTGATTCTATTTATTTATTTATTATTATTATCTTTTTTTTTGTATCGTTCGAAAGATCTCGTAACACCGAACTCAAAAACATATTTGCTTTAATTTTAGGTATTATATTTTCAGAGATATCGTCGAAAATGTAGACTGCAAAAATATGCTCCTCTCCTCCTATTTCTACATCTACTAAAACTAAAACTACAAAAAAATTTGTGGTAGTGGGAGTTTGTTAATCAACAAATAGTAATTAATAAATTGAATGTACGGAACCCTTGACCGATTTATTAATAATGTCAAATTATCCTGATTTTATTTAAATTTCTCTTTCTGATGTGCTATATAACATTCAGTTGCTACTGAGCAAAAAAAAAAAAGAAAAAAAAAAAAAAAAAAAAGGGTTGATTTTACGGTATAATACTGGCACTGCCAGTATTATACCGTAAAATTAACAGTAATAAACAGTAATTTTTCAGATATCAGACCAGATGCTATGACCAATAAGGTTAACTGGGTGAATTAGGAATTACGTATCCAGCGTTTACTGGAGTTCCATTACCTGCGATTAATTCTGTTGACATGGACCACATGCTATGATCAATAAGGTTAGCTGGGTGAATTAGGTCCTCCGATTCGTCCGAGATAGCTCAGTTTGTAGAACATTGGCAGCTTCAGACAAGAGGTTCCTGGTTGGAATCCTGGCCAGGACATTTTTCACCGATTTGGAAAATTACATCTCATAAGACAAACAAATTCACAGACACCAAAAACTTTTTGGGTCTTCACAATAAGCCTAACTGACATTTCGGAAATTGTGTATTTAAAACAAATTATTATCGAGAAAAATTTATCTCCGCTACAATTTAAAATTATTGAATGTGGAAAATCTCACTTTATTTAGTGACCAAAAAGTTAAATAGAATGTAAAATCCTTTTCCAAGGTAGTTTTAATGCTTGAAGAGCAGTAGGACATTTCTTATTCCACTTACTTTTAATCCAGATTTGTACCCGAATTTTTGAGCAAAATGTTGCTTTACTGTAAAATTGCATTTCATTATTTTCAAATAAATTTTTTTCAAAAATTCTAGTGTAAATTTAACATTAGATAAACGCAATTACTTGCCCCTGTTAAGTTTTCCAATAAGTATTTACATTATAGAGGTACATTATATGATCAAAAGTAATCGGGCATTTTGTATTTTAGACATTTTATCGAATGTCTAAGAGAAATACTGGACAAGTTATTCTTGAACTTCGGGATGGAAAGAACGTTTGAATCCCATTCATGATTTAATCACAAAGGCAATTAGAGAATTAACAACAAATTGAATTATAACAATAATATTTGGGATAGTCCTGTATTATAAAATCTCGAAATTATCTGTAGATGTAGCAAATGATTACATAGGCTATGTATAATGATGTATGCATTTGCTGTATACCTTTGTTTGCACGCATGTTCATGAAGATTTTGATGTTTTTAAATCAAGCTACACTGTAAAAAATGACCATTGTTTCTTATTTTATAAAAGTATACTATAACCACGAACGAAAAGATAATTTAACCTTCTGAGTTATCCGAAATTCCGAAAAGCGTCTTCCATTGTCTTTTGAATCCCCAGAAACCAATACATTTCCAAAATTTAAAGAATTATTCATAAAAGCAAAGTATTTTTTGCTGCCCGTATTTTACAGAACCGTTTCCGAATAGTTTTTATAGTGTATTAATCAGATACCTTAGTCTGGAATACCTGTTTTTCGAATGCCATCCAAGTAAACGTTTTCAGCTGCATACGTTAATTTATACATGAAAGAGTAAAGAAATAATCTTAATTTTAATGTTAATGTTAACGCTGTTAATTTTTCCTGTTTGTCTGTTAAACATATTTGTTGAACATGGAAATGTTTACTTGAGAATGGATAGCATCGGAAAAAACTATATTTCGAGCTTAGAAAACTGATTAATACACTTTAAAAGCTACTCGTAAATGTTTCAAAACTTACGGGCAGCAAGAGTAATATTGTTTTTATAAATGATTCTTTAAATCTCGAAATGTCATTGATGTCTGAGGTTTCTAAAGATAAAGAAACCCTTTTCAGAATCATGGTTAACAAGGATGAGTTTATATTATAAATTTATTCGTGATTATATTATATTTTCGTAGATTAAGAAACATTTGTCATTTTTCACAATGTAGTCTATAGATTTACTTTTTTTAATACTTAGATAATTTATCCTTTAACGAAATAATTAAACTATGTGCAAGAAAAACTAAAATATTCTGTTGCAGTTACTTACCGTATATACTCGTGTATAAGTCGAAGAATTTTAGACAAAATTTGGGAGCTGAAAGTGGGGGGGTCGACTTATACACGAGTAAGTAAAAAAAAAAAAAGCGGAGTGAAATACCGGAGTCATATTTTTTTCGCAGATAATTGGTGAATGTGCAAGTCTTTTAATTAATCACATATGGGTCTAGGTTGGAGAGACATATAAAACCGGACAATGGTGATTGATAAAAAAAAAATCTCAACAATAATGTCCCTGTAATTGTTCTGCACTCATTTTCTCTTGGGATAGAATTCCCTTCAATACAGGGGTATTCCTTTCAACATTTTAATACCCTTTTTAAAAAGAGTTCAACTTGAGATTGCTTCTAGATTTCTCTCCTAAGAGTACTACAATACAAAGAAGTACTCTTATTATAGCAGTTTAAGAAGTTGTTTACCCTTGTAAATAAAGCTTGAATAGATTTTTCAAAAAAAAAAAAAAAAAAAAAAAAAAAAAAAAAAAAAAATGTAAGTAATCATTAAATTGATCTGAATAGCTTTCAAAATAGTTTAAGCTTCTTCAGTTTTACATAATTATACAATTTTAAAATGTTGAATTTAAAAAAAAAGAAGTCGGATTAGAAACGTAAAAAGTTTACTAATTTAATGAAAATGTATTATTTTTTTTTTCATCCTCGATTACAAATTATTTTTCAACATACTACCAGAAATGTGGTTCGACTTATACACGAAAATTAAATTTTTTCCAATATTTTGCGTAAGAATTGGGGGGGGGTCGACTTATACACGAGTATATACGGTAATTTTTTTTTAATAAATAATTTTAAATATTATTTACTATACAACAAACTCAATTATATCCTGATTGAAAGAAAAAAACATCCCAACTGCAAAGGTCATTCCTATAATAGATTGAAAATTATTTTAGGAAAATAGTAAAATTCTTTCATAAGTGTAAATTTATTTTATTGTAAAAAGTGATCTTTTATAATGATCCGAACTAAAAAGAGCCAAAATATCATCGCAATTTTTCAAAATTAAAAAGTCGCGAATAATATTTTCCTTAAATTATTTGCCATTTATGAACTATGTAATAACAGAATGATAAAATTTTTTTATTATCTGAGTAACAACACATGGATTTAAAAAATATATAGGGGAGATGGGGGATGAATGGGACAAGGGATGGATGGGACGCCCTCAATATTTCAGGCAATAAACATTTTTTTTAGTTGCTTCCTATCCTCATAGATTTCACTACCAATTTGTGCTTCAGAACCAAAAGCAAGAGCACATGGCTGTTTTCAGTTTTCTTCAAATTTGCATTTCCTGAAAACTCTGCTTAAAAGTAATTTTTTACATTTGAAGTTACTTAAATATCTTATGCAATATAAACAATTAAGATATGTTGTAGTTTTTATTTAAAGGCTCAATATTGGTAATTAAAATGAATGCATATTAAACATTGTGACAAAATAATTTCTGAGACAAAATAGCTGACAAATGAAAATATGCATCATGGGGATGATTGGGACATTTCAAATGGGGATGAATGGGACTCCTTCATTCGTCCCTAGAGGATACTGAAAATTTTTTATTAACTAAATAATATTATATAGGTTGATAAATTAATATTTTATGGTAATTATTCTTTTAACATTTCATCCTCTTTGTAGCCATCGTCTTCAGTCCACCGTTTATGGGCCTTTGAAGGCAAAGCTGAGATGAGTCCAAGATCGTTGACTAACAAATAATCCTGGAGATCATATTACAATTTATAATCTCTCAGCTTCTGCCAAGGCGGCATTTTTATCCAGCTTTTAGTCCTTAACATTGAATACCGGGAGGAAAATGTTTGTGTCCCATTCATCCCTGCTGTGGGGATGATTGGGACATAGAAGAACGTTTTTTAAAGTTTAAATTATACATCTGTATAATAATAATCTTGAACAAATATTGTGCATAAGATGTAGTCAAACACTTAGAGTTTGACATGTGATATATAATATTGATAATAACTTATATACAATATTTAAAATTAATATTTTTGTGAAAATGTCCCATTCCTCCCCCATCTCCCCTACATATGACTCATAGATGAGAAATAAACATATATTTTTTATGACATTTTGCATATAAAATACAAATTGCATCAAAAATAATTATAATTTGAAAAATACTAATAGCATACCTTATTAAATATTTATCTTACTGTTAATCTAATGATTTTTAATATTAATGATATTTGTGTTTATTGCTGTTTAAAATTTAATCTAATGATTTTTAATATTAATGATATTTGTGTTTATTGCTGTTTTAATGTGGGTATTTATTATTATTTTAATGTGCGTTCTTTTAATAAAAAATACCAGTAATACAATATCAGTAATTTATATATCAGTATATATAATTAATATATCAGTAACAAAAATATCAGTAATTTTATTGGTAAGTTTCTCATAAGTATTTTCAAGCCATGAAAGCAATTACGGAAATTATTTTCAAAATATATCTTAAAGTCATGAATTCTGTAGCTTCTTAATATTATTCTTTCTTACAAATATTGCATATTCTGATAAATTATTCTAATGGCCACTTTTTATTGATAAAAATTAGTTTCTGAACTTGTCCCTTTACTGTAAATACGAAAATATACACATTTTCAATGCATCTTTGGGTTTTATTCGCATACAGTGCTATTTGCTTATATAATTTTAAGTATTTTAAATTACATATTTATGCATTAGTTCATCTAATTTTTTAGTAAAAACAGTTTATGCTTTTTTTTCCGAGGTTTCTGTATTTTTTTTTTAATAGGTCAATTGACTGAAACTGAACTATTTTTTTTTTTACATTAAACATTGAATAAATGTGATAAGAAGTCATCACATTGTTTCGCTAACTTTTATGGGTACTTCTACATTATCCAGTCGATTAATTTTCATTAAAAAAGAATATCACCGAACTGTAACGCCAAATAAACAAATAGAAGAATTTCGCCATTGCAATCTCAAAAATAAATAAATAAAATACAAGAAATTTGGAGAAACCCCACCCACCAAAGTGTCAACTATCAGTAATTTTAAACAATAAAATTTACAATATATTAATGAAAACAGAAAAAAAAAATCTTGGATATTTATTTACATTATTTTTCTTAATTATCCCTCTCGGCTTGCGAATAAATGTTTGCGACGTCAGTTGAAACTGATCTATTGTATGTAACTGTTCACGCAACATTTTTCAATGCCTTTTCTTTTTTAATATCATGGCACTGCCGTTTAAGGATGCAATTGTTATTTTCATTAATGAAATAATTACTAAATCAGTGCAACATAATGAAAAATATATCTATATGTCGAATTAAAAACCACTTGATGCCATAACAAACACATGTAGTGCCTCTGACGTCAAGTGAATGTGGCGCCACGATCATGGATTTTTAGTGTTAAATCCTATAGTTTGGCGAAATTTTTTTGTTATGAAAAGTGGTCGATGGGATAATGGAGAAGTAATCTTTTATTTTATAACTTTAAGTAAATTGAACTTTTATTGCCATAGTGAGAGAACTGTCACAACTCTGCCAAAAGTCAATTTGAGACAAGTAAACATATGTGAGTAAATGTATATAAAGTAGAAAAATCTGTTGAGATCACCATTAATAAATAATAAAATAAGCCCGATAGCGCCGTTTCGGATAATATAAAATGGATCCTTTATCATGTGTAAAGCCAAACACGCAACAGGATACTGTTTTGAATTTTCTAAAGCTAATGCTATCTCTTCTTCTATCTCCTCTTCTCACTTGGATTTTCATAAAGCTTTCTTATGTTTAAAAATTCTACAAATCTTGTTAATAATTTCACTTCGCTTCCATTCCTGTCGAACATTTAGAAATTGCTCTTATAGTTAGTTCTCCTTTCCACTTTAAAAAAAAATCCCTTTTAATATTTCATTCTTTTTTATTTTATTAATTATTTGCTACCTTTTCTTACTCTTATCCCCTTATTTACTTATCCCCATACTTATTTATTTAATTAATTAATAGATTTTTAAAATTATTTCTTTATTCAGAATCTCTTTTCTTCTCTCCTTTCTCTAGCTTCACTTCAACTCCTCTCCTAACATTTTTTCTGTGTTATTTTTTATCATGTTCTCCTTTCATACCTTTTTCTCTTTCTTCTTCTCCCCTTTTCCTCCTAATGGAATCTCCCTTTCCTTTCCTAGCTCTACAATATTTTCTATATATTAATAATACTTCGACTTAGTGTCAGTCTTCTAACCATGTGTTGGCTTTATTCCTGATGATGGATCAATTTTATATGATCCGAAATGGCGCTGTTTTAATCATATTATTTCTGTCATGGTGATCTCCACAAACTTTTCTACTTTATTTCTCTGTCGCTAGTTCTCGGTGCATTTTTACTACTGCATATGAGTATATTGTATTTATATAATGAATATCTTTTTCCCTCACCTGTGGCCAAATGCCCATAAATTGCATGCGAAAAAGACCATTTTAACTATTGATTTTTCAATATTATGAAGCATCAAAATTCTAAAAGTTCCTAATGGAGTTTTATTTTTATTTAAAGGGGCTGACCGGCTGGCTGCAGGATAGGGAAAATGATGTTCGTTTCCTGATGTCGTCGTATCCGTATCCTGCCGAATCCTGATGCTGCTGGCGAAAGTGCTGAAGACTGGATTGTAACATCAAGTATTTTGGAAAAGCACAGTATGAGACCAAATCCCTTTGCTGTCTACACCACCGGATTATGTTGTTAAATTCTACAATAGTTAGAAATTTTTAATATGTACACCAGAATGAAACAAAGAACTTTTCAAGCGAAAACGTTTGATAGAATAATAGGAATAGGTAATGTTCAATAATGCAACAAAGTTGAAAATCAGAAAAATATAGTTAAAGAAAGAATTTTGAGAATTTAGAAATATTGTCTGTATCAGCTGAAATGAGATAGTCTTGAGATTTTGTAGTCGTTTATGCTGATACAGTTGAAATTTAGAAAAAAGAAAAACGAGAAAACAAATATAGAAAAAAGCAGTTTTGAGAAACAGTACATGTAATACTGTAATCATTTATGTTAGTATGGTCGAAAATTAGAAAAAGAAACGAGAAACCAAATATAGAAAAGAGCAATTTTGAGAAACAGTATATGTAATACTGTAATCATTTATGTTAGTAAGGTCGAAAATCGAAATAAACGATTAGTTTAGAAAGACATCGATTTCCGGACTTTTGTCTACAATACTATCGGCATCATGTGAAATGAGATTTCACTATAAGTTTTATTAAGAGATTCACAGAAAGAAAACAATACTTGGAAAAAAAATTGTTTCATCTCCTTTATATTCAAATAACAATAATGTTGAAAGCCAATCAAAAAACATAATTCTAAAATTTCACAAGTAAACTTTGACATAAAAAAAGAAACTTTATGCCATGCTTAGGGGTTAACTATGTTAACACACTTTTCCGCGAAATTAAATTAATTCCGTGGAAAGTGTTTTTGATCGTCGTGATCATAAAAAAATTGATGACTTTAAGAAGACCTAGAAATTAATGATTAACGTTAAAGATATTTCAATCGGTTATAAATATGAACAGCAAATCGAGCTACGTCAGCAATTTAAGGTACTTGAATAATATAGCATATTCAATTCATTAGCAATCAAATATTAAAGAATTTTAAAATACTTAATTAAATAAAGGATCACCATGACTTTCGTAATACCGGTCATAAACTTGGATGTTGCCCAGGTGTGGAGGCGAGTAAATGATAAGCTGGAACAACCAGCCAGTCAAAGAAAGATTGTATTAGCCATTGTATGTGTTGCTTTATTGTTAGACAACATGTTATATATGGTTATAGTGCCCATTATTCCAGATTATCTGCGATATATTGGAGCATGGCATACGCATACAGAAAAAGGTGGTATGGTATGGGACAATAGCTCAGCTCTTCCTGGTATGAATGGCTCATTTTGGAAAAGAGCCAAAGACAGAATAGTTTATGAAGGAGAAGACCGGGCCGTAGGATTCCTTTTTGCCTCAAAAGCTATAGTTCAGTTATTTATAAATCCTTTCTCTGGTGCTGTAATTGATAGAATAGGGTACGACACCCCTATGATGATTGGACTAACCATCATGTTCGTATCTACAGCAATGTTTGCATGTGGCCAGAGTTACAGCGTGCTTTTCTTTGCAAGAAGCTTACAAGGTGTTGGGTCAGCTTTTGCTGACACTGGAGGACTGGCCATGATTGCTGACAGATTCAACGAAGACGAGGCTCGAAGCAAAGCAATAGGTATTGCACAGGCTTTTATTTCATTCGGCAGTCTTGTAGCCCCACCTTTCGGGGCTTTATTATATGAATTTGCTGGAAAAGAAGTTCCATTCATAGTGTTGAGTATGGTTTCTTTGCTAGACGGATTTGCTTTACTTTTTGTTATGAGACCAGTTAAAGTTGCTATGAAAGAACAAGGAATAGAACGACCAGAAGGAACTCCCATATGGAAACTCTTTATTGATAAATATATATTTATTGTTGCTGGTTGTTTAGTGATGGCAAATGTTTCTCTAGCTTTCTTAGAACCTACTATTACTTTATGGATGGAAAACACAATGGATAATGTCGATGAATGGCAAATGGGAATGATATGGCTTCCAGCTTTCTTTCCACACGTATTTGGTGTATATACAACAGTGAAATTATGCAAAAAATATCCTAAATATCAATGGCTTATCGCGTGTACAGGATTGGCTTTAGAAGGTTTCAGCAGTTTCTTCGTCCCCTTCAGCACAAATTATTGGCTATTGATGATTCCTTTATCAGGTATCTGTTTTGGAATAGCTCAAGTAGATACGTCATTGCTTCCTATGCTAGGCTATCTTGTGGATACACGTTATACAGCTGTTTATGGATCAATCTATGCAATTGCAGATATCTCATACTCTTTAGCCTATGCTATTGGCCCAATAATTGCCGGTGGTATTGTAGATACAATAGGATTTACAGGTCTCAACATGCTGATTTGCATTACGAATCTAGCTTATGCTCCAGCGTTGTACATGTTGCGGAACGTTTATGATTATGATACATTCGATAATGAAGAAAATATAGTTTTAGACGAGATGCCAGCAGCTCAATATAAGACATTTGTCATGAACAATGGTAATGCAGTAAGTGTAAATACTACGGCTGCTGATTCAGGAAATTTAGAACCAGAATTATTCCAGTCTCAGCAAAATCAACAACAACAACAACCACAACTGTTTCAAGAGGATACGGGAACCAATCAGCCTGTTCATGACACCAACCCGTTTAGGCAAGCATCAGTTATGGGAATATCCAACCCCACAGCCAAAATAAACGACGGAAACAACCCTCAAAGTCAGCAAGCAAGGAACCAGCAAGCTGCTCAAAGGAAACCGAAAAAAGTCAAGGGTTACCGAACATCTGACATGGAAAGGATGATTGATTCCGACGAAGATTGAAATGCCATATATCATGTTTGTAAAAGAAACTTGAACTGACTGGTTATAAATATAATAAATAGTGATAAGTTGTATTACAAAGAGAGTTATGTCATTTCATTGCAGTAAATGACTCGCATTCTTTGTCGTACATAGAGAGCAAAGGAATATAACTTAATTTAGGACTGAAAGACAGTTTAGGTAATAAATGATTGTGTGCATTGCATTAAATTATTCTTGACTCTAAAGTGCTGATCGAGGTGGAGCTACGGGAAACAATCAAAATTGTGATAAAAGTTAACAGCAATAAAAAAAAAATGTATCAATCAATTTTAATTCGTTAAAGTGGTGATAACAGTGTTTTAGAAAGGTGTCTTATGATTTAGTATTTAAAGAATTCTTCCACATTTAAAATCAACAACGATGCATTATAGACAAGATTACAAAATCATAAAATTTTATTCATTTTTTTTTCGGATGATATTCTATATTATTAACTATTATTTTCTACAGCATATTTATGTAAAAATATACTATTTTTTTGTGTTTGTTTTTTAATATGATTAAATATTCTGGTATTAATTTTTATTATATGTATTCGAAATTGTTTAAGTATAATTCATTTATTTTTTAACGAAATGTGGAATCATTGTTATTAGTAACTTTTTATGCCTTTTTAATGTGTTTGAAGACAGAATTACTATGTTATTGATGACAGAACTCTTACTAACTGTTAATTATTGATTGTTACTGTAATTGTATTTTGTTAATTTATCAGAATTTAATATTTGAAGAAAAATCAGTGTAATACACATCCTCAAAATATCAATATACCCCTATTTAAGAATATATTTGTTTTATAACATTACTTTTATTTAAATGTTTCTCATTATGAAAAGAAGGTCTGTTTTTTAAAATATTTTTATTGCACCGTGTTTAATGTTCATAATTATATGAACAGTTTTTAACCTTTATGTAATTTCTATCGTTTAATCTCTTGAGGATGGAAAGCAAAGAATTTATAGACCGAAAGGTTTTATGTAACAACAATTTTGGACAACGATGTATTGTATTATTCGAAATAATTTAAAGTCGAACTAAAGCTTTGAAAGTAGACGGGCAGGGTTGTTTTGGTAAAGTAAATAAATAAATTCAATTCTTTTTTCTGGATGTTAGTGGATAAAAACTAGAATGCAGTTTATATGCGATCTACATTAAAAAAGATATATATCTATATTCAGCTTAATAATACACTGAAAAAAAAACCCCGTCAAAAAACGGAAAATTTGGAATTATATTAGCCGGAAATTTTGCTGGATTTAATGGATTTTACGTAAAAATATTCAGTTCATATCGGAGAATTTCTGGTTATCTTTAACATAGATTAAATAATTTTCCGTGATTTGAGGAAAATGCCCAATCGGAACTTGACTCAAGAAACGGGAAAACTGTTGGCAACTCAGTTGCCAACAATCTTGCGTAAACTTACGGTATATTTGCGTAAACTTACGGCTTACATTGGAGAGTTTTAGCTTATATTTCAGACCTTTCCGTAATTTTAGGGAAAATGGACAGATTAAAACGGGAAAAATATTTGTGAATTAACGGTTTTTTCACAGCGTATCCAAGGACAAAATCTGCAACCAAGTAAAGGCTGATAACTTTAGATTTTTATTGCAGAGAATTATGCTGTTAATATATATATATATATATATATTACAGTACGTTCGGTCAAAGCAATACCACTATTAATTTTTAAATGATAAAAAGTATCTTTCAAGTTAATATTACTATACAAATGATACCTAGCTTAAACATAAAAGTTGTATAACACGCATAAAACATAATGTGCATTTTAATAAAAAAACTACATTAAATGAACCCCAACTAAATTTTAAATATATTTATGCAAATTTATGCTAAAATGTTTCAAAATTAATTTAAATTTGCAAATAAGAATTAATTTCGTTTCTTTTACGTATCAATTCAACACCATTAAGCTAGTTTTACTAAAATAATTTTGAATTAAATGAACCTCAGTTAATTTATAAATATACTTATGCCAATTTCTGCTAAAATGTTTGAAATTTTAATTTAAATTTGGGAATAATAATTAATATGGTTTTTTTAAGTGTTAATCCAACACAAATAAGCTAATTTTACTAAAAAAAATTTACATTTAACGAACCTCAATTAAGTTACAAATATATTTATGGAAATTTCTGCTCAAACTTAATTTAAATTTGAGAATAAGAAATAATTTAGTTATTTTTAAAGCGCTAATTCAACACTGCTATGCTAATTTTACTAAAATAATGTTCTGTAAATTTTGCTATTAAGTAAAAAATAAATAATTATACTACACTGAAATTTACAAATCTTTACGTAAAACAACCCTTGCCTAAATACAGCCGCATTGCTGTCCGCCGCATGTGTTCAGGCTCGACCTTGTTCAGCATACAGTTCATTAAAACATTTAGAACATTGTACTTTGATGCCTAGCTGTTTTCAACTTTTAATGTGATACAACTTTCAATAAGATCGTGTTCCACTATCACAGTTTACATCAACGTTCTTTGAAACATATCTTGGTGTGATGATATTTCACTTTATGGGAGCTTTCTAACTAAGATTGTTACTGAAACTTTAAAGAAAAAAGAAAAAAAAAGAAAAGAAATATATATATATGTATGTATACCACCTGATCACATACGAAGAAATATATGTGTCTATCCAAAAAGCACTATTCACTTGAACAAAAACACCATAGAAAACACCATGAAAAACATCATAAAAACACAAAAAAAAAAACACCATCTATACATTTGAATGAAATTTATTACACAGTTATTTAGATAATGTTGGCAGATTAAAATGTTTAGTGCGTATTGCTAGTTGCAATAAAATTAAAAAATAAAAAACACATGACGATCAAACAAAGTTGAAACCATTTAATCTCTAGAATTTCTCTGATTTCGACATTAATTGAGCCGTTGATTTTGAAAGTGATGCAGTTAGTTAGACTTTTGCAATAACATTTTTAAATAAAGTTACAAAATAAAAAAACGGATGTCGATCAAACAGAGTTGAAACCATTTAATCGCTAGAATTTCTAATTTCGACATTAATTAAACCGTTGATTTTGAAAGTGGGTGCAAATCCATTTCGTAGAAAAAAATTAGTTAAAGCTAAATATTATTACAAATTAACATAATATTTATGTTTTTAACCCATTCACAATAAATATCTCTTAATATCAGTATAAGTTAGTAATTTATTGGGTCAACGCTATTTCAAGTGCGTTGATTTTGAAAGTGAGGAAAATCCACTTGGAATAGAATTGTTATTTTATGTTGCATAACATGAACAAGCACAATCAGAATTTTATCATGAATACTTTTAAAATCTTCCCTATCTAAATAAAGAAATATATGCATACATCTTATTAATGAATATTTTTTCAAATTTTCCCTATAAAATCAAATTTATTTTTCGTTTTATTTTAACTTTTCTAAAGAAGAATGAAATATTGAAAATAAATAAATAAATAAATAAAATAAAATAAACATTATATATATATATATATATATATATATATATATATATTATTTCAAGTTTTAATATGTATATTATGGATAAGGTTTCTTTACTCATTTTATTTGTGGTATTTAGGCATTTGGGACTTGATAATTCTGTCTAAATTCCACAAATTTCATTTCATTCATTCAATTTTTAATTTAATTTCTTCTTTTAAATAAGTTTTTGGTATCTATATTCATAGTGTTGGGGAATACTTTCATTGTCAACTAATTATCACATACTAAATCATAATTTCATAGTTTAAGTTGGTGTTATGGTAATATTTCATTAATAGTTATATATATATATATATATATATATATATATATAAAGTATTTTTTTTGTTATTATAATTATATTCCAAGAACAGAATATCAACGTTTTCAACCAATCATTGCTTTTGAATGTGATGAAAGTCTATTGGTGTGTACCAAAATCATGTTTTTTTTTTCAGCTAATATGATAACGAATATTGCATATTAAATTTACACGAAATAAGACTAAAAAGAATATAAAATAAGCCTGGTGAGTTTAAAAATATTCGTAAAAATATTTTTCATTATCCATTGAAATGCAAACGCAATATGTAATAATAACAAAAATGACTTTCAAAATCAACGGCTCAATTTTCATTTTTGTACATTGTAGCTCATAAAATTATATTTCACCACTTTCTTCACATAATCTAGAATTTAGAATATCCTAAAAAAAAAAAAAAAAAAAAAAAAAAAACAAACATTTCATTCACAATGCAATAAGTCTACTAACGATGTTTTGCACACAAAAAAACATGATAACTATTAGATAAACTTCACTGTAATACACACATAAAGTGATTCATTGAATGCAAGTGTTATTCACTGAGTAGCTTTACGTATACAACGACTAAAACTTAATATTACTGAAAGGGTGCTTACAAAAGTTTTCTGGTGCAAAGCAAATATATTTGTGAGTAACTGATTATTTATGTAGCTGTAACATATAACTAATTATTTTCAGAACCAATGCTTTTTCAAAGATGCAGTCAAATGTTTTGAATTTTAACTTCAACTCCATAATTTAGGTTATTAAATATTTCATCCGTTATTTAAAAAAAATACTTAAAATTTTTATTATTAAAAAATCAAAATTTTGTTATTTTTTGCTTAATTTTTTAATCAGTATTTTTTAAAAGATCAGATACATACAAAGCAAAATTTATTAAAAATGATATTTTATATTCTAAAATAGTTATTTTTGAGAATTCACTTGAATGTGGAGAAATTTAAACAATGAGAAGACTTTGGAGTATCTGAAAATGTAAATGGTGGGTATAAGGTCATAAAATAAATAGTATATATTGAAATTCAGTCATATTAATACATTAAGCCTACTTTGCTCAAAATTTAGCCAGTTTTTGAAATGTAAGAAGTAAAATTTGTATTACACTGAATAGGCTTTAGTAATTAGAATCTAAGAATTTTCTACTAAATAAATAATAGGCCTATTAATTAAATAATAGACGCATTTTAATTCAATGCATGAAAATGTAGAATTTACATAAAATATTCAATAAACTGAACTTAAAATATGAACCGAACGTTCAAAAATGTAAATGTATGTGTTTAAAAAAATTATAAAGTGAACTTTCCTAGTTAGCAAGCTCCATGTATATTTATATATATATACATATCTGCAAAAAATTATGGTTTAAAAATATTCACAGAGTTTAACAAATTTGTGTATTTAGACGCACATTTGTACATATGTAAATTATGTAGAGTATTAGGTAGAGTTGTGTAAGAAATTTTATGTTCCTAATTAAAAAATAAATTAAAGAATTTTGAATAGCTGATTTTGGGCGTTTGATTTTATAAAAATAAAAATTTTTATTAAATTTGAGAATGGTATTAAAACAATTAAATATGATGTCTAATTTCTAATTTTTCATATTTGGGAAATAAAATTTTAGCAAATAAATTAAGAAATTCCTTAAATTTTTTCTTTTAAAAGTAAATATGTGATTTTTTTTAATGATTGAGGTAATTTTAAATATTATTCTTGAATTTCTAAATATTTTCATCAAACAGTGCCATTGTATAATGAGTATTACAGCGTCTTACTAAATGATTTTTTAGTAATGGAGTGTCAGTTCTGACTTTATTGAATAAATTATATATTAAAAGGCATATTCTGAACAAAATAGTTTTGATATATAATGTAAAAACTTAAAAATGCCAATAGTGTTGTTAAAATATCTTAAATTTTTATCATGAAGCATTTAATGACAAATATCCAAATAACAATAATATTTGATAAGTGCAATAAGTTATAAGAAAAGTTATAAATTATTTTATGTAATAAAGATCTGATTTGTACATTAAATAAGGAATATTAAACCTCGCTATCCTACGATGTATTAGATATTAAACCAGTTAGGATGTAAAAATAACAAACGTTATGAATGTGCAAGATGTTTTTTCTCAGATGTAATATTTCTTAAAATAAATAATTTTTAAATAAAAAGAATGAGAATGTTTATAAATAAATGATAAATATTTCAATGAACAAAATTCAAACGACCAAGAGAATTAATCTTAATAGACTTTTTTTTTTAAAGACAAGAATTATTAAACATTTTTATGGAGGAAGAATATTTTCCACTGAAAATTATTAAGTTTGTTTTATTGTATTTCTATTACTGTAGTTAATTGTTAGGAATTCGTTTATAAATAAAAAAATATATATATTTGATATTTTACTTGAATTAAGCGAACGATTCTTTAAGATCTTGCATATATTAACTTATATCAGTCATATGTATTTAATTTAGATCTTTTCATTTTCATGTTAAGATTTTTGATTAAAAAAATAAGTTTTGTTAAATAAATTTATTTACTACGCAGTTTAAATCTAATTTTTTAAACATTTTCCCAAAAGTGCAAGATAGGTTTATAATAGCCCTTAACACGATAAATATGAAGAAATGTATCCAGTCATTTACAAATAACGACAAAATTTATCTATATTTAAGTTTAATAAACGATTTACGAAATGACGTTTAGTAATTTTTTCTACATTTGGTCGAAAATGACATTCTACGATTTTCAAAATTTTAATTATTTTTTAAGTATTTTCCGAAAAACCGATTGCAAAGATACTTAATTTTAAATTAAAACACCAAGAGATCAATTTCTTTCAAAACGACAACCTTTGCATGTATTTCATAATTAGGTTTTGCTTATTATCCCTGTAATATAAAATCATATTTATACTATATTTTTAAGTAAAGACATATTTTGAATTTGGGATTAATATTTTTGTGCATGCTAGATGTTTGATTATGAAAACATTTTCCATAAAGCATCATACTAAGGAATTAAGTTGAGTAACTTTTTTGTGTTTCTTGATTAATATCTAATAATTTTTTAATAATTTTTGATGCCATGTCTTTCAAAGGTTATGTAAGACTTTTCTGTAAATTTCTGTGAGTGTTTAGATTTTAAAAAGTTGATATACTTCATTAATTCCTCTAAGTGTACTGTTATAAATATTATAGAAATTTATTTAATATCGTTAAATAAAAATCTATAAAATTTTAATTGTGTTACTATATTCGGTTATTTGTATATTATTTAATAATCAAAAGACAATAAAATATTGCATGGAAATAACATTAATAAAATGTTGAGAATATTGGAATTTGTTTTGGAAATGTTTTTATTTGGTTTAAAGATGTATATGAATGCTATAAATAGAAAATGTTTAAAAAAGTGAAATAAAATTTGTTTGAAAATGTGTTGACAGTTATTCATGCAAAAATTATTTCTGTATTACGTATGAATCATTACAAATCACGCCATAAATTCGTTAAAACTTTAAAAATTCATTAAAAAGAAACAAATGACGCTAAAAAATTGCGGTGTGCAAGAATGGGATTAGAGGGAAATCGGATTTTTTTAATAACAGAAAAAATTGTGGTTAAAAAAATTACCGATAGATGGCGCTAGCATGCGTAATAGGAAGCAGATGTATGCAAATAAGGCTAAAAAAACCCGTTTCTTCGAAGTGTCTGAGAAGCTTCAGTATACCAGCACAAGTAACAGGCCCTTTTCTCGCTTTGAGTCCTTTTACCGTATGCCTTGTGCAATCTTTACAATGCGCCGCCGGTTGGTGTTATCCCGTTCTTGGAAAAAGCATACCAACAATGATCTGTCAACGATAGCATACTGCTGTTATCGAATGAAGAATCTATATGCATCGAGGGGTTTCACTGACAGCCTGGTTTTCATAAATCTGCTTCATTTTATGTATTTCAACGCCATCTATCGGTAATTTTTTGAACCACAACTTTTTTTGTACTTAAAAAAATCCGATCTTCCTCTAATCCCATTCGTGCAAACCGCAATTTTTTAGCATCATTTGTTCCTTTTTAATGAATTTGTAAAGTTTTAACAAATTTATGCTGTAGAAGGGTTGCCAGTTTAGCTTTTTTATTAAATTCAGAATTTCCAAATTTATACCGGAAATTTTGAAAGAAAAATTTTTACCTTGAGAAGTCAGAAAATGTATTTCATTAACAAAACAAAATTTACACCTGTTAATGTCTGGTGCAAATTCAAAATTCTGAATTAAAAAAAAAATACCAACCTGGCAACCCTGTGCTGCAGTCGGTATATACAGTGGTTTCCAAAATTATGGACACCTTTTGGGAAAAATGCTTTTTTGAAGTTTGATGGATCATAACACCAAATATTTCTTAGTAATACCATAAAAGCTATGTACCACTAGAAAGGTAGTTTAATCAAGAATATTAACCCCTTGGGGACAAGCGACACGTATACGTGACGCATAAGATGCTCAGAATCCTCGATTCTTCCCACCAGTTATTTTTTATTGTATTCTTTGCCTCATTAAATCTTAGCATTTCTGCGATTCAATTAGGCGAAAATTTCTAGATTGAAAAACCGGTGGTAAAAGATTAAAAAATCTGTAAAAGACGCTCGTCGCGAAGGGGTTAAACAATATAGTTTGTTGAATTGTAGTTATTTTATCAAACGTTATAGATCAATAATCAGAAAAAGGCAGTAAAACCTGGTTAAGTTGATGATATTTATTTTTCCTTTTCGTAAATGTAGCCAATGCATATGAATGTTTGAAGTGACAGACAGATTAAATTTTATTTGGTA
Organism: Maratus michaelseni; assembly: GCA_963931845.1. Taxonomy (NCBI): domain Eukaryota; kingdom Metazoa; phylum Arthropoda; class Arachnida; order Araneae; family Salticidae; genus Maratus; species Maratus michaelseni. Next base: position 192,768,280 of record OZ007600.1, read on the forward strand.
ATGTGTCAATCAAAGCTAGGCTAGGATTAAACAAGTAATATAAATTTTTCTTTAAAAGTCAATTCCTACTTTTTAATCATAAATATATAAAATAAACCCATGCAGCATTAATGTTCCACGTTATCTTTATTGAACATTATTTTATAATCATCGTTGCGGTATTTTATTTCTGTGGCATCACTCATTTGAGATAAATCTTTCATTTCATTTATGAAAACAATGGAAGGAATTTTTTTCTCCCATTTAAAACTGAAATTAATTAATTAAATTTAGTGAATGAATTAATATTTGAAAAAACTGTATTAACATAAAGTGTCATCCACTACAAATTTAAAGAAATTTATTTGAACTTGAGTGGATGAATAGAAAATATTTTATTAACGATTGAAAATTTGAACAAGATATATATAGAGAGAGTGTGAGCTAATAGTAGGAATTTAAAAAAAATGTCATATTTTGGTACTTATAGGCGGACTTTTATCACTACATTTTATGACTGCTATCAAGTTGCTAAAGTTCTTCGCCATCTTTCAATTTTTGAGCGAATAAAGCATAATAAATTTAAGCAAACATCATAAAGAGTTGATTAGTTACCCAGAAATCAATGTATAACAATATTTTTAAGTGTTGAAAGCTATGGTTATGATAAAACTGGAAGTAAAATTGGAAGTAAATTAACAAAGGGGTGTCTAAGTCATGCAAAACGAGACTGATAAAGGCAGAAAAAGCTGAAGGAGAGCAATTAAAAGGGAAGAGTAGAGTCCCGGTGTATAGGTTACAGAAAACGATCATCTCGGTGTATGCAACATGGAATGGTGCAATGCAGAGCTGAATCAAAGTACAGTTATGTGCAGAGTGCAGTAATTTGGTCTAAATTCTAGAATTCCATAAAAAACAATATTTTAACACTCCAAATAACATAACCTTACTATTTTTCTCTCTGATAAAGATGAGTTTTAGTTCAGTTTAATATTTTCAACCTTTATTTGATTTATAAATTTTTTTTTCATGAAATTCTAGCATTTAGACCAAAATGCTGCACTTTCTACAGAACTGTACTTTGATTCACTTCCCCATTGCAGTGCACCATTTCATGTTGCATACACCGAGATGATTATTTTATATAATATATAGTAAATATATAATTTTGTGCGTATGATTGGGAAAATGGTTACAAAAATTAAAGATAATTTGCGAGAAACCATGTTTATTAAAACTTATAAATTAATCCTTGATTTTTTTTAATCTGTTGTCTTGTCTCAAAATGTCAGCCATCCTAGAATTTCAAACTGTATATCTCAACCATTTTTTAAGAAAGAGGAAAAACATAAAATGCTCTGGAATTCTTGTATCATGTCTTAACACTTAAGCAAAGAAAAAAAAAAAGAATTTTTAATAAAAAAAAATTTTTTTTTTAGTTTTAAATCTTTAAGTGTCCGCCATTTTGAAACAAGATGGCGGACCAAGCCAGCCAATGAACTCGGTCAAGAGTTTGGTAAGTCTAATATACATGCTCAGTTACATCCAAATCGTTTGATAAATACGAGTGCTATTGCATGACAAAGATCAGATATATTTATGGAAATATATGAAACAACATTTGAACTGGGGTCTGGGAGTCATGATCCGTGGAAATATACCGAAATGTTCCGGGATTGCTTTCCTCCGAACGGCTCTAATAAGTAGTTTTTTACTTTTTGTAATGAAAGCTACCTAAAGCTACCACTCTTTGTTTAAGCTAAAACAAACTTCAATTCATAGTTTCATAAAATAAACAAAATACCAGTAACAATAGGAAACAGAGAGTCATTGTCTTTCTCTATTTACTCTATGTCGTTTTAATAGAATTTGAAATTATTCTTTTTAAAGAGGTGGGATTTTTAATTAACATTTTTATTTATTTTCTGAGCTGCCTAGAAAGACAAGATGTAGCTTAAACAAAAAGATCGTTTCAATATATAAAAGGAAAGACTTTCTGCAAGTTAAAGAATTTTTACTCTTTTGTGTAAAAATGTATGTTGTTTTCTGTGGAAAAAAAAAAGCATACAACTGCACATAAAAATGCTGGTTTGAAAGAGTGAATGATAATTAAGATAATGTTTAGTATATAGTTGTCCTTACGCGAAAAAAGTCAGAATTTGGATATTTTTACTGTTGTGGATGAATATAATAGAATACATAGAAAACATACGAGGGTTGTAAATTAAATAGTGGCAACTTAACCTTGAAACTCGCAGAAGGGCAGGCATGCGCAAATAGGGTATGGGAGCGGTGAGGTGGCGCTGTTGTCGATGTGTAGAGTGCAAAAAACAGTCGATCTGCTTAGAAGGGTAGTTGTTGTGTGGCGTTAAAGTGATGAGTTTCGTTTCCATCGCTCTAAAGCATGATTTCAAAAGGTGATCAGTGGTCGTGGCTTAAAATCGAGGTTGCCCGTGGCAAAAATGAAACAGAATGCTATCGAGGATTAGTGGAAGCCCGTGGCACAAATGCTTTACCGTATAGGATAGTAGCACGATGGGTTCAAGCATTTCATGACGTTTCATCTGTACTCCACGCAATAGGGCGCTCGGTCGCTCACATCAACAATCAACACCTTGCCACTGGTCTACAACGGCTTCCCGACATTTGGCAAAAGGTTATAAGCTTTGCTGGTGATTACATAGAAGGAATGTAATGCAATTGTACTTGTAAGTTCATTAAAAATTGATTTATGCCTATGTTGCCATCACTTAATTTACAGCCCTCGTATAAATAAAAGTCTTAAATATTTTTCCCGCTCTATTCAAAATTAACACATTGACGGGCAGTAGGAACAAGTGAAGTTCGAAAATTGACACTATATGGTTTTGTAATTTTTAGAATATTAGAAGTATAGTTTTACTCTTTCTGCTTAAATAAACTTAATTTTGATTCATTCAGCACCTTTAATTAGGTTGCACTACTCCCTTCACAACCGACGTGCATACTGAAGCTGCAACTCGTGTAACAGGTGGAAAACGAACTTCAACCTAAAAAATTGTTTCCAAAACATGACACTGGGCTTCTACTTGTACGCCGGTAAATGCACATTTGTGCTGCTATAACCGTAGTGTCTAAAAACGACCGTTTCGTTTTGGGCGGCTATAGCCGTCATGCCACATTGTGAACTTCGCTTTGGCGGCTATAGCCGCAAGTGTTCGTCAACGTGTTAAGAGGACTAATACACATGAATTCATACACAATTCGTAACGTTACTGCATATAAAAAATATGAAGGGATAGAGAAACAGAAGAAACAGATATTTGATGTAACAACGCCAATGCCTAGGCTTTTAGCGGCCCTGGAAAATATTTTAGCGCTAAAGAGTGAAACATCTTAGCGACCCTTGGCCTAATTTTCATAAAGGAAAAGCCTACTAGAATGTATTGGTCAAAACCAAAACAAATTTATAGAGATGTCAGTTAAAACTGAGCCAAACATAAAATAATATAAAGAGATGCACTGATACATTGATTTTTTTTTTCTGTTTCAATTTCATCAAACTGTAGTAATAATAAAAAGTAAATGCATAAAAATAAAAACGACTTCAAAATTTGAGCACAGTCAGTTTATATTGATACAGAATTAGTGAAAACATGCGCAAAAAGTAGTTGTTGACATGGATACTACATGAAAATTACTTTGCTATTGGTATGAAACGCAAACAAACAGAAAATGCCGAATCATATTCTTCGATGGCAAATTTATTTTAGAAGTCTCAAAGAATAACAACCACATGAAAACAAGTTGGAAATTGTACGTCAAACGTGACAAATAAGGTGCTTTCGTACTATAACTATAGTTTCAGTGTAATGAATTATATCGTCTGTTATTATGATATGATTAATTTCCGTAATAAAATAAGTACATTTTAAGATGGCAGCATTTTATTTCTTGTTGACATTTACTGAAAATTTCAGAACTTTAAATCCATATTTAGATTCTTTTTCCATTTAATATCTATTTTCCCGGAAACATCTATCCAAAAAACTGTCGGTAGATTATAGGATTGCTATAATGAAACAATTTTAGTATACAAATTCGGTTTTTAAATTCAGTAATACGGAAATAATAGGACTCCATCTTAAATAGGACGTAATCACTATGGCAACCTAGAATAATTACCTATCATGGGATATCATTTAATTAATTACGTAAGATAGAATTTAATAGAATAAAGAAAACTTTTAATGATATATTTTTTATTTTTTTATTCAATTTCTACATATTAATGCTACACTTAAATTTTGCTTAGGGGATCATGTACATATGGGAATTGTAACAAGCTTAAAAGTATTCAACACTAACATCTATTTTTGACATCATATTTATTTATTTATTTATTTATTTATTGTCAAATTTTAACGAAATGAGAATTCATTTGATCAAGCAGTTTAGGAACTATATAGGTTTAAAGTTCGGATCTTCTAGTATTAAACAAATTTTTAATCGTTGTAAAACCGATTGGAACACAAAACGCAGAAATTCGGTGAAATTACATATAATTGTAGAATCATTTTGCCATTTTCTTTTCTTTTTTTTTTCTTTAATGAAATATGTATTTTTTTTAGTGTAGGAAATTAGTTTTTGAATACACTGAACACAAATAATACACGATAACAGGGCTTTACAAATTTCATAAAATCTGATAGCCAGCAAAATAATTTCAGTCGACAGTAAAAAAATATTTCCTCTCCTCCCCCGTCATTGATTTTCAAAAAGCACAAAAGTTTTTCATGAATTAATTCACAAAAAATAATGACAATCATAGTTTGGAATTAGTCGTTACATACTTTAGAAAGGTAATATGAACAAAGTTTTCTAACGACATTTCTCAAAATCTACATCTCTGAAAAAAAAAGTGAAATTAAACGGTATATTTGAGAAATGCTGTTTACCGAATGCTTCAAATGTCTTGATAAGTTGAGTGTTACAAAATCTGTATCTGATGAGGGGGAGTCAGTCAAATAATTCTGATTTTCATATTTTAAAATTTGCATTTGATTAACTTATTTTTGCCAAATTAAAAATAAAAGTTAAAAATATTTTCTGTTTGAATATAAGATTATTTGTTAATATTTTGTAACTTGGCAACATCTATAATGAGACTTCTTAAGAAAATTTTAATTTACCATTGTGACTAAGATAAGTAACAGCAGCTGCTCTTGGTAGAAATTGTAGGCAGGTAATAATTGCCGTAAACATATTGATTGTAAGAAAAATTAGCTTATTTATATACATAAACCGGATCGAATAATAAAAGTCTTTAAGAGCTTATAAAATAAATCCCAATATGCAAAATATCAAAAATCAACGTCGGAAAAATAACTCAAGCATTATTGAAAAACTGGAAACCGAGCCCGCTCACGATAAACATTGGTAAACAACTCAGTACCAGACACTTATTTCCAAATCAGGGTGACGCCGACCTTTTGTGCCATGTGTGCAGTGCACAAAGGTGAATGAAGGTGCATGAAGGTGCCTAGCATTTTACGTCAGGAAGAAATGTTTAAAAAATACATGTTATTCTTTAATTTTATTAGAATTAATTATTCTTGAAATTTTTATAGATTTACCTGAAACGAATTATATATAATCACTTATATGTTATTATTCTTTAAAATGTGTGTGTGTGTGTGTGTGGGGGGGGGTGATAATAATTACCGTTTGTGGTTATTTCAAAGGTCAAATTTTGCTTTCAAAATATCCCGTACGATTAAATAGCTTGGTTACCAGATTTTTAAAAAAAATGTTCGCTAGTGGCGATAGCATTTGCCAGGCCCTGCCCGAGAAAGTTTGACATTGGCAACCGAATTTTGCAAAAAAATCTATTAAGTAATAAGTATCTAATTTAACTACACTTTAGTAATTTTCTTTTTGTTTTATTTTCTACATCTAAAAAAGCAATAGATAACAACAACACTGCTTTTGCTTCTTTTTTCGAGTATCTCAGAAAAGAAGGAAAAAATAAAAATAAAAAGTGAAGAAAAAAGTGAGTGTTCGAACGAAGATCAGTCGGAAATTATGTTGTTTCAAAGATAGCGTAGTAGAATGAAGGGAAAAAAACGCACCTTCTTCGCTGCTGAATAAAACATGCGCTTCCCCCTGGAAAGTGAAGAAGAAAAAAAAAAAACCTTAAATTTAGTGAAGAGCGATATTTAAAAAGAAAAACAAACATTGTATTATAATGCAGCATCGCTAACATACATTTGAATCAAATAATGCATGAGAAAGAAATAGTCTTATTAAATTACACGAGCCCGGTAGACAAATTTACTTTATAAAATTAGATTTCCTTCTCAAAATCTAGATGCAGACTATATATAATATTCAAATGTACTGAAAAAAAAGGATGCATATTGTTTTAGTTTTAAATTTTGTTTATACTTTTGCTCTAGTAGGATATACACGGCGGTAAAAAGTAGGTGATAGTTTTAAAAACTCAACATACAATCTAGAAATACACTGTAAAACTAGTAAATCTACAGATCAGAGGCCTCAACGTCAGCTCTACAAATCATTGTTCATTAATATCACTAATTTTTAACATTATCTGCATAATATTTGATATCCTAAAATTATTTTTTTAAAGTTATTTATACATTTATAAGAATATAAAATTTATCGAAAGTTCCGAAAATTTTAGAAGTATCGCATTAAACACAATGTTATGCAATGATAAGAAAAACTACTTATTACTGTATTTTTTCAGAATAACAGTACATTACTTAAGAGGGGGGCGGGGCGCCCCTGAACCCCCCCTTGCCGCTTTCATTTTATATTCTCAATATCCAGTAATTGTGCTCATTTCTTGAGTATATGTCTGAATGTATTTACTATTTTAATTTCATTAGAATAATCATCTCTTTGTATAAGAGATTTTATCCTATCCTTAAAAGAATACTTATGTTTCAACCACTAAACATCAGATGTTGCTGAAATTGAATAAAAAGTCGTGTATAAAATATATACTTATACAAATGTAAATTACTCTTATGTGACCTATATTTAATTTACACATTCAACGATTTTACTATTTTCATTTGGAAAACCGATTTGGTGATCTTTCTTAAGTAGTTAAAAATAAATTCCCATCTGTTTCATTAAAAAAAAAAAAAAAAAGCATATTAAAAACTTAAATTACCCGAAAATTAGCTATTTTGTTTAAAAAATTACGCTTTAAAATAATGCGAGTCACTTGAATTTTCCTTTGTTGATATTTTTTGAAATATAGTTGCTTGGCTATCATTTAATTAAAAAAAAAGAAAGAAAAAAAGAAATGCATTAGAAATTTTTGTAAAAAATGAGAAATTAAAATGTTTTATATCTTTCAAATTAATGCGTAAAATTTCCCACTCATTTATACAATTAATTTCGAAATTCTAATAAATATATTGGCAAATTTTCAAAGCGATCGGATTAAATTAAGATCTCCATTTCGTTAATTTAGCATCCATAATTTAGCATTTACAATTATGTCAATGCGTGAATTTCTTTTCGGTGAATGTTAAAATTAAAAAATCGTCTGACTTCCCATTGAAAAATATTTTTCGAACGAATGAACCAAATTTAACCAAAAACTATACAGCTAATTCCGGGTACCTCGCCAACATACCCACTAAAAATCAACCTAATTGAACCCTTTTTGTGGCAGTTATCGCGGAACAGACCGACAGACAAACAGACAAACAAACAAACAAACAGAAACCAAAAACTTTTTGGGTCTCAACTGATAAAGAATACTTTTTGGAATCGTGGATAACTCGGAAGAGGTTACTGCTTATTTCCGTTCCTTGTTAGATGCGTTCGTAATTATATAAATACGTAGCACCTATAGTAGTCGTCTGGTCCGTCCGTCTGTCTTGTCTGTCCGTCTTTCCGCATGTAACAACGCAAAAACTACCTAACCGAATGGTTTGAAATTTAATATATATTATCGTTGTAGAATTTTGTCGAGTCATTTCAAGTTTTATGAAAATCGAATCAAAACTTATAAAGATATTAATAAAAGTTTTCTTTTTTCTGTTAAATACTATCGTACGTATTCTATATAATAAAAGAGCAAGTCATGTGACTGAGGAAAACAAATACGGGCTAACCACATCTTTTTTCATATGCCAGGCGGCCATTTTTATTCAAAATTATTTTTTCGAATAAAATTGCTTAAAAGTTACATTTTTAAAAAGATCGTTGAAAAAAAATTGTTTGTTTGATAGATGAGTTACATTAAAAAAATTTATAGATTCTGAGATAACTTCAGTGGAAATTACGTTAACAGTCGAATATCTCAATCCATTGCAGTAAATAAACACAGGAGATTCTTTCATTATGAGTCATAAAATTATTAAACCATGGACGTAATCATTCGCAAAGCAAGATCTCCATGTTGAATTTTACATTGCTGTCTGGTGTAGAAAAAAAATTCGCATTTGTAAACGTGGCATACGTAATAAGGAAAAGAAAAGGCATATTCATTTCGCTCATGGCAGACGATATAATTCATTTCACTGAAATAATAAGGATAATAATTCTTAATAAGGATAATTCTTTACATTGTGAAACTAGTTATAGTACGAAACGAACGCACCTCATTTGTCCCGTTTAATGGACAGTTTCCAACTTGTTTTACACTGAAGAGAGTATGGCGTTTATCTCTTAAACAAGTAAATACGTGACAAAATTATAAAATACTTCCTATCCCACGTTTAACGTATACAATTTCCAACTTGTTATATTGTATTTTCGTAGATTGAAAAACATTTGTCTCTGTTTATATGTGTATTTTTCACACAGTTTTAAGTTTTAAATACTTTCTTTTATTTTGCTTAATTTAGCAGCGTTATTGCTTTTTACGTAAAAAAAGCAATAGATAACATCAACGTCTCCCAGGAAGAAAAAAAAAACAAAGAATAGAAAAACAAAGAATATGAAGTGAGAATTCGAATAAAGATCAGATCAGACGGAAATTATGTTGTTTCAGATATAGCACAGTAGACAAAGTTAAAAAAAAGGCCCTTTCTTTACCGCTGAATAAAACATGCGCTTCTTGGAAAGTAGATGAAAAAAAAAGAACTTTAAATTTAGTGAAGTGCTATATTTTTAAAGAAAACACTGAATTATAATGTAGCATCTCTAACATGCATTTGAATCAAATAATGCATGAGAAAGAAATAATATTATTAAATTACACGAGCCCAGTAAGCGAATTTACTTTATAAAATGAGATTGCCTTCTCAAAAACTAGATGCAGAATATTATATATAATATTCAAATGCAGTGAAAAAAAAAAAAAAAAGGATGAATATTGTTTTACTTTATAATGTTGTTCTAGTACTTTTGTTGTAGTAAGTTATGCATGGTGGTGAAAGGTATGTGATATTTAAAAAAAAATCAATAAAAGAATCTAGAAACACACTGTAAAAAAAAAAAAAAAAAATGTTTTTTAATGTAGAGAAATATATATATATAAAATAATTACAAAAAAAAAAAAAAGAAAAGAAAAGAAAAGAAAAGGAAAAAACTTAAACAATCACCTCTTTCGAGTTAGACGCCATTTCAAAAAATCGTTTTTATCATTAAAAATCTTTGAAACCAATGTATTTTCGATATTTAAAGATGCATTTATATAAAAAAAAAAATGTTGGCTGCCATTGATTTTCGAAAAATTTTCTGGGGAGTTTTTATAGCGAGTTATTCAGTTTTCTGAGCCCGGAATATAGCTTTGGTGGATGTTATCCATTCTCAAGTAACCATTTTCATGTTCAACAAATATGTTTTACACAACCATGATAGATTCACAACGTTAACATTAACATTAAAATTAATATCATTTTGTTACTTTTGCATGCATAAATTCAATTAGGCAGCTGGAAATGTTTAATTAAGAGTGCATAGCATCCAAAAAACAGATATTCCGTCTGGAGAAAACTGATTAATACACTATAAAAACTACTTGAAAAAGTTTCCGAAAATCAGTGGCAGCAAAATAAACATATAAATTCTTCTTAAAACTCGAAATTATATTAGTTTCTGAGGTTTTTAAACACAAAGAACGTTTTTCGGAACTGGTGGGTAACTCGGAAGAGGTTATTGTATAGATTGTTCCTTGTTATATTATTTTCTTAGAGTGAGGAACATTTGTTTTCTTTACAGTAAATTTTTCACATCAGTTATAAATATATATACACAGTGTGCCCGCTAAAGTCCGTTGTCATCACAATAATTTCTGAATGACAAGAGTCATAAAAGTGGGGTCTAGGTATAGTAAAGTTGCCATGCGCTACGCAAGAAAACCAATTACAGCGCCATCTGGTGGCTAAATTTGGAGTTAGCGTTCTTATTTCAAAAACGGTACGAGATACGGGAAAAAAGTCAATTACAAAGTTGTTCGGCGTTATCGATTTATTACAAAAAAAAAAACATCTTGCTCACAAAAATGATACAAATGAAAAGCACAACGCGCTCATGTGTCTGATCGCGTTGTACAAAACTGCACTTATCGGAAATGAGGCTCATCTATCTGTGTTACTCAAAATGGTGTCCTTCAGCAACAATACACATCTGGACACGGTATTACACTTCCCGGTGCACATTATACAACATGGCAGGTGACACGCTGGCACAAGCATCCGTAATATGGTTTCGAAGTTCCTGCAATGTTGGTGGAGGGAATGCATACTCTGGCTGTTTCATGTATCCCCACCACTTATACAAAATGGAAAAAAATAAAATACTTTTTCATGGTATGTGATATTAAGATTTATTTATGTAAAGATGAATACTGTATATCTACTGACAATTGAAACTCTGGAGTGTGACCTTTTCTTTTTTCTTCCGAATTATGTCGCGTTACAATTTTGGGAGTTTCGAACCGAATAAATATAGGCATTTTACGCCTGCTACTTTTAACATTACTTTACAGAAGGCGTCTTCTCTTACTAAATCGATGATGCCGAACAACTTTGTAATTGAACTTTTTCCTGTATATCTTACCGTTTTTCAAATAAGAACGCTAACTCCAAATATAGCCGCCAGGTGGCGCTGTAAGCGCTTTCCTTGCGTAGGGCATATCAACTTTACTATACCTAGATCCGACTTTTATGACTATAGCTCTTGTCGTTCAGAAATTATTGGGGTGACAACGGACTTTAGCGGGAACACTCTCTCTATATATTGTTTGCTTAATTTTACAATGTTAATGCTTTTTACGCAAAAAAGATAATAGATAACATCAATGTAGTTTTCGATTATGTTTTCGGTTCTCCCCGGAAGGAAAAAAACCAAAGAAAAGAAAAGCAAAGAATATGAAGTTAGGATTCGAATGGAGATGAGACAAATTATGTTGTTTCAGATATAACACAGTAAATGGGGGAAAAAAGAAAAAAAAAACACTTTCTTTACTGCTGAATAAAACATGCGCTTTCTTGAAAATTAGATGTAAAATAATTTTTTTATATCACACTATGTTTTTTAAAGAAAACATAGCATCGCTAACATGCATTTGAATCAAAAAATGCACGAGAAAGAAATAGTCTTATTAAATTACACGAGCCCGGTAGACAAATTTACTTTATAAAATAAGATTTCCTTCTCAAAAGTTTTATGTAGAATACTATAGATAATATTCAAATGTACTGAAAAAAATGACGCATATTGTTTTAGTTTTTAGTTTTGTTTAAACTTTTGCTCTAGTAAGATACATACGGCGGTGAAAAGTATGTGACATTTTAAAAAACTCAATATAAAATCTGGAAATACAATGCAAAAAAAAAAAAAAAAAAAAAAAAAAAAAAAAGTCAAATTGTTCTTAATGTAGAAAAATGTAATATAACCACGAGCGAAAATAAACAAGTTCCGTTTTTATCGGAACTTGCATTTTTAGCATAATTAAACTTCTAATAATTTTTAATCGTTCTTAAAAGCCGCAAAAGTGATAAAAGTTCGTAAAATAATGCAGTGTGTTTTATTTTAAATTTCTAAAGAGTTTGCCAAGCTAATTTAAATTCTTCAGTATGTTCTAAGATTTTCTTCATATCCTCTATTCCGATGTCTAAATAAAGATTGGATTAAACCACAATATACTTGTCTTCATTTACGGACTGCTCCATTGTCTTCCAGATCATTTTTAAGTAAGATGCATTATTTTATTAATATTATGCTATTTCTCTTCAAGAATGTTTTTTGATCTAAAGAACAATTAATTGGGATTATTCCTCACAATGAACCAGCAACAAAATTTAAAACCACGTGACAGTAGCCATTTCGGTTTTGAGAACAAACAGCCTCAACGACAAGCACACTTCAACTGCATGCTTGAACCGAGAAACACACTTGAAAACAAACAGGGAAGCGCAGATTGCGGTTTTGAATGGACAAATTACGTCGTGTTTATATTGTGTTTTCCATAACAATGCAGTATATGTATTTTTCTGAATATTATACTTCGTGATGTCCTTAATAACATATTTAAAAAAAAAAAAGTTATTTCGTCATTGCATAAAAATTGACGAGAATTTTTTTGAAAGAATTAAAAAAAAAAAAAAAAACCTAAGTTTGCAGTTTTTAACGATATAGAAGTTCCGCTAAATAGTTTAAAGTATTGCTTAAACTTGAAGTGGTAATATTCAATTTTAAAATAATACATTTATTACTAAAGTAGAACACAATTATCTCCTCCTCCCCTTTTTTGCCCAAAAACCTGCCGGATATTTTTTTAAAGCTTTCTTCATTTTATAACTAAGCAAACTTGACATTGTATAAACGAATACTTTTCCTGTGTGTTTTACCATATTATTGAATTACAATTTATTGAAATTTAATTATTATAATTAAATATTTATATAATAACGCCAGGAAATGCATGCAGACTTTTATGATGTCATTTAAATACTGACTTTTATGATGCATATTTGTAATGCATCATAAAAGTTACATCATTTACTTCATTTACATCATTTTACATCATTTACATCATTTTGCATCTTTACATCATTTTACATCATTTACATCATAAAAGTCTACACATATCTAAATTTCTATCGAAGTAATTGGAAATTGAATTAATTTCTAAATTCTATTGTGCATATATATAACGGTCGAAATCAAGCCGTAATTTCGTTCCAACTCCATAACTTTTTTACATTAAAACTGAAGCAATTGGACGCTGCTTTGTGCATTGCGTGAATTCTTTGTAAATATTTAAATACGTTCGTGTGAACGAAATGCTTCTTTCTCCCTGATGATTCAATAGTTTTCTGATACAAAGTTTTTTAGATCAATGCACGTTGCATAGAAACTGTACAGATTGAAGTTCTAGGACTGTGCGTTTTTCAATGAATTACCAACAATAATGTCGTGCGTCAAGCCATTAAATCATTTTGTTATTAAATAATTTCAGTTGAGATCTATGTTGCTTTTAGATAATAAAAAAGTTTAACAGAAAATTTTACAAATTGCTTGTAATAGTGGATTTCCAATAATAGCTGAAACGCGAGAGTTTTTTTAAAAGCTGTTTTCAAATCTAAACTTTCTATTTTCTGACACACATTTTAAAAATTCCTTTTTGTTCGCAAACTTACCAAATTTCTAGTTGCTCTTATTAAGAAACTATGTAATCAAATTGATTTTCCGTTCTTCACTAAAAGCAGATTTTTCAAAAAATGCTGTCCAAGTTGGTGTTTTGAATAGAATTTCTGAAACGACAGTGCATGTAAGGAAAAAAGACTGAAGTCTGGAGACAACAATCGCTCATAACTCAAAATGTAATTTAAAACTGAAAAAAAAAAACTATTCGATTACAGGTTACTTCAATAATCATGCCGGAAAGTATCATGCTTTTATGTTTAACAAGAACGAATTAAATAAAAAAAATAAAAAAACCCGACTGCGTAAAAAGCGAACTAAAAACGGAGCATCTGACTGTAAAATAGTCTAGGAAACATCACCTTCATTTTGAAAGACCTATCCAATGATATGCACTCAATATGGTGCGTAATTTTTTTTTCGTCTCAAACGCCATTTTGTATTTTACTGCCGCCATTTTGAATTTCTGAAAACAAAACCTTTCCTATAAGTCTTCATTTTGAAAGACCTATCCAATGATATGCCACTCAATAGGGTGCGTAATTTTTTTTTTCGTCTCTACCGCCATTTTGTTTTTTTATGGCCGCCATTTTGAATTTCTGAAAACAAAACCTTTCGTATAAGTCTTCATTTTGAAAGACCTATCCAATGATAGTCCACTTATGGTGCGTAATTTTTTTTTCGTCTCTACCGCCATTTTGTTTTTTATGGCCGCCATTTTGAATTTATGAAAACAAAACCTAGCCTATAACCATCGGACGGTTAAGACGAATCGATAGAGACCTCATTCATTAAAATCCATCCAGCCGTTGGAATGTTTCGAAGGTATACAAAAATCCACATACCCAGATACGCGTCAAACACATACCCCTTCTTGGCAGTCGGGTAAAAACGAGTCAGCAAAAATTTCGCATTATAGAGCGGAGAAAAATATTTTTTTTTGAGACAGCCTTACAATTGCGTTTTATGAAATTTTAAGATAACATTTACAAATAATTAATAATGTATCCCACTTTTATATGGAAGAACATTTTTATAGATATTTTTACAGATATTTCAAAGTATTTTTACAGATTAATACTTTGTAGCCTTTGTATTGGTTTAATCACTGACATTTCGACTGTTTCTCTATAAGGAAGGACGTGAGTATAAAAGATTTTAAAAAATGACAGTTTCTTTGGTCTAAATTTTGTATAAAAACGGTTTAATGCAAAACGTGCCGATAGTGCAAAATGGGTCAATAAGCCTCGAATTAATAACTTCATAACGATAAATGTATTGTAAGTGATTATAGATTGCTCGTGAAAGAAGAAATTTTCACAAGTTTATTAACTTATCACTGAAACTTACAGCAGTAAATTACTTTAAATTTCAAGCAGGTTCAGAGCATTGCTAAATTTTTCTACTTTTGGTATCGCTATTTTAAAACAAAAATGTCCGTCCTACATTTCTTTAACATCTAAAATAGACGTATACCAGAAATTTTACTGTTTTATAATAGCGGTAGCAAAGGTAGAAAAAATTAGGAACGCTACGAGTCCTGTTCAGGTTTTGATCAAATCATCAGAGGAACTTCCGGTATTATGGAATACCGTTTATATATTTGGGGCTATACAACATCCCGATATTGTTTAAAACCCGAAAACAGAATACAATTACAAACTTCAACTATCTACGATTAGTTGTTATCCACAAAACATGATTTTACGAGATTTCATCACTTCATAATAATAATAAACGTATTTTGTGGGTATTATGAGATAGTCGGAAAATATGGAATAGGGGGTTAAAAATGAAGAAAACAAACAAAATTTGGCAAAAAAAACAAAAACAAAAACAAAATAAATAAAATAAAAAACAAAAAAACAAACAGATGTAATGGTATCAAGAGAGCATGATCAAAATATAGTGTCTAGGTGGTCAACCAATATACTTCAGTATGAACTGAAGTAACTTCAGATTTGCAGAAATCACAAATAGAAGATCTGCCTTTGCGCCACCATATATTATAAGATATTGGTGTACTATATAACCCGACACACCGCCGGTTTTTGAAAAAAAATACTGTAGGTTATTGGTGTGAATCGCGAGCTAAAAAACGAGCATTTCATCATAAGCTGTTAGTATTTCGGTGTATATTATGCTTAATTCCAATGTAAAAATATTACTTCTAATAATGAATATATTGAAAAAATATCTCCTGAAACTTTCCAAACACGAAAATCAAATATTTATTCACACAACGCGACCGACGAACTACGCGATTTGGGGGCCATTCTGGAAATGTTCTTAAGTAGTTCATAATATTGCCGCTTGGTGGCGGCATTTTACCAAACAGAAACATTGGTATCCCAAATTATCCGGCTATTCCATAATACCTGAAGTTCCTGTATTTTCATTAGTGGCGTATGTTGACCGTAGACCCAAACAAGTGGGTAAGTGTGATCGAAGATACCACAAAGGGTTTCGTTTAATATTCCTTCCAAAACACTTTATCCTTTCTTCAATAAATCCAAGTAAATTTCATTTTCCAAAAAAAAAGTCGTGTTTTTTATTAAGTAAAAATTTACCGGTCTATTTTTCTCGTTTTTTCGAAAATCTGAACCAGGCCGATAGCGGGCGAAGCCCGCTATTATATTCTGTCATAATAATATCTGTCATGTGAGCTAAATGCGATATTAAAAAAATCAATTTCAAAATTAAACATGTTGTATAGAGACCTTCAAAATGTTAAAGTATGCCAATATTTCCATAATCGGGTTTTTATCATGATTCAATACGTTTCTCAAACTCATATATTTACTATTCTCTATTACTCTTATTGATATTCTCTTTGTATTATTCTCAAACATTTGAAAAGTCCGTTAAACTTCCAATAGGACGTCAGATTAATTTTCTTTTTAATTCTCTAAGATATCATATTAAGCTGCTTTCTGTATTTACACATACTCATACTCCTTGTATTATTGAGAAATGTTTGAAAATTTCCGTTTTATTACCAATATGACGTCATTTTAATCTTTTTTGCAATTGGTGAAACTTTGTATTTAATTTTCAGTTTTTACGTGAAAATCTTTCAATAGAAAATTAATTATTGTAGAAATAATTTTATCGTGGATTTTTAATTGTTGGCAACTGCTATAACGAAAAATGTTTAAATTTAATAGGAAAAGGCTGTTAGATTTTTGGTTTTTTATCTCTCTATATTGAAATAATACGATTTTTTCAAATTTTACAATTTTGAGCTTCACAGTACAAATTCAGCTATATGTACAAAAAATGTCATGCTTGTAATTTACATAGTTTCTGAGAAGCGGCTCTGTGATGGACAGACAACGTAGCGGGGGTATTAGGGTTTCGTGAGATGAACGAAACCCTAAAAAATCCAATGACTAATTAATTATTTTAAAGATTCGTTATAACATTTTATTGCATTACAAAATATCAAAACAGCAAAATTTTATTACACTAATCAAGTAAAATAAAGATGTTAAAATAGTATAAATATTCAATATTAAAAACTGTCAAATTTTGAGTTGTGAAATTTCTAATAAACGAACTATTTGTTTTTCATTTATTAACTGATTAACAGTTTATGAACAGACTATTAATGCAGCATCATTTAAAAATAGTTGCTGTTTTCTGTCTCTAGATACGGTTATAGTTTATGCTTCTATTTTAATTAATTTATTTTTAACTGCCTTATTAATAATTTCCATTTTCAAGTGGATGAGGGAAATCGATTTTGACATTTACGTTCTACAAGTACACTGAATCCAAATGTTTGATGGAATACCAAATTTTGTTACGAACGGAACATTTTTCGAAACATAAATGGATTTATTTAATCTTTATTTTAAATAGAAGACAAATTTGTCTAAATTTAATGAATTTCATGCCTAAAAAAAATTAATTTCGAAAAATAGTAGCAAACATATTATCAATACATTTTCATCGCACACAAACTTTGCTTTCTTATGTGTATGTTAACTTTTCAATGTTATGAAGACATGTCACACGTTTTTACTAAAAGTTACTTCATTTATAGTTATTTCTACAGGATTATTTCTATAGAATTCTATAGGATTGTTATCTAATAATTTTTCTATGTTGATGAATAAATTATTTCAGTCGAAAAAAGTAATTTATTTGTTTGAATGTTGAAGTGAAACTATGTTCCATTAAAAAAATATATTAACCTAGCTATTTATGGTGAAGTTAGTATTAGTTTGTTTATAGTGACCGGGAATTTAACTCTTTACAAAGGTTTCATGAATATCAGATAATCCGAACCTTTCTATTTAAGATCACTCGTCATGACAACGATAGTTACAACGTTTTTAATGAAACATAGTTTCACTTCAACATTCAAACAAATAATAACTTTTTGCAACCGAAATACATTACTCATCAACATAAAAGAGAATTAAGATTGCTGCCACTCGATAGACCTAAAAACTAACAATGAAAGTTAAAGTTTAAACACCGAATTTTGGGTGGCATGTTACTAGCAATTAAAAAAAAGTGTATAAACGTGTGCCTTTATCATATGAAAGACTTTAAAATAATGTGTGTAACTATATTAATGTGTGTAAGTAATAAACTGTGTGTAACTATTGCTCAAAATTTAGTGATTTACTTCAGGAAGGGTATTACAAATTCATTAAATTATATATTAAAATTAAATTTTGCCATAATATCTCCGTGATACTTTATGAATTTTATGAATACGTTAGGAATTTTATGAATATCGTAATATATTACTTTTTGTAGAGAGAAATAGTCACAAGAAGTTGTGTCTTGTGCAAGTGATATACAAAGCTAACTTTTTGTGTACACATAAAGTCAGTTTTGTACACAGGTTAAATAGACAAACATATTTAGTTAAAAATGTTTGAGATTATGCACTTCAAACAGTTTTTAAAGCAAAAAAATATAATTATTCATACTCCAAATCATTGTATAATACTGGCAGCTGGAGTGACAGTATTATACTGTAAAATCAACATTTTTTTTTTCTTGCTTAGTGTACACCGTATTTTCCTCTATTGCTTGTACAGGATCACATACTGCGACTTTCGGATATCTTTTAGTCTAATGAAAAAAAAAATGAATTGTAAACGAATAAAATATTAACGATATTCAAATGGTAAAATGTATGATTTCATTACGAATTGAGTAACGTTAGAAGGGGCCGGAAGTGAACAACTTAAAACAAACTAAAGGTAAGAAACAGTTTTTTTAAACAATGCAGTTTGTAGTTACTTTTCTAAATTTTAAATTCCTCATTTTGTGACCTATTAAAAAAATATATAATAATAATTTATTAATTAATAACTCGTTATAATTATTTTTAACATGCAGTAAAACCTCCATTCAGGGACACTCCCAAATAGTGGACACTTTTCCGATTCCAAACACCTATTTATTTTTACCTCTGAACATTCCGCTGAACTTCCGCTATCCGGAAACCTCCCAATAGCAAATAAATTCTGTGCGCCGGAGGTGTCGTTATTCAGAGGTTTTACTGTATAAAAATTTTGCAGCGTCATAATAATTTTATAATATTAAGTCATAATTTATACTCATTATTTTATAATAATGAGTTATTATTTTATATTACAGAAAAACCTCAATTACGGACACCTCCATTTAGTGGACACTTTTTTAAATCCCCAACACCTATTTACAGTAAAACCTCTGAAAAGCGGGCACCTTGGTACCACTGAATCTGCCCGCTATATTGAGGTGTCGGCTATTCAGATGTAAAAATATCCAAATATATATAGGTGTTGTGCATTGAAAAAGTGTCCGCTATTCGTGAGTGTCCGTTATGGTCGTTTTACTGTATATCTGTATATTTTGAATGCTCAGTAGTGGACTCCTCCGAATAGCGAATAGATTCCGGTGTCCCGAAGTGTCCGCTTTTCAGAGGTTTTACTGTATTATTATTAGTCACTATTACATAACATTAAGACATACTATTTTAATACAACATTAAATTAATTACTCATTAAAAAAATACTATTTCAACAGGTGGTTTTCCTGAGTAAATGCCGTTCAGGCAATCTTGCTTAACAAATATACTCTGAGATACAGAGTTATTCGAAAAATGTTTCATAAATCTAGTTATCTAAAAATGGCGGCTCTACACCGTATTATATGTAGCTTTTGCTTACAGGTTTAGAAGTTCTGCAAGCAGATATCGACCTGTTACGCTGTATGCAAGGGGGAAGGGGGGATACATCTACCTGTAAAGGGAGGGGGGAGAGAAAATAGGTAGATAGTCTGTTTACTCATTTTGAGGCGCAATGAATATTTTATTTTCAAATCTCGGCTGCCGGGGCTTTTGTATTATTCTAGCAGCGCTCGCAGCGTTCTACGCAACTCTGTAGGCGAGTCGATGAGGGTTCTGCAATATTTTCTTGTTTCCTTTTTAGTAAAATTCAGGCGAAGTTTGCGGCTTTCCTTGTATTTTTTGCGGATATTTTTCTTTTCTTGTTTCTTCTTTTTTTAAGAATGTTCGATAGTTGGAGTGGCAGAAGTGAAATAGGTATTGTTTTCAGAAGCAAATGCAAAATTTCAGTTGTGAATTTTTTTTACGAAGTTGCAACAATGTGTCTTGTTTTTGTACTTTTGCGTATTTGTTTGGAATTCATGTTCATTTCAAGAAACTGCTAGATTATTTCACTTTGAATTCACAAGTTTTACTCAATTATTAATTTAAAAAAAGATGTATTAAAAATTATAGTTTAGAACACCTGATTTGAAATAATCTTTTTAAATTTTGTTAAATCTTTAAAATTGTAATTGTACAGCTACACTGTACAATTACTATGCAAGCTAGACTGTAAAAAAAGACAAATGTTAATTAATATAGGAAAATATAATATAACAACGGATGAATAACCTCTTCCCAGTTACTCGTGATTCCAAAAAGCGTTCTTTATCTGTAGAAACATGATAAACCAATGTATTTTCGAGATTGAAAGAAGCATTTACAAACAAGACGTGAATGGCCAAAGGATTGAAATCCGTGTTTCTATTATACACTCACAGCGTTTTTTCGCGTTTTGCCGTGATTCTTTGACTTTCGTAAAAGGAATCCTGTTTCCAGTCTTTTAACCGTGCATATATATAAAAAATTTCTCTGGTATTTTTGAATTTTTCCCGAATTTAGTAAGATTCTTTTAGTGTTTTATCGCGTTTTGTTGCTGTTTTTTTTAGTTTTTTTTTTTTTCTGAAACGGAAAAAAAATATATTTTGGTAAATTTTGCTAATTCCATGATTAAATACAAGTTGGAAGAAGGCCAAACTTGCTTCTATATGAATGGTAACAATGGTGTTGAAAAATTAAATTTAATCTGAGTCGAAATAAAAATATTTTAAAGTTCGTTTGATTTGCGACTGGAGCGGGCGTAGCTCGCTTCGCCATGTATCGCCAAAACTTATAGTTCCAGACTTTAGAACGATGTTCCTAAATTCTGGTTCGTTTAATTACTTTCATTTGGTGAAAAACTAACAAGCGAAGCGGCCAAAGCTCCGTCAAGTAGGAAAATAAGATACAGATGATAATTCATTAAAATGATAGTAGAACTGGTCTCAATAAAACAAAATAAAATAATGAAATACACCAAAACAGGAATTAACCTCTACTCTTTTCAAATTCAGTTTTACCATACCTGCGATTTGTCATTTATCGTATACGATCTGCATCTTTCGTATACGATATACGACATACAACTCAGAGCAACAGGTCCTGAAAGGCAGTTATTTTCCCTTATAATACCAGTGTCAGTTCTTTCCAAGAGATGTTTTAATATGTGGAGGTGTTTCGTTTATTATAAATTGACACATTGGAAGTGCGCTTTTTCATTATTAATTCACGCAACACTAATGCATTTTGGATATACAGAGAAGAGATCTTTCATGTTGTAGCACATTCAGCAGTAGAGGGAATTTTACAGTAAGATGGGTGTTGCATTCATTTCTTTCTTTCTTTGATAATAAACAAGTAATATAAAAAAAAAAATTAAAGTCAATTCCTACTTTTTAATCATAAATATATAAAATAAACCCGTGCAGCATTCATGTCCCACGTTATCTTTATTGAACATTATTTTATAATCATCGTTACGGTATTGTATTTCTGTAGCATCACTCATTTGAGATAAATCTTTCATTTCATTTATGAAAACAATGGGAGAAATTTTTTTCTCCCATATAAAAATTAAAATTAAATAATTAAATTTAATGAATGAATTAATATTTGAAAAAACTGTATTAACATCAATTGTCATCCAGTACAAGTTAAAAAAAATTTATTTGAACTTGAATGGTTGAATAGAAAATATTTTATTAACGATTGGAAATTCCAACAAGATATATATAGAGAGAGTGTGAGCTAATAGTAGGAATTTAATAATGAATATCTAAATAGAAAATCTCCCAGCTGAAGCGAAATTGATGAAATCAATTTTTCAAAATTTTATAGCTTCCAATTCTTGCGATTTTTTACGAGTTATGCAAACATGTTTTAAACCAGAAATTTCCTTACCAAAATCTACGCTGTAAAAGATTTTGGTCAAAAATTACGGTACATATACTGACAACTTTGTGACCTGTTTATATACCGTAATTTAACTGGACGGTATATGTACCGTAAAATATTTAAAGTATATGTACCGGCTGTACTCCCCCCTCTCCCCAGGCCTGCACGCCTTATACGTAACAAGAGCAAGAGCATCACTTCTGGGGTTGCCGTACACCGAGGCGGGGCTACCAGCTTTTTCCTTACTGAAAAATAATTATTTTACGGTATACGTAGCGATTTTTTACGGAAAAACAATCATTTTACGGTATAAATACCGTTTATAATCGAAATGGCATATATACGGTTTTTTTACTCTTAATATACCTTAGAAGTACGGTACTCATACCGTAAAGAGTGAAAACGGTACAAGTACCGTTGATTTACTGTACATCTACTAAAATTTTACGAAATTTTTTTACAGTGTATCTTGTTTCTATGTGATACTTATTTGACTTCATTTAATAAGTAAAAATAACTGATACGAAATAGGCTTATTTGTCTTGCAGAAAAACGGAAAGATTGGAAGGTATAAGCCTTATTAAAAAAAAAAAAACTTACCTACTCCGCTCCCCCACCCACACTAGACTTGAGACGCGAGCCCGAGTTAAGAACGGGCTTATTTTTTATACCAGTCTTCGTGCTCGGGCGGGCTCAGCCTCAAAGTAAAAATTACTTTATTCACAAATTGAAAAAACTTGCCATTTGAGAAACAAGATTGTAGTCTAAGATTCTAAAAGTGTTATGCAATAATTTAAAAATCAGTTTCAAAGAGGAATTGAATTGTTATTGGTGGGATATAAGGAGAAATATTCTATGTGATTTTGAAGCGTTGTTGGCACGGTCAGTGGTATTAACATACAGAAGCCGTGGGACATTTCTTGTCTATCCTCGCTTAATGTTTGAAATCCTTTTCCAGAAGCACTGCAGAGCATAACTCATCTGTTTCTACTTTAGATGTACAATGATATATGAAGAAAATAAGAATTGGTACTTCTGCAGATTCCTGCCATTGGTTTTGCATAAATAATAAATTTTCTATGTTAAACAGATTTTCAGAGATTTGAAAATGACGAGATGATTGAATCATGAAGGAGTATTTGGAATACTTCTAATGTAAACTAGTCGTTGGGGGCCACCGTAAAATTTACCCATCATGGATATGCATAACATAAAATATGAAAATAAAACATGTGTAAACTATTTATAAAATGCATTGCCATTCGAATAAAATCGTGGCTTGATGACGTCATAAACTTTAAATGCTCTATTACTGAATAGCGTAAAAGAAACACCCTCATAACTCCAAAAATATTAATCATATTAACTAACGGTTTACTGCGTCAGATGTTGCGTCTCATTTCCAATTAAAATATATATTTGAATTGAAATTTGAATGAAATACAGTATCATGAAAACTCGAAGAGTGTGGGAAATAGGATTACAAATATCTCGGCAACTCATTATCCGATGGACTTCATTCTTTATGCAAAATGTATGTATTTTTATTGTCTTTTATATTCTCTCCTTAAAATAAACAATTTCAAAAATTTGTATGCACCTTTTATCAGAACGAATATTTCGTGAGTCCGAAAAAATTAGTTCCGGGTAATCGAGGTTACTGAAATTTAATGAGCCCCATTATTACATATTATATCCCATTATTACATACTAAGTATATATTAAATTTCATGTCTCTTTCTCCATTTTTTCGGGAGATAGAGCGTTTACAGACACACACAGACACACACATTGACGGACGGCAAAATTTTTTTTCTAAAAATATGTTTTTCGGAATCTCCAGTGTCTGAAACGTGTAAATCCGTCAAAATTTTTTTTTTCGATTTTCAAAACGATTACAAGACTTACCCTATATTAGGTACGATGGGTAATTAATACTTTTACTTACCCATCATACGTAGTATAGGGTAAGTCTTGTAATCGTTTTGAAAATCGAAAAATTTTTTTGACGGATTTACACGTTTCAGACACTGGAGATTCCGAAAAACATATTTTTAGAAAAAAAATTTTGCCGTCCGTCTGTGTGTCTGTGTGTCTGTGTGTGTGTGTGTCTGTAAACGCTCTATCTCCCAAAAAAATTGAGATAGAGACTTGCAATTTGGTATGTACTTAGTATGTAATAATGGGAAGAAGCCTATTTCATTTCAATAACCTCGATTAACCGGAACAATTTTTTTCGGACTCTCGAAATATCCGTTCTGATAAAAGGTATATAAAAATTTTCGAAATTGCTTATTTTAAGAAATGAATGTAAAAGACAATAAAAAAACATAAATTTTGCATAAAGCATGAAGTCGATCGGATAATTAGTTGCCGAGATATTTGTAATCCTATTTTCCACACTCTTCGATTTTTCATGACCCTGTATTTCATCCAAATTTCACTTCAAAGATATATTTTAATTGGAAATTTGATGCTTAATCAGATGCAATAAACCGCTAGTTAATAGGATTATTATTTTTGGAGTTATAAGAAAAAACCTCTTTCAAGCAATTCAGTAATCGAGCCTATAAAGTTATGACGTCATCAAGCCACGATTTTATTTGAATTGCTATGCATTTTATAAGTACTTTACACATTTTTGTTTTAATATTTTACATTATGCATATCCATGATGGGTAAGTATTACGGTGGCCCCCAACGACTAGTTTAGTTTTAATGTAAAACCATAAAAAATTCGGTTTTAAAAACCATAAAAAAAATCGGTAAACTGTATCTCAGTTTTCAAACAAATTGCACTTGAAAGTACACCCCTACCCCCTATTCGATGGTAAAAAATAAAATTATGCGACGTTTAGAAGTAATTAAATTTGCGAAAAAAGTGAAATGGATTTCTTAAATCGTTGCCACCGTCTATATGTTGTCATCATTACTGGCTGACATGTATTTTCTTTATGACATGGATTTTTGTCTACAGCCAATTGAACATGATTTATGGAAGAGAGAGAACATTGGCTCAAAGGGATTTTAAATCCTTAAGGGAGTCGGTAAATCTGATCTCAAATTCCACTATGGGTTAAACTTATGTGCATGTTATGCTGTGGTATTTTCATAACATCGCACCAGGTAATTAATATTTTTAACTTCTTAGTTTTGTATATTATTCTTAAAGAATGTCTCTTTTTACTTACCCATCATACGTAGTATAGGGTAAATCTTGTAATCGTTTTGAAAATCGAAAAAATTTTTTTTACGGATTCACACGTTTCAGACACTGGAGATTCCGAAAAATACATTTTTAGAAAAAAAAAAAAATGCCCTCCGTCTCTCTGTGTGTGTGTGTGATGTGTGTGTCTGTAAACTCTCTATCTCCCGAACAAATTCAGATAGAGACTTGAAATTTGATATGTACTTAGTATGTAATAATGAGAAGAAACTTATTAAATTTCAGTAACCTCGATTATCCGGAACTATTTTTTGTCGGACTCTCGAAACATTCGTTCTGATAAAAGGTATATAAAATTTTTCGAAATTGTTTTTTTTAAGGAGTGAATATAAAAGACAATAAAAAAACATAAATTTTCCATAAAAAAATGAAGTTGATCGGATAAGGAGTTGCCGAGATATTTGTAATCACATTTTCCACACTCTTTGATTTTTCATCACCTTGTATTTCATTCAAATTTCAATTCAAAGATATATTTTAATTGGAAAAGAGACGCTTAATCATACGCAGTAAACCGTTAGTTAATAGGATTATCATTTTTGGTGTTACAAGGATGTTTCTCTTGCGTCATTCAGTAATAGAGCATTTAAAGTTTATGACGTCATCAAGCCACGATTTTATTCGAATTTCAATGCATTTTATAAATAGTTTACACACGTTTTATTTTCATATTTTATGTTATGCATATCCATGATGGGTAAGTATTATGATGTCTCTCAACGATTAGTTTTTTTAGTTGTCAAAATATTTCTAAAATATAAGTTATAATATTGTGTGTTAAAATCTTAGCGAAACTGGGTAAGAGTTTAATACTTCAAATAAAATTAAATATATATTTTAGAAATATTTTGACAACTAAGAAAAATAAGAGACATCCTTCAAGAAGAGTACACAGAAAAGAGAAGTTACAAATAGTAATTTCCTGAGGAGATATTTTAAAAATACGAATGCATCCTACGCCCGTAGGTTTAATATTAGCAATTGAGGGGAATTTGAAATCTCACTGGCCAACCATCTTAACGACAATTGTTGACAGCGTCTGGGCAGATTTCCAAACTTTCACATCTGGGCAAGGAATAATAAAAAAAAATCTCCAATTAAAACCATATCTTTGTACTGATTCAGAAATCAATAAAGGTTTTAAATATTTATTACTTTTAAAAAAGTCCTCAGGAATAATTTTCTTGGGAAAAAAGTGTTACCTATATGAAAATAGGAAAGGAGTTTTAAAAAAGTATAAAAAATTAATATAATCAAACTCCCTACCGAATTACTGTTGGCACTTTTCCAGTATAAGGTCTTTGGCAAAATAGAGAAAATGGCCTTGGCGAGAGAAGAAAATTTGGCAATATATTTTTGACAACCTACTCATTTTTCATATACACAAACAATTTTTTCAATATTTATACTATTTATTTAAAGTGGTTCTCAAATTCCCTGCTCAACAAGGAGGAACTTTCCGACACATTTTCTGACTCATTTTTAAACGTAAAGGCATAAAATTTTTGCTGTTGGAGAAATTTGGAATCAGATAGCATTTTGCATTTTTTGATAAATAAATTACGTATCAAATTATAAGTGATTCTTATCACGTGATGATACGTTTTTCCGTTTTCTCGGGCTGCTGCTAGGACACTAAATTATTGGGGCTCTGGGCAAATGCCCCACTTGCCTATACAAGAATTACATAATCTTTTGAACTGATATTGGAATCCAAATTTACTATTTTCTGACACCTTTCTGAATTCAGTTGAGTTTTTAAACACATTGAATTGGCAGATGATCTTATTTAAAAATCGGAAATTCGGTTCAAAACGCCGACTTAGACAGTATTTTATGAAAGATCGCTTTACTAAAAAATGGAAAAGATCATTCGATTACACAGGTTCTGAATAAGAACATCTGCCAATTTCATGAGTTTTCAAGCACAAAATTACTTCAGAAATGTGTTAGAAAGTAGCTCTTTTGGATTTGAGAACAGCCTTAATATAAAGAAGCCATTTATCTGTATTTATATACAAACAAAAATAAATTGTATATAAAAAACAAAATAATATATATATAAATAACTTGTTTATGTATCTATAAGAATATATATAAACATGTATAAAATTTCATAATTTTGTTTTCACAGCTGGTTATATCATTTGGCAGCAATTCTCACTTTCCGAGGACCGAATTGCGCCAAGCTTTTTAAAA
Organism: Maratus michaelseni; assembly: GCA_963931845.1. NCBI lineage: Eukaryota > Metazoa > Arthropoda > Arachnida > Araneae > Salticidae > Maratus > Maratus michaelseni. The sequence continues at coordinate 192,795,855 of OZ007600.1, forward strand.
ATAAATAAACGCCAATGGTGGAAAAATACCTCCTTTTTTTGTCAGTTCCTACTATTAGCTCACACTCTCTATATATTTATATATCTTGTTCAAATTTTCAATCGTTAATAAAATATTTTCTATTCATCCACTCAAATTCAAATACATTTTTTAAAACTTGTACTGGATGACACTTGATGTTAATACAGTTTTTTCAAATATTAATTAATTCATTAAATTTAATTAATTAAATTTTAGTTTTATATGGGAAAAAATAACTTCTCCCATTTTTTTCATAAATGAAATGAAAGATTTTCCTCAAATGAGTGATGCCACAAAAATAAAATACCGCAACGATGATTATAAAAATTGTTCAAAAAAGATAACGTGAGACATTAATGCTGAACGGGTTTATTTTATATATTTATGATTAAAAAGTAGGAAATGACTTATTATTATTATTTTATATTACTTGTTAACAATATAATTATTTAATCTATTACTGATTTTCACATTACTTTTACTTTGAAGTGGTTATTTGAAATGTTTTAAAGCTACAGCGCATGAAACAAAAGACAACTTTTTTCTTAAGCTTTTTACGTTTGCAAAAACAGTTAAAATACAGTTATCCAAGGCCCTATTCTCAGAAGATTGCTTCAATTTCCCCTTACTCATTGGAAAAAGAGGTATTTTCTAAAAGATATCGACATAAGAGGGTAGAGTTTAGCGGGGAAAGAAACAGCTGCGGCGTTTCCCAAAGGTTTATTCATAATTAATGTTTTCATTACCTGCGCTCTTAATGGTGCTCGATGGATTTTCTGTGTTTTCTTGACGGCCTTGTCTCTGAAACCGACTATCGGTTCTTTTGAAGAAAAGGGAAACAAACTCCGCTATTAAGTATTAACGAACTGAAAAATATGTTTTTTCACCCTAGGATAAGCTTGACACTTTTTCCAATTAACAATTGTAAGAACAAGCTTCATTTATTATTATTATTTTTTTTTTTTTTTCATATTCCACACTGTAAACAAGAAAGAAAAATTGGTATTTCTCCATTATCTCGTCGACCACTTTCCATAAACAAAAATTATCGCCAAACTGTAATGTCAGTAAACAAACGGAAGAATGTTGCCATTAAAATCGCAAAAAATACAAAAAATTCGGAAAAGCCGCACTTACTAAAATGTTAATTATCCGTAACTTTAAGCAGTAAAATTTATAATATATTACTGAAAATGGGAAAAAAAAATTATCTTGAATATTTATTTACTTACATTATTTTTCTTTTTGGCGTTCAATCCTATAGTTTAGCGATAGTTTTTTAGGTACGTTCGTAATTATATAAATACGTAGCACCTATTGTCGTCGCTTGGTCCGTCCGTCTGTTCGTCCGTCTGTCTGTCCGTCTGTCTGTCCGTCCGTCCGCATATAACAACGCAAAAACTACCCAACCGAATGGTTTGCAATTTAAAATATATTATCTTTGCAGAATTTTGTCGAGACATTTCAAATTTTATTAAAATCGAATTAAAACTTTAGGAGATATTAATAAAAATATTTATTAAGAAATTTGATTTTTTTTCTTTTAAATCGGTTCTTTTTTGTTATAGGAGCTTCCGAAGTTTAATCGTCACGCGACCGAGATACTTATTTTATGACAGAAATTAATCTGCAGACGATATAATTCATTTCACAGAATTAAAAATCAGAAAAGATCTGAATATCTATGTAACTAGTTATAGTACGAACGCACCTCATTTGTCACGTTTGACGTACAATTTCCAACTTGTTTGTTATGGAAAGTGGTCGACGAAATAATGGAGAAGTACCGAAAAATCATGCGTGAAGCAGAGATTGTGCTTTCCAAAACATTCATAATGCTATAACAAAACTTCCCCGTTTCATAAGGCGAAATATGATCTCTAAAAAAACATTTTAAAAAACACATTTGAAAACCCAATTTCAGAAACTACCATCTATAATCGGAAAAATATTCAAATTCTTTTGTGAAGCCCTGTATATGACCTATAGATATGTATACATACTGCACAGTGTGCAACAATTTAGTTCAGTTAGAGAACGCATAACTCAGATAAAAATTTCATTTGAGAAATTTCCGTTAATAAACGGAATGTACTTGAATTATTTTGCGTAGCATTGTATATGATCTACAGAAATTATATACACATCAAGTAACATGCAATAAATTATTTACATTTAAAAACGCATAACCACAACTAAAAACGCACTATCAGCAATTATCGTTTCTAGAGTACTGTAACTGAATTATTTTGTGTGTCTGTGTAAAGGAACGATAAAATGCTATGCACACTATATTATGCAGTAAAATTCTTGTAGTGCACTTCATTGGTGTAAATCAATTTCAATGTGTTATAAATGGATATCAACATCATTAAAATACATTGCAAACGAAATTTCCCCATAAACCATAATGTAACGGAAATCTTTTAAGTGTGCCTGTAGACGGACTATAAATGCTACACACTTTATTTTCAATACCGAACATGCCATAGTAAACCTCAATAAAATATGCACGTCAATCCGAGTATATTTACGCGAGTTAGAGCTCACCGAATTAATAAAAAATTTTCAACTATGTTGGAAACATTACTTACAAAACTTATAAAATTATATGCTAAAGAAATAAATTATAAAGTTTATAAAATTATAAACTCCATTTTATAAAAGTAAAGAAAAAATATTAACTATTTTTAAATATTTAAGGAAAAAATTCTAGACTTTGTAAAATTATAATTTATAAAAACAATAAATTTTAGTTTAATTCATAAATTTATAAGCCAAATCAGTATAGTTGAATACAAATTTACATAGCGGTAATTTGCAGAGATATTATGTTATGAAACCTTTAAACAACCCAAAATTGCCTCACGTTAAAAAAATTAAAATAAAATTACAAAAAAATAGTGAACAAAAAATCATAATTCTGAAGCATTATCAAGAAAAAAAAGTAGATTTGAAAAAAGAATATTTTTCTGTAATTTATAAAAATAAAATTTCTAAATATTTCATTAAAAATATAAATAATACTTTTATTTTCACAAAAAAATACCGTCCAGACATGACCCCGGTTAGAATTGGCCAGCGGGTCGTACCGGACCAGAAAAACTCTAGTAAATACAACAATATTTTAATATTGATTTCAAATATATTAATTTGCATTTCAAACAAGGCGATTTCTGTACGCAAACCCTTAAACGACATTTACGGAAATTGCGCAGTTTTGGAAGAAAGTTATGGCAGTAGACGATAAAACAATATCTTTGGAATAAGGGAATAAATAGAATAAAAAGTTTTGTTGATGTTTGTGATAAACTGTTTTTCTTTATTTTTTTTTTTAAAAGGGTAATAATTAAGCTCAATTAAATAATCTCTAATTATTTACATGCGAGGAAAAAGAATTATCGTAATACCCGCAACAGCTTCTTAGTATTGCAGCGTGGCGTACGTAATATGTATATCTCACATTGCAGTAAACATTTAGAACGGGTTAGAACTCGCGCGATTACGGGTTAAACATAAGAAAAGGCGAAATTTCGTCAAAAACATAAAATAAAAAAAATCTATTTAAAAATTTTAATTTTTTTGCTTCAATCTTTCATGGGCCCCCTACCAGCAACCCGTGTGCCAAATTTCGTAGCCTTGCGCCCTGTGGTTTCCGAGTTTTTGAGATTACATAGATAGATACGCGCATGGATTTGAATAGGATAGATGATAAATTTCCGTAATAAAATAATCACCTTTTAAGTTGGCAACATTTTATCTTTTGTTTCCGAACTTTTATTAATATCTTTTTAAGTTTTGATTCGATTTTCATAAGATGTGAAATGACTCGACAAAATTCTGCAACGATTATATATATTAAATTTCAAATCATTCGGAAACACTTGTCCAATGAAAATTCCAATGGAAAACTTAAGAGCCTATACGCTAGTCACGCGAAGAAACGCTCAAGCTAATGTTAAGTCTATGGGAAAGTTCTTGAGCGATTTCTCGCTCGCATTTTAATATTTTTAAATGATTCTTTTTGCATAGGATAGCTGAGGTCGATCTGTAACGTTGTTAGTTTTCACTTTCATGATTTTGGTTACAGTGATTTTTAAGCGGACATTTTCAATTTTGGAACCGGTTGAACCGGTTCTGAATGTGAAAGTACCCTTATATAAAAAAAACTTTAACCAAAATCATAAAAGTAAAAACTAACAACGTTACAGATCGACGTCAGCTATCCTATGCAAGAAGAATCATTTAAAAATATTAAAATGCGAGCGAGAAATCGCTCAAGAACTTTCCCATAGACTTAACATTAGCTTGAGCGTTTTTTCACGTAACTGATGTAGCTCTTAAGCTTATAGCTTTGAAACTTTCAGAACTTGAACACCATATTAAGATTATTTTTCCATTTAATATATATTTTTCCGGAAAGACCTATCCAAAAAACGGTACTTACGTATTATCCGTGCCAGGAGATTGATCACCAAAAATGGTTACCAAGTACCAATCTTTTTTATCGTTGCCAATCATGTTTTCAAACACAGTAATTTAACATTATCAAACAACATTGTTAAAAATGGTAATTAATGTAAAATAGATAAAATTCAGTATATGTTTATTAAATTTATAACATTGTTAAAAATAGTAAATAACATTATTTTAGTAAAATTAATAAATGGTAAATAACATAGTAAATAAAAAAGAATAATAAATAATATAAGAAATGGTAAATAACATAGCATATTCTAGAAAGTTAATTTTGTTAATCTTACTACGTATAGAAATGACTCCTACTAAAAAAAGTAGATTATTCCCAGGCATGTACCATGTAGAAAGAAAAAAATATATAAGGGTTACTATAATTAGTAATATTGGCTCCATGCCTGGCGCACTTGGCTTAAAACTGGCACGGATAATACGTAAGTACCCAAAAAACTGTCGGTAGATTATAGGATCGCTATAATTAAATAATTTTAGTATACCAATTCGGTTTTTAAATTCAGTAATACGGAAATAATGTGACTCCACCTAAAACAGGACGTCATCACCAGGGCAACCTAGAATCATTACCTATTGTGGGATATCATTGAATTAATTACATATGGTAGGATTTAATAGAATGAAGAAAACTTTTATTCATATCTTTTTAAGTTTTGATTCGATTTTCAACAAATGTGAAATGACAAAATTCTGCAATGATTATATATATAAAATTTCAAATCATTCGGTTGGGTAATTTTTGCTCTATTATATGCGGACAGACGGATGGACCAGACGACGACTATAGGTGCTATGTATTTATATAAATAATTAGGAACGCACCTAAAAATGGTATTTGGGTATTTATCACCAGTGGCAGGTTAGCGGAAAAATACCCTAAAGTAAAGTTATTCATTTATAATTAAGTTCTAAAAATGTTAAAAGGCTGTATAGTCATCGAAAACACACCTCTCCCCTATCCTTTAGGTAGATTTCGTAAGAAATACTACCTATTGCATTCTCCCCTAAGTTGGAATTTTTGAAAATTTTTTGTATACCTACGCCGATCATGACTCCCAGAACCCAAAACCACCCTCAGTTCAAAACTTTATCTATCTATCTATCTATCTATCTATCTATGTCACCTTTTTATGGACACGATAACTCGATTGATTAGAAGATTCCATTTTTATATACAAAAACCAAGTTTAGTTAAATAAAATAGTATAAAAATGATTGCAATTCTACGATTGCAGAAGTATAACCCATTATGACTGAAAGAATATATAAAAATAAATTAAAGCATTACTTTAAAGGAAAATCCTTATACACAATGTTCAACCACTTATACTCTCGAAGTATTCCAATTGTGAGGCTCACGAACGTCATTTAAAATTTTTTAACAGCAAAACCAAATGCGTGACATTCTAGCAAGCAATACTGATTCAAACACGTAGCTGGGCTGAAATAGAAGAAAAAGGTGAAACTAATTTTACATGAACTTTTTGAGATATTTTTGTCCTTTTTTAAAGAAGTGAATATTATTGAATAGCAGTTTGTTTAAATATAGATGTCAACACTAAAAATCTTGCTTCAGCATGAAAAAAAAAATCAGTTTTTAAATTGAAATACTCTTAGAAGTGTAAGTTCGGTTGCGTGTTATCTCAAAAAATTGTGTAAGTAACTATTGAGACTGATCAACAATTGAGAAATGAAAATGGAACTGTCCTAACTTTTCTTTCGACGGTCAACATACTTGTATAATCCATGTTAAATCATGATATCCATTAGGGTGCGTTCACAATGTGCTGTAAATCCTTTGTAATTAGATTTCTATAAAAGAGCTTTTTTATGATATTAGTATTGACTCAAATAATAAGTCATTTTTTGTGTATAAGCAAAATATATATTATGTAATTTTACAGTTAATTGAATTTAAATTTTAGATTAAATTTAGTAAGTTACAAAAATATATTAATATTTTAGAAATTACAAGAGCCATTCGCTCCTTTTAAATGTGTTGACCGGATGAGTTTTGTAGGCAGATTAACTTAAATGTTTTTCAGTCCAAAAGAAAGAGAATGTTCTTGTTTTTTGTCCTTGAACTGTTTTTAGAATCATGGAGTTCTCTTTAATTGGAGTTTTCTGGCATATTTCACAAATAGACGAACACACATCACGAACACATATAATACACCACTAATTAGCTGTGATTTCTTACTTGTTGCACCAATTATACAAGTTCTTTTAAATGATGTTTTCACTCACTTTGTTCATTATTTGATGATATAAATAAAATAGTCATTAAATGATTCACTATGGCTTTTTAAAGACGATAAATAGGGTACTGCATTTGAAGATAATTGGATGTAATAGTCAACAAGATATTTATGTTCGTGAATCTGTTCATGAGATATTGCACTAAGTGGAAGAAAAAACTTCTGCTGCATTTTCCTTTTTTTTTTTTGAACAGCTGTGTTTTCGAGTGGTTGCAGAGATTATAATCTAATCTAATATGAGGAATTATTTCTAACAAATACAATCTTTTAAAATTGCATTTGGAGAAAAAATGTTTAATAAATTTGTAACAGAGGTTACATTAAATATATAAGAGTTTTAATATTAAGAAATTAGAAACAAATAACGAAATTTGTTGTTTTATAAATTTTCATTGACTATTTTAATAAAAATGAAAAATCAAGTCTTTAAAACAGTATTTTACACTAAAATTATGGTAACAGAATAGAAGTAACGTAATGCACAAACATATATTCGAGCGTCACACTGAAATTTTTAAGATACGGCTAAATGGTATAAGCTAAACTTGCCAACACTGTATTCAAAGAAGTTCCCTCCAAGATCAATACACTTTTGCTCCGATTTTTCCAAAGATTAAATACGTTAAACCATGCATTTCTTTGAATAGATGAAAAATATGCTTTATATAGCTGCATCAATCCTACCTTCAGACATCCACATATTTTTGTAGATTAAAAAATAGCCAAAAGTCAACCATACTAAAATCAGGAATATAAAGGGGATGTTCTGTCGGATGTTTCTTCCGACTCTGATGGTTTTTTTATTTAAGAAAATCGACTGTAATCCTTGCTGAATGCATTTTCATGGGAAAGAATGAGTCTCCTAACATTCATCCCTTGAAGAATTTCTGGAAGACACTTACAAGGGAACCGCTTTTGGTACAGCTCGCACTTAGCATCAAGACCTGATGCATCTTAAAGCCCTATATTACGAAGTTTGAGAATCTATAACATTTTTCTGTTCACATCAGCATTTCACATCAGCATAACTTTCCGAAAATGTAAATTTTGAGACCATTTATCGGACTATTAATATAGAAATTCAAAAAACAAACAAACAAAAAAAAAAAACAGTTAAAAATTAAGTTTTGAAAAACTTTCTGTCGCTACCGTTCACGATAAAGTAAAAAAATAAATAAATAAATAAATGAAGAAATGAAGAATTGAAGAAATAATATTAGAGAAATTATTTGAGGATGTGGTGTGGTGTGAATTAAAATCACTTAATTATTTTAGAATTCGCAACTGCTTTCACACTGAGTGGCGCGCTCAGTACGCTGCCCGTATTTTTAAAGGTTGAGTTAATAATGGATTCTAAATAGATTTTTTGACATAAATATGTACATTATACGAATTGTATATTTTTAAAAGGAATATTCTCGTTATTAAATGACTTGTAATATTGACAGTTACCAAATCGTATATGTTTCTGAACATGTTGGTGTGACCGCTAGATTTCGTCTTTTAAACAGAAAACCCCAACCATGGACGTTACTCTTGCATTTTGCATTATTTCACACAAAAATATTTTCTGTGTTCATGTTTATATTACGATTGAATGTACATAACAATCTCACTGTTTCTAATTGAATTATTTGTATGCATAGTACACTAATTGTATAAATACAATAATTGTGTCTGTTTTTGAGAAGTAATATAACTTATAAAATGCAAAAGTACCGTACATGAGTGGACTTATATCAAAGGACACTAATTCGCGTCAGCTATCACGAATGTGTTTATGTTGCTACCAAATTTTCGCTGCAACCATGCAGTACAGTTATAAAAGTTGAGTTTTCTTTCATATCAACACTGTAAATCTAAAAAAATACACTTTCCAGAACACTTATTTTGTCACCTTTTTTAGAACACTTTGAAACACACTTTTTGGAACAGTTTTTGAATACTTTGAGAACACTTCCTTTGTTCATCACACTTTCTAACACACTTTTTGAAAGCGATGATTTCATAAGTGTGCCGAAATGTGCTCCCGATCCGTTCTCAAATGTGTTCCCAAGTTTATATTTAACAGATATCCTGAACAGTACACCTTTCGGTACACTTTCTGTATGGCGGAGCATACTCGGAACACATTAAGGTGGTTGGAACACTTTTTTTTTAATCAAAGTGTTCCAAATGTGTGTTGGGAATTTGCAGTGAATAATTTGCAGTTTCAGAAAAAGTTTACAAACAGAATTTCAGAAGAATCACGCAAATGATATTTAACCCTCTTCACAAAAATTAACTTTTCTTAAATAAAAAAAAAAAATTATACATATTTACAAAATGCTTTTTAACTATTTTACGTGACAGCTTCTATTTTCCGAAACATTCCTGCAAACAAAGAAAATAAAAAAAAAAAAAGAAAGAAAAGAAAACTGAGAGAAGTGCTGTCAATCTTCTCGCATATTTTTTCATGTAATGATAAGGTACAAAGTAAAACCTTTCCAGGTACATGATTTCTGAAATGCTGCCAAAAATATTTTCGTAAACAACACAATAAAATAGCTTATGACATCGAACAAGTAATTACATTTTCTGAAAGTAATGTGGTAAGCACTCTCTCCCATGCGTTTGTTGTGTAGATGCATTTCAATGCGTTACCAAATAAATCTTGATAATTTTTCTTTTTTCTTTTACAATTTGAGAATCGATATCTGTGTGGGTATATGCTATCTCTTGCTATATCCTGCACGTTAATTTGCGTGCAAACGATAGACACCAAATACGCAAACCAATTTATTCTGTCCTCCCTTGTTGCCAGTTCTATAATTGCATGCACTCAGGATCGATGATTTATTTTTTTAAGAGTAAGACAGTTATCGATAGAGTGTCATCGATTTTAAGGTAAATGAAGAATTAGTTCCCAGTTTTCTATATGGCACGCAAGTTATATAGCTGAAACTTTCCGATAATAATACCTTTTCGCAATTTTGAAGTAGTCTGTCAAAATATCTCGAAATAAATGCTACTAAGAAATTTATTTGTTTTCATAAACGGCATTAGGATTATATATTATTTAAAACGATGTAGAGGAAATCTTAAAAATTGCATTTAGCTTTTATTATTATTATTTTTATTTCACCTCATATAAAATTAAGTTATAGATATATCTACTTTAACAAACATATTACCGGATAACATTGAAAAAAAATTTTAATAACAGAAAATTTGATATGTTTTCAGATCTTGTGATGTAACGGATTAAGTTAAACGACAAACAATTATTTGATATGACGCAAAGGATCAGGATCCATAAGCCGTGTTTTTGACCCATGAAATAAGACTAAAATTCGATTTTGTTATACTGACTTAATTATTTCACTTTTTAATATTACTAGGTTTATCCTGTACGATTTCAACAACAGTTTTTGCATTTTGTTCGTTTTTATATAACTTACACAAGTTCAAAGTTCGTATTATTCGTAGTATTTGATGAAAAATATGCAATTTCTCCTAATTTTACCTCAATTTTTAACATCTTTTTTAATATTTTACTATGAGCGCAGCTTTGCAACACTTTTATTTTTACATATATTGTACATTTTGATGTATTTTATAATATATGTAAAGAAGAAAGTGCTGCACGATTGCGCTCATATAAATAATTAAGGTAAAATTAGGAGAAATTGCGTATTTTTCATCAAAAAGTACGAATAATACGAACTTTGAGCTTGTGTAAGTCATATAAATCCGAACAAAATGCAAAAACTGTTGTTGAAATCGTACAGGATAAACCTTCTAATATTAAAAAGTGAAATAATTAAGTCAGTATAACAAAATCGAATTTTAGTCTATTTAATGGGCCGAAAACACGGCTTATGGACCCTAATCCTTCATTTCGTTTACAATAAATCGTAATTTTCGATAGGGGATATTCGCACAAGTGAAAAAATGTTATTGTTAACTGATTAAAGTATTATTAATCATCGTAATTTAACAAGATATCTGCTTACCATTTTTTGACTTGATTCAACATATAATATTTTCTACCTCTGTTGTAATACCTCTGTGTAACCTCTATTGTAATCATATTCATTCGAAAGTACAGAGTCCAATGTGCAGATTGTGATAGCAAATATGCAAAATAATTTATATTTATTCTGTTCTTACTTTCTGAAAATACTATGTATATACTTAAGTGTCATGGGCGGTCAAATTTTTTTTTATTAATTTATAGACATTTTTTAATGTATTTTTTTTCCTGGAACGTGTGTCTTTCTATTAAGATTACTTTTCATATAAAAACCTTTTTTAATTTGTGATTTTTTTTAATTTTTAAAATTTGAAATTTTAATCTTATTTAAATTTTGATATAACTCATGAACCATTGGCCCGATTCCATTACTCTTTTGTGCAGAAAAATTAATTTGCACATCTTGTTAATTTGTCTTCAGTATTTATAAAAATAATACTTACAAAATTTATAATAAATTTAAAAGTAAAAAGAAAAGATGACTTTTGTCAGATATTTTTATTTCGATGAATATATTTTCAAAATTTTCACATGAAATTAAAAATTCGGAAGACAATTTACTAAAAATATAACATGAAAACTCTGCACAAAATTCCATACTCGTATCTTGCAAGAAAGTTTAGATATATCCTTCTAAACATGACAAATTTGGAAAAAAATCTATTATGAGATAAATGGGCTTAAAGTTTATTTGAGTGCTAACTGATAGTGCAACACACAAATTGTTATATCTGCTAATATACACATCGTAAAAATACACGGATTGCTTTATATAATTAACCTTGTAGTATTTTATTAAAAATAAAAAAAAATAAAAAAATGCACTTTTTTTCAGAATTTTAACCCTCGAATCCCGTTAAGATTGATTTTTATTTAAAGAATAAAACACCTATCGACAGAATGTCACCGATTTTTAGATAAATGAAGAATTAATTCCCAGCTATCTACATTGCACGCAAGTTATATAAATGAAACTTTTCGATGATGATGACATAATTTATATGACGATATTATTATATATATAATAATATATATTATTATGTATTTTATTATATATATTATAATGACGAAAAATGAAACTTTCACGATTTTGCAATAGTTTATTAAAATATCTCGAAATAAAATATTACTAAACCATTTTTTTCCATAGGTAGTATTCAGAATTTAGGCTATTTAAGATGGTACAGAAAACACTTTCAAAATTGCATTTAGTTTTTATATATTTAAAAAGAAAATTCACTTTGTATCATATTGAAATATAAATAAATGTCTTTAATATTACCAAACTTAGTTTAAAATATCACCGGATGACATAGTAAAAAAAGTTATAATGATATGGTTTTGGAATTTACATTAAGAAAAATGACACTTTCAAATCTGTGTTTTCTGTGTGTGTGTGATGTTTTCACTTTGTTATGAAACTTTTTGTTTCAAATAGGACAACCCAATCCTTCCAATTCTGAAGTACCAGAAATATTCAGAATATTGAAACATGGACATACTCAAAACTAAGCACATAGAGGTCCGTTCATACTCATTTTTGAAACATGGACATACTCAAAAAGGATTAGAATCAGTTCAACCTCATTTTTGAAACATGGAAATGCCCAAAAATTAACCCATAGAAGTCAGTTCATACTCATTTTTGAAACATGGACATACTCAAATAGGAGCACATGATGTTTTATTCTTGAGTGTGTGCACGTTTTCATTAATGAGTACATACATGTTTCAAACTTGAGTCATTTTGATTCGGAGCCATTTTGGCTATGCGACATACTCACATTTGAGTATTTTTTGCTCAGTTTTGAAAATGTCTTTTTTTGAGTGTAGGTCTTCTATAACGAATTAATTTAAACAGCGAAAATTTCTTCGGTATGAAGCAAAATATTTTAAGTGCAATAATAATTTTCAATAAATAATATTCACACGAATACCAAAAATAAAATTTGTTATTGTTAGAAGATTAAAGTATTATTACTAAGCGCAATTTAAAACAATATTTTGACGTGACCTACTTTCGTTTTATTTATTGATATCATTTTAATTAAAAAAATACCAAATATGTAGAAGCAAATATGCAAGACAATTTATTATTTTTTTACATGCTATCAGTTCTATAATTTCATATACTCAAGATCGATAATTCATTTTTTAAGAGTAAAACTGCTATCGATAGACTGACATCGATTTTCAGGTACATGAGGAATTAGTTCCCAACATTTCACATTACACGCAAGCTATATAACTGAAACTTTTCCTACTTGACTATTTCACGATTTTGCGATAGTCTTTTAAAATATCACGAAATAAAATGCTGTTGAAAAAATTATTTCTCTTCGTAAATTTGCATTCAAAATGTATGCTATTTATACTATCAGTATTGCATTTACTTTTGTTTGATTTAAAAAAAAACATTATTTGTTGTAATATTGAAAAATAAATATATATGTATTTTACGTTATTAAAAAAAATCACCGAATGATGTGGAGAGGAAATTATAATATTAGATAATGTCATATCATATATAAATTTAGTTTTTCTTCAACGGGTTATTTTTAAGCAGCGATTACTTTTTGGGCATGAAGCAAAGTTATTTCGATTACAATAATCATTTTCGATAAAAGATATCCACGTGAATGGCACTATTCAGATGCGCCAATCCAGAAACGTTCTTCTATCTCATACATGATAATACTTGTTATTATTATTTTTTTATTACACTTCAAGTTTTATGTCAATAAATATATCAAAACCATGGAGGAGGGGGAGGAAAAATATCCATAAGGGAGTCTAATTAACGGGTAATATATCAAAAAACGTGAAAATTTTTTTTGATTAAAAATATTCGAATTAAACCTAGATTGGACAATTGGGTGATCAAGTAAGATATATATATATATATATTTTTAACAGCTACCTCGTCCATTCCCAAAAATCGAACAAAATTTCCTATCACAACGCCCCCCTTCAGGCCGATATTCTCCAAAATTTTATACAAACCTCGTCCTATTACAATACATCTAATCTATACTAATATTAAAAGGAGTAAAGATTGTTTGTTTGTTTGTTTGTTTGTAGGGGGTAATCTCTGGAACTACCGAACCGATTTCAAAAGTGATGGTGGCAAATTGATGGTGACAACCCCTGCTCCAACATAGGCTATATTTTATGTCGGTGCCACTACCCCAGGGGGGTGCAGGAGCGAAAAACGTTCTAAAATTGCGATCTTTTCTATACTGAAGCAGCTAGAAATTTGAAATTTGGCGTTGTAGTTACTGATAAGATGTAAATGCTCTCTAAGAACAAAATAAAAAAATCGAAATTTAAAAGGGTGAAATGAGCGAAAAGCGTTCTAAAAACATTCTAAATTACAATTTCTATGGAATCTCTAGAACTACCGAACCGATTTGAAATTTGGCGTTGTAGTTACTTATAAGATGTAAATGCTCTCTAAGAACAAAATAAAAAAAATTCGAAATTTAAAAGGGTGAAATGAGCGAAAAGCGTTCTAAAAACATTCTAAATTACAATTTCTATGGAATCTCTAGAACTACCGAACCGATTTGAAATTTGGCGTTGTAGTTACTTATGAGATGTAAATGCTCTCTAAGAACAAAATAAAAAAAATTCGAAATTTAAAAGGGTGAAATGAGCGAAAAGCGTTCTAAAAACATTCTAAATTACAATTTCTATGGAATCTCTAGAACTACCGAACCGATTTGAAATTTGGCGTTGTAGTTACTTATAAGATGTAAATGCTCTCTAAGAACAAAATAAAAAAAATTCGAAATTTAAAAGGGTGAAATGAGCGAAAAGCGTTCTAAAAACATTCTAAATTACAATTTCTATGGAATCTCTAGAACTACCGAACCGATTTGAAATTTGGCGTTGTAGTTACTTATAAGATGTAAATGCTCTCTAAGAACAAAATTTAAAAAAAAAATCGAAATTTAAAAGGGTGAAATGAGCGAAAAGCGTTCTAAAAACATTCTAAATTACAATTTTTATGGAATCTCTAGAACTACCGAACCGATTTCAAAAGTGATAGTGGCAAATGGATGGTGACAACCCCTGCTCCAACATAGTATATATTTTTTGTGGGTGCCACTATCCCCAGGGGGGGTGCAGAAGCGAAAAATGTTCTAAAATTACGATTTTGTTTATACTGAAGGAGCTAGAAATTTGAAATTTGGCATTGTAGTTAATTATAAGATGTAAATGCTCTCTAAGAATAAAAATTAAAAAAAAAAAATCGAAATTTAAAAGGGTGAAATGAGCGAAAAGCGTTCTAAAAACATTCTAAATTACAATTTCTATGGAATCTCTGGAACTAACGAACCGATTTAAAAAATGATGGTGGCAAATTGATGGTGACAACCCCTGCTCCAACATAGGCTACATTTTATGTCGGTGTCACTAACTCCAGGGGAGTTCAGGAGCGGAAAACGTTCTAAAATTGCGAATTTTTTTATACCGAAGGAGCTATAAATTTGAAATTTGGCATTGTAGTTACTTATAAGATGTAAATGCTCTCTAAAAAAAATTTAAAAAAAAATCGAAATTTAAAAGTATGAAATGAGCGAAAAGCGTTCTTAAAACATTCTAAATTACAATTTCTATGGAATCTCTGGAACTACCGAACCGATTTCAAAAGTGATGGTGGCAAATTGATGGTGACAACCCCTGCTCCAACATAGGATATATTTTATGTCGGTGTCACTAACCCCAGGGGGGGAGGGTGCAGCAGCGAAAAACGTTCTAAAATTGCGATTTTTTTATACTGAAGGAGCTAGATATATGAAATTTGGCATTGTAGTTACTTATTAGATGAAAATGCTCTCTAAAAACAAAATAAAAAAAATCGAAATTTAAAAGTGTGAAATGAGCGAAAAGCGTCCTAAAAACATTCTAAATTACAATTTCTATGGAATCTCTAGAACTACCGAACCGATTTCAAAAGTGATGGTGGCAAATTTGTGGTTACAATCCCTGCTCCAACAGCCTCTTTAATAAAAAGCTATGCGTTGCTAACGACTGGGTTTTTCGCTAATTGTTGCCACAGATTAATCTCGGAAAATGAAACATTTGAAGTTACTGAAAAAAAATAGTAGTTCGAAAAGTATTTGTCAGAAAAGTGTTAGGCAAACTGCGTTTGAAAGGTAAAAAATTGTATTTTCTTTGATATAAATTTCAAATCTAATGATTATGCCATTTTTCAAATATTGAATTTGAAAAATTACCAAATTTCACAATGGAGTACCATAGCGAAACCTTCATGCGTAAAAAGATAATGATAAGGGCGACGTGTCCTGGCGTGTATATTGGCTATAGCACGAGTCACAAATTATAGTAGCCTTATTATTCTGTTAAAATATAAAAGTGAATTATGAAATGTCAATATTTTGTTGGATTAAAAGTTCGTTATAAGAAATTGACCAGCGTAGCGGGCGTAGCTTGCTAGTAAATATATAAAATTTCGTCGGGAAATATTCATAAAGTCTTCACTTAAACTGCAAAAAATTGAGAAAATCGCACAAAAATCGCTATTACAGCATCTCCTTCTGAGGGAATACACCATTTTCTACTGGGACATGACCGCCATAGTCAAAAACATATGTATGAAGTTTGGTTTAATTCTTTAAATAACTTTATACACTTTTCGATGATACAGAGTAAAATCGTACTTAAATTCGATATCACAGCGCCCCCTTCAAGCCGATTTTCTTTACACACAGTTTTATTCGGGAATAATGATCATTTTTTACTTACTTCCATCTAAATGTCTATGACTATAGATAATTACGCACTCATTAAAAAAATATATTACCGACAACTGCTTCAAATCATGCATGAAATTTTAAAATGTGTCATTTAATAATAACAATGTGCTGAAAATCATAAAAGAATTCATATATTCGAGTATATCTTCTGTAATATTACAGTTACATTCCTAATTTTAGATTGATTTAAAGAAACAGAGTAGTTAGACAGGCATATGAAGTTCCACCTGTCAAGTTTTAACAGATTTTATAAAAAGTGCACCCAAATTTGTGAAAAATGCCTTCTGAAAGAAAATAAAAATAAAAATAAAAAATAAAAAATAAATAAACTCATACACACAAAATGGGTGGTTGTTTAGAACTTTAAGGCTCTGTATTAGGTATTTATATAATGTGAACTTATATAAATTATGTATTTTTGGAATTGTCTGAGTTGGATTTATTTTTTTAAACTCAAATTAAAAATTTGAAGTTTTGAACATTTTTTTGCATCTATAAGTTCTTAAAAATAGTTTAGTATTTCTACACTCAATTAAAAAAAAATTTAATCCTGTTTTGATGTGGGGCAGTTACACTCCTTCGTTTTATTTGGTTATTGTTATAAATTTTACTGAAAAGCAAACAGCTCTAAGTTCAGATTGAGAATGAATTAATTATTTTTCTTATATTAACACGTTTTAATAAGTTGAGAAGTACAATGAAACTAAACAATAAAAGTGTTTGTATACTAATAAAGTTAAATTAATCTAAAAAGAAAATTATCATCCATTCAAAATAAGATAGGAGAATCAAACTTGTCATCAAAACATGTTGATTATATTCTAAAAATTTCGTGTTTGATGCAGGATAATTAAATTTTAGAGATTCATCGTTGTGCTCCGGGTACTACAGGACTATATTTCACAAGTATATTTTCCATTTAACTGCATCGAAGTTTAATAAGATTTATTTAAGAGAAAGGAGTCAGTTAAAGATCATTTGATAATAAGACTAAGACTTAATGATTGATTGCAAAGTTATTCAAATGCCTTTGGCGAAATATCGACAAGGCTATATTTTCGACTATTTTTATACACTGGTCTCCAAAAGTTAAGGTATAGTCAGTCTTTTGTGATTTGATAGCAAATGAACATAACAACGTGAAATTTTGAAGAATTGTCCTATTATAAAGTTATTTATCGATGTTTATATAATTTTAGCATCAAGCATGGTTTTCAAATATAGAATTATATTTTTTTTCAAAAGTTCACTATTGATTAAAAAAAAATAAATGACTCATTTTTGTGAAAAAAAATTAAATAAACGAGTTTTAATAACGATGTGTCCGGCCCTACTTGTAATGGTGGCATCGAATTTCCATACTACCAAGTAAATTGTCGGACACTGGATTGGTAAGCAATGCCCATACATGAAGCAAGGCTTGTTCCAGTTCATTTAACGACTTTGGAGAAGGACATATGACAGTCACCTGTCTGCCGAGGCAGTCCCAAAGATTCTCTATCGGAATAAGGTCCGAAGATATATCTGCCCATTCCATTCCTTCCAAATCTTGATCCGTAAGATATTCGTCAACGATCCTAGCTCGTTAAAATCGGGCATTATCATCCATTAAGATGAATTCATCACATATAGCATCAGCATGTGATGTGACAGATGGAGCAAGGACCTCGTCCCGATATCTCACAGCAGTTAAAGTTTTTGTATGGTACACATGAATGCTATTATAATCACCAAAGGGATTACAGCCCCAAACTATGATTCCACCTCCTCTGTAACTGTGTATTTAAACCATGTTACATTGGTAAAATCTGATGCCTAGTTCGCTCCAAATCAACACACGAACTGAATCACTCTCCAAAGCAAACCGGGACTCGTCTGTGAAGAGTACAGAAGCCTATTGTTGTCTGCTCCAGGTAACGTGCTTTCTTGGCCAGCAAAACGGGCACTTCTGTATTGTCGATTAAGAGGGACACACACAAAGGATTGGCTTGCATGGAGTCCTTAATTGTGAAAACGCTTGCCCAACGTAGTAGTGGATATTGTCATCCTGTTGCGTTATGATGATCTGAAATGAGCTGACTCAGAGTAGTGTTCCTCCTCCTTCGGGCCAAAAGAGCTAGAAAACCATCTCGTTCAGGAGTTGTAACCCGTGAACGATCTGGAACAAATCTCCTTGATACTGAATTTTGGGATTCCAATTGATCCCAGAGTCTTTGGAGCTCACTACGAGACATATTAACGCTCTGACCGTCGAGCAAAAAGACAAAATTGTCGTATTGTTTTCTCAGTAATTTTTTTAAAATGTTAAAAAAAACATATTTCGAATATGATGTAAAAAACTTAATTACGTATATATGAATATAATCCTTGAGACTATGAATCATTACTTAATGTTTTAAAACTACATTATATTTGTAGAATTATATTAATTTAAATAACGCTGATATTGCAGTGAAACCTACAGCATAGTGAACGGATATATCAGTTCACGGCGGTGGGAAAGTTAAGACGTGTAGCAGCATGAGCATGTGATAACCCTATTTCATCTATTCGATTGCCCGCCATCTTAGCGAATCAGGTAAACGGCATCTCCTACATATGGACAGCAATGTTTTAGAACCAACAATTGAAGATCAACAAGCATAAAAAAAATTCTACACAAATTGCAAAAATGGGATATTAATAGATTCCCCCGACTATCGTATAAGTGTCCAATTCTTTAAAAAAAATTCTGATGGGTATAATTGTTTCATAATCTTTTATTGAAGTTATTTATGATCCTTCATAAAAACTATATTTTTTACCTTTATTTTCATTCTTTTGGTGAGCGTCAAAAGACTGGTTGTACCTTAACTACTGGAAGCCAGTGTTGATTACAATAACTTATCTAACTTATTAACTCTCTAAGTTTCATGAGTATCTTAAAATCAGAAAAATAGTAACTTCAAATTTTGTTAAAGCTAAAACCCAATAAATCCCATAAGACTTTAACCATTTTTCTCTAAATTAAACTCTGTAGAAGGTAAGCGACAAGATGTTATCATTTCTATTAGTTTTTGTGATATTCTGTGATATTTTGCTATTTAACTGTAACTTTCAATGCTATCTGAATGTTTCACTTAAAACTCTAAGTGAGGATATTCTTTCTATGAGGAGTTTATATGGTCCTGCTGGAACAACTTGTATTTTTTTATTTCGTGTAAACTATTTAGAGACAATATTTGTTCTAGATTAATTTTAACACAAATATTTAAATTGGTAAAGAAATCATATGAGTTGTAATTTTCCAACTGGACGAAAAATGTCCGGGCCAGGATTCGAACCTGGGATATCTTGGCTGAAGCTTCTACTACCAACTGAGCCATCACGGTCGACAGCTTCAGCCAAGATATCCCAGGTTCAAATCCTGGCCCGGACATTTTTCGTCTAGTTGGAAAATTACAACTCATATGATTTCTTTACCAATTTGAATAATTGTGTTAAAATTAATCTAGTATGATAACGTATCCAGCGTTTACTGGAGTTCCAAATTATCTGCGATTTATTCTGTTGAGCTGATTCAGATATCAGACCAGATGCTTTGATCAATAAGGTTAACTGGATGAATTAGGTCCTCCAGATTCGACCGGGATGGCTCAGTTGGTAGAGCATGGCATCTTCAGCCAAGATATCCCAGGTTCGAATCCTGGCACGGACATTTTTCTTCCAGTTGGAAAATTACAACCTATACAATATTTGTTCTTTTGTTTTGTTTTGTTTTCGCTCAATTTGAAATTATTGATGTAATCAAATGCTGTCGTTTTCCGCAGTCAAGGGTTTTTGTCAATTACTGATTAATTGCTGTTACTTGTATATTTTTTATAGTGTTTTTCAATCTCGACTGGGAAATGCAATTAATAATCATCCATTTTTTTTTTAAGCATTTTTTCGCTTAATATAATTTAAAGGGATCACATAATAAGATACATATGTTATAACAGTTGGTTTAAACATTTATAAACATTAGGAAAACAATCGATCAAAACAACCCCTGTAGATTAGCCGAACGTGAAATTTAATCATTGCCGGTCCCTCGGCAAGTACATTCAAATATTGAGTATTACACATTCATACCTCCCTCCCCGACACAGCGCGATAAAATCATTGACCGACTCTGCCTAGTCCATAAAAATATATGCGATACAAAGGAACGCCAAGCACGGTGAGCACGTGACCCTGAAAACCTCCATTTTCATTTATAAACCCAAGTACCCGGATGCTCGTTCGGAAGTTGGTCACATGTGTTTGTTCATTGGGATCCGGAGAACATTTGAACCATTCATTCATCCTCCGCGGATGCTCACCCCCGCAACCCAACAATGAAAAAAGAAAGAGCAGAAAATGAGAAAAGAAAGGGGTTTATTCTGTCTTAAATAGGGGTGATGTTAATATTGCTAAAAGTGTATCTGACAAAGTATAACGTTATCCAGAAAGATAGTTTTTTTTTTTAAGGGAAAAATTTTGAAGTTAGTAAGAAGAATTTATTATTTATTTAGAATTTATTTAAAATTGTTCATGTTTGAAAATGATCGAATGCTTTTAGTTTAACACTAAAATAACCGTGTTTTTTGTATACCTAAAGCTACAGTAGTGGGTCATAGCTTTAGTTTTGTTATTCTTGTTTTGTATGCAGGAGTCGATCCAGGGAAAATTTAGGGACTATTTAGGACGCCCTTCACAAAAATTAATTTAATAAAATGAAAAACTTCACAAAAATAAATTTGATAAAATGAGTCCCTTCACAAAAATAAATTTGATAAAATGAGTCCCTTCACAAAAATAAATTTTGTAAAATGGTTACCCTTCACAAAATTCTTTATACTAAAACAGGACCTTTCACAAAATTCCTTTTAATAAAATAGGCCCATTCACAAAATTCCTATTAATAAAATAGGCCTTTTCACAACATTCTATTCCATAAAAACTTGCTATTTATTAATTATTTATTAATTTTTGATGTTTTAAAATGTGTAATTTGTAAACAAACAAATTCACCAGAGAAGAAAACTTCAGCAAAAGAATTTAAAAAAGTTTTTGTTAATAAATGCTTGATTTGAATTTGAGTAATTGGATTTCAACTTTTGTTACAAAATGTTATTTTTCCCAAAAGTATAATAAACTTCACAAAAATATAATAAATTTCACAAAAATAACCTTTACTTTTCACAAAATGGTCCACAAGAACAAAAACCTGCATCGACCCCTGGTATGGGACACAGAGGCACACAATAAGGTTTCATGTTTAATATAATGATTGTTATTTAATGGTTAATAAAATTTAGCTCCTAGAATATTACAGAATTTGAAATATACATGGTAATTACAAATGAATATCCCAAATTTGAAGGGCTATATCTTCTGAACAATGAAAGGTAGTGTTCCATTTAACACATCGAAGTGAGTGAGAAGTTATGAAGTTTCATAAATGTAAAGGTTTGTTTTTTTGGCGAGCGGGTTGAAAGTGAACCGTGCGATGTTCCGTGGCGAGTTCACTCAGTTAGTTGCCACCTAGATGACAACAGCCCAACAAAAGGCGTTCTGTGTAATCGGATTCGCTAAAACGGAATCTGTTAATTGCGTTCAACTGCGGATAACTGCAGTGTAACACACGACATGCTGAAAACCGTGTGGATGAATTCTTCTACAGAATGGATGCCGTTCGTGTTTCTGCTGGTGGTGACATTGAACATTTATAAATTTTTGATATTAGTAATTTCACAACCTTCTTTTTTATGTCTTTTTCACAAATGCGTGTATCTTCTATGCTTTTGTTAATAAAGCCCTTCAAAGTTGGGACATTCATTTGTCATCACCCTGTATAATGATCAAATACCATCAAAGAAAACTTAAATTTCTAATTTCAGAATAGATACTTTGAGATTTTGATAGCTTGTATGAAATGTAGATTCAGAAAATCTTTCAAACACTATACATTTGAATTTCGTAATAATATTTCTACAGATTAATAAGATATTAAGACTGAATAAAAATTAAATATACATAACTCCATGATTTTTTATTTACTCTTTACGCACGGTAATTCTAGGTATACAGACCTGTAGATAAAAAAAGTATTCGTTGGATATCAACTAAATTCGTGTTAAGACATTACAGGGTACTGTATTAGAATTTATTTAAAATTGTTCATGTTTGAAAAGACTCGAATGCTTTGAGTTTAACACTAATTTAAATTGAATGTAATTTAAATTGTAATAAATTCTTATACTGTATAGTTAAGAAAAGTCAAGCAATTAAGAATTTCTATTCTGAAAAACAACAGTGATATGAGCGAAAAATCACGTCTGGTGTCATAGAATGACCCGCCTTGGCAGTTCTAGTGTTAAAGAAATCATGTTTAGGAAAGTTGGGACATTCATTTGTCATCACCCTGTATAATGATCAAATACCATCAAAGAAAACTTAAATTTCTAATTTCAGAATAGATACTTTGAGATTTTGATAGCTTGTATGAAATGTAGATTCAGAAAATCTTTCAAACACTATACATTTGAATTTCGTAATAATATTTCTACAGATTAATAAGATATTAAGACTGAATAAAAATTAAATATACATAACTCCATGATTTTTTATTTACTCTTTACGCACGGTAATTCTAGGTATACAGACCTGTAGATAAAAAAAGTATTCGTTGGATATCAACTAAATTCGTGTTAAGACATTACAGGGTACTGTATTAGAATTTATTTAAAATTGTTCATGTTTGAAAAGACTCGAATGCTTTGAGTTTAACACTAATTTAAATTGAATGTAATTTAAATTGTAATAAATTCTTATACTGTATAGTTAAGAAAAGTCAAGCAATTAAGAATTTCTATTCTGAAAAACAACAGTGATATGAGCGAAAAATCACGTCTGGTGTCATAGAATGACCCGCCTTGGCAGTTCTAGTGTTAAAGAAATCATGTTTAAGAAAAATCTGCGTTGAAAATATATTTTCAAATTGAACCAAAGCAATCCTCTTAAATTAAAGGTATCACCCAAGTAGCACAGTTTGTTGGTCCATAATTGGAAGTTTCTGGAAACCGTTGGGAACAGGCAGGATTGTGAATGGCAGTGTTTGAAAATGATTGGGAAATGGTATAGGTATAGAGATTCGTTTAATTTAAATCGTATCTGAGCAGCATTCTCAGTCGCGAACGGTTGGAACACAGCTGGGGCTTTGTTGGCACATTGTTCATTGGCTATTGATGCGGCAAGCGGACATTTCTTACTGTTTGTCAACGTGTAGCCAACAATTAACCAACGTTGGCCCAACCATTTGCTGCTACTTAGGTTTTGTCTCAGCTTCGGTTAGAATATAGCAAGAGATATTTTGTTCGATTCTCGATACCGAAGCTTTATGTTCAATGTTTGAAAAATAATGGTATTGATATAGATTCTGTAATTTTTTTTTCGTGAAAAATATTCGTTTAAAATAGGAGTTTTTAAACTTTTTGGTCCTATAGACTCTCTTTAGTGTCAAAAGAAAGCCACGGACGCCGTACATGAATTAATAAACATTGCTTTTATTTGAAACTGCTTTAAAGTAACTTTTACCTCTTTTTATGTACAGGTTTTTAAACAAAAAATGAAACTTTACAATATACATCATCGACAAGTAACATTGAAACACCCACGACCTTTTGGACTACCCAGTGCAGGGACGGCGAAATTATGGTCACTTTCGGCACGCGAAAAGATAATTTTGCCACAACATCGGTTGTGATTCTAAATAAAGATACAGTGAGATTAGACGATGTATATGAATTTAGATGAGCTTGTGTTGTCTAAATTCGAATGATTGGAAATTGGAGAGTTTTAGTTGCGGTTTTTTTATTCCAATTCAGATCACTATGGCTTAAATATTTATCAAAGCCAGTATTTGGAAACTGTTGAAAAGGAAATATTATATTAGACATTATAAGTGAAAACACCGATGACAGACTTTGTGATACGCCAACTTGGAATTTAATTTCAGAACTACTTAAAAAAGCTGGCGTTTGCCACTTTAACAATTTTTTCGTATATCTATGCTTAAAAATCATTATTTTTCCAAATGAATAACTCAAATATATAACACTTGTGAGATAATACTCGTTCAATTTGCATTCTATTAAAATTAACTAAGTATGAACATAATATTAATTATTTTTCATATAAGATAAAGCAATAAGAATCTCATTTAATTGCATTCATCTGATCATTAATTTCTAAAATATATCTGGGTTCTATAATTATTACAATGTAATACTACATGTATGTTACAATATTTTTTAATTCCCAATAAAAAAATTTCAAGTAATTTTAATTCATAATTTTTTGATCCACTAAATTTGATTTTCAGTTGGCACATCATCGTCATATATATATATAGAAAAAAAAATTGGTACGCGGATGTAAAAAGGTTTACCACACCAGACCTAGTGGATGCAATTTTTTAGATATGCAAAAACTGTAATGGAATAAAACATTACTTGACGTTTCTGCTCTTAATTTCAAAGTGCAATGTCTAAAGTGTTCCCAATATTATTTATTTGTTTGGTTTTAAATACAAAGAAAATAAAAAAAATCTCCGAAGTTATACCTAAAGTATTAAATGAATGGTTTGAATTAGCTTTGATGTGTTTGTCATATCAAGAAGTTTGTCAAGAATATGTGTGCATACGCGCACATATTCTTTCTAATTAAGGATTAACAGATATTATATAATATTGTCAAGAATTTATTTTTTAATAATGAGTATTTTAAGATTTTATTTTTAATCCTTTCAAAAATATATTTGGAAAATATTTATGATCTTGATTTGCATGTTTCTCTCTCTATTTGACTTGCTCGAATTTTCATAAAAAACGCTTAAATCATAACGAAATTTTAGAAAATCATTTATATGAACCTCAGACATTTTTTATTAAAAGTAGTCACTATTATGTTAGGGTATTTTTACGAGCTCAAACAGATCCAGTATAAGAATATTAATATAGTTTTTCTTCAATTTCTAATTTCTTTAAAAGAATTCCTTTATTTCCTCTCTTTTCTTCTTTCTCTCTTTTTTTCTCTATTGTGTTGCATTAGTCAGATAAATTAAATTTAATGCAGGTCTGTTGTCTGATTTGCAAATTACTTTTGTCTAGATAGTACGCAATTTTTACCTGAATGACGGAAACTATAAATTCATAAAACAACTTCCAAAATCCAACCTATATAAACACTTTATTATCCCACTTTGACATCGTTACAGTTTTTATCTTATATCACCATGGACATCGTTATCATATAACAGATATTATAATTACCCATTTTTTTTAAACCTATGCATCGGGCATTAGACATTTACTACCATCGAGCCGTTCGAAAGTTTTAAGACATACAGTGAAAACTCGGTTTCGTCGATAATCCGTCCGAAAACAATTGGTGAAATCCGAAACCGACGAAAATCGAGTCAATTATATCCATATGAGTCTATGTAAATCTTATTAATGCGCTCTAAACTCTCCAAAATACGTGTCAAAAACACATTTTATAGAGAATAAGTATAGCGTTTAATTCTAAAAAGAATAAGAAATTAATATAGTGTTCTTAGCATATGGTATCAAGGCACTGTATCTGGGGTCACTTCCCTTTTTGGTCTTTTGATAGTAGGATTAGCTTCAGAGTCAGAGGACCTATGTCGCTCAAAAAAGCTGTCCAAAGTGGTCTGTTTCTTGAGCCTCTTTAAGATATGCCTAAAATGGGGCAAGAAATTATTATTAAACAAGTTGCTTATAAGAAACTTTCTTTGGTTCCATGATGGAGCACTCGCAATCTATACAAAAAACACAAAAATACACAGGAAATAAACGAAAACCTAAACAAAATTTTCGCTGAAAAAATCGACGATAACCGAAGTCAGCGAAAACCGAGGTATCTTATTTTTTCTTATCTAACCATTTTATTGTCACATCACTGATATTTTTGTTTTTTAACAAGCATGATAATTTTATAATCCTTTTAATTTATTATAGTATATTTGTCGATCAGATTTTAAGGATTTAGAATCAACAGTCTCTTCTACAGCTTTAGAGTATTATTGTCTCATTTTTTTATGAAATCAATTTACTGTCACACTACTGACATTTTTGTTCTTAACAAACACCATAATTCCCCAGTACTGTCACACCATTGACATTTTTGTACTTAACAACCATCATAATTTCCCAATCCTTTTCCCCAACACAAATGTATCGGATATTAGCCATTTACCACCATCGATTACTCCATTAAAGTCTAATAGAGTGCGTGGAAACGGCAGCACGTGACCTTCCGCAACCCTCATCCATTCATCCTCGACGAATCTTGGTGTTTGGTGGTTGCTTCTGTTTGTTCGATGGAATCCGGAGAACGCATCTCTCACCTCTTCTTCCCCCCACAATTCTCTATTAAAATGATTAGGAACGGAAGGCCAAGGGGAGATGCTCCTTCTTCCCATTGTAGATGAAACGATGAGGGCATATGAATGGATTATCCTTTGAAATTTACTTGTAGGTTTTGATTAGAATCTACATGAGATATTTCATGGGAAGTTTTTTCACCCGATTTATTTGTTTGATTCATTTGATTAAACCTCTCGTGTAAATTATTAAAAATTAAAATTACGTTATGTTCAACAGTTCGCGAAATTGATTGATAACACGGCTCAAATTTTAAAAAAAATGCTTTGTCTTTTAAATGAATACAAGTGAGTTTAAATCAATCTTATGCGCCGCATGAAAATATGCAGTAAGAATTTTGCTATTAAAAATGTTGGGGGTAAAGGTTTGGGAAATTACGACGGATTATCCTTTGAAATTTACTCGGAGGTTTTGATTAGAATCTACATGAGATATTTCATGGGAAGTTTTTTCACACGATTTATTTGTTTGATTAATTTGATTAAATAACTCGTGTAAATTATTAGAAAACAAAATTATGATACGTTCAACAGTTCGCGAAATTGTTTGATAACACGACTCAAATAAAAAAAAAAATGTTTTGTCTTTCAAATGAATCAGAGTGATTTTAAATCAATCTTATGCGCTTCATGAAAATATGCAGTTAAGAATTTTGCTATTAAAAATGTTGGGGTAAAGATTTGTGAAATTAGGATTTTTGTTAAAACACAAAAATGTCAGTGGTGTGACAATAAAATGACTTCATATTTAAAAAAAAAAGAGAGAAACAACAGTGTCCTAAAATTTAGCAGAGAATAGTAAATTTTCAATATATGACAGACATATATATACATATGTATATATATATATATATACAGTGGACTCTCTCTATCTGAACACTCTCTAATGTGAACACCCCGGTATTATGAACACTTTCTGACGGTCCCGGCAAAACTCCATAGACTTAACAAAAGATGAACTCTCTCTAATCTGAACACCCTCTAATCTGAACACCCCACTATTATGAACGCTACTTTTGATCCCGGTTCTAACCCGCCTCTCTGTAAACTGAACATGTGTTTGCAGTAGGAATGCAGGGAATTCCCGCATCATGGAAATTCAGAAAAATTGTTGCAGAAGAATAAAAGTGTTCAATGAACTCGATTTAAGAATAAACAGACAAAATCATTTCTAGATTTTAAGATCTGCCCGATGCTGAAATTTGTTTGAATAATTCAGATAAAATCTTGAGTTAACAAAACATTTATTATAAAAAAAAAAAAATGAAAGAATATTTTTGTTTTTACCGTATGTGTTCTAAACTAACTAGAATATTCTTATATTTTGATAAACAAAAAAGTGCAGATATGAAATTGTTGCCATTTCAGAAAAATAATCAAATGATAATAAAATGATAATCAAATTAAATGAAATGATCAAAACAATCAATTTTTATGCAAAGAGATACAAGTAAAAATAATGTAAAAAACATGTCACGCGATTCTCCCTCTCCCGATCTCAGATAAAAATAGAAAGATTTAGCAACAGAAATGCCCACCCCCTCCAACGACAGATAAGAGACAACAGGTGTTAGAGGGAGTGGTCAAAAAAGGATTATGGTTTCTTTTCTGCACATCTGGTTGGCAGCATTATCGCTTCTGTTTCTTTCTTCCTTTTTGCTTGGCAAAGGTAAAATATTTTCGCCATTTCACTATCGCTAATGGGAAAGAAGCACAATACTTACACAGATATGTCAGAGATAAGTAGGAAAACGGAAAAACAGAAAGAACTAAAGCTTCAGGAAAAATACAAAGTTGTTCAAAAATTAAATTTAAAAGTAAGTCAAAGGAAAATTGCATCTGAATTTGGAATTTCAGTAGGTCAAGTCAATGCCATCAGCAAGAAAGAGAAAGAAATTATCGCCGCTTTTGAAGCAAATAAACCTTCCTCAAAGTGTAGAATTTTCGAAAAAAAAAAAACGGGAAACGAGAACATAAACAATTACGTCCGGAAGTTTTTTTGCCAAATGAGAATGAAGAATCTTCCTGTCAACTGGACTCCTGCTAAAGCAGACTGCTCTGGATTTTGCAGAGAAGGAGAAAATCATGGAATTGAAGGCATCAGAAGGATGGCTGACTCCCGTCAAAAATCGGCGTAACATCGAATTCGAAATAATCAATGGTGAAGCTGCAGACATAGATATCGATACTGTGGAGGAATGGAAAAGAAAGCTTTCGGATATAACGGATGATTTCGATGCCAACGAAACCGGCCTGTTTTTCAGAGCTCTTCCAAATAAAACCCTAGCAGAAAAAAGCAAGAAATGCGCGGGCGAAAAAATGCCAAAAGAAAAACTTACCGTCATGCTCTGTGTCAGTTTTACGGGTAAGAAGCTCAAACCACTTGTGATCAGAAAAAGTGTAAAACAACGATGCTTCAAAAATGTGAAGATAGCATCAAATCAAAAAGCCTGGATGGCATTCACAATTTTCTCACAATGAGTTGAGGTTATTAACGATATGATGAAGAGAGAAGGAAGATTTGTGGATAATGGCAGATCACATACAAATGTGCAGCTGAGCAAAGTAAGCCTGAAGTTCCTGCCCCCGAACTGCACTTCTATAATCCAACCACTGGATTAAGGAGTAATCAAGACCTTTAAAGCTCACTACCGAATTAATTGTTTGAAGATGCTGATGGAGGAGGCAAATTTGGCAACCGAACTAACAAAGAAGGTCAATTCATGGATGCTGTCAATTGGATATTAATGGCTTGGAATAAAGTAACCCCCTGCATCATGCAAAAATGCTTCTACAAAGCTGGATTCCCGTGTGAGAATGAACAACCAAGGACAGGGGACCAAGAAACAACATCTGTGAGTTACTTGGGTTCATTTTTCAGGAGCTTCATACTGAAATTGAACCTGGCTTATCTTGAAGCTGATGGAAGCCTTCCTGTTTGCGACAACATCGTTGAAGAGAGAGGGTAGTGAAGATGAAGCAGAACCAGAAGAGACTGATGAAACAACACGTACGATTACCTTCAAGCAATATGGCCAAGGGATTCAAGACCTGTTGAACTATGCTGCTGAACATCACCCGAAAGCCTTTCCACTTCTTAAACAATTAGATAACATGTACACTGCACGAGCATATACAATGCAAAAACAGACTAAAATTACTCACTTTTTTAAATAATGTACCTATTATGTTTTCAAGTAATATATTGTATGTTTTGTAAAAAGGTTTTAATATAACTTTTTTAATTAACTTTTTCAATAGTTTCTAAATTCAGCACCTCCATTTTGGTAACTTGCATGGTTAACCAGTCTAAGTATTCTATACAGTATATAAACTCAATATACAGTAGTAGTAGTAATGCATTTCCTAATCTCCCTCTATAATGAACACCCCCATAATCTGAACATTTTTGGTCGGTCCCATGAGTGTTCAGAATAGAGAGAGTCCACTGTATATATATATGGTGCTTGTTAAAACACAAAGATGTCAGTGGTGTGACGATAAAAAGGTTAGATAGGAAAAAATAAGATACATCTTAAAACTTCCGAAGGGTTCGATTGTGATAATTGGCCAGTGTTTGACTCATAGATGTTGAAAAAAAAAAGCAAGATAGTTTTTTCGAATGATATACTCAAATTTCAAACGATACTGCATTACACAATATCGATCATATCAATTGTTTCAGAAATAAATAATAAGTCGCAATAAAATAAACATCATTTAAAATAAAATAAAACACTTAAAAAGGTGCTTTTTCACGTGTTGATAAAATGTATATGCAAGAAAATGGAAAAAATAAGTTTTGTTTGATACGATACTGCATTATACAATATCGATCATATCAATTGTTTCAGAAATAAATAACAAGTCGCAATAAAATAAACATCATTTAAAATAAAATAAAACACTTAAAAAGGTGCTTTTTCACGTGTTGATGCAAGATGTATATGCAAGAAAATGGAAAAAATAAGTTTTAGGTTCATTCCGTATTAGCAGATACATTGTTAATTCATTGTAATCATTTTGAAAGTATAGGAGTTACATTACAAAGCCATTCCAAAACAATACAAATATTGCTTATTTCACTAAAAATAAGCTCTTTAATACTAGAAACGGAAACAAAATTTTACAGATAAGATATAAAATCTTAACATTTACTACATTCCTAGCATTTAACATATCCTAACATTTACTAACCTGCAGACATTTATCTGTATAGTAGTAAATCGAAAACACTTGATTTTCAAATTTGTATAAGGCTTTTCAAGAGTTAGGGCTAGTTTTAACCATTTCTGCTTGATTTTTCCCCTCACAGTGCTTTGCTCAATTATAACTGCTATCTATATAACACAATATTTATTACATTTTACTTTTCTGAATGTTCTGTTTATAAATTGTATAAGGCTTTTCAAGAGTTAGGGCTAGTTTTAACCATTTCTGCTTGATTTTTCCCCTCACAGTACTTTGCTCAATTATAACTGCTATCTATATAACACAATATTTATTACATTTTACTTTTCTGAATGTTCTGTTTATAAATTGTATAAGGCTTTTCAAGAGTTAGGGCTAGTTTTAACCATTTCTGCTGGATTTTTCCCCTCACAGTACTTTGCTCAATTATAACTGCTATCTATATAACACAATATTTATTACATTTTACTTTTCTGAATGTTCTGTTTATAAATTGTATAAGGCTTTTCAAGAGTTAGGGCTAGTTTTAACCATTTCTGCTTGATTTTTCCCCTCACAGTACTTTGCTCAATTATAACTGCTATCTATATAACACAATATTTATTACATTTTACTTTTCTGAATGTTCTGTTTATAAATTGTATAAGGCTTTTCAAGAGTTAGGGCTAGTTTTAACCATTTCTGCTTGATTTTTCCCCTCACAGTACTTTGCTCAATTATAACTGCTATCTATATAACACAATATTTATTGCATTTTACTTTTCTGAATGTTCTGTTTATAAATTGTATAAGGCTTTTCAAGAGTTAGGGCTAGTTTTAACCATTTCTGCTTGATTTTTCCCCTCACAGTACTTTGCTGAATTATAACTGCTATCTATATAACACAATATTTATTACATTTTACTTTTCTGAATGTTCTGTTTATAAATTGTATAAGGCTTTTCAAGAGTTAGGGCTAGTTTTAACCATTTCTGCTTGATTTTTCCCCTCACAGTACTTTGCTCAATTATAACTGCTATCTATATAACACAATATTTATTACATTTTACTTTTCTGAATGTTCTGTTTATAAATTGTATAAGGCTTTTCAAGAGTTAGGGCTAGTTTTAACCATTTCTGCTTGATTTTTCCCCTCACAGTACTTTGCTGAATTATAACTGCTATCTATATAACACAATATTTATTACATTTTACTTTTCTGAATGTTCTGTTTATAAATTGTATAAGGCTTTTCAAGAGTTAGGGCTAGTTTTAACCATTTCTGCTTGATTTTCCCCCCTCACAGTACTTTGTTCAATTATAACTGCTATCTATATAACACAATATTTATTACGTTTTACTTTTCTGAATGTTCTGTTTATAAATTGTATTAAATAATCTTAAAAAATGGATAAAAGAAATCTATCTAAAAAAAAAATGTTAATTTACTTTCTAAATATAAAAACGTCCCTATTTAGGGACGTTAGGCATATTGGGTGAACCTTTTTATGCTTAGAATTTCTGGATCAACCTTTTTATGCATCACCAGCTTAAAATAAAAAAAGCGACAGTTCATAAAGTTGCAGACATGCAGATATTTGTTCGGGTTGATTTTGAGCATTTCAGGGCAAGTAATGGAAAGTTATAAAAAAATGTTACAAGATTAAAAATAAACTTTTGTTCCATGAATTATGATATAAGTTTTTAATATGCTTGAAATGCAGAATTGTTCAGCGACCAAGATGTCACCTTTCTAGCTATAGCATGTATATAACATTTCAAAATAGATCTTAATAAAATAATTTTTATTAACCAATAATATAATTTCCACTGTATGAATTGTAATGATTTTCATCATTATCAATGTTTGGTTACCCAGTTTTTGTCTAAAGTGTAAGATTCTGACGCATTTCCGACACTTAAACATCTTTTATATAAACATACTTAAAACATCAGAAAATGATAAAAAGAAAATAAAGGCAAAATTATACTTTCCCTCCGACAGAAGATTTGACTTAAAGCGTATACACCATTTTCAAGCATTTAATCTATACTATAATGAATCCATGATGTTATAATTTGTAAAGGGGTAGAGTGTGGCCTTTTCATATGGATTAATTTCAATAAGGTGCTACTAAGTGATTTTTATTTAAAAATCATTTTCGAGTTTCTTAATATTACATATCGCGATATTATATATCGGACAGATCAGAGAAATATTTGCTGTCTAGCAATTTCAGTTTCACAAGATTGATCGAAGCTCATCTTTTCCTATTGTAGTAAACGACATTCTTGTCACACCACAGCTAAGCGTGAGAAAAGTTTTCCAACTCTTGGGAACTTCTATCTTTGATTACTCTGCCTAATTAGCAGACTGTGAGAGATTTCATGAAATTGTTACAACACCCCCACCATCAAAACATTTTCCGGGTTAAAACACGGAAAATCTGCAAAAAAAAGAGTTAGCTCAACACATTTGAGTGGCTCAAATAACATTACAATTTAACCTCACTATATACATCAGTGACCCAATTTCTTATATACTGTTTACCATTGCTTGAACATCTAGCTTCAGAGACTTTTTTTTTTGAAAGATACTTTTTTACTACACATGCCAAAATAACAATAAAACTAAACATAATCAAATATGTACAAAAGATTGGATTTTACTCAAAAACTTACTACTGAATTTCTTTACTTGTGTTTGCCGAACAATACGTTTTACACAACCGTTCAATTTCTTTAACAAGAGTGTCACAAAGGCGTGAATTTCCACTGTCCCTACTCTCTTTCAACAGAATTTCGAAGGATTTTAGAAAACTCTTTGTGAATCCGCTCACTTCCTCCAGATTAGCTTTCGAATGATAACCCTTCCTGTCAACACTCACTTCCATACTTTCGCGTTTATTTTTCGAATTACCCTGCCGGTCAAAAACCAACTCATCTACTTTCCTTGACCTTTTCAAAAGGGTTTCTTTTTCCCCAATACACTGAGAACGGTGGTTCTTCATTTCGGGGGGGAATGACGAAAGAATTTCTTCCTGCCCTTGGGGATCTGTTAAAGGGTTTATCTCATTCCCCGGGTTCTCAAAACTGGAATTAGTTTGTGATTTTTGCTTTCGCTTTATCTTTTCATTTATTAAAGCCTGCGTCTTATTTCCTAAGATATAGTGTTTAATTTTACAGTGTCTAGGCAGGATTGCCGCTTTCGTATTTACATATCCGAGACCTTTTATTTCCATTTTTATACGTGCCACTCTAAATCGTTTTGGATATTTATCAAATGTCTGTTTAAGCCAAACATATTCATTGCCTAATTTGCTTTTATTTACCAAATTCCATGGGCAAACACAATACGAGCTACCTGAATCTCTAAGTACACACGCCTTCTTCCCATTTATTTTGTTTTCACTCAAGAAAGGTCGGAACAAGCTTTTGTCTTCGCTTATATCGCCTAAGTGATTTATGCTCTCGAAAGATTTTACTTCCGTAATATCCCTTTGTCTTTTCGGACAACGGGCCATTAGGTGAAATTCGCTTCCACACGTATGGCAACGCCTCTTTCGTTCAAAGATACGTTCCCTGTCTTTAATTTCTTTGTCTCGCCAATTTATTTTTTTTTCGGAATTTTTTTCTTCTCCAGAATTTCCCTCGAGTTTCGTTTCTTCAGATTTCCTATCATAAAAAGATCTCGCATTCTCTTTTTTATCTGAAATCCCTTTCACTGCTTCGTATTCGTCCAGACATTTTGCCAAAACTAACGGGTCTTTGTAGTTTGCCCACGAATCAATGAAATGCTCTTTCATTTCACTAGAAGCACGGAGCTTGATCTGGTCAGTTATCAATAAATTTTTCAGACTACTGAAATCCGTAACATCTAAACCATTCAACCAACCCTCTAAATAACTGTTGATCTCAAAGATAATATCCTTCCACGGAGCATCTGGATTGCGTGGATGTTTCATTAATTTTTGACGATACGATTCGGGATTCATACGGAATCGTTCAAGCAAAAACTTTTTGACGTATTCAAAGTTATCCGTCTGATCTTGCGGTTCCCTTAAAATTAACTCTGCAATTTCTACCGGCACTAAAGCTAATAAATGCGTCACTAAGTCACCTGTCTCTATTTCCGCTTTGGTCGCCTGTCGTTCGAACAAATTTAAAAACAAAGTTATATCCGAGCGTTCCGGATCAAATCGATGCATTATTGTTCGGAGCGGCAGTTTAGTTGGGCGTTCCGACCCGGCACTGTTAGTTAAACTACGTCTATTTGCATCTTGCGTCAATCTAAGTTGTTCTAACGTAAATTCGCGTTCTTTTTGTTTTTCCTCTCTTTCTCTTTCTTCTTTCTCCCTCTCATATTCCCTTTGTTTTTCCTCATATTCCCTTTTTATTTCAGCCTTTTCCCTTTCTTTATTCTCTTCTCGATCTTTTATGATATACGCAGCTTGCGTAAAGGCAAAATCTCTGTCGTAATCCTTAGCAGCTTCGATTTTTTGGATAATTACCGGAATCCTGTCATTTTTCCCTATCTCCACTCCTAATTCTTCCGCTAAATTCTGCAAATCAATTTTCCTGCACTGTTTCAGATCAGTTACTTCTTGCATTTTAAAATTTTAAGCAAATACAATATAAAGATGAAAATAATATTTTCGCTCGCTAACTTATGCAATAGGGATTCTAACACTTTATGAAAAATTTTCTGCTACTACCCACATAATATTAACAATATTAAATACAATTCAATTTTGAGGAATAATAAAATAAAGTATACATATAAAAATAAATTTTCAATATTGTAAAATTTTCAATACACTGACACGTTTTTGTGTCGATCATACAAATTAAAAAAAAAAATTAGAAATTTGAAATTCTGTGTTCATAATTCAACCAATACTTGATATTTCTGACACCGCAGGTAACAATTTTCAGAGTTATAACAAAATGAACACTTTTTGCGACTGCTAAAAATTTTCTTAACATCACATATGCAAAATATTTTAGTATCAAAAACATCTATTCTTTCATAAATAATGGGAAAGTAAAATCTTTGAAATCTTTCAATCAGGAATTACTAGACAATCGACTTATATGAAAAGTCGGAATTTTTACCTCTTTTTTTTTTTAGAAAAAAAAAGAAAAATTACACATTTAGCCTAACCGTCCCTCCTTATATTATTTTACTGCCAAAAGAAAAATTCACACTATCAAATTTTATGCTTATAACAAATACACATATATTTTTCCAAATATGTTAAAATTTATCAGATTTAAAAATTTATCATAATCTATCATAAATTAATATTCAAATAAAAATTTTCTCAGAAATGAATTTTCCTCACTAAAGAATATATAAACAAAATGAGAGCCACTCAAAAATGAATTGAACTTACCTTTTCTACAGTCTTTGTCTGCATTATCTGTCGCCGGTTTCGGGTCTGGCCTAGACGTCGTCGATTTCACAGGTTATCTCGGTTTGTCGGCTCCTGATATTTCCTAGAAAGGGCTTGCTTCGGACTTATTCTCTGTAAACACGGGCTTGCTTCCAGGACGGAGCTGCGGTCTGTCGTGACACTGCAAGGGCTTGCTTCGGGCTTGTTCTCTGTAAACACGGGCTTGCTTCAAGGACGGAACTGCGGTCTGTCGTGACACTGCAAGGGCTTGCTTCGGTCTCTGCTTTCCTCTCCTGAACTGGCGTCAGCTCTTGCGCGCTTAGATGCGGGCG
Organism: Maratus michaelseni; assembly: GCA_963931845.1. NCBI lineage: Eukaryota > Metazoa > Arthropoda > Arachnida > Araneae > Salticidae > Maratus > Maratus michaelseni. The sequence continues at coordinate 192,832,789 of OZ007600.1, forward strand.
GGCGTCACTGCTACTGTCTGGGCTCTCTTCACTGATGTTAATCAATTTTTGTTGAAGTATCCCACCCGCTTGCCACCAGCTATAATGAATCCATGATGTTATAATTTGTAAAGGGGTAGCGTGTGGCCTTTTCATATGGATTAATTTCAATAAGGTACTACTAAGTGATTTTTATTTAAAAATCATTTTCGAGTTTCTTAATATTACAAATCATTATAAACAATTTTTTTCAGCGTAATTTCGTTTCAACTTATAATCAATTAATAAAACAATGAAAGGTCCAATCTTGTACAGTAATTGGAAATCTTAACATGAGTTCTTTTGCACTCTTCACAAAAACTTCAAGCGATGACCTTGCCGTTGCCTTAAGAGAAATCCTCTCTCTTCAAAATGTGTCAGCAAAACATTTTCTTCCCCACTGGTTTGGGAAATCGTCCTGAGAAGAGTGTTTTCCACCAACACTCGTTCTCCTGCCAAAACTCTAACTAACTTCCCCTTGATTCGCTTTTCCGGTCCCCTTGCTCGAACAAAAGATACTCCGATCACCAATCAAAAAAGTTTTAGTTCACGTCATTAGTTTCGGTTTTTAAGTCATAGGATAAACCATTCTTTTGGGGAGGTCTTCCTGAACTTTAGAATGTTCACACGGCAACTTCTCACGATCCGAGACCCCACATGTCGTCGGACAGATCAGAGAAATATTTGCTGTCTAGCAATTTCAGTTTCACAAGATTGATCGAAGCTCATCTTTTCCTATTGTAGTAAACGACATTCTTGTCACACCACAGCTAAGCGTGAGAAAAGTTTTCCAACTCTTGGGAACTTCTATCTTTGATTACTCTGCCTAATTAGCAGACTGTGAGAGATTTCATGAAATTGTTACAATACCAATAATATCAGAAGATAAAGTTTGTACAAATAAAATTTTTAAAAGTGTAGTAAAGGAGGGAGTACGATTGAAAGAAATTTAACCATCTCATAAAATGATAAAAAGAAAATAAAGGCAGAATTATACATTTCTCCCTTACAGAAAATTTTATTTAAAGCGTATACACCATTTTCAAGCATTTAATCAATACCAATAATATCAGAAGATAAAGTTTGTACAAATAGAATTTTAAAAAGTGTAGTGAAGGCGGGAGTAGGATTGAAAGGCATTTAACAATCTGACAGCGATTTCCACGAGCAAGATATTTGTAAAATATATATATATACACAATTTTTGAAGCAATTTTGTTTTAAAAATTCCACAGTCAAAGGGTGAAAAAATAAATTTATTACATATTTCAAATACATGATGATTTGAGACATGTAATACTAGAGCACATACTGGTCGATTATATATTGGTCGAAAGGATTTTGAAAGAAAAATTAAGCGGTCAGAGGGTTAATCTTTATAAAACCCATCATTGCATAATAATTAAACAAATTCTAAAAAAAAAAAAAAAAAAAAAAAAAAAAAAGATATGCGAAGGACACGCTGATGTTGTGCTGTAGATATTTGCGTCTAATGTTATACATTTAAAAATTATATCCTTCAAAACTCTTTTTTAAGTCTGTCGTAGACTACTGGTCAAACCATAGTTAATATCTGCATTTAAACAATCATAGTAATTAAAAAAATAGTGATTAATTTTATTATTATTACTATTACTACTATTTAGGTGTCCTCTTTAATAATAATAATAAAAAAAAACTTTGTTTTACCAGACTCCCATAAAAAATGAATATTACATAATGAAAAATACTTTTACTTTAGATTTAAGGTTAGAATACCTTTGGTTTCAGAAATAATTTTATCTAAAAAATCTACAAAAAGTAATTTTTAAAAATTAACAGTTGTTTCTGTTTATTTAATAATGCTATCTCAGGCGTTAAATTTTCAATTTACGTGTGTCACATTTGTTTGCATGGTTCGAACTACTATTTAAGCACTTTTTTCTCCCGCCGCGTATGATTCCAGTCATTACCCTCTCTTTCGGAAATAAATGCTTTTGTCCTGACTGTAAAACCAGTTTTACCGCATCATAACAGCAGCTACTGTAAAAGTAAATTCACATTTACGGGACGCGTAAAAGATCCTTGTAAATCGTAAAACTTCATGTTGCACTATGGGAAAGTTTCATAACAGGATTACTTATTTTCTAATACATTTTGGAAAATTATATTTTCTTTATAAAGAGTTGACGTCTGATGACGTCTGCTGCTTTTGTGTTGTAAAAATAATATTCCTAAATTGTACATGACGTATTGTCATGTTACAGAAAGTCAGAAGTCATTGATTTAATTTAATTTATTAGACGAGAACTTTTTTTTTTTTTTTTAATAATTAGAGCATCATGTTTTCTTCTTTATCATGAATTTTACTTTTTTAAATATGTATGCGACGATTTTATTGATTTAGTTAGTGAAATAAAACGAAATAATAATAAGATAATTCTTTTTCAAAGTTAAAACTATTTATTCTTTATAATTACCATCAATTTTTCGAAAGAATGAGATTTGTTCCAAAATGAAGAACAATTAGCTTTTAGTAATATAAATTTTAGATTCTAATTATAAATGCATTTCATAAACTTTAATATATTTTTATTTTAGTAACTTACTGTAATAATTTGGTTTATAATATACAAAGAAAAATTATTCTTTTTTTAATTTAAAATTATTTATTATAAAAAAATTCAAATTCACCATTTTACATATCATTTATTACATAGAATTTTTCATTAATACATCCATTTTTTTAATGTAATTGAATATTTTATCAAAATAATTTTATTTATTATTTAATTATATTTATTTATTATTTAACTATTAGTTATCATTCTTTAGACAGTATTTGTTTTAATCTTTAACTAATAAAAGTAATCCAATGTTTTTATTAGATCATAGAATATTCACTAATTTTCTCATAGATGGCAGCACTTTATTAATTAATTTGAAAACATGTTTGGTGTTCTATTTAAAATTTTCTACAGAGGGAGATGATTCTATATTGGTTTGCGTTTGGCTTTGCTGTCCAATAATATTCCATGGTCAATCATCTTTTAAAACTTATTTTGGCAACATGTAATGATTTTCTGCAATTCATTGCCTGTGTTATGTGATGACTCCTGTATGAATCATGTATTCTATCTGGTAACTGTTGTTTTATTTTCCCTATATCTTTTTAATCTTGTTGTATTTTGAACTTTATGATTATATTTCACAGTTTTTAGGTGCGTTCGTAATTATATAAATACGTAGCACCTATAGTCGTCGCTTGGTCCGTCCGTCTGTCCGTCCGTCTGTCTGTCTGTCTGTCTGTCCGTCTGTCTGTCTGTCTGTCTGTTCGTCTGTCTGTCTGTCCGCATATAACAACGCAAAAACTACCCAACCAAATGGTTTGCAATTTAAAATATATTATCTTTGCAGAATTTTGTCGAGACATTTCAAATTTTATTAAAATCGAATCAAAACTTTAGGAGATATTAATAAAAATATTTATTAAGAAATTTGATTTTTTTTTAAATCGGTGCTTTTTTGTTATAGGAGCTTCCGATGGACGTTCAATCGTCAAGCGACCGAGATGCTTATTTTATTACAGAAATTAATCTGCAGACGATATAATTCATTTCACAGAATTAAAAATCATCAAGATCTGAATATTTATATAACTAGCTGATACATATATATCTAAATATTTATATAACTAGTTAAGATATTTGTATGAACAGTGTCATAAAATATATACTTAACTAGCTGTTTAACCCGTTCTACGCACGGGATATCATGAATTTAATTCTAAAACGTGCGTACGAACGCACCTCGTTTGTAACGTTTGACGTACAATTTCCAACTTGTTTCTCTTTTTTATGGGTAAGGTTTCTTTCCTTTTTAACATTGTTTTTATTTTTTTAACTGTATTATTTTTTCACAGATTATTTCTCTATTTTGGTGTGGTAGTCCCAAAATCATGTTCTTTAGCAATGTTATGGCTAATATGATGATGAAACCACACATTTTATTTGTGGTATTTAGGCATTTGGGACCTGAAGATTCTGTCTAAATTCCACAAATTTCATTTTTTCAATTTTTAATTTAATTTCTTCTTTTTTTCCCTATGTATATGGAATCTATATTCAGAGTGTTGGGGAACACTATTGTTGTCAATTAATTATTACATACTAATTCATAATTTCATAGTTTTTGTTGGTGTTTCGGTAATGTTTCATTAATGGTTATATATATATATAGGTTTTTATTTATATGTATATCATAATTTTTTTTTCTACATTTTTTAAAATGTTGTAATCTATTTAGTTAAATAAAAATAACTGTAACTGTAGGTTACAATTTATGATCTGAAGGATTCTCTATTTAACTGTGAATTTAACCTCTTCTTTTGGATACAACTTTGTACATGTGCTCACAATATACTAAATATCTTGGGATGTTATTAATATAAGTAATATATATATTTTTTAATTTTTTTTAATTCTTTTTCACACTCCTTTTCAAATTGTATGTATAATTTATAATATTCCATTGTAAAGGTCTTGTTATTCAATATTGTTTCAGCGATTGTTCGGGCAAGATATGGCACTATATTTAGCAAAAGCTGGTGTCATATACAGAAAACAATCGTTCTTTGCTTATAAATGTGATTTTCTTGCCCTTGAAAAAGTAAATTACTTTATAAGCTTTTATTTGTGTATATACTCGTGTGGTTTATATTTCATTCCTTATTTTCTATTTATTTAATTTTTTTTTTCTTCTTCTTAATTTGAATTAATAATGTTACTTTTATTAGGACTACAATTTTAATTTGTAAATTGACAGGGCTCTTTGGTATCGGGATTTCAGTGTATGTGGTCAGTTTCTTATGTTTCAATGGTTAAATTTTACTTAAAGTTATATATATATATATATATATATATATATATATATAAATCAACATTTGAACGGAGGTTGTTTGGGGGAGTTGGGGGTCATGATCGGTGAAAATATACCAATTTTTTTTGGAATTGCTTTCTTCCGAACGGCTGCAATAGGTAGCTTTTTGTAATGAAAGATACCTAGAAAAAAAGAAATATTTTTAGAAAATATATATATTCATGAATTTTAGATCAGAAGACAACAACTCAGCACACTAACAATGGATGTAAGATCTCCGCCTGTTGCTTTGCAGCTTGAAGCGATCAATAAAGTTATTTACTATGCAAATATAATTATTGATTAATAAAAACTGCGCTCAGCGATGTTGTTTCATTACATTTATGGAGTTGTTTGTGAGACTCCAAATAACGAAAACAAAATATCTCTTTCAAAGCAGAGAAGATGTGTTGTAATTAGAAATATAATCCAGATTAAAGAGAAACATCTTCTTTTTAATTTCTATAATATCACAATTAATATTTAATTAGATCTAATGAGGATATTTTGGACATTTTCTTAAAATTAGTGGAAATCTGATTCATGTCTAGGAAAGTTCTCTACTACGCTTTCAACTACAAGTAATGCACTGAAACTAGGTTACGGTAAAGGAATGTTGAGTTCAATATATCTCAATTAAAACTAGTAAATCTGCAGACCAGGAGCCTCAACGTCAGCTCTAAAAGTCATTGTTTTTTAATCTCACTCTTCTTATCATTTAGCATCTTACAATCCACAATTTATTTTTTTTTATATTACATACATATTTATAGGCATATAAAATACTTCGAAGGTTTCAGAAATTAGAAGCGTTAAATTAAACACGGTTTATGCAATGATATTCTGAAATTCTTATGAACATCTTCTTTATATATATATATAAACTTGTATTAAAATAAATTCTTTATTTATGTCAATAGAATACAAAAATAATTTATTTTGATAATAAAACAGTCCGAGATACTTGAATTTTATTATTTTGATGTTCTTTGGAATAAGGTTGCTAAGCAACTAATAATAAATTAAAGAGCAAAGTAAACAGAAATGTATTTCTAAATTTGTAAAAAAATGAAATAAAATGTTTTATATTTCCCGAACAGATGCAAAAAAATTTCCAATAATTAAAAAAATTAATTTCTAAATTCCAGTGAATGTATCAGAAAATTTTCAAAGCTATTGGCTATATTTAAAACCTCCATATCGAAAATTTAACATTAGTAATTTTACGTTTGTATCTATTATTCAAATATATGATTTTCATTTCATTTAAAAATGAAATTTGAAAATCGTCTGCTTCCCATAGGAAAGCATTATGACTTAAAAAGAAATGTTCTATATTTTTCGAACGAATGAATCAAATTAAGAAATTACAGGCTTGCGTGAATGAATAGACTTATTTACTGTGCATACATAATTATTTATTAATAAAAACTGCACTCTGCGAGGTAGTTTATTACATTTATCGAGTTGTTTGTGAGACTCCAACGAACGAAAACAAATTCTCTTTTTTAAAGCAGAGAGGATGTGTTCTAATTAGAAATATCATCCAGATTAAAAAGAAATATATTCTGTTTAATTTCTGTTAATAACGCAATAAATATTCAATTACATCGAATGAAAATTTTTTGCACGTATCTTATGATTAGCGGAAATCTGATTCATGTCTAGGAGAGTCTACGATATCAATTACAATTGATGCACTGAAACCAGGATGCGGTAAAGGAATAATCAGCTCGAAGTATCTCAATTAACAACATATAAAATTGACGTATTGAAACTCAGAATTAACAAAATAGTTATCTCATGTAAAATTGCAAGCTTGCATGGATGAATAGAGTTATTTACTATACAAATATAATTATTGATTTATAAAAACTGAATTCAAAGTCGTCATTTTATTGCATTTATTGCATTATTTTTGAGATTCCAAATAAATGAAACAAAATCTCTCTTTCAAAGCAGAGAAGATATGTTGTAATTAGAAAGTGTCATTCAGAAAGAAATTTTTCTTTCAATATCTGGCAATATTACATATACAAAATAATATAATAAATATTTCATTAGGTCTAATAATAGTATTCTGTATCGTTATCTAATGATAAGTGTAAATCTGACTCATTTTCTTTCGAAAACATTATTATTTGCCTATCAACAAAAATTTATTGAAACTAGTATACAATAAATCGAGTCTGAAATATCTCTGTTAATATATGAAAGAAATTTCTTTTAGAAAATAGACATTTGTAAATTTTAGATCAGACGAACAAGAACTCAGTTAATCGAACAAAAGATGTAACAACTCCGCCTGTTGCGTCAATTTCAAAGCTTGGATCGATCAATAAAGTTATTTAATATGCAAATATAATTATTGATTAATAAAAACTGTGCTCAGCGACGTCGTATTATTACATTTATGGAGTTATTTGTAAGACTCCAAATAATGAAAACAAAATATCTCTCTTTCAAAGCAGAGAGGATGTGTTGTAATTACATGCATCATCCAGATTAAACAGAAATATTTTCTTTTTCATTTTTGTCAACGCTACTTAAAAGAAATAACGTAATTAATATTTAATTAGATTTAATGAGACTATTTTGTACTTATGTGAAATCTTATGACTCTCGTATATTTTATCTTACAATTAGCGGAAATCGGATTCATGTATAGCTAATTTATCTACGCTATCAAACTGCAACTAATGCACTGAAACAGCATGCGTAAAAGGCAGATACAGCTGGATATAAATCAATTAAAAATTTATAAAAGACGTTTTCAAACTCAGAATTCGAAAAATAGTTATATCAGTCAAAACTACAGAGTTGAACAGATGAATAAAGTTATTTATTATGCAAATATAATTATTGATTAAAAAAACTGCACTCACTGGCTTTTTATTACATGGATTGAATTGTTCGTGGGACGTCAAATGACGGAAACAAAATCTTTCTTTCAAAGTGGATGGATGTGCTGTAATTAAAAAGTATTATTCAGATACCTGGAAACATTAAATGTACAAAATAACATAATTAATATTTAATTAAGCTTAATGAGAATATTTTGTACATATCTAATGACCAGCGGAAATCTGACTCAATTCTTATAAAAGCTTAAAATATGCCTTTCAATGACAAGAAATGCATTTAAATGGGATAAGGTACATTAACACCTGAAATACCTCTGTTAAAAAATAATGAATTTTAGATCAGAAGAACAACTCAGTATTCGAGATAAAGCAACTCGAAGTTCAAAGCTTGAATCGATCAATAAAGTTATTTTACTATGCAAATATAATTATTGACTAATAAAAACTGCGCTGAGCGACGTCGTTTTATTGCATTTATCGAGATGTTTGTGAGACTCCAAATAACGAAAACAAATTCTATCTTTCAAAGCAGTTAGTATGTGTTGTAATTACAAGTATCATACGGATTAAAGAGAAACATTTTCTTCCTCATTTCTGTCAATGTTACATGAACGAAATATCGTAATTAATGTTTAATTAGATCTAATGAAAATAGTTGGTTCTTATCTTATGGTTAGCGTAAATAGGATTCATGTCTAGGGAATTTAACTAAGCTATCAACAATAACTAATGAACAGAAATCAGGAATTTCAAACAGACGCATTCAACTGGATATAAATAAATTAAAATTTTATAAAGGTATGTTTTGAAACGCAAAACTAAAAACAAAAATAGATATATCGCACAAAATTACAGGCTTGTACAGATTAATAGAGTTATTTACTATGCGAATATAATTATTTATTAATAAAAACTGCGCTGAAGTTGTTTTAGTACATTCCTGGAAGTGTTTGTAAAATTTCAAATAAAAACAACAAATTTGCTCTTTCAAAGCACAGGGGATGTGTTGTAATTAAGGAATTTAACTAAACTATCAACAACAACTAATGAACTGAAACCAGGTATTTCAAAGAGACACATTCAACTGGATATAAATAAATTAAAATTTTATAAAGGTATGTTTTGAAACTCAAAACTCAAAAACTAGATATATCACACAAAATTACAGGTTAGCACAGATAAATACAGTTATTTACTATGCGAATATAGTTATTTATTAATAAAAACTGCACTCAATGGTGTTGTTTTAGTATATTTATGGAGCTGTTTGTAAAACTTCAAATAAAAAACAACAAATTTGCTCTTTGAAAGCACAAGGGATGTGTTGTAATTAGAAGGTATTATCCAGATTAAAGAAAAATTCTTTCAATATCTAGCAACATTTTATGTACCAAATAACATAATTAATATTTAATTAGGTCTAATGAGAATATTTTGTACTTATCTAATTAGTCGAAATCTGACTTATTATTAGGGCAAATCCATATGTGACGGAATGACATTTTGATTTATAGAATTAAATTAAAGCAATTACCTTGAAGCTATTTTCAAATGAAAATTGACTTTTCAGTTTGCATATGACTGTTATTGATTAAAAGATTAAAAAAATATATATGAAACAATTTTTTTAGCTATTTTATTCTTTCATTTTTTAGCAATTTCTTATAGTGTGACGGAATGGCATTTTTGCTACCACGACTCTAACCTGGTATTCAAAACTGGAAACTTTTGTGAATTAAGAAGCCACTCAGTTTTTAAACTAATACATATCTTAAATACGATGTATAAGCAATATAAAATTATAATTTAGAGCAACCACCTACCTATCCCAGGGTTGTAGTTATTAACTATCATTTGACGTGACGGAATGACAGAAAGTTTCTTAAACATTTATATAAAAAAATTGACTATACTAATAAATTTTATATATTTTTTATTATCCAGAATGATCATAAGAAATTACATTATATAACTATTCACACGTGACCGCTTTTTCAAAAGCATATCGAGCACGATTACGTAGTTTATTTTGCATGCATTATTATCAAGTATATGGCTTTAAGACTATTGTAAAACATTAAATATTTTACTACATGCATTTATTTATTAAGAAAATACAAAATAAACAACAATTGCATTCTTTTTCACAGTTTATTTTCAAAGATACTATTTGTACAAAACTGCAAATATTTTATTTTTCAGCTATAACCTAAACGTTTTGAATCTAAAACATTAATTCGAAAACTTGGAATATACTTCAATATATTTTTTAACTTAATTTATAAAAAAATATTATTTTTTTTTTTAAATAAAAGTTGACACTTTTATGAAATTGCCCATTATTTTTCTTAAATAAAAGCTTATGATGTGCTTATCAACGATAAGAAATACATTTAATCTAGGATACAGTAAATTAAAATTAAGTCTAAAAATCCTCTGTTAAAAATGAAAAATAAATTAGATCAGAAGAATAATTCAGCACTCGAAGAATAGATATAACAACTCCGCCTGTTGCTTCAAAGCTTGAATCGATCAATAATGTTATTTACTATGCAAATATAATTACTGATTAATAAAAACAGCACTCTGCGACGTCGCTTTAATATATTTATAGAGTTGTTTGTGAAGCTCCAACTAACGAAAACAAAATCTCTCTCTCTCTCAAATCAGAGAGGATTCGTTGTAATTACAAGTAACAGCCAAATAAAAGAGAAATATTTACTTTTTCATTTTTGTCAACACGACTTAAAAAAAAATAACGTAATTAATATTTAATTAGATCTAATGGGACTAGTTTGTACCTATGCCAAATCTTATGATTAGCGTATATTTTATCTTACGATTAGCGGAAATCGGATTCATGTCTAGATAGGTTATCTACGCTATCAACTACAACTAATGCACTGAAATCAGAAAAAGGTAAAGGCACATTCAGCTGGGTATAAATTAATTATACATTTAATAAAATAATCTTTTGAAACTCAGAACTCGAAAAGTAGATATATCATACAAAACTACCAGCTTGCGCAGATGAAAAAAGTTATTTACTGTGCAAACATAATTATTCATTAATAAAAACTGCAGTCATCAATGGCGTTGTTTTATTACATTTATTGAATTGCTTGTGAGAATCACATAACGGAAACAAAAAATATATCTTTCAAAGAACAGGGGATGTGTTGTAATTAGAAGGTTATTATTCAGATATCTGGAAACATTAACTGTACAAAATAAGGTATTTAATATTTAATTATGTCTAATGAAAATATTTTGTACTTACCTAATGATTAGCGGAAATCAGACTCTTTTTTTAAAAAATAAAAATTCATCATGTGCCTATCAACGACAAAAAATGCATTTAAACTAGGATACAGAAAATTAACATTAAGTCCGAAATACCTCTCTTAAAAAAGGAATAAATTTTAGATCTTTTGATCTAAAAACTCAGTGATCGAAGAATAGATAAAACAATTTAGCCAGTTGCTTCGAAGTTCAAAGCTTGAATTGATCTATAAAGTTATTTACTATGTAAATATTATTATTGATTAATACAAACAGCGCTCAGCGATGTCGCTTTATTACATTTTTGGAGTTGTTTGTGAGGCTCCAACTAACGAAAACAAAAACTCTCTTTCTCAAATCAGAGAGGATGCGTTGTAATTACAAGTATCATCCAAATAAAAGAGAAACGTTTTCTTTTTCATTTTTGTCAACGTTACTTAAAAGAAATAACGTAATTAATATTTAATTAGATCTAATGAGACTTGTTTGTACATATGTCAAATCTTATGATTAGCATATATTTCATCTTACGATTAGCGGAAATCGGATTCATGCATAAGAAATTTCTCTACAATTACAACTTTATGCACTGCATGTTACAACTAATACATGTCTCAATTACAACTAATGCATTGAAAGCAGAAAACGGTAAAGGCACATTCAGCTGAGTATAAATTAATTAAAAAATTATAAAAGAATATTTTGAAAATCATAATTTATAAAATAGATATAGCATACAAAACTACAGGGTTGCACAGATTAATAGAGTTACTTACTATGCAAATATAATTATTGATTAAAAAACTGCACTCATCGGCGTTGTTTTAATACATTTCTTCAATTGTCCATGGGACGTCAAATGACAGAAATTAAATCTATCTTTCAAAGCATAGGAGATGGGTTGTAATTAGAAGATATTCAGATTTAAAAAAAAGTCTTTCGATGTCTAACAAAATTATATGTAAAAAATAACATAATTAATATGAATCATGTCTAATGAGAATATTTTGCAACTTACCTAATTATTAGCGGAAATCCGACTAACTTTTAAAAATAAAATCTTATAACGTGCCTATATCAACGACAAAAAATGTTTATTAAATAGAATGCAGTAAATTAAAATTAATTCCAAAAAGCCTCTGTTAAAAAATGAATACATTTCAGATGAAAGGAATAATTCAGCACTCGAAGAATAGATATAACAACTCGCCTGTTGCTTCAAAGCTTTTATCGATTAATAAAGGTATTTACTATGCAAATATAATTACTTATTAATAAAAAACAGCAGTCTGAGACGTTATTTTATTACATTTATTGAGTTGGTTCTGAGGCTCCAAACAACGAATCAAAATCGCTCTCTCTCAAAGCAGAGACGATGTGTTGTAATTACAAGTATCATCCAAATTAAAGAGAAACATTTTCTTTTTCATTTTTGTCAACGTTACTTAAAAGAAATAACGTAATTAATATTTAATTTGATCTAATGAGACTAGTTTGTACTTATGTGAAATCTTATGATTAGCGTATATTTTATTTTACGATTAGCAGAAATCGGATGCACGTATAAGAAATTTCTCTACGGTCTCAATTACAACTAATGCACTGAAATCAGAAACCGGCAAAAACACATTCGCTGGATATAAATTAATTAAAAATTTATAAAAGCATGTTTTGAAACTCATAATTTATAAAATAGATATATCATACAAAACTACAGGCTTACACAGATGAATAAAGTTAGTTACTGAGCAATCATAATCATCATATATATTATTTCTCCTGTCAACATCCCTTTTTCTAAGAAAATACGAAACGCAGAACGACGAATGAGATACCATATGAAAGGTTTTAGAACCGGCTTTTGACATAGCCCACTTAACAATTCGTTAAAACATGTTTTTGATTAAAATTTGCTGAAAATTAAAAATTAAATCGACATTGTTTTCATAAAAGAAATGAAAGGTTTTCCTGAAATTATTGTTGCCAAAAAAATAAAATACCACATTATATGATGCTCATAGCAATTATTATAAAAAACACCGCACGGGTTCATTTTATACTTATGATTAAAAAGCGAAATTGAAATTGAAATGTTTAGATTTATATTTCTAAGTCCCATGGTTTTCTCGAAGCGAATGACGTCATCCTCTAATACAGTCAAAATACGATTGTTAATTTTTTTTCTCGCGCGTACCTTTAGCAATCTTGGATCAGTTTTTAGTCTAACTTTGATGGAATAAATTAGATGATATCCTGGCTTGACTAACAACTAAATGTTGTTTGCAGATATATTTATCCTTGCTTTTTCTTTAGAAGTTTAAACCTGCATCTAATAAATATTACATATTGATAAAAAATTATACTTCTCTATTATACCGTCATTCACTTTCCATAACAAAAAACTATCGCCCAATAAACGGGAGAACGTTGCCATTGGAATATCAATAAATAAATAAATAAATAAAATATAAGAATTTAAGGACACAATTGTTATTTTAATTAATAAAATAACTACTAAATCAGTAAAACATAATGGAAAATACACGCAACTGTCGAATGTAAAACCACTAGATGACGTAACAAACACGCATAATGATTCTGACATCAAGTAAATGGGACTGCATTTTTGACGTTTAATCTTACAGTTTGGCGGTAGTTTTTTGTTATGAAAAGTGGTCGACGGGATAATAGAGAAGTACCTAAAAAATATTAGATTTGAGTGCGAAATCTTCGCACGGGCCCTCTGGTTATTCATTAATAAAAACCGCACTCAGCGGCGTTGTTTTATTACATTTATTGAATTGCTTGTGAGAGTCAAGTGAGGAGGGTTACAATTGCAGTGGAGTAAGTCACAATTTAGTGATTTGAAAAATGAAGGGTTTTAGTGAAAGTTGCCGTGTCCCGTTGCATTATGTGGTCCAGCTAGTTCTGCCATTTAGCGACTGCATAAGTGAACTATGACTTATTTCACTGCCACACTGAATAGAAATTAATATACGTTCAGATAAAATATGGTTATCTAGATTTTCTAAATTTTTGACTTACTCCACTGTCATTCTAACCCCCTCAAATAACGGAAACAAAATTTCTCTTTCAAAGCACAGGGGATGCGTTGAAATTAGAAGGTATTATTCATATATCTGGCAACATTTAGATGTACAAAATAACATAATTAATATTTAATTAGGTCGAATGAGAATATTTTGTACTTATCTAATGATCAGCGGAAATCTGACTCATTTTTTATAAACGTTTATCATGTGTTTATCAACGACAAGAAATGTTTTTAAAATAGGAGGTAGTAAATTAACATAAAGTCCGAAATACCTCTGTTAAAAAATGAATAAATTTTAGATCAGAAGAATAATTCAGTAATCGAAGAATAGATATAACAACTCCGCCTGTTGCTTTAAAGTTTGGATCGATCAATAATGTTATCTATTATGCAAATATAATTATTGATTAATAAAAACTGCGCTCAGCAATGTTGTTTCATTACATTTAGTAAGTTGTTTGCGAGGCTCCAAATAACGAAAAGAAAATCCCTCTCTCAAAGCGGAGAGGATGTGTAGTAATTACAAGTATCATCCAAATTAAAGAGAAACATTTTCTTTTTAATCTAAGTCAACGTTAGATGCACGAAATAATGTTATTAATATTGAATAAGATCTAATTAGAATATTTTGTATTTATCTGATGATTAATGAGAAAAATCTTTATTTTTAGAAAAGTTCGTTGTTAGATAATTAACAATAAGGAACGGGGACGCCAGCAAAACGAAATCCAGAGAGAAAGTTTGTAACACTGTAAAAAATTCAAACGTTTCCCTAATCTCCGAAAATATAACATAACCCCAATTCAATAATCTGTTCCGATCTATCCACGATTCCAGAACGCGTTCTTTATTATTAAAAATCTCAGAAACTAATATATTTTCGGCATTAAAGAACCATTTATAAATACAGTTTTTTTTTTTTTTTTTTTTTTTTTTTTTTTTGCTGCCACTGATTTTTTGAAACATTTCGCAGTAGCTTTTATAGTGTGTTAATCAGTTTTTTCAAAATGAAAAATCGTTTTTTTTTATGTTATCCTTTCTCAAGTAAACATTTTCATGTTCAACAAACATATTTTACAGACAAACATGATAAAATAACAGCAGCATTAACATAACCATTAAATTTAATATAATTTTGATACTCTTGTATGTGTAAATTTAATTACGAATCTGAAAATATTTATTTCAGAACTAATAGCAACATAAAAACCAATACTGCGATTTGAGATCACAGATAAATATAGTACAAAAATAACTGGGAAACGTTTCCGAAAATCAGAGGCAGCAAAAGAAACTTTGTTTTCATAAATGCTTCTTTAAATCTCCAAAAATATATATATATTTTTTTTTTGGCGATTCTAAAGATAAAGAACGCGTCTCGGAATCGTAGGTCACTCGGAAGAAGTTATTGTATATTTTCGTTCGTGGTTATATAATATTTTCCTATATTAAAAAGAACATTTGTCTCTTTTTTACTGTATGCAGTGAATCTGAATATTTTATAACATTGAATAGATTCAATAATAATAAAAACTATAATAAACATCTTTTGGGAGATACTTTTATAGTCACCATTTTGAAGAGGCTGCTTCCATAGTATTATCGCCACTAGTCCTTTGTATATTTTATATCAAATAAACAACAACTCAGAGTTTAAAATGTAGATATCTCATTCAAAATTACAGACTTGCATGGAGAAATTTATTCACTTTGCAAATTCAGTAAACTCCAGTTAGTGCGGACTTCCGAGGGAGACCATTTTTTGTCCACAATAACCGAAATCTGTATTAAACGTGTAAACATTTGAATATTGTAAAATAATCCCTTTCGTTGAATAAATTAAATTCAGTTTTTGACAGAAATGAAATAAGTTACCAATTTAATACTACAATAAACAACTTTTCTTTAATTTAATAAATTTAATAAAAAGGGGGCGAGGCATCCCACATTAAATCAGGCAGTAAAAATTCAATATGTAACTCACCATCACAGATTTTAATGAGACTGGGTGTGTTTGTTCTTACTGGTTAAGATATAATCACTAGTAAAATATTTTGCTCCAAGGTAAATTATTTTTTCAGAAAAAAAAATCAAAATTTTAGTAAATTGCCATGAGTTGGCATTCTTGATTGTTCGATTTTCAAAAGTAATGTGTCATAAATAAAGTTAGATATCAACATCTAATTAACAAATCATCTTCAATTTCTTTATGCATGATAAATAGGGTACGTAAATTATGAAAGCAAATTACTGTTACGTTAAAAACATTTTAAGTGCGTCTAAACAAATTTTTTAATCTTTAAAATCAAGAGAAAAATAATGTATTAACAAAAAATGCATTATCAATCAAAGGCGGGTATGCTAGGAAATTTATTTTTGTTCCAAATTGTACGTAAAACTATCCTTTACCTAATTATGAAATAAAAATGGCGGGAATTTGGTTGTATTTAGAAATATTTACATTATATTTAAAAAGTGATTATTGTTAAAGTTATTTTATGATTTATTTAATATATGATCCCGAGAAATATTTCCATTTATACATTTATTTTATATTTTTATTTAACTACAGCAGAAAATATGAGTAACATTGTTTTTCAGGGTGCATTCTGAAAGGTGGGGGGGGGGGGGAGTGGGCAGTTATCTCCTTCCTGAATAAGAAGGAAGAAAAACTTGCTCCCCGCCCCAAAATAATTTCGAAATGATGCCCTTCAGAAAAACTAATTTTCAGTAGTTTGAACAACTGTTACAGAAAAAATATCAAATTTAATTTTTTAACAATTTTCTGAAATGTTGAAATTTAAAAATCTGAAAATTGTGTAAAATTTATTATGTTTAAAAATATTTAAATGTCTTATATCTCAAAAACTATTTAACTTAGAGAGCTGTAGTTTGTCATTTTATTCACTTTTACACGATCTTTAATTTGATATATTGCACGGCAATATTCCTGAAAGATGGATTTTTTATTTAACATGAACTAACTTGAAATGACTCAGGGAATTTAGTGAGAATTTGTTAATATACAAAAGAATAAATTACTAGTAACAATCAAAATATCAGTTGCTGTACTTTGATAATTTAACTGTAATTAAAGTAATCGCTCATTTTTATTTACGTTACTTACACATACTCTTTACACCTCATCATTTTTCAGTGTTGAGACATACTCGAAAATTTGGTCCGATTAGTAATTTTGAATGGTAATATTGGCGAACAGCCATTAACGCTTTAAGGACGGAATTCTTTTTCTCTTTAAAATGCAAAATTGCATCTCATACTAATTTGGTCCGATTGGTAATTTTGAATGGTTATATTGGCGAATAGCCATTAACTCTTTAAGGACGGCATTGTTTTTTTCTTTAAAATGCAAAATTGTATCTCATACTAATTTGGTCCGATTGATAATTTTGAATGGTAATATTGTCGAACAGCCATCAACCCTTTGAGTATTGGAATTTTTTTTCTCTTTAAAATGCGAAATTGCTTCTCATACTAATTTGGTCCGATTGGTAATTTTGAATGGTTATATTGGCGAAAAGCCATTAACCCGTGAAGGACGGAATTCTTTTTCTCTTTAAAATGCAAAATTGCATCTCATACTAATTTGGACCGATTGGAAATTGGTTCGATTGATAATTTTGAATGGTAATTTTGGTGAACAGCCATTAACCCTTCAAGGACGGAATTGTTTTTTTTAATGCAAAATTACATCTCATACTAACTTGGCCCGATTGGTAATTTTGAAGGATAATATTGGCGAGCAGCCATTAACCCTTTAAGAACGGAATTGTTTTTCTCTTTAAAATGCAAAATTGCATCTCATACTAATTTCTCAGAATAACAACTTTTGTCTCCTTTTATCACCAACAAGTTGCCGAACAGTTGATGTCGGTTAGGGGGCTTCCGAGTTGCCGACAACTTTTCTTCTTTGGTCATTTTTTCCGAAATTACCAACAAACAGGTGCCCCACGGTCTGCGTCTTCGAAATCTACCTGTGCCTGTAGGCCAAAACGTCAGGATTTTTTTTTTTTTTTTTGTGTGTATGTATGCCCATAAAAATTTATTTTGCAAAATTTATTTTTAAGTAATGTAAAATGACCATGTTTATCCGTGTTATTGTATCATAATCTTGTGCTCTATTTTTTTTCTATTATCTAATTCGATTTTCTTTTTTCTGTTTTAGGTAAGTTTTGTGGCATCTTCTATTAAAGATTATATTGTTTTATTGTGTGTGAATAGAAAGGTATGTAGAATATTTCCTACTGGTTAAAGTACTTGTGCAGCATTTTATCATATTACAGCATAAAAACACGAAAAAGGTAATATACTTTCTTCAAACTCGGCATTGCAAATTAAATAAAAAAGCATTGATTAACAAGAAACCAGGTGGTTAGATAAGACAAATGAGTTCGGGCTCTTTTTCAGAACATGAACCCGACGATTTGAAATCCGAGCCCGAGCCCGAAGACTGGTATGAAAATCGACTTTGGCTAAGCTTGTCTCATCTCTAGTAAATATGCATTGATTTTCGCAACCACCCCCTTTCCCTTCGCATTTCTCCCTTCGATAGGGTAAAAAATTATTTTATGTATTTATTTTAATATTATTATTGTTTATACTAATAAAAGAAAGATGTTTGTGTGTGCGTAACAGTTACGGAAAACTATCGCACGTAGAGGTATGCACATTTGGTTCCGGATAAAAAAAGACAAGTTTGAATGCACATGAGGCTCAGATTTTCAATATTTTTTTAATTATTATTATTACATTTTTTAAAAATTATTATTGAACTAAAAAATTCGCCTATATCCCCAATTTTCCAAATCCGCCGGCGATTTTGAACCTTTCATAATAGCAATCCAAACTCAATCTTTTAGTGCAATATAGTAAATTTTTTCCTCTTTTCAATAAATAATATTCTTGAATTCGTACAGCAATTTTTACATTTTTGCGATTTTTTTAAATCTCCCTTTTTTGGTGAAAATAAGAATTTTGTTTTTATTAACCAACTAGCTGTTACCCCTGACTTCGTTCCCGTAACATTTAATGAAAATTAATGCATTAATTATGCAATATATACAATTAACAAACTCTTTATCATATTTAATAGTAGATAATACTTCTGATAATCAAAATTTGCGTATTTTTGTTTATATATCTATATGATCATTTAAATTTCTTTACTGAGTTTTGAATTTCATACTCTTTCACTAAAATTAAGTGTGGAACACGTTTTTAGGGTTTCGTTCATCTCACGAAACCCTATTCGTCTCGCTTTTCTGTCTGTCTGTCACAGAGCCAAT
Source organism: Maratus michaelseni (assembly GCA_963931845.1). Lineage (NCBI taxonomy): Eukaryota > Metazoa > Arthropoda > Arachnida > Araneae > Salticidae > Maratus > Maratus michaelseni. The sequence goes on from OZ007600.1 coordinate 192,852,210, forward strand.
TCTCAGAAACTGTAAAAGTTACAAACTTGAAATTTTCTGTACTTACAGCTGAATACCTACTGTCACGCCAAAAATCATAAAATTTTGAAAATGTCGCCATTTACGCACGATATTAATTAAACCTTAAAAACCCGCTCAGTAATGGATAAAAATATTCAACTAAAGCGCAGAATTTATTCTTTCTTTGTTATTCTATTTTAGCATTTCTATTTATTCTATTTTACATTTATTCCGTTCAGAAATTGGTTTAATTTAAGTTTTCGTGTCAATGAATATTTTTCATAGTGATTATATCAGTAAATGTTTTTGAGAAAATTTGTTAATTAACATGACACTTTAGATATGATTTTTATTTGATTAGAATAATCTAAAAATCTACACAAATTATGTTTATTTTCCAAAACAGTTTAGCATTGATATTATTATATGATATTTAAAAAAGAACTTAAAACGTGGTGGAGCATAAAAGTTTAAAAATAAATAAAATAAGTAGAAAAATACCGTTAATCCTCATATATTTATGGTATTTTTATTTCGCAGTGCCATACTTTTAACAGTTGTAAAATTACCAAAATGTTTATCACGCTCCTAAAACTTTCAAAGCCTAAATGCTTATTTGTTAAGCAATAGAGTTGCTTGTTTATTTGAATGCGAAAGCAATCTGAAAAAAGCACCCTAATTATGGAGGATTGTCATATTGATTGTTGTGTTGTAGTTTATGATTATGGGAGTTTCGAAAGTTGACAGGGAAGTATTCTAATGAGGGGCAAAAATTACCCTGCAGAGATATTTTTAACTATAGATTTAGATATTTTATAATTATAAGGAATTATATAAGTATCAGAGAAAGATGACTAATAATACATGGATTTTTAATTGGATTTTCTCTTGCTCTTTTCCATAATTATGATACCTTTAAAAATAAAAAAGGGGGAATTTCTTGTTTAATTAGTGGCTTCGACTCTTCTTTAAATTTCACGTGAACGATGTCAAATGCAAATTCCATTCTCCAATGAAAATTACCATATGATAACAACTTTTACATCGAATTTAATATATTTACTAAATTTTATCAAACTTTAATATTCTGGAAGATTGTACGATAAAAGGATGTTAAACGTATGCTTTTGCGAACAATATATACTGTGGAAATTACGCTATTTTGTGTAATTGCTATAAAATACTTATATTTTCTGAATGAAAACCGGCACATGATTTAAAATGTGGCGACACTTTCACCAGGGATACATTTTCCTATAAACCTACACTTGTCTAGTTAAAAAAATTTCTTTCACTTCATGAATCATGTACAAATATGCATTTATATTTATAGATATGTATGTTTGTCAACTTAACGTAAGGCAAAACGTTGAGCTAAACTGCTTGAAGTTTCGCTAAGTTTCTCGTAATTTTCAAGTAGTTAGAATACATTATATTATGTGTAGTAAATAATACATTATGAATTACTTACTCTGCAAGAATTGTTACTCTTTACCTACAATTAGTTGAGAAAAACACCTTCACGTGAGTGCGTGACGTCACACGTACATTATCTATTTAAAACATGAAAGCGTTTAAAGAAATCCAATACTACTGTACTCATATAAAAAATGTAAACATTAATATTATTAAAAACTAAATTTAACTAAAAAATTATATCTACAATGTAATTTAAACGGAATTTGCTTCCTTGGTTGAAGCTCAAGTTGAAAAAAGTTACGATGTAATGATATCTAAATGTAAATATTTGACAGACGATTTTTGATTATGTAGAATAAATTGAATCATGAAGTTTGAATACGCAAAAATATGTTTTTATTTCTTGAAAAATTTACTTTAATGATAACAAACCCATGGAAACAATTTACCTTTATAAAATTAGGAGCTAAGTTATTTATTTTTATCTCCAAACACATTTAAATAAATAAACTTTGTGTGTCCTTTAAACGCGCTTATAGTAATCTTTGTAATATATGAAAAAAATCACATTATCTGCCAAAATTACGTCAGTTTTAGACAGAGAAAATCTGAATTTTTATTGGTTAATAAAAATATTGCCCATACATAGTTTCTTTTTTTGGCAATGGGAAAGAAATTGCATTAGAAATTGAACAGAAAAATAGATCTCTGTAATGATTAACTATGGGAGATGTTTGAAAACAGTGGTAAAGAATGGTCTGAGAGATTTTTAAAGTTGACAGTAATTTTACTCGTGTTCTAAAACGTATATACATCAAGTTTCGTTCAAATCGGATAAAAACTGTATATTTGTATACGGAACAAACATACACAGAACGACTTTTATATATATAGATTATAGAATATGCAAGGGTTTGTTCGTCAGAATTCTTTCGGACGTCCAAAATATTTCAATTTGTTTTAAACAAGCTGACTCGGCCGGTGGCATTTCCTGGAACCTTGATAATAAATCTAAACAACGATTTTATAAACTGATTTCGTATGAAATCATATTTGAAATGAAAATTTCGCGAAAAAATATTGATATTTAGTGGTGAAAACCCTCGTAAGAAGACATTTTCTTGTTTTTTCACCTAGGTTGTTTAGAAGTTTTTTTTTTTTTTTAAGTTATTGCTGTCGGAACGTTTTGAAATTTTTATCAGTTATAAATATAACTGTTCTACAGCCCATGTAAAAATTTCTTGAAAAAATATTGTTATCTAGTTGTATAATATGTTTTCTTCTCGATATTTTTTTGTTTGCTTTCGCGTCGTGGCGGCTCCTTTAACACAACAATTAAAAAAATTGTTCTCATCTTCCGAACTCCCTTAAATTTTAATCGGTTATAAATATAACTGTATCCAATCTCTGTTTAAAATGTTGTGAAAAAATATGCATATTTAGTAGTGAAATTAGGAGTCAAAGCAGAGCAAAGCCACGCCGAAACACCTCGCTTTTTCATTTTTCTTTTTTTCGAAATTTTCTTAGATTTGATTTTTTTAAAATACTATTACGTGTCTGAATGTTCCGAAAATTTTGTAGGTGATATAAATCTGTCTACAAAAATTTTCTAAAAATATATTATATCAAAACACACACACATACAATAAATAAATAAATAAATAAATAAATAAAATAAAACGCTCGGCGTTTGGATCTTTATTTCCTGCCGATGCATAAATCCCGTTGGGCATGCACAAGCGGTTTTGCCGGTTTGCAAAGAAAGAGATGAGTCTTTAATTAATATCGCGGCTAATTAACAAAATATTAAAAATCTGAGGTGCACCAGGACATGCCTTGGACAATCCTCACCCAAATTTTCAGACTTCTAGGTGCGCTAGATTTCCCTAGCCATCGCAGACACACACACAGAGCAAAACTTTCTTTTATTAGTATAGATGATTGGGACAAAGCGCTGCATTATTTAATAAAATTTACGATTTATTGAAATAATTTAAAAATATTTCCCCATGTTTCAAGTTTTGTACTAATTGATTATATGTTTAAAAAATAAAATAAATATTTTACCGAAATTTTGGAAGACAGCCACAATTACCTGTATGCTGAAATATGTAAGGGATGTCGGTTAATCTAGTGCATCATATTATCGAGCGTTGGATGACTGGAAGTTTACTGCATATAAAAAGACATTTTTGAAAAATAGAAATAAATTTTAGATACGAAGAACAATAACTGTATATCTGAAGTAAAACTATATCACCTCCGCATGTTACGTTGGAAGATCAAGCCTGAATCGATCCATAAAGTTATTTGATATGCAAATATAATCATCGATTAAAAAAAAAATAACTTCGCTGAGTGGCGTGGGTATATAACAATAATTGAATTATTTGTGCGATTCAAAATGCTGCAAAGAAAATCTCTCTCTTTAGAAGTACAAGAGTTGTTTTGCAAATAAAAATATCATTCAGATGAAAGGAAAATGATTATTTCATTTCTCTGAATTATACTTATATGATATGATAAATATTTAATTAGGTAGAGCGAAAATATTTCACACTTATTTAATGATTAAATGGAATGTTGCTTATTTCTAGATCATTCTCTAGAATTTTGACGGGTTGCCGTACCATTTTTCGTTTTTCGCATACACCATGAATATGGAAACCTATATAGAAAATAAGCTAAACTCTATTATAAAAAAAAAACTCTATCTTAAAAATCTTTTTGATTTAGTGCGATTTTACACGTAATTACAAAATTCAAAGTTTTATGCAATCTTGCATAATTTTTGAAGTAATAGAGTTAAACAAAAATTCAAAAAGATCTGACTTCAAAAGATGCATTTCTCCGAATTTACAATGTCAAAAAGGACAAATGTTTCTATATCTACGAAAATATAATGTAATTTAACGACGAACAAATGTATACAATAACCTCTTCCGAGTTACCCATGCTTCCGAAAAGCGTTCATTATCCTTAGAAACCTTAGAAAACAATATATTTCCACGATTTAAAAAATCCTTTATATGAACAAAGTTTCTTTTGCTGTCACTGATTTTCGGAAACGTTTTCGAATAGTTTTTAAAGTGTAATAATCAGTTTTTTAAACCCGAATATCAAATTTTTGGATATTATTAATTCTCAACTAAACATTTTCAGCTGCGTAATTGAATTTACACACGGAATATTAATAAAATAATATTAATTTTAATTTTAAGGTATTGCTTGTAATTTATCATGTTCAGTGCTTGACAAATTCGGTCGCCAGGTCGCCACTGGCGACCATTTTTTTTATCTGGCGACCAACTTATTTAATCTGGTGTTTCCCTCCCCCCCTACAAAAATTCACCTAAAAACATAACCTAAGCACAAATTGTATTTTTCCTCTTTCCCACCCCTGCTCGAGAGTTTCAAGCAGTGATCTTCATCGTTTCTTGTAATTTTAACGGAAAAACCAAGTTTAAAAAGCATTTTCTATCTCAAGCATATTTATTTCCGCTCTAGCCATGTAGCAAATCTTGTGATTCGACTGCAGGGGGGAAGGGGAATGTTTCTATAAAACAGTAATGAATAGTGTCAATCTAGTCTCTGTGTCATGTATTTTGGATACAATGCTAAAAAATGCTGAATTCAACAGGAAAATAGGCAAAAAATTGTAGCACTTAACTATTCAAACATTTGAAGCATTCAGCAAACAGAATTTTTGGAATAGGTTAGTTCAGCATTTATAGTGTTTTTCCCCTTTTATTAGAGATACATAATATGTTAAGTTTCATTAGAAAACTTAGTTTAATATTGTCTTTCAAAATCATGTACTATTCTAAACTATGTTTGTTATTATTTTTTCTCAATTAATTCCTAAAAAAGTTTTATGTTTACTTTTAATATCAATGATGGGGGCGGGAGGTATTATTTACTGGCGACTAGAATGTTTTCCTGACTACCAGATTTTATCAAATTTGTAATTGTACATTTTCGTTCGTGGTTATATTACATTTTCCTAGATTAAGAAACATCTGTCTTTTTTTGGTGCGTTCGTAATTATATAAATACGTAAGCACCTATAGTCGTTGTCTGTCTGCATACAACAGCGCAAAAACTACCCAACCAAATGGTTTGAAATTTAAGATATATTATCTTTGCAGAATTTTGTCGAGATATTTCAAATTTTATGAAAATCGAACCACAACTTTAGAAAATATTAATGAAAATATTTATTAAGAAATTTGATTTTTTTTTAAATCGGGGATTTCTTGTTATAAGAGCTTCCGAGGTTTAATCGTCAAGCGACCGAGATTCGATGGAGATTTTATTACAGAAATGAATCTGCAGACGATATAATTCATTTCACAGAATTAAAAATCATCCCGATCTGAATATTTATATAAGTAGCTATAGTACAAACGAACCTCGTTTGTCACGTTTGACGTACAATTTCCAACTTGTTTACAATGTATCACGGACTTACAGTGATCTGTGATTTAAAAGAAGAAAAGAACAACAGCGCCACATGTTCGGTATTAAAATTTAAAATTACGTCAATATACACATTTTTAACCATTAAAATCATACATATAATTTGGTGCATTTCTAGGCAATCAAATCAGCTATAATGTTTCTCACAAAAACCATAGGGGTAATATTTCGTAGTCAAGTCCACAGGCATAAGTTCGCGTGAAGAATGTGCGATTATGGCAATAATGTGGTTTAAAGTGTATGAGAGTTAAAAGAATGGAGTTAATAATACTGCAAACCATGCCCGCTAAATTGCATCAATTGATTGTGGAGAAAATTAGAAATTTTTCTTCAAGCATGGGACAGTAGCCCTCTGTTGAACGATCAGAGTCAAAAACAAGTAATATAATTTTTTTTTAAAGTCAATTCCTACTTTTTAATCATAAATATATAAAATAAACCTGTGCAGCATTCATATCCCACGTTATCTTTATTGAACATTATTTTATAATCATCGTTGCGGTATTTTATTTTTTGTTGATCACTCATTTGAGATAAATCTTTCATTTCATTTATGAAAACAATGGGAGGAATTTTTTTCTCCCATTTAAAACTAAAATTAATTAATTAAATTAAATTAATGAATTAATATTTTAAAAAATTGTATTAACATCAATTGTCATCCAGTACAAGTTTAAAAATTTTTATTTGAACTTGAATGGATGAATAGAAAATATTTTATTTACAATTGAAAATTCCAACAAGATATATATATAGAGATTGTGAGCTAATAGTAAGGAATTTAAATAAATCAGCATCTATTTATGTCAAGATGTAACAGAATATGCAGTTTGATGAAATTACATGCATTAGCTCTTTAGATATAGCTATTGCGGAAATCGTAAAAAAACACAGCATTGCAGCATCACCTGCTGGACGATATACACCCAAACATAATAATTAGCATCTATTTATGTCAAGGTCTATAAGAATATGAAGTTTGATGAAATTCAATGCATTCGTTTTTGAGATATAGCTATTGCGGAAATTGTGAAAAACACAGCATAGCAGCGCCACCTTTTGGGTGATATAAACTCAAACACACTGTAAAAAAATTGCTGCAGTAAAATTACTGCAGCAGAGATTCCAGACAATGTCCGTAAGAAAACGGGTTTTGGTCTCTAGATAACCGAGCTTTGCTCTTACATAAATGGTTTTTGCCCGTAAAAACCTGAAATTTACGGAACTTGACCTTTTACCTTGAAAAGGGGGCATTTTCCGTAAAATTACGGCAGCAATTCACGGAGAATGCCCGTAAATTTACATTTTTTTACAGTGCATAATAGAAATCTATTTATGTAAAAGTGCAACATAATATGAAGTTTTATGAAATTCTGTGCATTAGTTCTTGAGAGATAGCTATTACAGAAATAGTGAAAAATGCGGAGTCACCTGTAGGGCGATATATACCCAAACCTAATAAGGATCCAATTTGTTTCAAGGTCTAACAGAATCTGAGATTTGATTAAATCCCGTGCATTAGTGCTCGAAATAGAGCGGCCACAAAATTTGTGCCATACACAGACTAGCAGACAGGCAGATATGCATTTTCCAAAAATAGTCACATCGTGTTCAGGACATTTACAAAACATGTAAATCCATCAAAAAACGGAAGTTGGAAATATTTCACGGTTCTAAAATTCCACGGTTCTTATCTATATAAAAGAAAGTAAAAAGTAAATGTATTTATTTATTAATGAATATTTAAATAAAATGAAAGAATATGTCTTACGAAATTACTTTATTCTCTCTTTTTTTCATTTGATTTTTCTTAGAGATGTGCACCGTTTGCTTCTGAGAATTAGATATGATTATTAAGAATTTTAATTAACTTAAGACTGCATATCATGTTAAAAATAAATGTTTCATATCTAAAATGAACACGCTTGTATCTAGAAAAGTTTTAAATTAACTCCGTCTAAATAATTTTCATAATAGTGTAATTAATAATGAATTTTAATGAGAATGGTATAGTTTTGTAAACTCAATCCAAGATATTTGAGCAAGCCATCGATTATTGCGAAATGTAAACGAATTTATTAACGACTCATATGAAATGTTTTTTGAGAATTTTATCGTACTGAATTTTTATTAAGTTTGTTTATATAATAAAAATACACGAGAAAGTGTTTATTAGGAAGTATATCATTTCTGATTATTAAAGCAGTTTTCAAAATAAATAAATAAATAAATAAATAAAATAAAAAAATGTTTAACAACGCGAAACTTTCTGATACAGTTTCTGACTCATTTTTAGACGTGAAAGTAGCGAACAAAAATGGTTTTAAAAAACATGTCACAGAGTAAAGCCATTTTGGATTTCATAATAGTCATAAAAAGGGCAACCCTGTCAATTTTTCAGCCGTGGAACTTTTTATACATTATAACTAGAAAAACAAGAAAAAAATATCATTGAATTCGGCATAGATTATGAAACATTTTCCAACACTAACAGAATGTGTTGAAAAATTCACCTTTTCATGCAATAAAATAAGAATCCTAAATAAACAATTTTAAAAGCACATACCTTAGGAAAAATCCATTTTCTATAATTACTGTCAGTATACGCCAATGTATTCGAAATCTTTTGTGAAGCCCTGTATGTAATCCGTAGAATTTATACACACTACACTGTTAAAAAATTTGCAGCAAACTGTCCAGTCATTTGACCGTTTTTGTAGAAAACGGTTATATAACTGTAATTTAACTATATTCTGACCGTATTATTTCTCATTTTATGGTCATAATATAGTTACATTACGGTTATGTAACCGTTTTCTAGAAAAACGGTCAAATGACTGGACAGTTTGCTGCAAATTTTTAACAATGTACGTAATATACTAGAAATTTGTTAAACTTAAAAATACATACCACTGCTTGAAAATGCACATAGAGCAATTATCCATCATAAATCGTTATAATACCAATTGTTTTGTGGTGTACCTGTAAACGAACGATAAACGCTATGCACTCTATAATCTATAGAAAACGCATTCTAGTACATCTCCGTGATCCGTATAAATTTCGTCATGTTTGAAATGCCGGAACGTCATTTATTGGTGCAGCATGTCTCTAAAGGCACCTTGAGACATTAAGCGCCATTCAACCATCATGAAAATGCACCGCAAATGCATTTTCTCCATAGGCCATAAAGCAACGGAATTTGCTTGCGTGTCCCTGTAAATGAATTATAAATGCTACTTTTTCTATCCTCTACAGAAAGTATAGGATCTATCCTATAGGATTTCTATCCCATCAACAAATACTAAATGATGTCTATCAATGTACGATCTTTGATGTTTGAATTATCGTAACATGATTAAAATACACCGCAAACGATTTTTCTTCATTGACCACAATGTAAAGGAATTATTTTGTGGGTCCCTGTAAATGAGCGATAAATGCTACGCAATTTATTTTCCATACCAAACATTCTTTAGAGAACCTCAATAATATCTAAACATTACATGGCAGTCTGAGTACATTTACAAGAGTTAGAGTACGGGTTAACAGACAGATGGCCAGACAAATCGAATTCATAAACACTTTTCAAACAATGTAGTATAACAACATAGTTGTTCAAAAAAAGAAAAAAACACATACAAAATCTCTAATATACCATAAAACTTTGTTATAATTCAATGCAACCTCGTAGTTACCCACAATTCTGGAAAATGTTTCCTTATCTTCAGAAATCATTTGAAGAAGTATTACTCTGAAATATTATACAATGATAATTTCCCAGGTTTGCGGAAATGTTTATAAAATAATAGGGCCTTATTTGCTGTTCATAAATTTCGTCAAAATCGTCCATATTAATTTCTGGGCTTTCTAATTTTGTTCTTCTCATGAAGGTTTCTAAAGATAGGAGAGAATTTTCCAGAATCGTGAGTAGCTACAAAGTTTACAATGTGTTTTTTATTAACGTTTATCACCTTTGCATTTGTTTCTGAGTATTTCGCTCATCGTAGTAAATAAAGAATTACTTTAATTATTAATAAACAAAATCAGCGAACATTTCTTAAAAACTCTATTTCATATTTGTAAAAGATTTTGTACTTATTTTTTTTAATATATATATATACTAATTAACGTTTAGATATATAGCTTTTTTAATCTGAGAAAAAATTCTATCCTTTTTTGAAACATCAGGAAATTAGGTCAACCCGAAACCGATCCGCAAGATGTAAATATCAACCCGAAACCAATTCGAACCTGAAACAGTTATAGTCAATTTGATTCAAAACATTGCAAAAACAACGACAAAAAAATATCGTCAGCCCGATTCGACCCGAACTGCGAATCGCTTTGCGTTCGGTTAAAATCGGTTGTTCACATGTATAGTTTTATTTTTTTATTTATTTTTATTTTTATTTTTTATTTGAAAAAAAAAAACATTCTATACTTTTTTGAAAAGTCGGGTCAACCCGAACCCGACATTCAAGATTTAAATACCAACCCTGAACCAACCCGAACCTCAAGTCAACTCGAACTGAAAAAAATTAGTATCAACCAGATCGGACGTGAACCGCGGATTGGGTTGAGTTCGGGTAAAATCCGGTTACCCGACCCGACCCGACTCTAAGCTACAGTAATATTTTACTTCGATTGAAAACATCTCGAAAAATAAAATAGAACGCTTATTTTACTGAAAGAAAATTCAATTTTAAAATATGAATCTCAAAATCACAATATTCAAAATTAATTTCGGAGATTGTAAATTAATATTTTCCATTATTTTTCTTGTGATAAATTTATTCAGAAAAAATAAGAATCTCGTATTATATTCCAAAAGATCGAGTTTTCAATCAGTAATAGGTAAAGCTGTTCGTTAAAAAATTGGCAACTAGTATGTGAAAAAATAAAATAAAATGAAAGACCTTTCTCTTACGATAAATTTCATGTTTTCAAAAAATATTTTCTTTTTTTCCAATTTGTTTGAGAGATATTTATAGAAAAATATCATTGTAGTACACATAACAAACTATAGATAAAGAAAAAATTGTTTTTCATATTAAAAATTATAAAAATTTTAGAAATCCAAATAAACTTTTCTGTTACTTTGTTTAAAATTGCTCGGTTTGAAGTTAATGCTCGGGTAACTTACGATAATACTTAAGATATTTTAAAAATTAATGTAAAGCGCATAATTCGTTTATACATCAAGGTATAACAAATTTAAACGGAAAAGCGATAGTATATGAAATTTCGCCAAAGAAGTTTTACAAGAAAAAAGGAAAAGCATGAATCTATTAAAACTAATATTGATTAATTAAAGTTCTTTTCAGCCTATTCTACAATATATATAGTTTTAGTGGTATCCTACGTCATTAATCCATTTGCTCCGAGATTATTTCATATATATATATATATTTTAATTCAGATTGGTTAATTGATACAACTTTTTTTGAAATAGTTATATTCGCATTATTTAATATATCATTAAACGGTCAGGTACAACCCGAATCGTGCAGGACTCTACAAAAAACTTACATATTTCGATCCCATACAGCTAGACATCAAAATAACTTCATAGAAAATGATTTTTTAGCAAACCGAAAAATCATGATAAGATTTTTAAAAATTAAACTTCTAATTTGTAAGATTCAAATAAAATAAAATTATTCAAATAATATGTATTATTATTATAGTGTAAATCCCCCTCTATAAAAGTGCTTATGAGTTGTATATACCACTTTCGAATAATTACTTCTGATTTTTTAAAATTCATTTTAGAGTATCTCGGGTTCTATGGGCCCGAATATGACGGGGTTTGGCTCATTCGACTTGATGTCAATAGCCTTAAACATTTTATTTCCACTTTCCACCGCTAGGGGGTGCTTTTCTATCTGGGTTTCTATGAGCCCGAGTACGACGGAGTTTGGCTCATTCGACTTCATTTCGATAGCTTTACAGGTATCAATCATGTTCGTATAGAACAGATTGCGGCCCCTGGCGGTGGAAGGTGGAACTACAGGATTTTGCAGCACGCTATATGCAGCTACACCGTATAGGAGATGCCTGCTATAGGATGCAGCAGGCAGCGGGGACACGAGCTTCGTTCGTTTCGAAAATTATACTGTTCGAGGTAAAATACAGGAGTTTTAGCCGCGTGCGCAGTTTAGCGTGCGTACCACGCTATATGCAGTTGCAGGCAGCGGGGAAACAAGCAGGAGGTTAGTTCTGTTCGAGGATTATAATGTTCGAGGTGGAAATAAAGGCTTTTCCGGAGACGACCGGGATACTGTGCAGCAGGGACTTGAGCCGGGGGTTCGTTTGGTTCTAGGTTTTTCTTATTCGAGTTTCGTGTGATTCGAGTTTCATGTCAATTCGATGCTCCGATGTAAATTAGGGGCCCACTAGCGGGCGAAGCCAGCTAGTTCAAATAATATGTATTATTATTATAGTGTGATTTAAAAAGATTGACTTCCATTTAGTGGGCAAGGCCGGTTATAAGCTTTTAAAAGACTAAACATCTAAATTGCAAGATTCAAATAAAATAAAATCATTCAAGTAATATGTATTATTATTATAGTGAGATTTAAAATGGGTGACTTCCTTTTAGTGGGCTCTCCCGATCACTCGGGTGAGTTTTGTAGTAGAATTTTCGGATTCGAGTCGGGTATAGCCCGACCCGCTCACTGCAATGAAGTCAATCATTTCAAATCACACTATAATAATAATACATATTATTTGAATCATTTTATTTTATTCGAATCTTTCAATTTTGATGTTTAATTGTTTAAAAGTTTATGGGGTTATCATGGTTTTTCGGTTTTAAAAACAAGCATTTTTTATGAAGTTATTTTGGTGTCGCTAAAAATAATGAAAGAAAAAAAGAAAAGAAAACTGTAATCAAATTTGAAAAAGTTCGAAAGGACCCGACTAGACAGATAACAAAATAAAACCAAATTATTTAGACAAAATAAAATCATTTAAAAATACTAAAATAAAAAAAATAGAAATTTAAAAATAATGCTACCGTTGGTTTAACATTAACCCATTAATTCTTTGGATCAAAATTTTCGATTTTTTTTTTTACTTTTGGCATCCGTTAAGTGCGGGATAAAAAAAAAAATTCACCAACCCAAAACCCGACACACTTCAACACGAACCCGAAATACTTAAAAACGGAACCTAAGACGTACCAGAAAATGATGAAAATCAATCCATTTTTTAATAAAATTATGGAATAATAGTCATTAATTATATATCTCAGTTGTATCTTTTATGTTGAAAGATCAACGTAAATATGCTCATACTGTTCAAATATATATTTTTCTCACATTAGAAAAAAATTCTTCAATTCTTTTTTGAAAAATCAAGTCAACCCATACCCGACTCGTAAGAGTCAAATACCAAACCAAAAGAGATCGGAACTCGAAACAATTGTAGCCAACTCGAGCCGCAAATAAAAAATTAATCAAGACTTCATTGAAACCACGGATCGTCTAGAGTTCAGGTATAATCGGGTTACCATACCCGATTCAAGATTCTGCTTTATTTCATACGGTTGTATTTCTTTAATAATATTTTACTATATTCTTAACCACTTGCATGTAGCATATATTTGAGAAAAACGTACCAAAAATGGAAAAAAAAAATTATCTTTAACCCTTCGTCTGTGACGCCCGAACTGAGATCGGGTAACGCAAATGCACCAATTTTAGAATGCCCGACCTGAGTTCGGGCAAGAGAAAAATTGGTGTTTCAAACTCACTTCATCATATGCATATTATGGTATTTATCATTTTTCCAATAGATGTCGATACTTTCCCGCGAAAAGTTCGGCAGTTTCGCGCCATTTGTCGGATTTTGTAATTTTGCAGCTCTTCCCAAATTTCGTTCAAACCACATTATGTTTGACAGGCAGGTATATAAATTTTTCGCGAGTTAAAAGTTTCTTTGCATTGTTTTTAAGCATTGGACGAACTGATTTCGGGCTGCACGGAATTGAAACACCGATTTTTCTCCTGCCCGAACTCAGGTCGGGTATTCCAAAATTGGCGCATTTGCGTTTTCCCGAACTGAGTTCGGGTGTCACAGGCAAGGGGTTAAGCAAGTGTATTCCTTTCGATTAATATCACTTTCATATTCATCAAAACAAAAATAAAATCATTTTAAAATATAAAGTTTAAAAGCACAAAATACAAAATTAATCTTAGGAATTGTAAATTAATATTTCTTATCATTTCCTTTCCGATGAATTTCTTTAGGGATAAAAAAAAAAAAAAATATGCAAGAATCATATTTCAGAAGATCAAGTTTTCAATCAATAACTCGAAGAGCCACTTGTTCAAAAATAGCGACTTAATGAAAAAACAAAAAGATGAAAAGAAAACTTTTGTAAAAAATTCATATCTCCAAGAAACATTCTTGTTTCGTTTGTACGAAGAAAAATTACTGAAACATTAATGTAGAGTATACTACAAACAAGATAAAAAACAAATTCTTATTTTAAAATTTTATATAAAAATGCTGGAATCTCAAGTTGGAGCATAATATATTTCTTACTTTGTTTCGAACTACTTGAAAAAGGATTACTATCTGTGAGTAACTGAAAAAGTATTATTTATATAGTTAGTAAAGTTAACTGTTTTTTCTTCATTCATTATTTTCTGTTTCTTTCGTTCTTTCTCTTCTTCTTCTTTTTAAATTATAATCACAAATTGTGCAGATGGATGTATGAATGAGAACAAGTTCGAAATTGTACGTTAAACGTGACAAATGAGGTGCGTTCGTACTGTAATTAGTTTTACAATATAAAAAGATCATTGTTATTATTTCACTGAAATGAATTATATCGTCTGTTATGAGAGGAATGAAAATTCCTTTCTTTTTTCTTATTACGTCTGCCACGTTTATAGATGCGAATTTTTTTTCGACACCAGACAGAGCTGCAAAATTCACCATGGGAGATCTAGCTTTGCAAATGATTATCTCCATTGTTTAATATTTCTATGACATAAGATGAATGAATCTCTTGTGTTTATTTACTTTCAAAACGACAACTTTGAAAGCATTTTCTATAAGATCTTCTGCATTTAACAAAATATATCTAAACTAATAAAATAAAGTTTCGCTCTGTGTGTCTGGTGTGTCTGTGTGTGTGTGTGTCTGTTGGCGATGGCTAGGAAAATCTGGCCCACCTAGAAGGCTGAAAATTTAGATTTAGGTAGTCCAAACCCTCTTCTGGTGCAACATTACTTCAGAATTTTAATATTTTAATTACTTTCTGAAATATTAATTAAAATGCACAAAGAACTCTCATTAAAAATACGCTTTTATTCTCTTGGGTTGGTTGCATCGATTCTTCACAGAAGTAATTAAATAAACCAGAGTAGCGATGCACAAATAAGGATTTCTAACTAAATAGTGTCAACATGGATTGAAGTTATTAGCGTAGAGGAGCCATGCGAATGTCACGCCACCTGTACATGACAAATTACACATACGTCCCACTGATTGAAATATTTTGCAGGCATATTTTTCTTCACGACAATTAGTCGGGTTAAAGTTTTTTTTTACATGACATTTATTATTATGATGGAGATTTTAATACAGAAAACTTTATTTAACAGATTTTTTTTTTATATTTGCGGGAATTAAGAGGGACAAGGGTCTAATTACATTTAAGCTTCAAGGTGTATTTCTAGAAAGCAGTTACCAGAATTTCCGAATAGTAGTGTAAAAGTAGTAAGCCAAATTTCAAATTAAGTTCCTAGCTTAACCAAATGAATCAATCATTAAAGATGTATTGTGATCCTCCTAATTAGTTATTTGCTGAAGGCCACTTGAACACCCCCCCCCCCACACCCCTCCCGGACCGTCCTTCAAGGTTTTTTCTCTAACTCTGCTCCGTTTCCATATCTCAGCAACTATCTTTCCGATTTCAACGCAAGTGATTTCAAACATTATAATTAATTTAACAGTCACCATTTATAACATTAAACTAAATTTATGAGTAGCGGTTACCACTATTTACGAATAACAGTTTAAGCAAAATTTGTAATTAAATTCAAAGCGTAAGGAAACGAACGAATTTTGAAAGATGCATAGTGGTCCTCCTAATTAGTTATTTGCTGAAGGCCACTTGAACAACCCCCCCCCCACCCACACCCCTCCCGGCCCGTCCTTCAAGGTTTTTTCTCTAACTATGCTCTGTTTCCATATCTCAGCAACTATCTTTCCGATTTCAACACAAGTGATTCCAAACATTATAATTAACTTAATTGTCACTCTTTATAACATTAAACTAAAATTATGAGTAGCGGTTACCACTATTTACGAATAATAGTTTAAGCCAAATTTGCAATTAAGTTTAAAGCTTAAGCAAACGAACGATTTTTGAAAGATGCATAGTGGTCCTCTTAATTAGTCATTTGCTGAAGGACACTTGAACAACCCCTCCCCCCCGGCACTCCTTTCACGGTTTTTTTCTCTAACTATGCTCCGTTTTCATATCTCAGCAACTATCTTTCCGATTTCAACACAAGTGATTCCAAACATTATAATTAACTTAAATGTCACTCTTTATAACATTAAACTAAATTTATGAGTAGCGGTTACCACTATTTCCGAATAATTGGGTAAGCCAAATTTGTAATTAAATTCCTAGCTTAAGCAAACGAACGAATTTCGAAAGATGCATAGTGCTCCTCTTAATTAGTCATTTGCTGAAGGGTACTTGAACAACCCTCCCCCCCCCCGGCCCCTCATTCAAGTTTTTTCTCTAACTATGCCCCGTTTCTATATATCAGCAACTATCTTTCCGATTTTAACGCAAGTGATTCCAAACATTATATTTAACTTAATAGTCACCCTTTATAAAATTAAATTAAATTTATGAGTAGCGGTTACCACTATTTACAAATAAGAGTTTAAGCCAACTTTGTAATTAAGTTCCTAGCTTAACAAAACGAACGAATATTTATTATGCATGCATAGTGGGCCTCCTAATTAGTCATTTTCTGAAGGACACTCGAACATCTCCTCCCTTCGGCACCTCACTCAAGGTTATTTTCTCTAACTGTGCCTTATTGCAATAACTGGGCTAATAATGTTCCAATCTTCTCGAAACCAGCTCAATTTTGTAGTGCGCCTACTATACAGTAACGTAGGCAGCGGGGACCTGTCTCAGAAGTTCGTTCGGGAAGAGGTTTGTTTAGAACAGAATGCTCCCCTGGCGGTGGTAGGGGGAAATAAAAGATTTTCTAGAGCGTACGAGCATGCCTGGTATACGGTTCCGAAGCCATCGTAGACCGTGGCCAGAGTTCCGTTTTTTAAGAGATTTAAATTTATTACAAGGGCTCGGGCAACGCCGGGCGGGTCAGCTAGTTAATAAATAAAGTGTTCGAATGCATGGTTTCTGAATAGAAGCACCTTTCAATTTCATGCGTTTGCGAAGAAAAATGAATTAAAAAATGTGTCAAAAATCAACCAGTCAGGACTTGAAAACAGCCTAAGGTATTGCCAATTGTTTTAAGGCAACAAATTTATATTTTGTGCTTTAAAATTATAAAAAGTTTCTCTTGTAACTAGTAACCAGTTTGGATTTGAGAATAGGTTTAAATAACCATTGCCTATTATTTCAAGACAACAAATTAATATTTTGTGCTTTAAAATTATAATAGTTTATTTTCTAACAAGTAACCAGTTTGGATTTGAGAATAGGTTTAAATAACCATTGCCTATTATTTCAAGACAACAAATTAATATTTTGTGCTTTAAAATTATAATAGTTTATTTTCTAACAAGTAACCAGTTTGGATTTGAGAATAGGTTTAAATAACCATTGCCTATTATTTCAAGACAACAAATTAATATTTTGTGCTTTAAAATTATAATAGTTTATTTTCTAACAAGTAACCAGTTTGGATTTGAAAATAGGTTTAAATAACCATTGCCTATTATTTCAAGACAACAAATTAATATTTTGTGCTTTAAAATTATAATAGTTTATTTTCTAACAAGTAACCAGTTTGGATTTGAGAATAGGTTTAAATAACCATTGCCTATTATTTCAAGACAACAAATTAATATTTTGTGCTTTAAAATTATAATAGTTTATTTTCTAACAAGTAACCAGTTTGGATTTGAGAATAGGTTTAAATAATCATTGCCTATTATTTCAAGACAACAAATTAATATTTTGTGCTTTAAAATTATAATAGTTTATTTTCTAACAAGTAACCAGTTTGGATTTGAGAACAGGTTTAAATAACCATTACCTATTTATTTCAAGACAACAAATTAATATTTCTGTTTTAACGTTCCTTTTGTAACCATTAACCAGTTTGGATTTCAGAATAACCTTAAATTTCTATTGAATATTATTTCAAGAAAAAAAAAATCAACATTTTTTGCATTAAAATTACAATAGTTCCGTTTGTACCAAGTGATCAGTTTGGATTTGAGAACAAGCTTAAATAGATATATTGCCTAATATTTCAAGGCAATGAGTTAATATTTTCTGCTTTGAAATTTCAAATGTTTCTTTTGTAACGAGCAACCTGTAACCATTTTCGATATGAGAACAGCTTTAATTAGCTATTGCTTATTATTTCAAGACTACGAATTATTTATTTTTTGCTTTAAAATTACAATAAATTCTTTTATAACGAGTAACCTGTACACTGCAAATTCCCAGCGCACATTGGGATTAATTTAAAAGTGTTAGTTACTTTATTGTGTTCCCTTAATGTGTTCCGAATATGCTCCGCTATAAAGAATGTGTTCTGAAAGTGTACTGAAAGTGTTCTGCTCAAGATATATGTTTAATCTAAACTTGGGAATACATTTGGGCACACTTGTGAAATCCTAGCTTTCAAAAAGTGCGCTAGAAAGTGTGCTGAACAAAAGAAGTGTTCTCAGAAGTATTCTAAAAACTGTTCCAAAATGTGCGCTTCAAAGTGTTCTAAAAAAGGGGACAAAATAAATGTTCTAAAAAGTGTTCTGAAAAGTGCATAAAGATTTGCAGTGTAGCCAGTTTGGATTTCAGAACAGCCTTAAATAGCTAATGTCTATTATTTCAAGACAACGAAATAATATTTTTTGATTTAAATTTACAATATTTTCTTTTATATTTCTGTTTATGAACTGAGCAACATTCCTACCACAGTAAAAATGAAGCTATACTTCTTATTAATTCCACAAAAAAGCTCAAAATCAATATTATAAAAAATCAATTTCATGAAAAACTTTTCCTGACTTACAAACAAACATCCTTTCATAAAATTATTATATCCTTGAGAAAGACTTTTTCTTTCAAAAAAGTAAAAACACGATGAAAAATTAATGTGAAGGATATGGCAAACAAAGTCGTCGAAAAAATATTTGATGAAAAAATATAAAAAAAAGTCAGATACGCGAGTTTGAAACAAGAGAAACTTGTTCTGCCTATCTTTGAAATGAATAAATTGAAAAAAAAAAAGTTTTCTTTTGGAGCGGCTTTAAAAGATGATATACTTTTCTTTTCAATTTTTAAAACAAAAGAAGTTACAAGTAAAAATATTATTATATGCTTCGGAGATTATTTTAATAAGATATGATGTTTGAAAAATTATTGATTAGTTTATATAAACTTTTGTTCCGCTCGAAGAAACATTGTAAATTCTGGGTCGTTAATGTCAATATTGACAGTAGATTTTTCCAAGAAAAATAAAATTGAAGCGAAAAATATGATTATATTTTCGTGGAAATTGGAATTGGATTTAAAAGATAAGTACTGATGCCAAAAATTTAGAATTGAAATTAACAAACATTGGTTGAATACCAGTAGTACTAATGGTACACACATTGGTACTACTGAAATTAGATTTAAAATATAAGCATTGATGCCAGAAATTTAGAATTAGTTGATGAGAAAATAATACAAAATAAATAAATAAATAAATAAATAAATAAATAAATAAACTTCTAGGCTTATACTAAATGAATTTAAAGGAATATATGGTTATCATACTAAGTTTTGTGAATACATTTGTCATGGTTTTGGTATCTAAACTTAATGAATTAGAGAATCTTGTAAGCGAATATTTTACCCTTCTATTTTTTCAAGAAAACAAATTAATATTTTCTGTTTCAAAATTATAATAGTATCTTTTGTACTTTTTATATGAATCGATCAACGTTTCTACCGCAATAAAAATGTAACTATACTTCTTAATAATTTCAAGGAAAAGATCAAGATCAATATTGTAAAATATTAATTTCATGAAAAAGTTTTCCTGACTTACAAACAAACATCCTTTCATAAAATTATTATATCCTCGAGAAAGACTTTTTCTTTTACAGAAAAAGTAAAACACGGTGAAAAATTAATGTGAAGGATATGAAAAAGTCGTTGAAAAAGTATTTGATTAAAAAATATAAAAAAAAAAGTCAGATACGCGAGTTTGAAACAAAAGAAACTTGTTTTGCCTATCTATGAAATGAATAAATTGAAAAAAAAAGTTTGTTTTGTTTGGAGCGGCTTTAAAAGATGATATACTTTCCTTTTCAATTTTTAAAACAAAAGAAGTTACAAGTAAAAATATTATTATATGCTTCGGAGATTATTTTAATAAGATATGATGTTTGAAAAATTATTGATTACTTTATATAAACTTTTGTTTCGTTCAAAGAAAAATTGTGAATTCTGGGTCATAAATGTAAACATTGACAATAGTTTTTTACACGAAAAATAAAACTGAAGCTCAAAACATGATTATATTTTCGTTGATATTACTTATTAGAATTGAAAGATAAGCATTGATGCTTGAAATTTAGAGTTAGTTGATCAGAAAATAATACAGAAAATGAATACGACCTTCTAGGATCTTTCGAAATAAAGCTAAGAAAACTAGTCGTTGGGGGCCCCCGTAATACTTACCTATCATGGATATGCATAAAATAAAATATTAAAATAAAAAATGTGTAAACTACTTATAAAATGCATTGCAATTCGAATAAAATCGTGGCTTGATGACGTCCTAAACTTTAAAAGCTCGATTACCGAATTGCTTAAAAGAAACATCCTTATAACTCCAAAATTAATAATCCTATTAACTAGCGATTTATTGAATCTGATTAAGCGTCTCATTTCCAATTAAAATATATCTTTGAACTGAAATTTGGATGAAATACAGGGTCATGAAATGAAAAATCGAAGCGTGTGGAAAATAGGATTACAAATATCTCGGCAACTCATTATCCGATCGACTTCATGCTTTATGCAAAATTTGTGTTCTTTTATTGTCTTTTATATTCACTCCTTAAAAAAAAAAAAAATTCGAAAATTTTTATATACCTTTTATCAGAACGAATATTTCGAGAGTCCGAAAAAAATAGTTCCGGATAATCGAGGCTACTGAAATTCAATAAGCTTCTTCCCATTCTGACATACTAAGTACATACCCAATTTCAAGTCTCTATCTCAAATGTTTCGGCAGATAGAGCGTTTACAGACACACAGACGGACGGCAAAATTTTTTTTTATCTAAAAATATGTTTTTCGGAATCTCCAGTGTCTGAAACGTGTAAATCCGTCAAAAAAAATTTTTTTTTCGATTTTCAAAACAATTACAAGACTTACTCTATACTACGTATGATGAGTAAGTAAAAATGTTCATTCATCTCATAAAATGTAACTTAATTCAGAAAACCGTCCAAATGCAGGACCGCTCTTTCTTATATTGACAAAAGTAGATTTCCTTTAAAAACGTGAACTTTTATCGGTATGATTTTCATACTAAGTATTGGAATATAGTATTGTAATACTCTTCTCTCTAAACTTAATCATCCACAGAATCTTGTAATGAAACACTTTACCATTTTTTTCCCTTTAAATGAAGAATTACTTGACAATTTCGTAAAAAATATTGCAAAGTAAAATCCTGATGTAACGCTTCCCGTTTCCACTATATTGTTACTCCTAATTGTAACAAGGAAACTGATTAAATAAAAGATCTCTTGCATATCTCTCAGATGTTTGTACTACACAATCTTTGGTATGTTGGAGTTTTGCTTATGTTTATTTCGGCACAGCAGTTTCCTTTATGTGGAAGATATTTTTTAATTAACATATTTTTACCCCTCTTCTTCCTGTTGAATATTCGATAAACAATAGAAAATATATTTTAAAGATATACGATATATATATATTTTTCAAATCCATTAAGACCTGTCAAAATGGAACTTGTGTATAAAGAAATCCTGCCTGAAAATGAAAAAATCCCAGTGCTGGCAAAAAAGAAAAAAAAAATTACAAAAGACCATCCAAAACGTAGGACTCCCACTGGTCTGTTTTTTGAATACCAGGATTGCTGAAGAAAATTTTTCCTTGGTGTTATTTTAAAACATTTGCAACAAAAATTACCTAAAAAAGTATTTAAAAAAAAAAAAAAAAACGTGCTGGTTGGGAATATTGAAAACAGAAATCTGTCTAAAAAGGAGTTATATATTGGCGATATATCTCGGTCACTTGGTGATTAATCCACGCAAGCTGGTATAACAAGGAAGTACCGATTTTTTTAAAATTCAAATTACTTAATAAGTATTTTTGTTAATATCTTTTTAAGTTTTGATTCGATTTTCATAAAATTTTAAATGACTCGAAAAATTTTGTAAACAATTATATTAAATTTCAAACTATTCGGTTGGGTAGTTTTTGCGCTTTTATGTGCGGACAAACGGACGGACCAGACGGCGACTATAGGTGCTACGTACTTATATAATTACGAACGCACCTAAAAAAAGAGAAACTTTAGAAAAATATGATTAAAGTTTTCTGATTTTCATTCCCTCTATCATCTGAAACCCATGTTTAAACATCCATTTTTCTCTTTCACACTGGCAGATAAAATACCTTTATCAGGAAACAAAGTTTTTGTCTTTGACCCTCAACGTTTTACAGGATGAATAAGTTTTACCCTTCGCCTCTTGTCGCCCTTAATTGAGATCCAGAGGCGATGATTAAACAAGAGATGTCCTCTGCAAAACAGTATACATAGAATACTGGGGTTCTTCTCCCCACGCTTATTTAGTCACAGAACATAATTTGTAATATATACTTTTTAATAATTATTTCTGTTATTTTTTCCACCTGTTGAATACTTGAAATAGGATGCAACATATAAACAAGGACGAAATATGTTGCATCAGGCATATATTGTGAAGAACTTTCCAAGACTTAGAATACATTATTAAAATATTTTCATTTTTTTCATACAATAAAATGAGATACCTGAATAAGCAATTTAAATAAACAATTTTATCTAAATAAGGAATTTAAATAAACAATTCTTTCTAAATTAGCAACATAAATAAACTGTTCTATCTAAATAAACAATTGAAATAGAGAATTCTATCTAAATGAAACAAGGGGAAGCAGATACATTCTAAATATTTTGCCACGTGATTAAAAAAAAAAAAAAATCTTTTGAAAAATATGATTCAAGTTTTTTATTTTTCATTCCTTCTAGCATCGCCAACCGATGTTTTAGGTGCGTTCGTAATTATATAAATACGTAGCAGCAATAGTCGTCGTCTGTCGTCTGTCTGCATATAACAGCGCAAAAACTACCCAAACAATGGTTTGAAATTTAATATGTATAATTGTTGAAGAAATTTGTCGAGTCATTTCAATTTTTACGAAAATCTAATCAAAACTTAAAAAGATATTAATAAAAGTTTTCTTCATTCTATTATATCCTATCATAAGTAATCTACATAATAAAAGCGCAATTCATGTGACTGAGGAAAAGAAATACGGGCTGACCATTTCTTTTTTCATATGCCAAGCGGCTAATTTTATTGAAAATTATTTTTTCAAATTAAATTGCATAAAAGTTGCATTTATAGAAAGTTCGTTCAAAAAAAATTGTTCGCTTGAGAGATGAATTACATTAAAAAATATAGATTCTGAGATAATTTCAGTGAAACTTACGTTAAAAGTCGCATATCTCAATCCGTTAAAATAAATAAACACAAGAGATTCGTTCATCGTGAGTCATAAAATTATTAAACCATGGAGTTAATTATTCGCAAAGCAAGATATGCACGGTGAATTTTCCAGAGCTGTCTGGTGTAGAAAAAAAAATCGCCTCTGTAAACGTGGCATACGTAATAAGAAAAAAAAAAAGGCATGATGATTTCGCAGAAAACAAACACTATAATTCATTTCACTGAAATATTAACGATGATTTTTTTACATTGTAAAACTATTTATAGTACGAACACACCTCATTTGTCAACGTACAACTTCCAAGTTGTTCTCTTTCATATTGGCAGATAAAATACCTTTATCAGGAAACAAATCCTTTATCTTTGACCTTCAATATTTTACAGGATGGATAATCTTTTCCCTCCTCCCTTTTCTGTGAATAATTGAGATTCAGAAGCAATGGCTCTTTCCCATTCTTATTTAGACGTAGAACATAATTTGTACAAAATAAATTTTAATTACATTTTCTCTTGTCTTTTTCCCCTGTTGAATATTTGAAATAGGATACAAAATATAAACAAGAATGAAAAATCATGCACAATGCAAAAATTAGGAAACACTTTCCAACAATAACAGAACATTATTAAGAAATTTCATTTCTTCATACAATTAAATGTGATACCTAAATAAGCAATTTAAATAAACTGCGTCGCATATTATTTCCCCACATAGACCATAACGTAACTGAATTCTTTTGTGTGCCTTGGTAACCGAACTATAAATGCTACATATTTAATTTTTGGTAGTGAATAATCTTCAATTCCATTAACATAAAAATTACATGTATATTTACACGAGTTCGAGCATGGCGAGTTGGCTAGACAGACTGACTAACCGAATTCACAAATACTTTTCAACTATGTTAGAAAGTGCTAAAAAATGAAATATTTCTTTGTATTATACTCGTTTTAAATATATCATAATAAATACATTGCAAAAATATTATAGCACAAGAAAATTATTTTGAAATATTGGATGAATCTTGAAAATATATTATAATTTTATGCAAACTGTGAATTATTTTTTCTATATTATTAAATAAATAATTGTATCCGACTTGTAAATATAAGTATTTATTTTAATAATTACATTTTTAACATAGTGTGGCTTCAAAATAACTATAAAGCAAACAACAGAAAACCGAGATAAGTAAAATACATACTCAGAAAAATGACACTTTCAAATCTGAGTAAATCGATGTTTTCATTTTGCTATGAAACATTTTGTTTCAAATAGGACGACCCAATGCTCTCAGTTCTGAAATACCAGAAATACTCAGAATATTGAAACATGGACATACTCAAAACTGAGTACATAGAGGTCAGTTCATACTCAGTTTTGAAACATGGACATACTCAAAAAGGATTCGAATCCGTTCAAACTCATTTATGAAACATGGAAATACTCAAAAATGATCTATAGGAGTCAGCTCATACTCATTTTTGAAACATGGACATACTCAAAAATGATTAGAATCCGTTCAAACTCATTTTTGAAACATGGAAATACTCAAAAATGATCTATAGGAGTCAGCTCATACTCATTTTTGAAACATGGACATACTCAAAAATGATTAGAATCCGTTCAAACTCATTTTTGAAACATGGAAATACTCAAAAATGATCTATAGGAGTCAGCTCATACTCATTTTTGAAACATGGACATACTCAAAAATGATTAGAATCCGTTCAAACTCATTTTTGAAACATGGAAATACTCAAAAATGATCTATAGGAGTCAGCTCATACTCATTTTTGAAACATGGACATACTCAAAAATGATTAGAATCCGTTCAAACTCATTTTTGAAACATGGAAATACTCAAAAATGATCTATAGGAGTCAGCTCATACTCATTTTTGAAACATGGACATACTCAAAAATGATTAGAATCCGTTCAAACTCATTTTTGAAACATGGAAATACTCAAAAATGATCTATAGGAGTCAGCTCATACTCATTTTTGAAACATGGACATACTCAAAAATGATTAGAATCCGTTCAAACTCATTTTTGAAACATGGAAATACTCAAAAATGATCTATAGGAGTCAGCTCATACTCATTTTTGAAACATGGACATACTCAAAAATGATTAGAATCCGTTCAAACTCATTTTTGAAACATGGAAATACTCAAAAATGATCTATAGGAGTCAGCTCATACTCATTTTTGAAACATGGACATACTCAAGTACGAGCGCATAATGTTTTATTCTTGAGTGTGTGCATGTTTTCAGAAATGAGTCTGTACGTGTTTCAAACTTGAGTCATTTTGATTCGGAGCCATTTTGACTATGCGACATACTCAGATTTGAGTTGTTTTTGCTCAGTTTTGAAAAAGTCCTTTTTAGAATGCAGGTATGCACGCTTAGTGTGGTTTCAAAAAGTACGATTTTCAAAAAGTTCAGTAAACTTTTTTAGATGCTCTCTCGATTAGTGCATGCAAAAGTTTTATTAGTGCGTAAAGCATGAGATGGGGGATTCTTTCTTTTCCCCAGCAAGATGGTGTCGCATTTTTGAAAAGGAAATTTGCAGAAAAGGCCGGAAAGAAATAACATTAAAAGAATTCCAAGAAGCTTTTCAAAAAATAAAATTCTCCAGAAAGCATTTTATAGATATAGACCCAGATATACATGGAAGTATGTAAATAGTGCACCGATAAAAAAAAAAAAAAATCTGTGCATTTGGGCAATTGATATGTTGTTAAATTAAAATATATGTAAGTTTGAAATAATCAAATTGTATTTCAATAAGTTGTAAGTAAAGTTACATAAAATTTAAAAAATAACGTTAATTAATACGAATAGCCTAAAGAATTACAGTAATGCAGGGTTAAAATTTAAATTTATTTTGCGACGTTTCTTGAATGTTACTTATTAAATTATCCGACATGTTTTCCGACACAGGAAAATTAGTAACTTTTCTTTAATTTTACATCGAACTACATACTATGTACTTAACAATATTACCGTAGAGTACCTGTATCGTAGTGTACACTGAGAAAAAATTCTGCCACTGGCATCTAGAAACTAAATTGTGGCTCTAGAAAAAAATAGTTCCATGTCATCCTAATTCTAGTTACCTTTTCTAGAGAGTTCTAGTCTCCCCTATTCAAATTCAAGAGCGTTTTCCTACATTATCGTGGTCAAACTTAATTAAACATCTGTGCAAATAAATGTGAACACAAGAGGTTTAGTTTTAGTAACTATAATTCTAGTTTAAGAATTTTTTCCAGAAATCAAGTGATAATTTCTCGTAATTCAAACGATTCATAGTACAATGTATCGTTTTATCACTTAAAAAACTATAGACTAGAAATTATTGATCATTTCGTCTATTCAGTTTATTTGTTTACCTTATTCGCATAACTCGGAAATCTGTATTTCTAGTTTAGGGATTTAGAAAATGACTACTTATTCGTTCTAGATGAAGGTGGTTTACTTTTAGTGTATCGTGTGTGTAAATAGAATATCTGTTTATGTATATTGGGTTTTTGAGATAGTAGACTGTGGATGTAATGTAGTTTTTCTTATTCGATGTATGTTTTAATTATTGCGGTAATATCGCGGGATTGATTAACCATACTTATCGAGAGAAACCGGCATTCTGTTACGTGATTTTATTTTTAAACCAGTTGGAAATTGCATGTTAAACGTGACAAATGAGGTGCGTTCGTTTCGTGCTATGACTAGTTTTACAATATAAAAAAAATCACCGTTATTATTTCAATGAAATAAATTATATCGTCTGCTAAGAGCGAAATGAGGATGCCCCCTTTTTTTTTCTTATTACGTATACCATGTTTACAGATGCGATTTTTTTTTCGACACAAGACAGCGATGTAAAACTCACCGTCGAGATCTTGCTTTCGAATGATTACCTCCATACTTTAATATTTCTATGACTCACGATGAATGAATCTTTTGTTTATTTACTTTAATGGAGTGAGATATTGGGCTGTTAACTTAATTTCCCTTGAAGTTATCTCAGAATCTATACATTTTTTAATGTAACTCATCTCTCAAGCAATCAATTTTTTTTGAACGATCTTTCTAAAAAATACAACTTTTATGCAATTCTATACGAAAAAATAATTTTGAATAAAAAATGGCCGCTTGGCATATCAAAAAGGTGTGGTTAGCCCGTATTTGTTTTCCTCAGTCATATGACTTGTGCTTTTACTATATAGATTACGTATGATAGGAATAAATAGAATAAATAAAACTTTTATTAGTATCTTTTTAAGTTTTGATTCGATTTTCATAAAAATTGAAATGACTCGACAAAATTCTGCAACGTTAATATATATTAAATCTCCAACCATTCGGTTGGGTATTTTTGGTGCTGATATATGCGGACAGACGGACAGATGGACGGACTAGACGACGACTATAGGCGCTACGTATATTTATATAATTACGAACGCACCTAAAAATACAATCATAGTATTCTTTTTAACTCCTTCCCCAGCTCGGACCGTATTTAAACGCGCAACTTTTCCCCTTTCACAACGGCCGATAAAATACCTTTACACAGAGGCAAAATCTTTGTCTTTAACCCTCAACGTTTTACAGGATGAATAATTTCATCCATCTACCTCTCCTTCTAATCTTAATTTAGATTCAGAAGCAATGATTAAATAAGGGGTGCATTTCTCACTGCGATGTATCTGTTCTCCACAATACACATGAAATGGGGTCGTTCGTCAAGTTTATTTAGGGAAAGATAATTTATACACGATACTGTTTCAATTAAAATATAAATTCGAACTACGATAGAAAGGATAGAAAAACTAAAATTTTTTTTACTTATAACATTTTTAAATATATCGTAATAAATATACAAAGTTCGTCTATAAAATTAGGTAACTGAATATTAGAAATAGGATAGAAAATATGGAACACTTAAATATTTTTTATACTTATAATATTTTTAAATATATCGTAATAAATATACAAAGTGCGTCTATAAAGTTCGGTAATTGAATATTAGAAATAGGATAGAAACATGGAACACTTAAATATTTTTTGCTTATAATATTCTTAAATGTACCGTAATAAATATACAAAGTTTGTCTAAAAAGTTCGGTAGTTGAATATTCGAAATGGTATAGAAAACATGGAACACTTAAATATTTTTTACATATGATATTTTAAATATATCGCAATAAATACACAAATTGTGTCTAAAACGTTCGGTAATTAAATATTCGAAATGGGATAGAAAATATGGAACGCTTAAGTATATTTTATTTATATTATTTTAAATATATCGTAATAAATACACAAAGTGTGTCTAAAAAGTTCGGTAGTTGAATATTTGAAATGGGATAGAAAACATGGAACACTTAAAAATTTTTACATATGATATTTTAAATATATCGCAATAAATACACAAATTGTGTCTAAAACGTTCGGTAATTAAATATTCGAAATGGGATAGAAAACATGGAACGCTTAAGTATATTTTATTTATATTATTTTAAATATATCGTAATAAATACACAAAGTGTGTCTAAAAAGTTCGGTAGTTGAATATTTGAAATGGGATAGAAAACATGGAACACTTAAATATTTTTTACATATGATATTTTAAATATATCGCAATAAATACACAAATTGTGTCTAAAACGTTCGGTAATTAAATATTCGAAATGGGATAGAAAACATGGAGCGCTTAAGTATATTTTATTTATATTATTTTAAATATATCGTAATAAATACACAAAGTGTGTCTAAAAAGTTCGGTAGTTGAATATTTGAAATGGGTAGAAAACATGGAACACTTAAATATTTTTTACATATGATATTTTAAATATATCGCAATAAATACACAAATTGCGTCTAAAACGTTCGGTAATTAAATATTCGAAATGGGATAGAAAACATGGAACGCTTAAGTATATTTTATTTATGTTATTTTAAATATATCGTAATAAATACACAAAGTGTGTCTAAAAAGTTCGGTAATTGAATATTCGAAATGGGTAGAAAACATGGAACACTTAAATATTTTTTACATATGATATTTTAAATATATCGCAATAAATACACAAATTGTGTCTAAAACGTTCGGTAATTAAATATTCGAAATGGGATAGAAAATATGGAACGCTTAAGTATATTTTATTTATATTATTTTAAATACATCGTAATAAATACACAAAGTGTGTCTAAAAAGTTCGGTAATTGAATATTCGAAATGGGTAGAAAACATGGAACACTTAAATATTTTTTACATATGATATTTTAAATATATCGCAATAAATACACAAATTGTGTCTAAAACGTTCGGTAATTAAATATTCGAAATGGGATAGAAAACATAGAACGCTTAAGTATATTTTATTTATATTATTTTAAATATATCGTAATAAATACACAAAGTGTGTCTAAAAAGTTCGGTAATTGAATATTCGAAATGGGTAGAAAACATGGAACACTTAAATATTTTTTACATATGATATTTTAAATATATCGCAATAAATACACAAATTGTGTCTAAAACGTTCGGTATTTAAATATTCGAAATGGGATAGAAAATATGGAACGCTTAAGTATATTTTATTTATATTATTTTAAATACATCGTAATAAATACACAAAGTGTGTCTAAAAAGTTCGGTAATTGAATATTCGAAATGGGTAGAAAACATGGAACACTTAAATATTTTTTACATATGATATTTTAAATATATCGCAATAAATACACAAATTGTGTCTAAAACGTTCGGTAATTAAATATTCGAAATGGGATAGAAAACATAGAACGCTTAAGTATATTTTATTTATATTATTTTAAATATATCGTAATAAATACACAAAGTGTGTCTAAAAAGTTCGGTAATTGAATATTCGAAATGGGTAGAAAACATTGAATACTTAAATATTTTTTACATATGATATTTTAAATATATCACAATAAATACACAAATTGTGTCTAAAACGTTCGGTAATTAAATATTCGAAATGGGATAGAAAACATGGAGCGCTTAAGTATATTTTATTTATATTATTTTAAATATATCGTAATAAATACACAAAGTGTGTCTAAAAAATTCGGGAATTGAAAATTCTAAATGGGTAGAAAACATTGAACACTTAAATATTTTTTACTTATAATATTTTAAAATTATATCGTATTAAATCTGCAAAATGCGTGTAAAAAGTTCAGTGAATGGCCGCATATAAAATAAATAAAACGAAAGATACAAACAAAAGATCTTTATTTCCCTTCAAAACAATCTCCATTAGCTGCAACACACTTTCGATTTCGACAACGTTTGTAAAGGTCCGTACACATGTACATGAAACGCTTGGGTTCTTCCTTCACGTTTATTTAAGTACAGAAGATCCTAGATACAGGATTTTTTTTTAAATTAACCCTCTGATGCCCTTGGTAGCATATATGCTACACCACTGTTTCCAATTAAGTAGATTTTTTAACTCAGATATTCCATATTCATTCTAGAAATTTAAAATAGCAATATTTGCTTCATTTAATAACAAACATTCCGCAATTAAATAAAGCTAAATTTATTATTGAAATTTTTTGGTATAAATTCAGATTTACTGAATTACGGAATTTCTAGAACTTATTCTTACCATGGGAATTAGAGGGTTATATTTTGTTTCTTTTTACTTCCTCTCCTCCCCATTGAAAGTTCGAAAAACGATACAAAATATAGAAAAACATACCATATCTTAGCATTTATTCTTCTTTTTTATTTCGCAATAAATATATTACTCTTGAAAACAAATTATGGTCTATCTTCCATATTTTTTAACCAAAACATTATTCATCAGCTTATATTAAATAATTTTTTTTGTGACAGCTTTGTTTTCTGTTCTCAAATATATGTTTTTAATTATTACATCTTTAATCCATTTTAATAGCTAACTCACTATAGATAGCAACAAAGAGATAAAAGGCCTAAGAAAATTACTATACAAGTTAATATTTAAACATAAAAAATAAAAAAATTCTATTCACGTGTAATTTGCTGTTATCGACATATTTTTCTTTAATGATTACATTAAAGAGAATGTTTGATTACAAAACTTTAAAAAAAAAATCCTATAAATGAAATCATAGTGCCTCTGGAATATCCAAAATGATTCATCGCATGAATAAGCATAAAAGTAAAAAAAGTTTTTTTTTAAAATACTTTCTTTTATACGCATTCAATGTTTATCTAAGTAAAAAACACACCTATTTTCATATTTTGATTTATGCTTGGTATAAAGTGCGAATTATTGAATTTATTAAAAAATACATATAAATTTTGCTGTGCTTATTTTTTAAATATATCAACAGGAAATAAAAAATAAATATTATTTAAACTATCTATTCAGGATTTCTAAATTATTTTTTCAATGTGTAATTATAATTTAATTAATATTGAACTATTAATTGATAAAAGCGTATTTTTTTAATGTATATTATTTATTTACTTATTATTTTATTCTCTACCTTTTATTGTTTAAAATAGCTCATTGTTGTATTTTCACAGTCAGTTGGACTATTTTAGCAAGCGTGATTTGTCACATCATTAAATACGTTGATTTTGTATCTCGCATATAATTGTTACGATAAAGAATATTTGATGATTTATCATCAGTGCCTTCTAACGGAAAGATGCCTCAAATATAGTATTAATTTATAATTAAGTTCTAAAAGTATTAAAATGTTGCGTATTATAATCAGAAACTTGCCTGTGTACATAATGTTTAAAATTCTAGCCTATAAGGAAGGGCGTGAAAAATCCATTACAAAATATCATGTTTGCATACATGAACCAAGTTAGATTAAATAAAAGAGAGTAAGAAACAAGAACGAAAAATCATGGGTCAAGTATAGATTATGAAACACTTTCCAACACTTCCAGAATAACTTTACTAAATAAAAAGATGAAAGTGGATGTGTTTAAGTAAACAATTTGGGAAACGCATAAAAAATTTGAAAACCCACTTTCACCAATTACCATCAACAGTCGGAACAATTCTTTTGTTCAGGCTTGTATATGATCTATAGATTTGTATAATACATAGAATGCTAAAATTTAGTCCAGTTAGGAAACGTATAGCACATTTAAAATTTCCTATTCAGTAATTTGCTTCAATAAACAGAAATGTCTTCGATATCTTTTGTGCTGCCCTGTATATGATCTGTAGCATTTATACACATCATGTAATATGCAAGAAGTAGTTAAATTTAAAAACGTGTTCCGCAACGGAAAACGCACATCCAGCAATTATTGTTCATAGACATTACTGTAACAGAATTATTTTGTGTGTCCATGTAAACAAACAATGAATGCTATGCTCACGATATTTTATACTAAGCTTCTTGTAGTGCACCTCTGTGACATATATATCGATTTCAATATGTTTGAAATAGTGTAACATCATTAAAATTCACCGCAAATGATTTTCCCTATAAACCGAACTGGTAACGGAATTCTTTTGAGTGTCCCTGTAAATGAACTATAAATGTCACACACTTCATTTTCAATACCACCTCATGTCATAGTAAACCTCAATACAACTGCATGGCAATCCAAATATATTTACGCGAGTTAGAGCGCACTGGGAAGCAAACAGACACACTAAGAAAAATGACACTTTCAAATCTGAGTAAATCGAGGGTTTCATTTTGTTATGAAACTTTCTGTTTCAAATAGGACGAACCAATGCTTTCAATTCCGAAATACCAGAAATACTCAGAATATTGAAACATGGACATACTCAAAACTGTTCACATAGAGGTCAGTTCATACTCATGTTTGAAACATAGACACACTCAAAAATGAGTAGAATCAATTCAAACTCATTTGTGAAACATGGACATACACAAAACTGTTCACATAGATCATACTCATGTTTGAAACATAGACACACTCAAAAATGAGTAGAATCAATTCAAACTCATTTGTGAAACATGGACATACACAAAACTGTTCACATAGATCATACTCATGTTTGAAACATAGACACACTCAAAAATGAGTAGAATCAATTCAAACTCATTTGTGAAACATGGACATACACAAAACTGTTCACATAGATCATACTCATGTTTGAAACATAGACACACTCAAAAATGAGTAGAATCAATTCAAACTCATTTGTGAAACATGGACATACACAAAACTGTTCACATAGATCATACTCATGTTTGAAACATAGACACACTCAAAAATGAGTAGAATCAATTCAAACTCATTTGTGAAACATGGACATACACAAAACTGTTCACATAGATCATACTCATGTTTGAAACATAGACACACTCAAAAATGAGTAGAATCAATTCAAACTCATTTGTGAAACATGGACATACACAAAACTGTTCACATAGATCATACTCATGTTTGAAACATAGACACACTCAAAAATGAGTAGAATCAATTCAAACTCATTTGTGAAACATGGACATACACAAAACCGTTCACATAGATCATACTCATGTTTGAAACATAGACACACTCAAAAATGAGTAGAATCAATTCAAACTCATTTGTGAAACATGGACATACACAAAACCGTTCACATAGATCATACTCATGTTTGAAACATAGACACACTCAAAAATGAGTAGAATCAATTCAAACTCATTTGTGAAACATGGACATACACAAAACTGTTCACATAGATCATACTCATGTTTGAAACATAGACACACTCAAAAATGAGTAGAATCAATTCAAACTCATTTGTGAAACATGGACATACACAAAACTGTTCACATAGATCATACTCATGTTTGAAACATAGACACACTCAAAAATGAGTAGAATCAATTCAAACTCATTTGTGAAACATGGACATACACAAAACTGTTCACATAGATCATACTCATGTTTGAAACATAGACACACTCAAAAATGAGTAGAATCAATTCAAACTCATTTGTGAAACATGGACATACACAAAACTGTTCACATAGATCATACTCATGTTTGAAACATAGACACACTCAAAAATGAGTAGAATCAATTCAAACTCATTTGTGAAACATGAACATACTCAAAAATGAGCCCATAGAAGTCAGTTCATACTCATTTTTAAAACATGGACGTACTCAAATAGGAGCACCTGATGTTTTATTCTTGAGTGTGTGCATATTTTCAGAAATGAGTCTATACATGTTTCAAACTTGAGTCATTTTGATTCGCAGCCATTTTGACTACGCCACATACTCAGATTTGAATATGTTTTGCTGAGTTTTGAAAATGTCGTTTTTAGAGTGCAGATATACTACAGACAGACATACAAAACCAATTCATAAACACTTTTCAACAATGTTGGAGTTAAAAAACAATTTTCAGAAAGATAACTGTATAGCTTTGTTTCTAATATTTAAACATACTACTCATTTCTCATTCACATCGGCGGATAAAATACCTCTATCTGGTAACAAAACCTTTGTCTTTGACCCTCAACGATTCACATGATGAATAATCTCCCCTTCCCCCCCCCTCTCCTTCTACTCTTAATTGAGACCCAGAGGCAATGATTAAATAAGGGATGTTCCCTTACTCCTCTGCTATTGTACTTAGCATACTCGGTTCCTTCCCCACGTTTATTTAGGTAGAGACGATTATTTAGACAAGAAATTTTTTAATTAAAATATTTTTTCTACCTTTACCTTCCGTTGAATGTACGAAATACGATACAGAGAGAGAGAAAAAATATATTCCGTTACATTTTCGAATTTTTCAAGTATTGCACTGAATATATTTAACAAATATTATTGTAACCTGTTATAGTCTGCGACCTTGAGGGGTGTTTAATAATTCATAAAGTAATAAAGATAGATTTAAATTAATAATATTAATGGTTAGATAGATTAAAAAAGGGTACTTCTCCATTACCCCGTCAGCCACTTTCAAACAAAGAAACTATCGCCAAACTCTGTGATTTATCGCCAAAAATGCATGGTTTTGGCGTCATGTTCACTTGACATCAGGTGCAGTACATATGCTTGTTATGTCATTGATTGTTTTTTAATTCGACGTTTAGCTGCACTTTTAATGATGTTTTACCGATTTATTAATTACAAAATAACAATTTCGTCTTAAACGGTGACACCATGATATTAAAAGAGAAAAAAGCATTGAAAAAATGTTGTGATGCATAGTTAAAATTTAGAATGGCAACATTCTTCCATTTGTTTATTTGGTGATAAATTGGCTTGACAATAGTTCAAATTTTTTTATGGAAAGTGGTCGACGGGATAATGGAGAAGTACCAAAAAGAGTTTTATAGTCCTTGTCAATGAATTTCCACATGTGCCGGTCACTGATCTCACAGATCTCCTAGGAACGTGTAAGAATGTCTCTCTGACACGCTCAACATCACCCATACTTGTACAGGGACGTCCGGGACTCTTCTTATTTAAGATACTACCAGTTTCTTGAAACTTCTTCTTCTATTGCAAGATACCATTTCTCGATGGAGGATCTTTCTGGTATACTCTTCTGTAATTTCTCTGTGTTTGCGTTATTGGTTTCGTTTCGATGAACCACCCTAAAGTCTGTTCTTTCTCTTGTAGTGTTGGCATTCCCCTCAATATCTCATCGAATAAAACATCCAATCAAATGAAACGTCGAACAAACGCATCAATAGCAAACATAACACTGCATTCTAACCGTTGCCAAAAAGAGAGAAACATACAATTAATAACTAGTACGCAGACGATATTTACAAAGGAAGAGATATCCAAACAGGAAAAGAAAATAGTCTATGGAAATGTTCACACTATAAAAGAAATATATCAGTTATTCTATGCATAAATGCCATAGGTTTGTTTATATCTTCAATATTTTATGAATTATTAAACATTAAAGTGTGTCAGACCTTCTGTATATTAAAGAGTAATAATTTCTGAACACTTTAAAACAAAATGAATGATACTTTTAATAGTTTTTAAGTGTCGAATATTTTCAAGGAGATAACTTTAAAAGTCATTTTTCTCAAGATGCGATTTGAGGTATTGCGCACAAAGTAGTTATAAAATTTTTCGATATTTTTTATAAACATTTTAGGATCTATAGTGTATGGTTAGTCTCTATAACGCTAAAAGTGATGCTATGATTAAAAAAATCAATCAATGTATACAAAGATTCTTCGACGGAACAACAATCTATTATGCTAATGAAAAAAGTAAATACGATATTCTTCAGAAATAATTGAATGCTGAAAGTAAGTGTTGTGAGTAATGTAAAGGAGAAGGTATTTTTTATGAACAGTGAGTACTGTCTTTAACAATTAATGTAAACTAATTTATTAAAAATATATACAAAGAGAATAATTAACTCAGAAGAGAACCTGTGATAACTGCACTTTAATAAATCAATCTAGCAAAAACAAAAATATTGAAAGCACGTAAAAGAAATAGTAACAAATAGCCTTCTCTAAGTAAAGTTAGTATTTCTAGCATAAAGCTATTTCTAATATAAAGAAAAGTATATAAATTCAAAGGAATTTGGAAACTTTAGCGTAAAAATTGATTGCGGTTTTGAAAGTCATAAAAAATATTATAAACTGTTGATTATTTTAAATATTTCATGAGAGTGGGGATAAAATATTGTGATTTTTCTTCTAGGATTTTAAGACATGAAAGTTACTTCTCAGCTGTAAAACAATGGATATATAACAATATAATAAATTATAACAGCTTGTAACAATATATTTCTTTTAAATGCTAAAAGGTGTAAATTAACAACATAATATATATGAAATACCTTTTATTAAAGAAGATGGATCTAATAATTACTATATTGGTATGACAAGCAGGAAATTTAGTTAGAGAAAAAAGGAGCGTAGAGCTGATATTAAGTATATTAGCAAAACCACAGCCCTGACAAGACTATATCAAAAAGAAACCTTCCAAATAAATTTTAATGAAAGTAAAATAATTTTTCCCTCCAGTCTATACTACCATCCATAATAAGAGAAACCATAGAGATACTATCGCGCAAAAATACAATATGTAACGATGCAGCATATTTTAACTTACCGAAATTATGGCTCGAGTTATTCCATGGTTACATATATGAAAATAAACAACGAAGTAAAAATAAAAGATAACGTGCGTAAATTTGAAAAAAGTACACGAAAATTAAATGATAGCATTTCA
This sequence comes from Maratus michaelseni, assembly GCA_963931845.1. Taxonomy (NCBI): domain Eukaryota; kingdom Metazoa; phylum Arthropoda; class Arachnida; order Araneae; family Salticidae; genus Maratus; species Maratus michaelseni. The sequence goes on from OZ007600.1 coordinate 192,890,271, forward strand.
AATAATAGCTTCAAAGACCATGCAATTATGGAATATTCTCATTTGTTTTTGAAAATGGCTCGGAGTGAGCCAAAACATGTCAACAACATGTTAATAAAAGTTATTTTACTGTATATTATGTTGTTAATTTATAGCATTTAAAAGAAATATACAATGGATACACAATGTATACTTAATTCTAGTTTAGTATACGTTTGATTATAGTTATTTTCTGCTACTAAACTTCAAAATTTCTAGATTGACTGTAACCAACTAGTTGGGTATGAATTAGTTTATTCAACAGAATGCAAATAAGCACTTTGTCAGTTTTATTAGTAAACAGAACTATCTACAAATTCCTCATGTAAATGTTTTTTTTTCTTTTTTAAATATTTTATTCGATACTAGTTTTGATGAGATTTACAAAAGCTGCTATTTTTCGTACGAAATTGCAATGTATGATGTAAACCACATTTTGTTTCGTGATCATGTAATTTGCTAACACCTGCAGTATAAAAAGTAGTTCAACCTTTTTCGCCAAAATGGGGCTCTAAAAATGAACTGTTGAACGCCGTTATATATATATATATAGGAATACATGTAAAAAAATCATTATCCTTCTTTAGATATTGTTATATTGCAATAATAAAACCAAAGTTATGTACGATTTGACACTTTTCCAGATAAGTAAAAAAGTATCCAGGAACTTTTTCACTCAATTGGAAAAATACCAAATTGTGTGATAACTTTGCTCAGTGGTGGCTCATCAGGGGGTTCACAATCACTGAACTACCAGAATTTTCTTATATTAAATTTTACCTTATTTTACCGTGGGATGTTCTGCGATTAACGTAGAATAAATTTACTTTTATTAAGATACATGTTGTAAAGTGATTGTGATTCTTCTGATAAGCTGCTACAACCAATCAGGATGGTTGAACTAAAAATAACAAAGATATGTAGTTTAGTTAAATATCTAACAGAAACAAAATAATAAGGAATACGAAACAACATTCATGAAATTTTATGCTTGGATTACATCAGAGAGAGAAAAAAATAAACTTTTAGATAAATGGTAATGAGAAAATCTTTTATATAATAAAATGTCAAAAGTATCTGTGTGGTAATTCGCCCACGGTGTTTTTTAATAGAAGTAATACTGAATTAAATTTGCCTCAATCAAAGGCGAACTATACATTCACTGAAATAAAATCCAGCTATTAAAATAAAAAAATATATATTTAATGAGGCTGAACCTTAAGCTTTTTGTATTTGTTTTATGATCGCTTGAATGTAAATGTATTCAAATTTGCATATTTTGAAGAGGAAAGGCGATGTAACGTGACCTTTCCACCTCGCTTCATGACCTTTATAGAAAAAAAGTTTCTTTTGAAAGAAGAATATACAAAAGTCTTTTTTAGCTTTGAATATTGCATTTAAACTAGTTAGAAATAGTTAAAGTTTAAAAACACTTTACAGGAATAGTTAAAATGTGGTCTAGTGCATTTAAAATGTCAAAAGTAGGAGGAAATTATAAAACTTGTTATTTAAAAAATATATTAGACTTACTTGTATTAAATGTTAAAGAGCATTTACGCAACACTTTTCTAAAATTTTACATTTTAAAGAAATTAAATACGTTTATTTTTCATTAATTTTAAATCATAAATAGGGTATAGATGAAAACGCACGGGTTGTTTTTAGCGCCAAAATGTCGATTTTTTTTTAAAGTGAAAACTTCTTTAGGCGCGTTGAGCATTTTTTGAGATGGGAAAAAACCATTGAATTCGCGACACTGTTACTGTAACCGACACTGTTACCGACACCTCTGTTTATTTGAAGTGAAAACTTCTTTAGGCGCGTTGAGCATTTTTTGAGATGGGAAAAAACATTGAACTCGCGACACTGTTACTGTAACCGACACTGTTACCGACACCTCTGTGTATTTGAAGTGAAAACTTCTTTAGGCGCGTTGGGCATTTTTTGAGATGGGAAAAAAACATTGAACTCGCGACACTGTTACTGTAACCGACGCTGTTACCGACACCTCTGTGTCACTGTTACTGTAACCGACGCTGTTACCGACACCTCTGTGTATTTGAAGTGAAAACTTCTTTAGGCGCGTTGGGCATTTTTTGAGATGGGAAAAAAACATTGAACTCGCGACACTGTTACTGTAACCGACACCTCTGTATATAAGTATGTACATGTATTGTGTATAGTTAAGTATGAGGTAGGGCGGGGCGGGCGCGTCGCGCGCCGCATGCTTGCCTGTGCGCTATTGCACCGCGGTATAGTAAGCGCAGAAAAATGCAAGCGGTATAGTACGCGGTATAGTAACGCAGAAAAATGTAAGCGGTATAGTAAACTGTATAGTAAGCGGTATAGTAAGCGCAGAAAAATGTAAGCGGTATAGTAACATAGAAAAAATGTAAGCGGCATAGTAAGCGGTATAGTAAACGCAGAGAAATGTAAGTGGTATAGTAAGCGGTATAGTAAACGCAGAAAAATGTAAGCGAATAGTAAGCGCAGAAAAATGTAAGCGTATAGTAAGCGCAGAAAAATGTAAGCGGTATATTAAGCGCAGAAAAAGGTAAGCGGTATAGTAACACAGAAAAATGTAAGCGATGTAGTAAGCGGTATAGTAAACACAGAAAAATGTAAGTGGTATAGTAAGCACAGAAAAATGTTAGCGGTATAGTACGCAGTATAGTAAGCGGTATAGTAACGCAGAAAAATGTAAGCAATATAGTAAGCGGTATAGTAAGCGGTACAGTAACGCAGAAAAAATGTAAGCGGTATAGTAACGCAGAAAAATGTAAGCGGTATAGTAAACGAAGAAAAATGTAAGCGGTATAGTAAGCTGTATAGTAAGCGGTATAGTAAGCGGTATAGTAAACGCAGAAAATGTAAGCGGTATAGTAACGCAGAAAAATGTAAGCGGTATAGTGCGACTAAAGTCTGGTTCCCGAAATTTTTGTATGCAAAATAATATGCATTATTTTTCATGTACAATAGCGCATTAAATGAAAATTGTAACATAATTTTTGTAGTAGTAGTTTATAATAATGAATACAAAAAAACCTTCATTTAAAAGTATTTTGTGCACAATAAAACATTTCCTGACGATTCAAAAAATACACACGTAATTGTTCAAGTTTTCACTTCTGTCGGCACTCCCGGAGTCACACTGTTTTTTTTTTTTTTTTTTTGCCTGGCGTGGTAACATGGCATAATAAAATATGTGTGTTTTATAATAAAATTAAATGTGTGTGTAAATAAATAAAATGAAATAGTATAAAAATAATTAATAAATAAAGTTAAATGTGCGTGTTAAATAAAAATAATGTGTGTGTGAATGATGTGAATAATGTGTGTGAAATGTGTGTACTATTCGTGTGCTTGAAATGCGTGTAATAATGTATGTGAATAATGTGTGTAATGAAAATGTGTGTATTAAATAAAATTAAATGTGCGTGTTTTATAATAAAATTATAATATAATTTAATAATAAAATAAAACTAACATGCTGCATAACAGGTATTCGAAAACGGTATTTTCTCGCCAAAATAGCGCCAAAAATGGCACCAACCAAAATGGTATGTCTGCGACATCTGTTCCATAAATATATAAATTTCTCAGGACTAAAGCAGTTCGCGCAAGTTATCACCAACCTAACTTAGCCTTATAAGATTTTTATTTTAATGCCTAGGCTGTAGCACATGGCTTTTATAAGGGTACTCTAAGGGTACTCTAGTGTACGAGTGAGTTTTTTTTAAGTTCCGCAAAATGCGTATGGATCTCCGGGATCTGTTTTACCCCGTTATTTTGTAAAGATATGTTAATTAGGTGACTGTAGTTACGTAGTGGCTATATATATATTGTAAAGAATTGAGCTTCGACATCCAGCTGCACTATGTGTCATTCTAGCATTTCCTGTGAGTACACTTAACTGCATACCTTCCCTCGCTATTTCTGCCTTGAAGACTAGCAGACGCCGAATTCTTTTGTACTGTGAGCGGAAAGTTCGGACAGTGATGAAGTGGTAAGGCGTTACCCAAAAAGGGGTCTTATGCTTTGATCCTTGCCGAGTTCGTGGGAAAGAGTTCATCTGCGAGAGAAGCGATCTCTGCACACGATTTTTAGGTTTGCGCCCGAAACTTTGCCCTTTGTCTTAGAACGTCCAATGACGGACTTAGTGAAAACGAAACAGAGGGATCTCAAGGCTGCTAAGAGGCTGGAGAGTTTCGAGGGGCCCGCCTCGACAAAGCCCCCGCCCCCAGAAGAAGTTCTCCTGCGAGAATGAAAAAGTGAGAGAGGACAGTTTTTGGAGAGATCGAAAAGGAGAGTGTTGACTCTCTGGAGAAGGGAAAAGGAAACGTCAGTTTCTAACTCAGCGTGGTGTAAGCGCTAGTGAGGTCCGACCTCTAGAATTGATACAGCAAGTATCCGGTGAAAATCCCAGCGAAGTGAAAAAGCACACCAAGTGCGAGAGTGAGAGTTCTTAGAATCAGAATTAACGAGCATTAGTAGATCTTCCGAAGAAAAGGAACGGACGAGCCTTGGTCCGAATGAACTTTGTTTTGTAGTCACGACTGACTGTAATGTTTAGAGACTTTTGTTTGTTTCAGTTACACTTGGAGTCAAGAGGTCATTAATTTATAAGCGATTGACTCACGAAAAATAATTAAATGCTGTATTGACGTTTTGTATATATTTTTCATTAGAATTAACATTGTTATACAATAAAATTCTATTTTCTAATTTATGCGAGAAATTCTCTGTGCCAACGATCCGATCTCGCTACCACTCACCATCTTTTATCGGGTCGGTATAGAGGAGTTACTTCAACTGGTGGCTTGCGGTGATGGATTAATTAGCAAAAATTAATGACAATCTTCAAAGACAAAGAGTGGACTCTGAAATTTAAATCATCAAAGTGCTCCAAGAGAGAGTCTCCTTGTGACTTGTGACTTGTGACCTGAGTCTCCTTAGACGCCCCTGTGGATCAACACAGCATCAGAAAGAGTAATCTACCAAGAATTCTGGAGAGTGTTCCCCCATCAGAAAGAGAAATCTACCAAGAATTCTGGAGAGTGTTCCCCCATCCGAAAAGTGTGACAGAGAACCCCGTCTGTGCTCCTGAGAATCTCTGAAGTCTGTGCTTCTGACGCCCTGAAAGACTCTTAGTAATGGAGGTAAGCTCTTTTTATACTCAGAGTGGCTTTAATTGTTATTAGTGTTTGTATAGGTGTTGTAGGCTTCAAAAAAAAAAAAGTTGTATGTTTATTTTTGTGAGAGTAAATATTTTGAGAAATTTTTCCGGTAGAAAAAAAAGTATGATGAGATACTTCCGAGATTACTGTAACTTATTTAATAGACAAATTTTGTAGTTAAAAATTAAATTATTGTTGAATTAATTTAATGCAAACTGAGAGTTGTGCAGTGTTACAAAATTTTAGCTGAATCTATAAATGAGAGTTCATTGAAAAAAAAAGTATTGAACGCATTTCATATTTTACGATAACAGAGTTGATTTTATATGTTTTTTGTGAATTATTCTAAATTTTTTAAGAGTGGATGCAGAGATTAAGACCACCATTGATTTAAAAAAAAAAAGGAATTGAATGAGACTTTTGCAATTTAAAATATTTTTACTGTACTTTTTGAATTTGAAATTGTTGTTTTGTGTCAAATTGATCCCATATGTATTTTATAACCAAATACCAAGGTGAATGTGGACGATAGGATAGGGTTGCTTAATTTTATATGTTGCATATTTCTTATATATTATTGTTATGCGTACTTTTTATGAGCGTATATTTTGGTAATATTTTGACGCACTTGGTAGGATTTGATTTAATCTTATTGTATTGTTTTATATTTGTGGGAAAGATAATTTCTAATTTTATACTTTAAAAATGTCGGAGCTTAAATATTTTAGGAAAGCTGATTTGCAAACGTTAGCTTACGAATTTGAGGTCATTTTAGAGGAAAATGATACTGTACCGAAAATTATAAAAAAAATAGAGTCGTCAGAGGGATTTGAGAAAGAGCTAGCTTTAGCACAAATTAAACTTATAGAAAAAGATAGGGAAAATAGATTATTGGCAGAGAATAAAGAGAAAGATAGATTGTGGGAGAAAGCAGAAAAAGAAAAAGAACGCGAACATGAGTTAGCTAGGTTAAAAGCGACACAAGAGTCAGATGACCGGAGTACCGCATCCAGTAGCATCTCAGTTAGAACGAATCATTTACCCCTAAAAACAATTATGCATCGCTTTGATGAAAAGAATTCGGATATTTCGTTGTTTGTGAATTTATTCGAGAGACAGACAAAAAAATGTAATCTAAATTCGGATGAGTTGGTGACGAACTTACTATCATTATTACCTGTGGGAATGGCCGAGTTAATTTTGAGAGAACCCGAAGACAAAATTGATGATTTTCAATATGTGAAAGAAAAATTGTTAGAACGATATCGTTTGAATGCAGAGACGTACAGACAAAAATTTAGTCAGCATCCCCGAAATCCTAATTCAGTTTGGAAGGACCTGATCTTTGAACTTAATAGTTTTTTAGAAGGATGGCTGTCATGCTTACAAGTTTCGGATTTTGAGGGTTTGAAAAATTTGCTTGTCACGGACCAAATCAAACGGAGAGCGTCTCCAGAAATGCGCGAACATTTTATAGATAACTGGGCAGAGATTAAAAACCCGGAAGAATTAGTAAGGCTTTTAGATGCGTACGAGGCAATCAAGCGCCCCTCTAAAAAGACGTGGAATCCGAAACTTCCTTTAGAGAAGAAATTTGAAAGACCCAGAACTTTTGATAATGTGCGAAACGGTAACAGAAATCCGGAGACTAACCTTAACTGGAGCGATCGCGATGATCATAAAGAAAGGGAAAGAGTTTACGAAAAAAGGCGAGAAGTCAAGTGTTACGCGTGTTTTCAAAGCGGTCACTACAGAGTAGATTGTCCGGAAATTAAAAAGAGAGATGTTGCGCGGGTCGGTCACTTAATAAGTAAACCGACACTTGAAAAAACCTTCTCCCCTTATTTGAGTAAAGTGTTAGTGAATGGAATTCAGACAACTGCTTTAACTGACACTGGGAGTGAAATTGACATCATCGCATACGACTTGGTCAGTCAAGATAAATTGAATGGAGATCACGTATGGATTAAGACTCCGCTGGACAGTAAATTATACTGTTTACCTATAGCAGAGGTCACTTTAGAAATTGAAGGCGTGGGGGTCATTGAAACGAAAGCGGGAGTTAACAATAAAGATTCAGATATGTTTTACTATTTGTTGGGTAATCACACTCAAAAATTGTTAGAACAGGCGAAGAAAAAACCCGAATTGATGAATGCAGTTTTGACACGAGCTCAAACGAGAGAAAAGTGTGGCCCAGCTCCGAATCCGGTAAATAAACAAATTATGATTTCCGAGGGGGAAAAAGAAATTTCTAGCAGGAATGTTGAAGCGGAAACTTTGAATTCCGAGGAAGAAAAAGAAGGGGGAATTTTTCGCGAGTGCAGTGAAGCGGAAGCGTTGAATTCAAAACTAGAGGGTGAAAATCTAGAAAACCCTATTGAGCTGGTCAGTGTAGTTAAGGGATTATCGCCTTTGCCGATATGTGAGGAATCTTCGATCTTAGCAAACATTGAAAGAGGGGTTAGTAAAATGGAAAATGACAGGTATCCATATCTCGAAGAGATTAGAGGAAAAGGGGAATTTGAAGAAACGCGTTGTAATGCCGGAGATTCTTTGATAGTGGCAAAAGCCAGAGACAATCGCGTGAATGTGGGGAAGCAGGTGCTTGTCCCATTGCCTTATCAGGCAGATATTTTTGGTGCATGCCTTGAAAAAGTGTCATTACACTTAGGGAAAGGGAAAGTTAAAGGAAATGTGTCAGGATACTTTGACTTCGGGAGAAGTTTGATGAATGATTTAGCGACCGCATTTCTAAAACGGTTCTGTGTTGAGATGAGAGATTCGATAAGCGATAGTATTGCATGTTGGCATCGAAAAGTTAGAAAACTCTTGAAAGCGTTAGTATTTGGAGAATGGATAAGAGAAACGGAGGAAAATAAATTCGTGAAGGGATGTGTGTTTAATCTCACGAACAGGTTAAAAAGAGGTCGAGTTTTAGCCGTTGAAAATGTGTCAGAAAAACGAGAAAAGAGGAAATTTTGGTTTGACAGAAAGGTGGTAAAACGGAAGCTTAATGTGAAAGATGAGGTTTTAGTTTTAACTACCAGAAATCCAATTAAAATGTCAGATAGTCGGGTAGGGCCGGGAAGAAATGACTCAATAATTACGGAAACGAATTATATTGTGAATGTTCCTGGGAGGCGACAGAAATCCCAGATTTCTCACTTGAGTTTAGTAAAGCCTTACAGAAAACGGGTGGAGTTAGCAGATATCTTAACGCGGGAAATAAACGCACCTGAGGAATTCTGTTTACCGTATCTAGATGATATGGCGATTTTTTCAGATAGTTGGGAGGACAATATGCGTCATCTAGAAATAGTATTAAAAAGGGTTAATGATGCGAAACTAAAAATCAAATTGGCGAAATGCAAGTTCGCTCAGAAAACCGTAAAATATCTTGGGCATATTGTAGGTGAGGGTAGACGGAGGCCAGCTGAGGCGAAAGTAAGGGCAATTAAGGAATTACCGGTTCCGAAATCGAAAACTGAAATTCGTAGATGTTTGGGAATGGCTGGATATTATTCCCGGTACATAAAAGATTATGCAGTGATTGTAGAACCATTAACGAGGGCGCTTAAAGGGAAAAATAAAAAAGAAAAGATTGCATGGAGCGACGAAATGGGAAAAGCCTTTGAGACTTTGAAAATGAAACTTACTGAAGAACCGGTGCTTTACGCTCCTAATTTTCAGAAAGAATTCATAGTACAAACTGATGCTAGTGACTTAGGTATTGGCGTGGTTTTGGCTCAAAGAGAGGGATCGGAAGAGAACCCCATAATATATTTAAGTCGCAAATTTACTGATAGTGAGAAAAGTTTCTGCGCCACTGAAAGAGAGTGTGCAGGGATTATTTTTGCGTTAAAAAAGTTAAGGCATTATATTGATGGACAAAACTTTTCTATCGAAACCGATCACAATCCTTTGGTGTTTCTAAAAAGAAATTCTGGAAATAATCCCAGATTATTAAGGTGGTCCTTAGCTCTGCAACCTTATAATTATGCCATTTCTCATCGCGCAGGCAAAGACATTCCGCATGTTGATTGTCTGAGTCGAGTTTAAGGAGATTTCTTGATAAACTTTTGTATATAATTATTTTAAGATTTTTTATTTTTTATTTCACTGTGTTTTATTTCATTATATGTTCATGATTTCTTATCAGAGCGCGGAAAAAAAAAAGGAAGGTAGTATTATCTTATTCATGTATGTTTTATTTCTTGCCACTCTGGTGTAATTTGAGCTTGCAATTCTTTATCCGACTCTTAGAGATTCTTAGTGTTTCACCCTTAAGAATCGTTTGAGGAGGAGGTGCTGTAAAGAATTGAGCTTCGACATCCAGCTGCACTATGTGTCATTCTAGCATTTCCTGTGAGTACACTTAACTGCATACCTTCCCTCGCTATTTCTGCCTTGAAGACTAGCAGACGCCGAATTCTTTTGTACTGTGAGCGGAAAGTTCGGACAGTGATGAAGTGGTAAGGCGTTACCCAAAAAGGGGTCTTATGCTTTGATCCTTGCCGAGTTCGTGGGAAAGAGTTCATCTGCGAGAGAAGCGATCTCTGCACACGATTTTTAGGTTTGCGCCCGAAACTTTGCCCTTTGTCTTAGAACGTCCAATGACGGACTTAGTGAAAACGAAACAGAGGGATCTCAAGGCTGCTAAGAGGCTGGAGAGTTTCGAGGGGCCCGCCTCGACAAAGCCCCCGCCCCCAGAAGAAGTTCTCCTGCGAGAATGAAAAAGTGAGAGAGGACAGTTTTTGGAGAGATCGAAAAGGAGAGTGTTGACTCTCTGGAGAAGGGAAAAGGAAACGTCAGTTTCTAACTCAGCGTGGTGTAAGCGCTAGTGAGGTCCGACCTCTAGAATTGATACAGCAAGTATCCGGTGAAAATCCCAGCGAAGTGAAAAAGCACACCAAGTGCGAGAGTGAGAGTTCTTAGAATCAGAATTAACGAGCATTAGTAGATCTTCCGAAGAAAAGGAACGGACGAGCCTTGGTCCGAATGAACTTTGTTTTGTAGTCACGACTGACTGTAATGTTTAGAGACTTTTGTTTGTTTCAGTTACACTTGGAGTCAAGAGGTCATTAATTTATAAGCGATTGACTCACGAAAAATAATTAAATGCTGTATTGACGTTTTGTATATATTTTTCATTAGAATTAACATTGTTATACAATAAAATTCTATTTTCTAATTTATGCGAGAAATTCTCTGTGCCAACGATCCGATCTCGCTACCACTCACCATCTTTTATCGGGTCGGTATAGAGGAGTTACTACAATATGAAGGTGTCAGCTGGATTCATCTGATCTTGAACGGATCTCGCCTAACTGTTATAACGACTCAAGTTCCCTCATGCTACCTACAACTAGAGTGCCTCTATATGAGAATGGCATCATACGCACAGAAGGCATACTCAGAGATGAAAATGTTTACTTAAGAATGGATAGCACCCGAAAATTCTATATTATAGGTTAAGAAACTTCATTAATATACCCTATAAAACAATTTGGAAACTTTTCCGAAAATCAGTGGCAGCAAAAGAAACTTTTTTTTTTATAAATGCTTCTTTAAATCTCGAAAATGCATTGGTTTCTAAGCTTTCTAAAGATAAAGAACGCTTTTCGGAATCTTGGGTAAATCATAGGAGGTTATTGTATATTTCCGTCCGTGTTTATGTTATATTTTCCTAGGTTAAAAGACTTTTTTTTTTTTTTTTTTTACAGTGTATTATTAATTTTAGGACGCCAGAAACGAAAGAGTTAAATGTGCTAGTCTTCTTATTATCTGATAATATTCTGTTCATTTATTACGCATATTAAAATCTGCTTGCATGTTATTTCCTTTGAACGCATGTAATCAGATTATCTACTTTATTGAAAATTGGAAACCGTTTGAAGTTAAAAGGAAGTAAAAAATACGGCATGCATAAATTAATTGCTAAGAGGAAAGCTTTTTACAAAAAATGGCTTATCGTAATGAGAAAAGTAAATACGATATCTTTAAAATAGAAAAATTAACCCATGTAGCATTAGGTATAGTTGCTAAAATTAAGATATTTATTACAGAACATCGGTATCAACTGAGCCAATTAATTTCACTAATTGAAAAGGAAAAATACTTTTAGACCTACGCTTAAAGTATTATTAATTCAAATTGCATTTTAGTAAATTGTTCTTGGAAATATATATATATATATATATATATATATATATATATATATAATTGTAATACCTTTGAATTTCAAAATACATTATTAAAACAACATACAAAAGAGAAAATATATCTAAAATACAACATGATTAGAGTTGGGAAAGTGAGCGAAAAATTACTGTAGAAAGAAAAAAATTCGTTTCGAAAATGGGGGGGGGGGGGGGGGAAACAATGGGTATCCAAATAGCACAAGCATGTTCTTTGAATGCTCTAACATTTCTAAACACACATGGTGGTAATGTTAAGCTTGTACATTCCATCGATGGCTACATATCAAATTTGGTTACATTATATGGTACGATTCCATGCGAGTTCTAAAATGGTGTACTTTTCACCATTAGTTTACGAAAACGTGTTTCAAATTGTGCGTTCACATGACATATACAGTGATACCTCGGTTTTCTTCGATAATCCATCCGAAAACAATCGGCGAAATCCGAAACTGACGAAAAACGAGTCAATTATATCCATATGAATCTATGTAAATCTTATTAATGCGTTCTAAACTCTCCAAAATACTTGTCAAAAACACATTTTATAGATAATAAGTATAGCGTTTAATTCTAAAAACAATAAGAAATTAATATAGTGTTCTTAGCATATGGTATCAATGCACTGTATCTGGGTCATTTCCCTTTTTGGTCTTTTGGCCTTTTGTCCAAAGTTATCTGTTTCTGCCGCCTCTTTAAGATTTGCCTAAAATGGGGCAAGACATTATCATTAAACAAGTTACTTACAAAAAAACATTCTTTGGTTCCATGATAGAACACTCGCAAATTAATTAAAAAGGCATAAAAACACACAGGAAATAAACGAAATCCGACGCAACCGACGAAAACCGAAACAAATTTTTCGCTGAAAAAATCGACGCAAACCGAAACGGACTATAACCGCAGTTAACGAAAACCGAGGTATTACTGTAAAACATTCTGAAAAGGTTCTGCTGGCCGTATTTTAACAGCAGTTTTACTACATATCTATGTAATTTTGGAAGGCTTTTAAAATAAATATCATTAAAAAATTAGCTAATTGTTAATACCACTTTTTAATTCGATATATTTTTTAAACTGAAAACGTTTATAGTTGAATTAAAAAATAAAATAGAACATCAATTAGACGATTTGGATTTCCAGTGTTCGGAAAAACTACTCTTTTGGTTAATCGATTAACTCAAGGTGATTCACTCAAGGTGATTAAAAAGTCTCTTGACATTTTCGTGATAATACTTTTTAACATTTTAATATTTCGCAACATGAGCAATGCATGAATAATATTAGAATAGAAATAAATTTATTACATTTCAATGTGTACATCTACGCACAACTTCCGCTTGTCTTGCGTGGACAGGAACACAATCTCCGACGTAGTTTGCGTAATGGCTGCTCATGTGTGCCAGACCTTCAATTTCAAGACTAATTTCAGTCTTGGAGAGATTTTTGGCTGATACGTTAACTATACGTTATATACATAAATAATGGCAATTTTACAAGCAAACACTTTTAATCACTTTCTTTTTTTTCGAAATGATTAATTTTTAGTCATAGAGCAAGGCAATGTAAATCTTCTAGCCCATTTCCAATGGGTTATACTTCAGAAAAGATTTAAGTTTTGTCTTGGATGGACTTCTTGCACCCTTGTCTCTGCTACTGCTGCACGTATTCGCAATTGCATTTGAACTCTAGACTGTTGGCCTTTACTTGGTATGCTTTTGACTATATAAAACCTCAGACAAAGAAGTCCAGGGATATCAAGACAGGATCGTTGATGCATCTGAACTCCGATTTATTTTAAGATATCCTCTAAGGCAAGGATTAAGATCATTTTTACTATCGTGGGTGTATTTGAGTTTTATAACCATCTTCGTGATCACACCTCTCGCTCTTATAAACACATTAAATTTATTTGGACGTGTGTGGTAGAGATCTTCATGGGCCGAAATTTTCAGTCTCGGGCCTGGCTCGGTGTAAAAGATAAAGGTTCGTCCTGGGCTCGGCTCGTTTGTAATATTGCAGTTCACGGCCCGTCTCTTTCAAAAGTCAGAGAAAATAGGCCCAGCCCATGCAAAAAGGAATGAAATCAGGCGCGGCCTGACCCGATTGGATTTTTACAAAAAATTTCAAATTTTCTTAACATAAAATTAAAATTATTTTAATGAATACTGCATACATAATTATAGAAAATTTTTGCAGCATATCTTAGATTACGATATGTTTGCAAGGCACAGTATACAGAATAGCAACATTTTTAATGATCACTTAGACACTTAGACTATTGCATTCAAATAAAGACATTAAAAAAATTAATATAGTTTAGAATAAAAGAAAAAATATACTTAAAACCATTATAACTTTTGAAGCTATATAATTAAAAAAGTAGATTTTTGAAAATTTCCTCTATATTTTATATTTTTAAAGTTTCCATTAACAAAAGTTCATTATCGCTATTACTATTTTAAAAAAAATGCTTTCTCGACACGTCCTGGGAATAATTAAGTCCAGTTCCGGCCCGGCCCGAATATGTAGATTAAATTGTAAGCCTGATCCCGGCCTGGCCCGAGTCTGCTGAAAAAATTAGGCCTGAGCTTAGACACGATGTAACTGTCCGATGGCTATCTCTACGCTTGGCATGTTATATTTCTGTATTGATGTTGTCAAGCCAGCATCGGCTAGTGCAACGCAGCACATTTATACTTATTCTCATCCCAGTCACGTTCACTGAAAATTGTTCATATTTTACCAGCTTAGTTTGATCCTTTTAAATTTGTTCTATCCAGTCGATCGGACTGGTTCTTTAATTTTTTTTATTTGCTCGTCCTGGCCAGTTAAAAAATTGTCTGTATTCTGCCGGCCCAACCCGTTTAAAATTTTCCCTTCATTTTTCCGGGTCGGGTACAGGCCTTGGGCAGGCCTCTAGTGTGTGGTACCATAGTGCCTAGGATCTTAACGATTACAGGAATCCATTGTGGTGCATATTGCATAAAAAATAAATTTGACATTACTATACATATGTTGGCTGGATATATATTTATATTTATAAAATATTCGCTTGAAAAGCCTTTCAAAGCTTTTTATAAGTATTAATGAAACAAATAATGAAACCAATCGCAATACATGCTGCTTTTTTCAGTAGATGTGAAAAAATTCAATATTTTGTTTACAATAGATTTTCACACTATCTGTGCAAATCGAGAGCCTTTTACTTTTTTCATGAAAAAAAATTTGAATTTATTATCCATGAGTGCAAGATATGTATTTATACACATATACATTTATAAATGATTCGTGGGCGTAAGTGCGCCCTCGAGCACATGGCTGCTGGTTCATGGCCTTTATCCTTTATAGTCTATAGTGCTGCCGTTGGCTTTACACAACGATCTCCATCAGTAAAACTTCCCGTTCTCTGTAATTGGTTCATCAGATCTCTTTTATAACTATCATGGTCATCTCTTTTATAACCAGGTCCTAGCAGGTTTACCTACTTTGACCTGCTTTTCTGAATTTTCGAAAGATATCTTTTCGGAGCTCTTCAAACGTCTCTCCACAAACGAGCCAAAACGACAACTGTTCCTTCTTCTTTTGTACGCATTCTTCTATATTATCTGAAAATAAAAGCAATTGGTTAGCGATTTAAGAGAAATGTTAAGAGATTTTCGCATCACCTTGTATTTAAAATACTGCGGTAAACTGAGACACCGTGTGTTTTTCGGTGATTTTATTATCACATTTGAAATGCACTGCATAATTGCATTTTTATACTGCAAATATCCCCGTATATCCATGCCATAGAGGATACTAATAACCGGATAGAGGATAAGCCGAAGTTCAGATACATAAATTCTCCTGTTTTGATTACCACTGAACTTTTTTCTTTGCGGTTTTATATAGTCAAAAATACACCAAGTAAAGGGCAACAGTTTAGATAACCGAAACAGCGAATAACTAGCACGCAAACTAAGTTGGAGAATGAGTTCTGGCCTACTATTCCTCCAAGTTCCCTATGAATTATACCTCTGGAGGTGCCTATTCTTGTGAAGATCTAGTCACCTGATCAAGGTTCTAAATTACGAGACCAATTCCTTTCTCTTCTTTAATTTTTTTTTTTTTTTTTAAATCTGCCACTTCAACAAAGTTAAATAGAAACCTTGAACCGGCAAACAAAGAAAACTGTAGCAAACCCCTAGAGAGAACTGCAGCGATGTCAACAAGAAAAACAGTCAGATGGATCATAGCCATGCTGTGATCAGGCTGATATCGCCCCTTGACCAGGTATTAACTCGTCAAGCTAGGCACTCTTTCCGGGCAGGTAGGGTCCTGGTTAGCGGTATATAATATAAAAAAAATTACGAAATAAAAGTAAGCGGCGCCGCCAAACGCCATGAGGAGCACCCGACGCGTAGACGACCACCGAACCCAAGTCCTGAGGGACTTTTAACGCATCAGCAGGTTTGTGTCCCTGCAGTGCTTCGGCCTGCCAGAGGACCGCCACCTGCGGACCCTCCAACCTTAAACCCACGTGTCGACGACGTAGGCTGTTGCCATACGCGGTGAAACCCAGTAGGGGAGTCACCACGAGACACATGGGGACGGGTCGGTGGCCGCCAACAGCTTCGGAGCTGGGCACCCAGAAGGGGATCAGGCCCTATGCCTTAAGTCGGGTTTTTCAGGCCCGTACTTGCTTTACCAGAATTCGAGGGATGTGGGAACCTACAGAGGTAGTCACAGTTCCTTCTCGTAGTAAATATCAAATATATCGTGTCATTAAATGTTATCTATCGTATATCATGTAGTGATTTTCCCATGGTTCATCAATTTGATTGATTTCATGTTAATGAAATCAATGTTGAATTAAATTTGCCTAATCGAAGGTAAACCGTGCATTCTATGTAAAAAAAGCAGAAATTTTAAAGAAAATGAAGATTTAACTGGGTTGAACTTTATAGCTTCTAAATCTGTTTATATTAGTCAATGTAAATTTATAAAACAGCGCATGTTTTGAAGATGAAAGATGATATAACTTGACATTTCCATCTTCTTTCATAACATTTATAAAAAAAAAGAATGATTTTTTTAAACATACGATGGCTGCAGAAAAGTTCTCAATTTAGCTTTGAATACTGAATGTAAACTAGTACTAATTACTCAAGCTAAAATAAAATCTCTTTCACTGAGATATTTAAATTTAATATCTGATAATATTCAGCGCTGCAATTAAACATATTAAAATCTGCCTGGATAATCTTTTATTTTGCTCACATGTAATCTGATTATCTACCTCATCGAAGTTATTGAAAACTTAAAACTGTTTGCAGTTAAAAAGATAAAAAACACAGTATCTATATATTAATTGCTACGAGGTTCTTTTTACAAAAAAATGCCTTATCCTAATGGGAAAAATAAATACGATATTAAAAAAAAAAAAAAAAGAGAAATGAATCAGAGAAGTATTAGGTACAGTCGGCTAAAATTAAGATATTTATTACGGAACATTGGTATGAACAGAGCAATTAATTGCACTAATTGAAAAGGAAAAATACGTCTAGGATTAGCTTAATGGGAATAATTAATTCAAATGCGTGGGATGAAAATTGCACTTTAGTAAATTGTTCTTAGAAATCTTAAAAATATCGAAGTAACAGAAAAGTGGGAAAAGATTTACGAAATTTAAAATGACTAGCATTAAAATAGAGAGGAAAAAAATCACTAATGAAGGAAAGACCGTTGCCTTCGAAAATGAGAGAAAACAAAATATATTATTTATGTAATTCATTGCTGTTTTATCAAAAATACCGTGAAAAATTAATTGTACTGCCTTTCTTACTTTTAATTAGTTACATATTCAAGACTAACTATATATATTATACAGCACAAACATATCCGTGAGTAACGCTGACGTCATATGGACAGTAGCAACTTCTGACTAATAAATTTTGCTCGTACTGCATTTTTTTTTTTTTTTTTTTTTTTTTTTTTTTTTTTTACTTCTAAACAAGCACAATTTCGATTTTTACACCGTCGAATAGGGAAAAAATTTCCGGAAGGTTTTGGAAAAAAGTGGTGGCATTAAGATGCCACGGCTTTTTGCTGTTACGTTTCACAACAAAGTAGTAAAACATTCCAATTTTCAATAATCAATATACTTTTTTTATTCAGTGTCTTATTTAAGCAATTAAATTTTAAAGTTTCGTATTACAGATAAAATCAAAATTCAAATAATGCAGCATAAAAATATGTAAATTAGCTACTTACTTTATCGGTTGATATACAATGAAAGAATGGAATTTGTTCAGATTGCATTTGTCTCTAAGTAAATAGGCAGCTGTTTTTTATTCTTCTTTAGTTATCAAAATGGCTAATGGAACATAAAACATGAAGCACGCATGCGCAGAATATAGTTTACGGAAAAGTTGAAACCTCTCAATTATATTACACGAATTATAGCCGTAAATGACGTGGGACATAAAGAAATTCGAAATTCCGGTAAAATATGCGCATCCGAAAATTTTTTACAGTGCATGAGTGGCTTTTAATTTGCATAGTATGTCGCTTACAGCGCCATCTATTGATACACTTTGGAACTTTTTCTTTCTTATACCATACCTTCCCCCCCCCCTTCTTCCAGTATATTCAGTTCAAATTTGAAGTCATTCTGACCAGTGGTTCTTTTTTTTTTACAGCATTTTGAAAGTGGGACTTCAATTATAATCACTCTGTATTTGATAAGCCTGTAGGTAATCGTGATTGCAATGCATATTGTTGCCAAATTGCGTTAGGAAAAAACAATAGAGCTAGTATTAACTGGATAAATGGGGGACCATTTCGTTCGGAAAAACGCATTTTGTATAATAAATTTATACTTATACAAAATGCAAATGGTAAGCCTAACCATTTTATATTTTCTGCCGCTGTACGTACACTTTACTAACACGTTTGAAATGAATTCATAATAGAAGTAATAACAACATAAAATCCAATAATATTTTTAGAATGTAGCGGAAAATATGCAACAACAACATGGCGGATGTTAATATTGTATGAGTCAGAATTTATCACACGAACTATTTTTAGATAACTGATCTCCTATTGTATACGTTTTAATTTTAAAATAATAAATAAATAAATAAATAAAACGACGTAAACTAATAATTTATCAATACAAAACAATAGTTTACAGCATTTTAAACCCTGCAAATAGTCAAGAGTTATTTTACTGTACACCTAACAAAACTGTATACAGAGAATCTACATAAGAGCACATACAGAGTAACGATCTTTGTTCCGTGCACATAAAATTTGGATGAAGAGACATACGTCTACGATCTTTAATTTTTGAGTAAAATGCGAAGGGAAAAGTTTGACATTCTTTGTTAAAAATAAGTATAAGAATTGATGTATATGCAATATATATATAAACTATATAGTATTCCCATATGAAGATGTTTAAAAGAGCTACTGGGCACGTCGAAGCATGGTTGAATTCGACATGGAAGGGCCGACTGAATGCGATCCACTATCTCGGTGTCCACAAAGTTGTACAGACTTATCCGGATCTGATAGTAAACACTGTTAGATCACTTTTTTCTTTCCAACGACACGAGTAGGCATGTTTCGGTATGTGCCGAGGTTATTTCAGGCATTTACTGATATAAACATCATACAAACATCGAAGAAGGTGTCATATGGAACACTTTTTGAAAATAGACAAATATGATCAATTAAAATGTAAAAATTACATAAATGGCTTTATTACCAATTACGTAAGTACACCTAAGGATTAAACGTTGGTAATGTTTGTTTTTTTTTACTTTCTTCTATCTTTACAAGAAGAAAGTATTGGATTCATGAAAATTTTCGACTTCCAGCTTTCGATTTATTTCTACGTTTTAGAATGTCCTGAACACGATTTGACTGTTTTTAGAAAATGTGTGTCTGTAAGTCTGTGAGTCTGTGAGTCTGTGACTCTGTCTGACTGTCTGTATGTGACAAATATTTTGTGAGCGCTCTATCTCAAGAACTAATGCACGAAATTTAATAAAACTTTATATTCAGTTAGTCTCTGATATATATTAATGCTGATTAGTTTTTGGTGACAATCGCCCAACAGGTGTTGCTGTTATGCTGCACTTTTCGTGATTTCTCATCGCAATAGCTCTATCTCAAGAACTAATGCACACATTTTCATCAAACTTCAAATTCAGTAAGACCTCGACATACGTAGACGGTGATTACGTTTTAGTGTAGCTATCCCAACAGGTGGTGCTGCTATACTACTTTTTTCATGATTCTTACGATAGCTATATCTCAAGAACGAATGCACGAAATTTCATAAAACTTCATATTCTGTTAGACCTTGACATAAATAGATGCTGCCTATGTTTTGGTGTAAATAGCCCAACAGGTAGTGCTGCTATGCTATTTTTTCATTATTAACACGATAACTATATCTCAAAAACTAACGCACGGATTTTCATCAAACTTCAGATTCCCTTACACGTTGACATAAGTTGTGGTTTATTAGGTTTTGGTATAAATCTCCAACCAGGTGGCGCTGCTATGCTGCATTTTGCAGGATTTACACGATTTTAGCATTAGTCATTTCTTAAGAACTAATGCACGGAATTTAATAAAACTTTAGTTTCAGTTAGACTTTGATATAAATTGGTGCCGATTCATTGTAGTGTATGCGAAACCTGTGTGAGATAGAAGAAAGTTTTTGGGATTAACACATCCGATTAGTTTTTTATAATTTAAAGTAAAAAACAGTATGGAACAATAATTATTTTTTAAATTCACCCCAAAACTAGTTTTTTAAAAAATATGTGGTAATATGGACCACCGCTAAAATCCGCAATTTTATTAGAAATTGGCTAATAAAATTGCCCAATCCCATTTTCCAAACTAATTAGGTAATTTTGAAGATAGTTATTAGAAAGAAAAAAAATATTACAATTTAAAGGAAAAATTCAGAGAAACTCCTACATGAGATAACCCCATATAAACTTTCTACCCTCTTAAAACTTTTGGATTTGAGGCAAACAAACTACAACCTGTTATCCCGAAATGACACTGACGATTGACGTTTGAATTGGTGTCTAGCCAAAATACAAACGTAAACCGAATTTTCGACAGATTTCAGCACAGTAGTGTATTGCATACCGTATGATTCATATGACAACTTCGGTTCATGTTGCATTGGAGGCAAACAAACTACAACCTGTTACCATGAAATGACACTGGAGCACTCTAGAGGGATCTAACCAAAATACAAACATAGGCCGATTTTTCTCCAGATTGCAGCGCAGCTGTATATCGTAAATCGCACGATTCATATTACAACCTCGGTTCATACTGGACTGGAGATTAAAATACTACCTGTAATCCCGAAATGACACTGACGACTGACCTATGAGCACTCTTAGAGAGCTTTAACCAAAATGCAAACGTAGGTCGATTTTTTCGCCATATTTCAGCGCAGTTGTATATTGTAAATCGTCTGATTCACATTACAACTCCGGTTTATATTGCATTGGAGGCAAACAAACTACAACCTGTTACCATGAAATAACACTGACGACTGAAGTACAAACACTCTAGAGAGCTCTAGCCAAAATGCAAACGTAGGTGGATTTTTCGCCATATTGCAGTACAGTTGTATATTGTAAATCGTATGATTTATATTACAATCCCGGTTCATACTGGACTGGAGGTAAAAATACTACCTGTTATCCCGAAATGATACTGACGACTGACGTTTAGACACTCTAGAGGGATCTAACTAAAATACAGACGTAAACCGAATTTTTGACAGATTGTCGTACAGTAGTGTATTGTAAATCGTCTGGTTCATATTTTAACCCCGGTTCATATTCCCATCTTCTTCTGTAATTATTTAAGTATTAATAAGCATTTCGCCAAAATGAGTTACTTTTTCAAGTAAATTTAAGTAGCATAAACATCATTTTATCAAAACCGCGAGAACATTTATGAAAAACTAAAGTTATAAAAATGCATCAATTCTTTTTTTTTAAATATTTCATTGAAATAAATAATTGCGTAGCACTTTTATTATAATATACATTCCATTAATGAAAACACTAAATCTGATACTGCAAAATTTAAAAAAAAAGAGGAATATGAGGCAAAAAATAGGAAACGATAATTAAAATGATTCTAATGTAAGATCAACATTAGTATTGGCAATTAATTTAATTAATGTAAATAGAAAATGGAAAAGAAAAACACTTGCAAAAGTAAAGGAATAATTAACTGGAGTGGAAAGCAATGAAAAATGTAGTTGTTAAATCGATATTTTGAAAGTAAGCATATTAAAAAAAAAAAAGAATAAATTAAAGAAATATCTCTCATGATTATATCATGAATCATGTTCGGGCTTAAATAGTAATAACTTAATTGGAAGAGAAATAATTATTTTCTTGGAAAAATTGTTTTTATAAAAAAATATTGCTAGAGGCTAAAAGTGTGATCTATTCAATTTAGACTTTCCTTTGTAATAAAAAGAAGTTTTAAAACAAAAGCAAAGAATTAAAATTACTCACTAAAAATATATATTTATAGATAGTAATGAGAATTATTTAATATTCAGATTATCATATACAAATTGTATTTAATACTTTTTTAGAGCTTAAAGAAATATTTCGTGTGAAAAATTTCTTTTCCTTTTTCCTTCTTTAGGAAAAAGCTTAAATTATTTTCATTCAAGGATTTTTTTTAACCATATAACTTATTTATTCATTTAATAATAAATTAATCACCTTTTTAGATTACTATTTTTTTTTTTTTAATATGCCTGAAAATACGAGTTTACTAACGGTTGGCAAATCTAAACACCATTTACAAACTAGTCGGATGTGCCAATCCCAAAACTTTCTTCTATCTCACACAGGTTTCGCATGCACTAAAAAGAATCAGCACCCATTTATATCAAGGTCTAACTGAAACTCAAGTTTTATTAAATTCCGTGTATTCAGTTCTTGACATATATGACTATCGCCAAAAGCATGTAAATTCTGCAAAATGTTGCATAGCAGCGCCATCAGCAGGACAATTTTTACCAAAAACTAATTCAGCACCAATTTATATCAGAGACTAACTGAATATCAAGTTTTATTATATTCCGAGCATTAGTTCTTGAGATAGAGCTATTGCGGAAATCGCGAAAAAATGCTGTATAGCAGCGCCACCTGTTGGGCGATTTTTACCAAAAACTAATCAAAACCCATTTATATCAGGGAATAACTGAATATAAAATTTTATTAAATTCCGAGCATTAGTTCTTGAAATAGAGCGCCCACAAAATTTTTGTCACAGACAGACAGACAGACATTTTCTAAAAACAGTCCAATCGTGTTCAGGACCTTCTAAAACGTACAAATCCGTCGAAAACCGGAAGTCGAAAATTTTCATGAATCCAATACTTTCTTCTTGTAAAGATAGAAGAAAGTAACAAGAGTTGAAGCAAATCTTGACAGTTTCACTTTTGCTGCAGTTATGAAAGTACAACCAGTTTCTGTAAAACAAATACTAAATATTTCGAAACGTTGTCCACCATTAAAATAATGAAAATACAGATAATAAATATGGCTTTTATAAAGGATGATACATAATGTTAATACAGTTAAATGAAGCAGTACTACTTCTTCCTGCTTTAAAATTCTTGGTACCAACTACTTCTTTTAAAAGAACTGATCACCTACATTATAAAGAATAATAAATCGTAAATCTGCAAGTATTTACTGTATAATTTTATTGAAAACAAATATTTTCAAGCTCACGCTCAAATCCGGAAATTTTATTTCATGAATGTAATTTTCGAATAGCTTTTTTATTTCTTAAGGAAAAATCCATTTTACGGTCTTCGCTAGAAACTTCTGCTGACGGGTAATTATTACTTTCTTCTATCTCTAAAAGAAGAAAGTATTGGATTCATGAAAATAAAATTTTTGAATTCTTGTTTTTGACGGATTTATACGTTTTAGAAGGTCCGGAACACGATTTGACCATTTTAAAAAAATGTCTGTCTGTGAGTCTGTCTGTCTGTCTGTCTGTATGTGACACAAATTTTGTGGGCGCTCTATCTCAAGAACTAATGCTCGGAATTTAATAAAAGTTTATATTAACTTAGTCCCTGATATAAATTGGTGCTGATTAGTGTTTGGTGAAAATCACCCGATAGGTGGCGCTGCTATGCTGCATTTTTTTGCGATTTCCGTAATAGCTCTATCTCAAGAACTAGTGCACTTATTTTCATGAAACTTCAGGTTCAGTTACACCTTGACATAAATAGACGCTGATTACGTTTTGGAGTAGATATCCCAACAGGTGGCGCTGCTATACCACTTTTTTCTTGATTTTTTCGATAGCTATATCCCAAGAACTAATGCACGGAATTTTATCCAACTTCCGATTCTGTTAGGCCTTGACATAAAGAGATGCTGCTTACGTTTAGGAATAAATTTCCCAGCAGGTGGCGCTGCTATGCTACTTTTTTAAATATTATCACGATAACTATACCTCAAGAACTAATGCGCAGATTTTCACCAAACTTCAAATTCAGTTAGACGTTGACATAAGCTGTTGTTGATTAGGTTTTGGTCTAAATATCCCAACAAATGGCGCTGCTATGCTGTATTTTGCAGGATTTACACGATTTTAGCAATAGTCATATCTCAAGAACTATTTGCACTGAATTTAATAAAACTTCAGATTCAGTTAGACCTTGATATAAATTGGTTGCTGATTCTTTTTAGAGTATGCAAAACCTGTGTGAGATAGAAGAAAGTTTTGGGATTGGCACATCCGACTAGTTTTTTATAGTGAATACATAAAATTGAGGTAGCTGTGACTATCAAACATTTCTAATTTATGTGTGTTTGTTATGAAACCTTGCTGATCTTCAATTTTATTGAAATAATATAGCTTGCTATGACAAAAAAAAAATAGTTAATTTCTATATTTTTGCTGAAGTTGTCAGTTACTGATGGTTAGGTGTCAATAACTGGGGGTTTCACCCTATTTAACAATTCATCAAAAAACTTCTCCTTTATACTTTGTTTACAAACAGGGATTTGTTTCAAAACAAATTATACATTTTTAAATTATGCATTATGTCAAAATTATCTAAACTTAAAGATTAATTATTCTGGAAATTTCGTCCCAATTTCACGTTTTTATGATTATTTTTTTGTAACTCAGACACAAAACACTGGTAGTACCTTAACTTTTGAGTCCATCATAGTTTCATATAAATGTGAACTCTAGTAGCTGAAACATTGATATTTATTTAAATGAAAATTTATTGCAAAATATTTAAAAAGGTAAGATAAAATTTCATTTTAGTAAAGTATCTTTACAAAAACGTGCATTAAGGTAATGAAAATTGTGACTACGATTTTTGAACAATAATTAAAATGCCTAAGCAATTTATAAACCAAAAAATCAAAAATATTTCGAGTAAAAAGAACCCGTACCTTTGTCAGATAAAAGTATTTAGATGAAAAAGAAGAAAGGGAAAAACCTTACAATAAATAATTAATTGCAATGAGAGCTAACTTAAATAAATCGATTTTCCAGAAGGGGAAGTAGAAAAAAGAATTAAAGAATACAGCAAAGACTAGGAAAAGTGCAATAATAAATACAAAAATACAAAACGTAATATATAATGTTGAACTACACGAAAAGAAAAGAAAAGAAAGGTAGAAAAATACGTGAGCGACAGCAGACTAATAAACAAAACTATGAAAATAAATGTTATACATTAGAAATATTACAGTTGAAAGTAACTTTTACCCTAAACCTCGATTGTTTCACGGAGAGAATGATAGCTACATCACGAAGAAATAAACAAGAAAGAAAAATCATGCGTCAAGCATAGATTGTGAAACACTTTCCAACGCATTCAAAATATTGTAATAAAACTTCACCGTTTAATAAGGTGAAAGATGATGTCTAGGTAAACAATTTAGAAAACGCATAACACATTTCACAACCCAATTATCACACATTTCACAACCCCATTTATCATCTATAGTCGGAAAAATATGCAAATTCTTTTGTACAGCTCTGTATATGATCTATAGATTTGCATATATTTCATAGTATGCAAAAATTTAGTTTAGTTAGGAAACGCATAACACAGTTCAAAATCCCCCTTCATGAATTTCGGATATGTACTCTAATTCTTCTGTGCAACCCTGTATATGATCTATAGAATTTATACACATTGAGCAATATGCCAAAAATTTAGTTAAATTTAAAAACGAATACCACAATTGAAAACGCACTTCCAGCAATTATTGCTCATAGGCAGTACTGAAACTGAATTCTTTTGTATGTCCCTGTAAATGAACAATAAATGCTGCGCACACCATATTTTATAGTAAGTAGTATCTTGTAGTACATAATATATATCATTATTATATATCATATATATCATGATTATATCATTTTCAATATGTTTGAAGTACTGTAACATCATTATAATATGCTGGATAAGATTTTCAGCCATAGACCATAATATGGAGTGTCCCTGTATACGAACTATAAATGCTAGATACTTCATTTTCAATGCCGAACATGCGATGGAAAACCTCAATGACATATGCAGGGTGTCCGAAAAGTCTGGAAACGGTCAAATAACCCGAGAAATATAGATCGGATTGAAAAACGGAAAAATGCATGTTTAATATTTTTGAAAAATCTATTTACAGATAACAAAGTTGCCGCCTCCAACTCTGCCCCCCCTGGGGGAATGGGAGTCAACTTGGAAATCTTAAATTATACCCCCCTCCCCTCTTTTAATGCAGATTCGGATTCTATGAGAAAAAAATATGTAACTTTAGTACTGAACATCTTCTTCTAAAAATCGTAGATGGCACTGTAATCGAGTAAAATGAGAATCGTTTTCATTGAAAAGTAGGGAAACGAGGGAATAATTCGAGAAATATACATCGGATTGAAAAATGAAAAAAAATACGTGTGCAAAATTTTAGAAAAATCAATTTAGGGATATAAAAGTTGCCATTTTTCTAAAATATTGAGCACGTATTTTTCCGTTTTTCAATCCGATGTACATTTTTCGAGTTATTCGACCGTTTCCAGACTTTTCAATGGAAACGATTCTCACTGCATTTTACTCGACTACAGCGCCATCTACGATTTTCAGAAGAAAATATTAAATGTAAAAGTTACGTATTTTTTGCCCGTAGAATCTGAATCTCAAAAAAAGCCCTGTATAAATTACATGATAATCCGAGTATTTTTTGCTAGTCACACCCAGCGAGCACAGCCAGACAGATAGACAGACGACAGATAGACGGATGACAGATAGACAGACGGCAGATAGACAAAGAAATCGAATTCATAAATACAGTAAAACCTTTGAAAAACGTACACCTTCTGAGCGCAGAATTTGTCCCCTATTCAGAGGGAGAAATGTACAATTACATAGCTTTAACGGTATCAAAAAAGTGTCCGCTAAATAGAGGTGTCCGCCATTCGGAGTGTTCGTTATGGAAGTTCTAATGTAAACAACTTCAAAACAAAGACGGCTTATTTTTAATCATCACCTACAATCAATAAATTTACTTTTCATGTTGTGAAATCAATAAATGAGATAAATTGATTTTATATTCTCTTTGAAATTACATATTTAAAATAATAATACTTTTAACTAAATTCTTACTATCTCTTTCGATAAATTTTTCCAGAGAAAATCCCGGTAATAGAATTGTTAATGTCAGTGAACTGCTTTTGATCTTTGTCGTCGGAGAGTTCATACTTATGATTTTCAGCGTTGAATGCGACATTTTTCTTTTCGTGATTATACTATCTGTAAACCTACCAGTGAAAGAGAAGGATTATGAATAAATCCACTTCTATTTTGCTTTGAGACTTTGTTGCGATTAAATCGCTGTCACTTTTATTAAATATGACAGAAAAAGATTAAACATTGTTTATGAAGTTAGCAAAATCAAACGTCTTTGTTATTTTAAGAAATAAATTGAAACAATGATGTAGATATGAAATTATCTCACACTGAGGAATATGACAAGCAAAAGCTAATCTTTTGTTGACTTCTTGAGTGAATAATTTTATAAAATAATCAACTATTTTCAATTTAAGCATAAAAATTGATATTTGTGAAATACTTAATTCTGAATTTTTAATAACATTAATTCAATTAGTATTTTACAGAGAAAAGGCATTGGAAAATAGTTATTTTTTACACTGTTATGTTAAATAAATTATCCATAGAATGTTTAACACAATAATATATCTAATTGCATTTAAAAAATGAATTTTTATATGCATGAAATAGCAGTAATATATACTAATAAATATTGTCAGCAGCCCATGTTCAGTGGTATTGCACCGTTAAAAATTTGCAGCAAACTGTCCAGTCATTTGACCGTTTTTATAGAAAACGGCTACATAACCGTAATTTAACTGTATTCTAACCATATTATTGCCCATAGGATCGCCAGAATGGCGTTAAATCACGGTTATATAAACGTTTTCTATTAAAACGGTCAAATGACTGGACAGTTTGCTTCAAATTTTTAACAGTGTGATATATTAATGTATCCATATTTTCCACACTATTTATTTTGTAATTTTTCTATGCATTCAGTCACGAATGTATAATCGCAGACAAAAAGAAAAGGAAAAATATACACAGAACATCACATATATTTACACCTTTAAGTTGTCTCAGAAAACACCCTAAATAGCCCTTCGACTGGAAATAGTGAATTTATTTTTTTAAATTACAATTTTCACTCTGTTTCTTTTTTAAGATAGGACAACAAGAGAGGAAAAATACATTATTTAAACTATCTATTCAGGATTTCTAAATTGTTTTCTCCATGTTTAAACATAATTTTTATTGAACAATTCATTGATAAAAACGTCTTTAAAAAGAAATATTATACTATTTATTATTTTTTTTATGTATATTTTATTTTCCACTTTTGTGTTTTTAAAATATTTACACATTTTCAAGTAACTTAACTTGGTTCATGTATGTAAAAATGGAATTTTGCCATCGATTTTTCACTCAATTTCTGATAGGCTGGAATTTTAAAATGTACATATGCAGGACTGTTCTTTGTCGACTATAAGTTTAGGATGCTTTACAAAATTCAATTTTTATGAGTAATTTAATACTCTTGCTTAGCACATGTAATTACTTTTGTTTAATATTTGACTGCAACCGACATCATATCAAAGAATACTTATTTTTAAAATGGTCACCTATAATCAGCAATTGACTTTTCATCTTGTGAAATAAATAAATGAGACCAATTGTTTTAACATTTTCTTTGAAATTTTATATTAAAAAAAATAATACTTTTAACTAAATTCCTACTATCTTGTTCGATAAATTTATCCTGAGAAAATCCCGACATCAGAAATCTTAATGGCACTGAACTGTTTTTGCTCTTTGTCGTCGGAGAATTAATACTTATGATTTTCAGCGTTGAATGCGATATTTTTCTTTTCGTGATTATACAGTTTGTAAACCTACTAGTGAAAGAGAAAGATTATGAATAAATCCACTTCTATTTTGCTTTGAGACTTTCTCGCGATTAAGTCGCTGTCACTTTTATTAAATATGACAGAAAAAGATTAAACATTGCTTATGAGTTAGCAAAGGCAAACGTCTTTGTTATTTTGAGAAATAAATTGAAACAATGATGTAGATATGAGATTATCTTGCACTGAGGAATATGACAGGCAAAAGCTAATCTTTTGTTGATTTCAGGAGTGATTAATTTTATAAAATAATCAACTGTTTTCAATTTAAGCATAAAAATTGATATTTGTGAAATACTTAATTCTGAATTTGTAATAGCATTAATTTAATTAATATTTTATAGAAAAAAGGCATTGGAAAATATTTATTTTTAACACTTCAAGAAAATATAGAAGTTGTGATGCTAAATAAATTATCCATTGAACGTTTAATAAAGTAATATAACCAATTGTATTCAAGAAAGGAATCTTTATATGCACGAAATAGTAGTAATATATGCTAATAAATATTGTCAGCAGCCTATTTTCAGTGTTATTGATGTAGCAATGTATTCATATTTCCCATGCTATTTATTTTTAAATTTTTATATACATTGTGTCAGGAATGTATATTCGGCAAAGAAAACGAAAATGGGGGAAAAATACAGAGAACATCACATATATTTAAACCTTTAAATTGTCGCAGAAAAAAAAAACCGAAATAGCCTTTCGACTGGAAATAATAAATTTATTTTTTTTTAAATTATAACTTTCACTCTGTTTTTTTTTTTAATGGTAGGACAATAGGAGAGAAAAAATATATTATTTAAACTATTTATTCAGGATTTATAAATTGTTTTCTCCATATATAAACATAATTCATATTGAACAATTCATTGATAAAAGCGTCTTTAAAAAAAATATTACACTATTTATTATTTTTTTATGCATATTTTATTTTCCACTTTTGTGTTTTTAAAATATTTACACATTTTCAACTAACTTAACTTGGTTCATGTATGTAAAAATGGAATATTGCCATCGATTTTTCACTCAATTTCTGATAGGCTGGAATTTTAAAATGTACATATGCAGGACTGTTCTTTGTCGACTATAAGTTTAGGATGCTTTACAAAATTCAATTTTTATGAGTAATTTAATACTCTTGCTTAGCACATATAATTATTTTTGTTTAATATTTGACTGCAACCGACATCATATCAAAGAATACTTATTTTTAAAATGGTCACCTATAATCAGCAATTGACTTTTCATCTTGTGAAATAAATAAATGAGACAAATTGTTTTAGCATTTTCTTTGAAATTTTATATTAAAAAAATAATACTTTTAACAAAATTCCTACTATCTTGTTCGATGAATTTATCCTGAGAAAAAGCCGACAGCAGAAATCTTAATGGCATTGAACCGCTTTTGCTCTTTGTCGTCGGAGAATTAATACTTATGATTTTCAACGTTGAATACGACATTTTTCTTTTCGTGATTATACTGTTTGTAAACCTACCAGTGAAAGAGAAGGATTATGAATAAATCCTCTTCTATTTTGCTTTGAGACTTTCTCGCGATTAAGTCGTTGTCACTTTTATTAAATATGGCAGAAAAAGATTAAACATTGTTTATGAATTTAGCAAGATCAAACGTCTTTGTTATTTTCAGAAATAAATTGAAACAAAGATGTAGATATGGGATAATCTTGCACGGAGGAACATGACAGGCAAAATCAAATCTTTTGTTGACTTCAGAAGTGATTAATTTTCAAAAATAATCAACTATTTTCAATTTCAGCATTAAAAAATATTTTTCTGAAATACTTAATTCTGAAATTTTAATAACATTAATTCAATTAATATTTTACAGAGAAAGGGAATTGGAAAATATTTATTTTTTTTTAATATTCAACTAAATATAGACGTTGTGATATTAAATAAATTATATATGGAGTGTTTGATACAATAATATAATAATTTTGATTAAAAATTGAATTTTTGTATGCATTAAATAACACTACTAATATACTAAAAATATCGTCAGCAGCACAAGTTTAATGTTATTGATGTAGTAATGTATCTATATTTTTCTCACAATTAAGGTTTTTATTTTTTAATTTTTATATTCATTCATTAACAACAATTGATTATCAGAAGTACCGGGGTGAACCAAAATTTCGTGAAAACTTTAAAAATTCATAAAAAAGGAAGAAATTGTGATAAAGAAGTGCGGTTTTCAAGAAAGGGTTCACAAGTTAGTAGGTTTTTTTTAGCAGCAATAAAATTTTTAGTTAAAAAAGGTCACCTGTAGATGGCGCTAACATGCGAGAGATTCAGCAGAATTATGCAAATTAATTCTGCAATAAAAGACCGGGATACACGAAGATTTCTCACTCGCTTTCAGAATGTTATCATTACCCGATCGAGCGTTATTGGTGAAGTTGTTCAATTTGAACGGAGAGTCAGCTTGGACTGTGCGTCACGAACGTTACCGGACGTTGTTGCGTTACGAAAATTTCGCACGGCCAAAGGACTGAAGACGAAGAATGTGGTCTGGAGATCATGTTGAACAATTGTTATTGCAAGCATAAATGGATGGAGCGTACTGTTGTCCTGTTCATTGTGTTTTGGGTCGTCAGTGCCATCTACAGGTGACTTTTTTAACTAAATTTTTTTTTTGCTGCTAAAAAAAAACCCCGAATACCTTGTGAGCCCTTTCTTTCAAACCGCACTTCTTTATGATAAATTCTTCCTTTTTTATGATTTTTTAAAGTTTTGACGAACTTTTGGTTCACCCGGTATTGTCAAGAATGTGAAGTCGGCTTAAAAAAGTAATAATAATTGGCCGAGTCTTGGCTGAGCCCATCTAAAGTTTGGAACTTCTAATGTTAAATTCATTTGTAATTATTGCAAAAGAGATTGCAATGCAGGTAGTTTTTTTAAGCATTACTCAAAAACTACTCAGCGGAATGAGCTGTAATTTGCATTCACATGCTTGAAGCTTCTGGAAATTGATTTACGTCAAAGATTTATAGGTTACAATTCATATTTTTCTCGAAAAGTAATTTTGAAAAAAAATATATTAATTGTAATCTATGATTTTTTTTTATAAGATTCAAATTTGTGAATCCAAATATTACAAAATTACAGCTCATTTTGCGAAGTAGATTTTGTAGCTTAAAAAAATTACCCGCATTGCAATCTGTTTTCCCAATGATTACAAATGAATTTAACATTAGGAGTTCTTAACTTTAAAGCTTCATAATTCCTAAACTACTTGACCGAATGACTTCCCGTTTAGTATATCTTAAGGTAAATTTTTCCACTAAAGCCAAATAAGTTGTCAAAATTAAATGTTCGTATTAAAAATTTCAGAGGTGGGTAAAATTTCAGTATAAAGACGACCCTTTAAACTTATTATTTTTTAAACATAAATTAAAAGAAGATAATTTTCAGTCGAATGACCATTTAAATTTTTTCATTGGAAAATTTCGTGATTAAAATATGAGGTGTTATCACTCTCTCTCTCTCTTTTTTAATTTGCCGAGTGTAGGATAACATATAAATTTTCCTTACAGATAAAATTTTATACGCATTAATTAGCAATATATTTTTTTCAGGAGGTACACTCTTAAAGTACTTGATGCAGTAATATATTCATTTTTCTTACTACTAAAAACTTTAAATGTATTAATTAGCTGAAACGCAGGCGTACATTTGGGAGAACACGCTTAATGTACTTGAAATTTTAATTTAAAAATTTTATACGCATTAATTAGCAATAGCTATTTTTCAGGAGGTACACTCTTAAAGTACTTGATACAGTAATATATTCATTTTTCTTACTACTAAAAACTTTAAATGTATTAATTAGCTGAAACGCAGGCGTACATTTAAGAGAACACGCTTAATGTACTTGATACAGTAATATAATGATTTACAATGCTACTAAAATTTTTAAACGTAATAATTATCAGTAGTTAATTCTCAGGAAGTACACGCTTAATGTACTTGATATAGAAATACATTAATTTTTCTTACTAATAAAAACTTTACATGTATTAATAAGTAATGTCTGATACTCGGTAACACATTTAGAAACTCACGCTTAATATACAGTATATAGCAATATATTAATTTTCTTACTAGTAAAATCTACTAAATGTATTAGTAATTAGTAATAGTTAATACCCAGGAGCGAATTTAAGCGTACACGCTTAATATGTACATAATATAGTGATATATTCCTTTTTCATACTGCTAAAAACTTTAAATGTATTAATTAGTAATAGCTGATAGCTGATACTAAGAAGCACATTTAGAAGCCCATGCTTGGTGTACTTGATACATTCATGTAATGATTTTCAATGCTATTAAAATTTTAAATGTAATAAATAACAATAACTGATTCTCAGGAGGTACAATCGTATTTGATATAGCAATATATTCATTTTTCTCACTATTAAAATATTTAAATGTATTAATTAGTAATAGCTGATACTCAGAAGCCCATTCAAGAGCATACGCACATATAATTGAACATAATATAATTAATATAGGAATCTATTTTTCTTATTACTAAAAAGTTTAATTTAGTAATAGCTGACACCCAAGAGCGCATTTAAGAGCATACGCACATATACTTGAACATAATATACTTGATATAGCAATATATGGATTTTTCTTACTAGTAAAATGTTTAAATTAGCGACAGTTGACACCCAGGAGCACATTTAAGAGCACACGCTTAATGTACTTGATATAGAAATATATTCATTTTTATTACTACTAAAATTTTTAAATGTATTAATTAGTAACAGCTGATACTCAGAAGAACATTTTAGAGAGTACGCTTAATGTACTTGATATAGCAATATATTGATTTTTTCTTACTTAGTTTTGATATATTAATTAGTAAAAGTTGATATCCAGGGACACATTCAGAAGTACACACTTACTGTACAGGGTGATTTTTTTTAAAGTTGTGAAAGTAAAATCCTTTAACAAAAGAACCATTGATCCAAATGACCTGAAATTTCACCAGTATGCTCCCAAAGCAATGGGGATTTTTTTAGGCGTAGTTAAAAAATACTTAAAATCGCACCGACAGACGGCGTTGTGGGTTAACATCAACTGGTTTCCTTCCTGTACCGGATTTGAGGCTCAGTGAAGCAATCTGTTCAAATTTCAAAACCATCTTCTGTAAGTCTTCTGTCGTCATTGGATCTTTTCTTCAAATCTTAAGTGTCCTAAATCTCTTAAGAGCAGTTGCTGCGCTGTCATTATTCTGATAATACAGTTTCACTAACAACGCACGGTCCATCAATGAAACAGTAATTGACAGGATATCGATAGAATAATGAACACGAGGTGTGCGTGCTTCCCCTTTTTATCGCCACTGTACGTGTGTCGAACAGAAGCTCGTCTCCCGACTTTGCTGCATATACAGCGCCATCTGTCGGTGTGATTTTAAGGTTGTTTTAACCACGTCTAAAACATCCCCATTGCTTTGTGAGCACATTAGTGAAATTTCAGTTCATTTGGATCAGTGGTTCTTTTGTTATAGGGTTTTACATTCAATAAAATTTAGCTATCTTATTAACTCTGAAATTTTCATTCACAAATCACTCCTAGTTTCTACATCTTTAGTTAAATATTATTTTGTAACTTGGCAATTACGTAGCACGAGAATGGGATGTATATGATTAGTCTTAATCAAATAATACCATGCTATCCCATAACATATGCAGGTGTAATAAGTTCCCTGTGCGTATATAATTAGCCTTAATCATATTATCTTATCCCTTTCCACATAACATAGTAAGGTGTAATAACTTCCCTGTGCTGCGTAATTGCCAAGTTACAAAATAATATTTAAATAAAGATGTAGAGACTAGGAGTGATTTGTGACTGAAAATTTCAGAGTTAATAAGATAGCTAAACTTGGCTTTACACGATCTCAGAACTTTTTACGGAAAAAGAGTCACGAGACTTGGCTGCATTTTTTACAGGTGACGTTTCTGATGAGATAGCTGATATTCAGGAGCACACTTTGGAGCACGCGATAGTTAGGTGTACTAGATTAAGTGTACTTGATAAGTAATATAGGATTTTCACTGCTGCTAAAAATTTTTAATATAATAATTAAGAATAGCTGAGTCTCAGGAGTTACACCCTTAATGTACTTGATATTGTAATACATTCAATTTATCTTCCAGTAAGATTATTATTTTTAAGCTTTCACCAGAGTGTGACAATTAATACTGTCCGAAAACGTACCAGTGAAAGAGAAAGATTATGAATAAATCCACTTCTATTTTGCTTATTGATTTCCCGTGCTTAAGCCTCTGCAACTTTTATTAAATATGACGAAAAAGATTAAACAGTGTTTATAAAATTAACAAAATTAAACAACTTTCGTTATTTTCAGAAATAATTTGAAACAATGGTGTTGAATATGGGATTATCTTTTACGAAATGAATGTGACAGGCAAAAGCAAATCTTTTCCTTCCTTCAGGCGTGATTAATCTTCTAAAGTAACAAATTATTTACAATTTATGCATAAAAGTTGATATTTTGAAAATTGTTAATTCCGAATTTTTAATAACATTAATTCAATAATTATTTTGACGGAAAAGTTTCGTTCTGAATTATAACGAAGTGTTCTTTATGGATTGAAATAAAGATAAAAGTTGTGATGTCAAATAAATTTTCTATGCAATATTTTATACTGTAATATATTTATTTGTCTCATTAGTGCAATGTTTTATTTTTATTTAAAAAATTAATCTTTTAAATGTACTGAATAGAATATTGAATTATGGCACAAAGGAAGGTCTTATAGCACATGTAAAGAAAAAAAAATCCGAAAATCATTTATTAATAATTCTATGTCGATTTTTTACTTGACCGGTATTCCCGACTATAGAAATTCATGAGTTTGTAACGTTATAAATTGACATAGAATTATAAAATTAATGATTTTCGGAGTTTTTTTTCTTTCTATCTATAAGGCCTTTCTTCGTGCACAATTTCAAGATTATTGGACAACGGGAAGTACCCTAATAGGTTTTGAGAATAAAATCTATAGGATATTTCCCGTTGACATAGAATATTGAATTATGGCACAAAGGAAGGTCTTATAGCAGATGTAAAGTAAACAAGTCCGAAAACCATTAATTTATAATTCTATGTCGATTTTTTACTTGATCGGTATTCCATACTACGGAAATTCATGAGTTTGTAGCGTAATAAAATTATAAATTAATGATTTTCGGAGTTTTTTCCTTTACATGTGCTAATAAGACCTTTTTTTTCTTGCCAAATTTCAAGGTTCTAGGTCAACGGGAAGTATGGGTTTTGAAAGTAAAACCTATAGGATATTTTCCGTTGACCTAGAATATTGAAACTTGGCACAAAGAAAGGTGGAAAACCATGAGCAAGAAAAGGAAATGATCACACGAAAAGGATAAAATCCGAAAGTCATTAATTAATAATTCTATGTCAATTTATTACGTGACAAACTCATGAATTTCCATAATCGGGAATACCGAGTATAGAAAAGTAGCATAGAATTATAAATTAATGAGTTTCGGATTTTTGTATACAGTAGAATCTCGTTACAACGAACCTCGATTTAACGATTTTTTCAATTTAACGAATATAATTTTGACTGTAAAAAAAGTTATATTATTCTATTTCAGTATAAAAATATTTTTACTTTAACAAATATTTCATCATAGCGAATTTAATCAATGGTCTCCAGAGATTCGTTGTAACGAGATTTTACTGTATTTGTCAAGAAAGTAGGTACTTACTAAGCTTTAGAGGGCTTTTCCATTTTCCGAAACGACACCGAAAATCGTAACATGATTGTGGTTATCCTTTATTGATTGTATGCAAAATGCATTTATATACACTATGACGACAAAATTGTCAACGAATGGGTAGGAGGAAAAGTACATAGTGTATACGAATGCATTTTGGGTGCACCGATGGCAGATAATGACAATCATCTCTGATTTATAGGTGTCGTGTCGGCAAATGGAAAATCGCTCTTATGGTAATACGACATAACGGCGCGGAACCCGCAGTGTTCAAGTCGTACTCACATTTGTACTGTTTTTATTTTTCCTTCAAATTATCAAAGACTGAGAAAATTTAGTTAATTGTTCAATTCAAAATTGTAAGGGGGGGGGGGTATGGCCCTTTCACCTGAACTTTATCGGAGCGAATGGCTTGGAGCAAAATGTATAAATCTAAAAATGCATATGAAAATGTATCAATTTAGAAACGATGCAGATAATTTTTACTTCAAAAGGATTTGATAATACAGAGTGGATTGTGGTTATTGCCCTCCGCCAACCTTACACTTTTCTTAGAAAGAATCAATACAAACATCTAAACTAAATGTGAAGCTTTTCTCTCTCATGTCTTCAAATAAGCTTATTAACGCATCGAAATATTCTGTCTTTTCATCATCACATTATAACCCTTAGGCTGTTTGCTTTGCTGGGAAGCAGCTGCGGGTAAAGTTCATTACCGAAGCCTACTTAAGTAAACATGTTTACATCTTAATCTCTTATTTTGAAGAAAATATTGTGATAAACCAATACCTTGTTATAAATAAATTAAAATACTTTTAACCTCATGCATACTTCTTATCTTAGTATTTTATGTCTTATCTCAGTATTTTATGTCTTATCTCATGGTGCCTGGAAAACATAACTTTTACTATTTTTTTAACTATCAAAGATTGAGAAAATTTAGTTAATCATTCAAGTCGTAGGATGAAGGTGTGTGTGTGTAGGGGGGGGGGATTATTCTCCCTCCTCACCTTTATAAAAGCAAATGGCCTGGGGCAAAAAGCGTAAATCTAAAAATGCACGAGAAAATGTATTAATTTACAAACGATGGTGATAATTTTTACTTCAAAAGGATTTGATAATACAGAGCCCTCCGCCCACCTTTCTCTTTTCTGAGAAAGAATCAATGCAAACATCTAAACTAAATGTGAACCTTTTCTCTCTCATGTCTTCAAATAAGCTTATTAACGCTTCGAAGTATTCTGTCTTTTCATCATCCCATTATAACCCTTCGGGCTGTTTGCTTTGCTGGGAATCAAGTGCAAAGAGAACGTAAATCTCGTGCCACTGGTAAAGTTCATTATCGACGCCTACTTAAGTAAACATGTTTACATCTTAATCTCTTATTTTCGCTTTTGAGATCCCGTATTTTGTTTGAAAGTAAAAATCGAGTTTTGATTTCAATAATTGAGTATGTGGGAGTATAAAAAGATGTTTTCTTAGTTTGAAAAAGTATCTATTCAACGATAATTTTTTTTTTCTCAGGTATAAAACCTTTTTACATCAATATTGTCTATAAGGGGAAAAACTGTCTAAAAGTAAGGTAGGGTGTTCTTAGGATGCTCTTTATGAAACACCCTGCATAATTTTCTGTGTTCAATTCTATACTTTCGGCGCAGACAGGTTGGTCGCATATCGGTTTCCTTTTTGCAACAGAATAAAATTCTGCGCATATTGTCAATATCTTATGTATATATATATATATATATATACTCAAATTCATTTATAAATTCCACATAGACGAAAAACAAATAACAATAAATCAACTGAACCTTAAAATATAACTAATTTAAACTATAATTCAAATATAACCAAACTCAAAATGACTTACATTAAAAGAATACCAGGAAAAATAAACCAGAAGGCAGGAGGGCATGGCTAACGACATGCATTGCAGGGTTAAAACCGGTTTTTATGCAAGCAACGTCCCCCTTCTCCTGCCGAAACCAAATTAAACTGTACTATCAACCGAAACACAGAGCAACATGCAACAGAAACCATCCCTAGCTAAGCTCAACTAACAACTGATTCAGACCAGCTTTTGCATCCAAAAATGAATTCAGTTCAATTCTATATTTACTTCTACCTATAAAATTAATCATATTTATCCGTACAAACTTCATAGGATAACCCTGCATCAATGCCAGGGTAATCCACTTTATAAATTCGCCAATCGCATCGCCAAACCTTGAACACAATTTCTCAATATGATGTAAACCATTCCTAAACACATTTCTAAAAACTGAAATATGCACGTTCGAATCAAAATTTAAGATATTTAAAGTTTTAAAATCGAAATCGTTTCTTTTGTCATAAACCCTTGTAATCAAACTATCATTTTCCAATTTTAAATTCACATCCAGATAATTTATGTTTTTAATATCCCGGGTATGTACATACGAGGGTGCGCTGATAAGTTCTCAACCTGACACAGAGATGGAACAAGTATGAGCAAATGACAATGATATTTGTAAAGTATGATCCTTTAGATGACATGCCCCGAGTTTTAGACGCGTTAGTTTATTGGTTATTGCTGGGCGATAAAGTAAAGTAAACAAGTTTTGACATTTTATAAAAATGGAAAAAATTGAAGTTCGAGCTGTCATAAAATACTTTGATAAAAAAGTTTTAACCCCCACGGACGTACAAAAAAGGTTACATTTCATCTTAAAGGGTGCTTGTCGTTCATATTTGACAATAAAAAAAAGTTGCCTGCCGAATTTAAACATGGTAGGAAATCAATTCACGATGATGAACGCTCAGGATGTCCAAAAACCGCTACGACCGACGAAATCATCTCAAAAATTCACAATGCCACATTGAATGATCACCGATTGAGATACGCAAACTTGCTGACATTGCAAACATCTCGATAGACCGTGTCCGCTATATTTTACATGATGCTTTTGGTATGAAAAAGCTTTCCGCTCGATGCGTACCGCGTTTGTTGAACGTCGAAAATTAACGTCAAAGAAGGAACATTTCTCAAATGCATTGTTTTGCAAATTGAAAAATAAAATGAAATAGTGTCAAAAATCTTGTAATTTTCTTTGTCAGGCCTAGAACTTTTCGATCCAGGCTCGTGCAGGACTGCACTAAAGAATTCGCACACAAGTGTGTGTCTTAAATGTATTAAGTTACAAGGGGACTACATTGAAAAATAATATGAAATTTTGTCAAAAATCTTGTGCTATATATATATGTGTGTGTGTGTGAGTGTGTGTGTGTAGCAATCTATCTATCGATACACACATATATATATATATGCATATAGTTCAATAACTAACATTTCTGATGACTAATTATTACAAAAAAATCTTCTATTACCGAACATTAGGGACATTTAATCACTCCTGCATCTATCAAATTGCGTACATTCCTTCGAATTTCCAAGAAGTATGACATCACTATTTCAGTCTAGAAATCTTCACCTAATATTTCTTATTCAGATGAGCAATCTTTCTGTGATTAATCGAAGAGTTTCTGATGCTTTTTGTGTTATTAAATAAGGCGAAAAAAATTTATACGAAAATTGTGGTAAAAATTCACACACCTTGATTTATATATATTATCAATATATCATGATTAACTCCTTTGGGATGTGCCGTATAGGATCTGCAAAATTTTTGAAATTGGACACCAGTATTTTCGAAAAGAAAATTTATTTTCCCCTAATCACATAATTTCAATGATTAAATAATATTCTATAAGAATTACTGCTTAGCGAATTCCTCTATAACGGTAATTCGATTTTGTGTAAACCTACCTGTAAATATATCTCGTACCACTGGTAAAGTTCATTATTGAAGCCTTACTTAAGTAAACATATTTCCATATTAATCTCTTATTTTCAATTTCAAGTTTTCGCAGATTTTGTGTGAAAGTAACGATCGAGTTTTGATTTCAATAACTGAAGATGTGGAAATATAAAAAGAAGTTTTCTTAGTCTGAAAAAGTATCTGTTCATCGATAATTTTTTTTTTTCAGGTATGAAATCTGTTTATATCGATATTGTCTATAGGGTCAAAATCTGTCTGTAACGATTATATCCTGGGTACGTTATTTGCTTTAACGGCGTGAGTGTCAACAAATTTCCCAAATTGAAGTTAACAAAGAGAGCACAGGGTTTAAATTAAAATATTCAATAATGTATATGATTTTCAGCTGTTTTTCAAAGGTGAAATTCAAAATTTTATAATGGAAAAGTTGTAAGCGAATAATTTTTTATTTATCAATAAAAAACTTGTATAATGAATTACAATAAAAACAAAATCTTATGAAGGTTAGAATCCTTTGCAGGAGATTAAAAAATATATTAGTCGAAAGTTTGATATTCTAGTGAAGATATGTATTCTTAGAAAGTATGCTTAGATGTTTTTAATATTAAATTTTCAAATAGATAAATAGAAAATTGTTTTTTTTAATTGCAAATTAGAATATTCTGTTTTGTTTATTTATTTATTTTTTTTTTTTTTGACGGGCAGACGAACAAAAGCAATAAACACCTTTTAGCTATGTTGTAAATTGCTAAAAAAGTTTTTAAAATATATTTAAAATATTTAACAAATATAACCGTCTGCATAATTTAACCTATCTTAAATTTCCGACGAATACTCATTACCAAACTATACGTTTACAAAATTTATTTAACAGCACATTTGATTAAATTTTATGAACATTCTAAAAATCTCGCTTCATGTTTACATAAACATAATAGAAATTAAAATACATTAAATTAATTTAAAATTAATTTATGTAATACCTAAATTTACCCGCCCATTTATTCTTGAAAATGTGTAAATATTTTAAAAACATTCAAAAAACCATTTTTTATTCGAAAATCAGATTCGTAATAACATCATCTTCGAGGGAGAAATGGCTTCTATTTTTCAGTAGTTTACAGTAATTCTTCCTTCATCTTAACGATATTAGCTCATATCTCTTAATCTTTTTTCAAAATAGAGAGGATTTGGAAAACCATTCATCACTGGAATATGCAAAACATGTTTCTTATTCGAGGACTTTCAGAATGCGGAAGGATTAGAGCAGCTCCTTATATTGTTGAGTAAAATATTTATCTTGGAGCATTCGGAAAAGATAACATTTTCCTTAAATAGAGAACGCTAAAATGTTTTTTGCCTCTATACAAATCCGATGCGAAAATATGGGAGATAAAAATTGTCTAAATATCATCAGTTCATCTCACTATAAAACTAACATAAGAAACGTTCAAAACGCAACATTGCATAAATAAAATTATATAAACACTAGTGTAAATGTCCGTCCTAGGCCGGTGGATAGAAATCGGGGTTTTCACCTAAAATTTCAAATAATTGATAAAAATATTCATATACTATTTATCGACAATGAGGAAAACTGACCTGAACAGAGTTCAGGGTTAATGGTAAATTTTACGAAACGTAATCTTTTTCTTTAGTTTTGTTTTTCAACTCAAAATTTCCAAATGTTTTTCTGAATAATTAAAATTTTTAATCCTAATAACGATCTAAATAATTAATTAAAATCTCAATAATTAATTATGGTAAGTAAACTATAGGTACTAATTTTCGCTCTCAATAATTTGAAAACGACCTTTTAGTTTATTCCAAATCTAAAAGAATGCATTAATTTTTACACAAAGTCAAATATTTCCCTTTCAAAATTAATAATAAAAATAATTTAAATCATTAAAAAAGTTGATCTTGAAATAAATCAATACGTCCTGATTTTTTCTTATTTTAAAAATATGCTTATATACATTTTATATTATTTTACAACTTTATTATTATGTTATATTGTTTTCCAACAGAAAGGTATTTATACAGAAAGGTATAATTTGTATTTATTGCCAATAGATGGCGCCAGAACAGTATTTAGGAACGAAATGTAAAATACTGGTAGATCATCGCAAAGCTTCGAAAGGTATCACCGCTATTTCTGAAAAGAAAAGTGCTCACAGGAAAAAAATGCTTACAGAAATAAATTTAAAACATCCTTTAAAATATTTAAAGACTTTAATATGCTTTTACAAATATTTTAAGAGCATAATCGAATATTTTAATGAAACGCTCAAAGAGTCATCCGTTTTTCTAGATTTGGAATTTGTGTTTCAGAATGACAACAGTATTCGTTTGTCTACAACTGGTAATCCGATGTTTAATCTGTTATTTTTAATTTAAAACTTAAAACATTATAACTGGATATGACATACATTTTTTATACGAAAACATGCCGAACAGGCATAATTTCAAGTAGAAGAAATTATCATTTAGCTGGCATATGTTTTTTATTAAGCCTAACATTGCGTTTAGCTACTGTCGATTCGCAAACCAGAGTGGTCGGAACCTACATGGTTACACTGTGTTTTGTTATATAGAGATACACTAAAATTTTCTTAGCCATGCACACTTGTGTAAATATGTAAATTGCTTTCATTTGAAAAAAAAAAAGTAACAAAAAATAACAAAAACTGTATTCTGTGCTAAAAACAGGTTCAAAACGACATTCTCTTCACAGAAGAAATGTCTAAATTTTTCGATAGTATAGACATAACAGTAATACTTCCTGTATCCTAATGATATTAGCCCATTTTTCTTAATCCTTTTCAATATGGCAACGATTTGGGAAACCATTCATCGAGTGAATATGCAAAAGAGGTTTCTGATGCCAGGACATTCAAGCTGCGGAAGGATTAAAAGAGTTCCTTATATTGCTGAACAAAATATTAATCTTGAAATAAACGGGAAATAGAGCACTTTCTGCAAATAAAGAATGTTAAAGGACATTGTTCTAAGTACAAAGGCAGAACGAAAAAAGTATGATCGTCTATAAACTCTCACTTTGTACGTTTCTGTAAAATTAACATAAAAAAGTCCTTCCAGCCTGTACCGGGAGGAAAAGGTAGCTTTCCTATATCTTCGTTTTAAAATTTTAGCTAATGTTACACGAAAACAGCAAGTTAAAATGCAAAGAAACGTTTTCAAAAGATTCGTTAATACTGAATTTGAATAAGAATTTCGCCAAATTATTGAGCAATAGCCAAATTGGCTTCATTTATAAAAACTTATTTTGGTTGCCAAATTTGGCGATATTTCGCCAAATGTCACAAATTTTGCTAATTTTGTCACCAATTTTGTCGCCAATGCCGCCAATTTTGGCGCTAATGGATATGAATATATAGTTTTATGCGTATGATTAGTAATCGCGTTAATGTGTTGTTTTGTTTCAAAATGTCAGCCACCCTAGAATTTCAAACTGCTGTATCTCAGCCATTTTTTAAGATAGAGGTAAACCAAAAAATGCTCTGGAATCCTTGTATCAAGGCCTAACACGTAATTAAAAAATAAATTTGAATTTTTAATTTTTTTTGTATATTTATTTTAGTTTTAAATTTTTAAATGGCTGCCATCTTGAAACAAAATGGCGGACCAAGCTGGCCAACGAACTCGGTCGAGACATTGGTGACCTTAATACACACAATTAGTTTCATCAAAATCGATTTATAAATACGAGCGTTATCGTATGACATAGGCCAGATATATATATATGTATATATATATATATATATATATATATATGGATATATCTATATATATAAATCAACATTTGAACGGAGGGTGGTTTTGGGGTCTGGGGGTCATGATCGGTGAAAATATATCGAAATTTTTCGGAACTGCTTTCCTCCGAACGGCTGCAATAGGTAGCTTTATACTTTTTTGTATTGAAAGCTACCTAAAATCAAATGCGCTAAACTTAATGGTGCTAAATTTAATTCTTCATACGTTTCTATAAAATTAACACAAAAAATTAAATACGCTAAGCATAATTAATATAAAATGACATAAAAATGAAGAAAAACATGTTTTTCGCTATTACTCTCTGGTGAATGTAAATATGTAGCATATTTGAGAAGTATAAGCAAAC
Organism: Maratus michaelseni; assembly: GCA_963931845.1. Classification (NCBI taxonomy): domain Eukaryota; kingdom Metazoa; phylum Arthropoda; class Arachnida; order Araneae; family Salticidae; genus Maratus; species Maratus michaelseni. Next base: position 192,935,002 of record OZ007600.1, read on the forward strand.
AAAATTTAGCGTAATTTATGCTGTATTTATTTAAGTACAAAGGAAGTACGAAAGAATATGAATGAAAACCATCGTCTAGAAAGTCTCACTGTACACTTCTATAAAATTAACATAGAAAATTAAATAAACTAATTTAATTATTATAAAATGATATAAAAATCAACTAAAGAAGGTTTTTCGCTATTGCGCTCTGGTAAATGTGTAGCTTATTTATATTTTCAGCATATTTAAGAAGTATAAAAAAAAACAAAATTTAAGTGTAATTTATGCGTTTCTAAGTACAAAGGAAGTACGAAAAAAAAAAAGAATGAAAACATTTGTCTGTAAAGTCTAACTTCATTACGCTTCTATACAATTAACATAAAAAGTTAAATACGCTAAACTTAATTAATATAAATTGATATAAAAATCAATAAAAACACGTTTTTCAAGTTTTTCACTATTACTCTCTGGTAAAGGTGTGTAGCTTACTTATATTTGCAGCATATTTCAGAAGTATAAGAAAACAAAATTTAGCGTAATTTATGCATTTCTAAGTACAATAGAGTACGAAAAAATATGAATTAAAAGTATTGCTTCTAAAGTATCACTTCATCCGCTTCTATAAAATTAATATAAAAATTAAATACGCTAAACTTAATCAATATAAAATGATATAAAAATCAATTTAAAAAAAAGTTTTTCGCTATTACTCTCTGGTAAATGTGTAGCTTAATTATATTTGCAGCACATTTAAGAAATATAAGCAAACAATGATGTTGAAAATGATGATGGATGTGATGATCATAAGTAATGAAGTCTCACTTCATACATTTCTATAAAATTAATTAAAAAAATTAAAAACCCGAAATTTAATTATATAAAAGGATAATAATAATTAAAAAAAAAGTTTTTCGCTATTATTTTGTGGTAAAAGTGTAGTTTACTTATATTTGCAGCATATTTTAGATATATATAAGCAAACAAAATTCTATGTGAAAAACAGATTTAGAGACATTTTCTTGGATGGGGAAATGTCTTCCATTTTTAGCTGCAGTACAGTAATATATCCTTTATTTTAATAATAACTAGCTGACCCCCGCCCGGCGTTGCCCGAGCCCGTGATAATAAATAAATTAAAAAAAAAAACTTCAAGATTTTATTATTTTACATCTTTGATCCGATTTTGTATGAAATTAAAATTTTAAATGAAAAAATCGCGAAAAAATATTGATATTTAGTGATAAAAGCGCTCATTTTCTTGTTTTATTTATTTTTATTTATTTATTTATTTTTTTAACCATAGATTGTTTCATAGTTTTAAAATAAAAAGTTATTTTTGTGCGAATTCTTTGAAATCTTTATTGGTGATAAAAATAAAACGGTTTTACAGCCCGTGTAAAAATTTCATGAAAAAATGTTGTTATCTAGTTATAAAACGAAATGTTTTCTTCTCGCTTTTTTGTTTGTTTGTTTGTTTTCGCGTCGACTCCTTTAACATAGCAATAAAAAAGAATAGTTCTCCTCTTCCGAACTCTCTGACATTTCAATCGGTTATAAATATAACTGTATCCAAGCTTCCTTTAAAATTTTGCGACAAAATATGCATATTTAGTAGTGAAAACATGAGTTTTTTAAAAAAAATCTTTAGCTTTCAACCTCAGAGCAAAAATAAATTAGACGGTTTATGCTTTCAATGCAATGGTACGGCTTCATCCGTTTTCAATTAAATCAACCCTTTTCAATCCCCCTAGGCTAAACAAGTAGGGTTGGTTTAATCAATCAGGTTTCCCGTTTCTTAGGGTAGAAGCCTTCAAAAAAAAAAAAAAAAAAAAAAAGAAAGAAAGAAAAAAAAAACGTTGACGCTTGCGCAAAGAGACGATTTTTATATGGATTTGACAGAATGCGCTTTTCGTTTTAAACATATAGATAGCCCATTATCGTTTTTAAATTGCAAGGACTTGTTAAATCATTCATCAGCAGACCGTGCAAAAAGGCATTTTGGTGTCTGGTGTTACAGAATGCAGAAGGATTAGAGCAGCTCCTTATATTGTTCAGCAAAATATTCATCTACTAGCTGTTACCCGTGACTTCGTTCACGCAGCATTAAAATAAGAATAAATACATTAATGAAGCAAAATCTTTCGCTCCCGATAATTAAAAACGTTAATAATTAACTAACAATTTATCACATTTCATAGGAGACAATACGGTATTTTTTGTTATAGGGACCTTGACATCTCAGTCTTCAAAAAGGGAAATTTTGTGCCAAATAATTGCGAAAATGAAATTGCAACCAATGAAAAACGGAGGGCCAAATAAAATCGTGGAAATAGACGAATTGGGTAACAACAAATGTCAATTTTACCTGATAAACAGTTTTACTTTTAACGCCTTTGTGAAACGTTTTAACAGCCATCCTTCAAAAAAACATTAATTGGAAATAGTATATGCTTTTTCTTTAAATTAAATTCTGCCTCCTTGGTTTAATGTATAGCTGAAACAAATCTTGTTTTCTAAATGACAGTATGTTGACAGGCAATTTTCATTCTCCAGAATAAAATAATTAATGAAGTTTGAATATGTGAAAATAAGTGTGAAGTTTGAGTATGTGTGTTTTTATTTTTCGAATAATTTACTGAAATCAAGATTTTGTTTTCACCATCTATTCAAAGTGAAAATAAATTCTGTTTTTCGGTTTTAATGAGAAAATAGTGTAAAAAATATACTGATCTGTTTTATTTCTCCTTTTTTATACACAAATATGGATTAATTTACTTTCCGTTTTTAGAGAAACTTCGTTAAAATTTACAAAAAAAAAAAAAAAAAAAAAAAAAAAAAAATCTTGGCATTTAATTTAATTTTTTAAATTCTGAGAGTTTGTGTGACATCATAGGATCAATGATAACTGGTATTAAGTAAATTACGTTGCGTTTGATAGTCTAGGAATAGTTGCGAAATACAAACACACGCTCAGATTTTAATATAATAGATTCGTGTTCATTTTCCTTTTCTTAAAATTATGATGTGATTTTTAGCAGAAAACTCTCATCTGTATATAACGGATACTCATGCTTAATAATCAGTATAGATAAAAAAAAATATTTAAATTTTTCGTTATAAATATGGCGTGAAACTCATCTACTTTCTATACTTACTGATCCTTGTATTATTAATATAAGGAATTGATTCACACTCATTTTAAAACATATTGGAAAATTCACGTTTTATTTGAAATATGACCTCTTTTTCCTCAGAAAAATCTCTTTTTAATGACGTAATTCTTGTTAAATTTCTTTTCCAGGCAATTAATTTCAATACTGGCATAGGGGAAATTATGTTACTTTAACGAAATAATATTAAATCTTTAGGTTTTATCAACAAAAATGGAACTATTAACATTCGTCATTTTTTTTTAGGTAATCGAGTTATTTCTTTTAGTGTTAAGAATGAAAATAACTATTTCTCGCTATCCATGACATCATTTTCGACATGGATAATTTTGCGGAGCATATTATTGACATTTGCTAACCATTTTCTTTTGAAACTTCTTTTTACTTTTTAAAAATTTAAATAAAAAATACGGTATAGTTATACTAGCCGTGCGCAGACGGTAAAACGCCATGTATTGTTACCATACAAAAGGGAAAAAAAGAAAAAAAGTGAAGAAAAATACCCAAGATCTTTTTATTTCACCAATCAAAGCATATCCGCTTTATTTTTGATGTATGACGTCATATTCGCCTGTTTCCTATGGTTACGCATATTAAAACCTTGTATTATTATCAAAAACTAAAAAAAACTACTTTTTATTTCTAATAATATTATTTAATCTTCGTTTTAATTGACGCTTTCAGTCGTGACATCAATCATGACGTTTTGCTTGGAAACAGACTCCAAACAAACGGTTGCTATGTTGTATTTTCTATTATATTTTATACATGTATAGCTATATCTTATTGCTATATTTCACGGTAAAGTGCTTCAATACATTGTATGCAGCGGTAATTTTTTTTACAATTTATATTTAATAAGAAATGAAACATAGCAACCGTTTGTTTAGAGTCAGTATCCAACCAAAACGTCATCACTGACGTCACACTGAAAGCGTCTATTCTTTAATTTTCTTATTTCATTTTCATTTTTCACGTGAAATTTTTTCAATTGAAACTAAATTGTTGAGTAAAAATTATTATTCCGGGTTTTGAATTAGTTTTGGCAACGATAAAGTATTAGCAACGGTAAAGTAAATTTAACCATTTTAAAATATTATACGAAAAAATGTCCATTTATTCCATATGAAAATAACGAAATTTTGAATTATTAAGAAAAATATTTGAATAAAATAAACAAAAACCAGCCTATGTTCATTTGAGTGTTACAATCAACCTATACGCAAAAATGCAATATCATTAAATGCTCCATTTTGACGCTGGCTTCAGCCTAACATTTGCACACAATCAGATTTATAATATTATTAGGATTGGTATAACTGGAAAAGGGAATGTCATCAGTAAATAGAAAATGTTGAAACAAATTTTCCTAAGCAAAGCAAAGAAAAAAAAATGTAAATGCAAACTGTTATCTAAAAATCCTTACTTTATGGCATAGCTGTATAAAATTAAAATAATAAAAATAAAAACAACTGCATTTCATTAAAATAAAATTATATAAAAAGACATATAAAGACACCAAAAGTTATTCACACACTCACTCTTGAGTAAATATGTAGGGGAAGATAAGGTAGCCCCGGACACTTGGATAAATTGCAAATAAAAAACAAATGAATGAAATGTCTGTATTTTATAGTTAAAATAAAATTACGAACTTCTTTAATGATTTTAATTAAACATTGCTAATAATATCGAATTATTTAACGAAATATATTGAAAATGTTTGGCCTTATTTTTTTGGCGTCACAAGAAACGGCGGGTAGCCCCGGACATATTAATCAATGGTGTCCCAACCGTTTTTTGGCCTTACAAACCTCACAAATATAATAAAAATCCGATGCATCTATATAAACACAATCTTAATCGCTAATAAAGATAATTTAAAATAAGATCTAATTAATCTTTCTTAATAACCTGCAATAAAGATTGACAGGAGCAACGAAAATTTATTGACGAAAACAAAACACTCACTCACGACTAACTTACTTGGCGCCCACGTCGTAATTAAACTGTATTTGTTTCGACTCTAGAGGGCGTTCATTTACAATATCTTTTTGGAAGAAGAAATGTCTTCCATTTTATGATGCCAGGAATTTTAGAACGAAGAAGTATTAGAGAAGTTGCTTATATTATTGAGCACAATATTCACCTTTATATAAACAGAAAAGAGAATACGATCTGCAAACAAAGAATAATCAAAATATATTTCTCTAAGGAAAAAAAAAATACAAAATTATGTAATTGGAAATCATAATGCAAAAACACCCACTTTATGGCTGCATAAAACTAAAATAATACAAAAATAAAAATAGTTACATTTCATTAAAATAAAATTATTTAAAAGACATCATATAAAGACACCGAAAAGTTACTTGCCCACTCATTCTTGAGTAAATATGTAACTTTATTATTTTTCAGAACGTTAAAAAATTCTACAAGCTTCATTCTATGCGACCAACAAAGATATATTTTTGGAAGGAGAAATGTCTTCCGTTTTTCAAAACTTTAGAATAATACTTCCTTCATCCAAATGATATTAGCCTACATCTCTTAATCCTTTTCAAAATGGCAAGGATTTAAAAACCATTCATCACAGGAATATGCAAAACATGTTTATGATGCAGTGAATTTTAGAATGAAGGAGGATTAGAGAAGTTACTTATATTGTTGAGCACAATATTCAGCTTGATGTAAACATAAAATGGAATATCCTCAGTAAACGAAGAATATACAAAATATATTTGTCTAAGAAAAAATATAATACAAAATTTTGCAATTGGAAACCATTGCAAAAACCCTCACTTCATGGCTGCATTAAATTAAAATAATAAAAGTTTAAAATGCCCTACATTTCAATAAAATAAAAAATATGTAAAAGACATTATATAAATACCGAAAGTTACTTGCCCATTCACTTTTGAGTAAATATATAGCTTCGTTATATTCGGGATACATAACTTCATTATATGTCCCGAACATTCAAGAATTCTTCAAGCTTCATTCTATACGACCAACAAAGACATATTTTTGGATGGAGAAATGTCTTCCGTTTTTCAAAACTTTAGAATAATACTTCCTTCATCCAAATGATATTAGCCTGCATCTCTTAATCCTTTTCAAAATGGTAAGGATTTAAAAATCATTCATCACAGGACTATGCAAAACATGTTTATGATGCCGTGAATTTTAGAATGAAAGAGGATTAGAGACGTTACTTATATTGTTGAGCACAATATTCACCTTGATGTAAACAGAAAAGAGAATATCATCAGTAAACCAAGAAATTGCTAAAGATATCTGTTCAAGAAAAAAAATAATAATACAAAATTATGTATTTGGAAACCATTGCAAAAACCCTGACTTTCTAGCTGCATAAAATCAAAATAATTCAAAAATAAAAAAAGCCACATTTCATTAAAATAAACTTAACATAAAAGACATTATATGAAGACACGGAAAGTTACTTACCCATTCACTTTTGAGTAAATATATAACTTCGTTATATATCCAGAACGTGCAAGAATTCTTCAAGCTTCATTCGATGTATGTGACCAACAAAGATATCTTTTTGGAAGGAGAAATGTCTTCTATTTTTCATAACTTTACGATAATACTTCCTTCATCCAAATGATATTAGCCTACATCTCTTAATCCTTTTCAAAATGGCAAGGATTTAAAAACCATTTATTACAGGAATATGCAAAACATGTTTATGATGCAGTGAATTTTAGAATGAAGGAGGATTAGAGAAGTTACTTATATTGTTGAGCACAATATTCAGCTTTATGTAAACAGAAAAGAGAATATCATCTGTAAACAAATAAAAGATATTTGTCTAAGAAAAAATATAATATAAAATTATTTAATTGGAAACCACTGCAAAAACCCTCACTTCATGGCCATATAAAATTTAAATAATAAAAGTTTAAAATGCGCTACATTTCAATAAAATAAAAAAACATATATAAACATATTAAAATTTAATTATCCATTCACTGATGTGTAAATATGTTCTTGATATATTTCCAGAACATTCGATAATTCTACAGAACTGTGTTCTTTCTGAAAAATGGATTCATGACGACATCCTTTTGGAAGGATTAATATCTTTCATTTTTTGGTACTTTACAATAATACTTCCTTCATCCTGATAGTATATCTTAATCATTTTTAAAATGGCGAGGATTTGGAAAAACCATCCATGTCGGGAATATGCAAAACATGTATCTGATGATGGAACTTTTAGATTGCAGAAAGATTTGCGCAGTTCTGTATATTGTTAAATGAAATATTCATCTTGACATAACCAGAAAATAAAATATTTTTAATGAATAGAGAATTTAAAAAAATACATTTGCCTTAGTACAAAAAGAATGAGAAAATATAAATGAAAACCATTGTCTAAAGTGCCTGCACACATCCCTATAAAATTAAAATAAGCTACATTTCATTAAAACAAAATTTTATAAAAATAGACTAAAATTTACTCATCCTTCTCTGTTGGGTAAATGTGTAAATTCCTTATATTTCGAGAATATTCAAGAATTCTACAAACTTCATTGAATATGAGAACAGATTAATAACGACATACTTTTGGAAGGAGAATATTTTTCTCCATTTTTCGGTACTTAACAATAATGCTTGACTTATCCTAATGATATTAGCTCATATCTCTTAATCCTTTTCAAAATGATAAGGATTTGGAAAACCATTCGACACAGGAGTATGCAAAACAGGTTTCTTATGCCAAGACTTTCAGAATGCAGAAGGATTAGAGCAACTCCTTATATTACTGAGCGAAATATTCGTCTTGGTATATTTGGAAAAGAGAATATTTTCCGCAAACAAAGAATGTTAAAGAAGATTTTTGCCTAAACACAAAGGCAGAACGATAGGATGTAAAATCAAAATCTTTTAAAAATCCTTTCATTTCTGCTATCTATAAAATTAACATAATATAAATTAAATACGCAACATTTCATTAAAATAAAATTATATAAAATATACTAAAAGTTGTTTAGCCATGCACACTTGCACAAATATGGAAATTACTTGTATCTCCAGAACATTCAAAAATTTTTACAAAAATTGCATTTTGGAGAAAAACAGATTTATAATTACGTTCTTTGAGAAGCCAAAATGTCTTTACGGGTACACTTACGTATCACAATTTCCGAACTTTGCAATACTGTGTTCTTTATCCTAAATGATATTAGCTCACATCTCTTAATCCTTTTCAAAATGGTTAGGATTTGGAAAACCAATCATCACGGGAATATGCAAAACAAGTTTCTGATGCCTGTACTAATAGAATGAAGATGGCTTAGAAAAGTTTACTTATATTGTTTAGAAAAATACTTATCTTGGAAAAGGGAATATTTTACGTAAATCGAGAATGTTAAAAATGTTTTTGTCTCTAAACACATATATGATACAAAAATATATATCCTAAAGAAATTTTATAAAATTTGTATCTGTTCTTTCTATGAAATAAACATAGTAAAAATTAAAATATGCTATATTAAATTAAAATTATATAAAAAAGAAATTTTACTCACCATTCAATCGCGAGTAAATTTACAAAATCTATATATTTCTAGAACATTCCAGAATTCTACAAACTTCATACTATGTGACGAGCAGATTAATATGATATCCTATTTATAGGAGAAATATCTTCCATATTTCGGTATATTACAATAATGCTTCCTTCATCCAAATAACATTAGGTCATATCACTTAATCCTTTTCAAAATGGCAAGGATTTAAAAAAACATTCATCACGGGAATATGCAAAACAGGTTCCTTATGCCAGGACTTTCAGAATGCAGAAGGATTAGAGCAGCTCCTTATATTGAGCAAACCATTTATCTTGAAATATTCTGAAAAGGAAATATTTTTCGCAAATAGAGAATGATAAAAAGGGTTTTGCAAATCATACATACGATAAAAAATATATGTAAACAAAATTCGTCTAAAAAAGTCTGCGGTTCATCTCAAACAAAAATTAACATAATGTAAATTAAATAAGCAATATTTCATTAAAATTAAATAAAAATGCATTACAAATTGTTTACTCATGCACATTCATTTACATATGTAAATTACTTGTATATTCAGAATTTACAAAAATTGATTCTATGAGAAAAACAGATTTATGACGTCCTTTTGAAAGGTTTTTTTTTTCTATTTTTCGGTACTTTACAATTAATGCTTCCTTCACCCTAATGATATTAGCTCATCTCTTTTAATCCTTTTCAAAATGACGATGATTTGGAAAACCATTCATCACGGGAATATGCAAAACAAGTTTTAGATGCCAGGACTTTCAGAATTCAGAAGGATTAGAGCAATGGAATATTAGAGAAGAGGGAATATTTTCAGCAAATAGTGAATGGTTAGGAAGGTTTTTGCCTGAGCACAAATTCAGTGGAAAATATGTAAGATAAAAATCGTGTAAAAAAACTTTCATTTCACATGTTTATAAAATTAACATGATAGAAAAGATACACAGTATTTCATTGAAATAAAATTATATAAAAATACACTTACAATTGTTTATCTATACATACTTGCGAAAATATGTAAATCACTTGTAAATTCAGAACATTAAAAAATATTACAAAAACTGTATTTTAGAGAAAAACAGATTTATAATGGCGCACTTTCGGACGACAAAATGTCTTCAATTTTTTTTTTTTTTTTTTTTTTTTTTTTGAGCTTTGGAATAATGCTTCCTGCATCCAAATGATTTTAGCTCACATATCTTAATCCTTTTCAAAATGGTGAGGATTTGGAAAGCCATTCATCACGAGAATAAGCAAACCAAGTCTCTGATGCTATGAATTTTCAGATTGCAGAAGGATTACAACAGGTTCTTATATTATTAAAGTTTCTGATACACGTACTTTTAGAGTGAAGAAGATTTAGAGCAGTTACTTATTTTGTTGAGAAAAATATTTATTTTGGAAAAGGGAATATTTTAGGTAAATAGAGAATGTTAGAGATACTTTTGTTTCAAAAAACATATATGATACAAAAATTTATGAGGTAAAAAATGTCTAAAAAAACCTTTATTTCTTTTTTAACATTATAAAAGTTATAAACAATATAAAAATTAATATATGCTACATTAAATTAAAATTATGTGAAAAAAAACATTAAATTTACCCATCATTCGCTGGAGAGTAAATGTGTAACGTCTTTATATTTCCAGAACATTCCAGAATTCTACAAATTTCATTCTATGTGAAGAGCAGATTAAAATCGATATCGTATTTAAAGAGAAATATGTATTCCATATTTCGGTACTTTACAATAATGCTACCTTTATCCTAATAATATTAACTCATATCTCTTAATCCTTTTCAAAATGGTAAGGATTTGGAAAACCATTCATCACGGTAATATACAAAATAGGTTTTCGAAGGCAGAATGTTTGTAATACAGAAGGATTAGAGCAGCTCTTTATATTCTTGAGGAAAGTCTTGGTGTAATCGGAACAGAAAATATCTTCCGTGAATAGAGAATGATAAAAAGGTTATTGTAAAAAATACATGCGAAACACAAAAAAAAATGTTGTAAACTGAAAATCGTTTAAACAACTTTAGTTTATCTCTTTATCTTTGATTCATCTCTTTATAAAATTAATATAATAAAAATTAAATACGCAACATTTCATTAAAAAAAATACATTAAAATTGTTTAGTCATACACATCCATTTAAATATGTAAATTACTTGTATTTTCAGACCATTCAAGAAATTTACAAAAACTGCATTCGATGGAAAGAAAAAAAAATAGATTTATAATGACGTCTTTTGGAAAGCGAAATGTCTTCTATTTTTTGGTACTTTAAAATAATGTTACCTTCATCCTAATAGTATTAGCTCATATCTTATAATCCTTTTCAAGATGGTAAGGATTTGGAGAACCATTCATCCCGAGAATATACAAAATAGATTTTTGATGCCAGAACGTTTATAATACTGAAGGATTAGAGGAAAATGTCCAGCTTGCTGTAATCGGAAGAAATAATATTTTTCGTGAATAGAGAATGATAAAAAAGGTTTTTTCAAATACGACATACGAAGCAAAAATATGTTAACTGAAAATCGTCTACGAAAACCTTCGGTTCATCTCTTTACAAAATTAACATTAAAAAAATTAAATACACAATATTTCATTAAAATAATTTAAAAAAATACATTAAAAATTGTTTAGTCATGCACATTCATTTAAACATGTAAATTACTTGTATTTTCAGAACATTCCAGAAATTTACAAAAACTGTATTCTATGAAAAAAAAAAAAAAAAAAAAAAAAAAAGACTAGAGTGATTATTTCTATTGTTGAGCAAAATATTCACCTTGGTGTAACCAGAAAATATAATTATCCTGAATAAACAAAGAATGTAGAAAATACTTTTAACTAAGGCAAAAAGGTTTTACAAAATTATGTAATTGAAAACCATCATTTAAAAATTTTCAGTTCATGGCTGTACAAAATTAAAATAATAAAAATTAAAACACGTTACATTTTATTAAAATAAAATTATTTAAAAAGACACAAAAATTTACTCATCAATTCACTCATATGTAAATAAGTAACTCACGTATTTCCAAAACCTTCAAGAACTGTACATAAACAGTGGAAAAAGATATTCATAGCGACATCCTTCTGGAAGGAGCAATGCCTTCCATTTTTTGGTACTTTACAATAATTCTTCTTTCCTCTTGATAATATTAACGCATATCTCTTAATCCTTTTCAAAATGACGAGGATTTGGAAAACCATTTATCTCGGGAATGTGCAAAACAGGTTTCTGATGCTAGAATTTTTACAATGCAGAAGGATTAGAGCAGCTTCCTATATTGTTGAGCAAAATATCTTGGAATAGTCGAAAAAGTGAATATTTTCGTAAATAGAGAATTTTAAGAAGTTATTTGCCTAAACACAACTACGATAGCTAAAAATTTGTATAAAAACTCACTAAACAAATTAACTTAAGAAAAGTTAAATACGAAAAATTTCTTTAAAATAAAATTATATAAAAATACACTAAAAGTTGCGTAGCCATTCACACATAGATAAATTACTTGCGTTTTTGGAACATTTAAGAAATTTACAAAAAGTATAGTCTATGAAAAAAAATAAATAGATTTATGACGACGTCCTTTCGGAAGGTATCACTTTTAAGTACTGTTACACAATAATACTCGCACTTTCTCCATCTATATGATATTACCCGAAATCTCTTAATCTTTTTCAAAATGGCAAGGATTTGGAAAAACATTTATCACAGAAATATGCAAAAGAGATTCTGATGTCAGGACATTCAGGATGCAGAAGGATTAGAACACTTTTGAAAATTCTTAACAAAATATTTATATTGAAATAATCCTAATAGATAAAAATTTTTGTGGACAGAAAGTGTTAAAGAGATTTTTGACTAATTGCGAAGACAATACATTGTTTTAAAAATAAATAAATAAAACAATAATTCTTAATATAGGAAGATATAATATACAATAACCTTTTCCGAGTCCATGTACAGATGACATTTTTAACTTTTTTTTTTTTTTTTTTTTTTTTTTTTTTGCTGCTAAAAAAATTTTACTACCTTGTGAACCCTTTCTTGCAAACCGCACTTCTATATCATAATTTCTTCCTTTTTTAAGAATTTTTAAAGTTTTAACGAACTTTTGGTTCACCCGGTATTATAAAAACAAATCAGAAATGTTTCCGAAAATCAGTGTTAACAAAAGGCACTTTTTTTATATAAGTGTTTCTTTAAGTCTAGTAGATTTTTTCAAGATGTTTTATTTGTCTTAAAACAAACCCGTTCATTCGATTCGCCCTTATAACATCTTACTCTCTTCCCGAATTACGACATTCTGTAGATTTATAAGATAAAGGATAGTCTGAAAATGATAATAAATATCAGTTTCTAAACTTCCTGTTTGAGCATTTTCTAGAAGACTTTTGGCCCTATTGCGCTTTATCAAATGCTATCTCCATAGACATAATCCCGTTTTAATACACTCCCCTTTATTATGCCAGTATCTTATGGAAATGAAGTTCATTTAGCAGACAGAAAAGAGAATGGAAATAAATAGTGTTAGCAGTTTGAATATACACCAAATAAAATATTTTAAAATACAGAGGCTGTTGAAAAATGAAATATATAAACAAAGATAAGAATTTTAGTTTATAATATGTTCATACACTGAAAAGAAAAAAAAAATGTTGATTTTACGGTATAATACTGGCACCCTAGCTGCAAGTATTATACTGTAAAATTAACAGTAGTAAACAGTAAAATAAGCAGTAATACACTGCCAACTATTTTGTTTTGCAGTGTACTGATAGCCTTTTTGTTGAACTATCATATTAAATCTACAGTGGTGGCCAAAAGTTTGGACATTTTTTGAAAGTTTCATGTTTTTTAACTTTGTGTGCTAGAAGAATATATTAATTTTCACTTAAATACAAACGTTTGCATATCAAATTGAAGATAATTTAATGTAAAATTTAATAATAAAAACAGTATTACAATATCTGTATCACAAAAAGAGTTATGCTCACTTTAGTAGAACAAACAAACACAAATCGTATTGAATAAGGACGTGTTTTGTAATAAAAGCGTACTAGCCAATCACAAACACTGTTCTGAGGACCAATCAAATGTCTGTAACTGTAGTTTAGGTTATTTGGATGGTAAAAGAGTTATTGTTGTGGAAATATTTTGCGGAATGATGCATACTAGTACAATTAAATAGAGTATTGCTGTTTTTGAATATTTAAAGTCCTTCTTTTTATTAAAAAATTTTAAACAATGTCATCAACAAGAAGAACTAATTGGACATCTACAAAAAGAAGCCAAATTGTCATATTGAGAGAAAATGGCCTCTCTTATGCTGAAATTGCAAGACAAGTTGGTGGTTCAGTGACTTGTTCTGGTGTACGAAAGTTATGTTTACGTTATGAAAAAACGAAATCAGTGGAAAATAAGGCCAAATCAGGCCGAACAAAATGCACAAGTGCTACTGCCGATAGAAAAATTAAACGGCTATGCCTTCAAGATAGAAAAATTTCATCAGATGCCATTAGATGTGAAATGAATGCAGCGGGTATTGCAGTAAGTTCAAGAACAAAAAGAAGAAGGTTATCAGTATTTGGACTACAAGCTAGAATTCCAAGGAAAAAACCATATTTAAATCAAAAGCAACGCGAAAAACGAGTTAAGTGGGCAAAAGAACACATTAAATGGTCAGAAAATCAGTGGAAGCAAGTAATCTGGAGCGATGAGAGTAAAATATCGCTCTTTGTTAGTGATGGTATAAAATACGTGAGACATAGAGTAAGAGAAGCACTTCATCCTGATTGCATTGAAAAACATGCTACAAAAAAAACCCAACAAATGTCATGATTTGGGCATGTATGTCTGCAGATGGTGTGGGCCGAATTCAAGTGATTGATGGCATCCTGAATGCCAAAAAATACATCGAAACTGTCCTGGAACCAAAATTGATACCTTCCATCAGGGATCTCTTCCCCAACAACGCACCATTTATTTTTCAGCAGGATTCAGCTTCATGCCACACAGCAAAAGTATGCAAAGCATGGTTTCAAAATAAAGGCATAGATATATTAGCATGGCCAGGAAACAGCCCTGATCTCAATCCAATTGAAAATTTATGGCAACGTTTGAAAATTCTTGTACGAAAAAAACGTCCATCCAATAAAAGACAACTTATTGAAGCTATAATTGATTCTTGGCTCCATGTGATTACGAAAGATGAACTCCAAACACTCGTTCACTCGATGAAAAGACGCTGTGAAGCTGTCTTAAAAAATAAGAGTTATCCTACTAAGTATTGGTTGTGTAAGTATCACTTTAAAAAAATGCAAATCTAAGATAGATCTTACTATTAGTTGCATAACTTTTTTTGTAATACAGATCTTGTAATACTGTTTTTATTATAAAATTCTACATTAAATTACCTTCAATTTGATATATAAACGTTTGTATTTAAATGAAAATTAATATATTCTACAAGCACACAAAGTTGAAAAACATGAAACTTTCAAAAAATGTCCACACTTTTGTCCACCACTGTAGATTACTGAGATAAAAGAGCTTTTTTTTAAATATCAAGGTTGATTTTGTTTCTTTTTTTGACCACAATCTTTCAATGTTTTGGTATGGCGATAAAAAACTTGTTTTAAAAGTTTAAATGGCCAATAATCCGTGGAAGACACGTCAGGGCACTTGGGTAGGGTGTGTTTAAATGGATTAGCTTCAATTTCTGTTTCATTTATCTTTCTTTTTTTTTAAATATAGTAGTAGATTTAGAGGTTTGGCTGGTAGCCTTATCCTGATGGAACTATTCCATTTCTCACCTGCCAAATAACCTTTTATACAACAATCTGCACATAGTCTTACGCTGAGAAACCTGTTTTTGAATTAGGTGGTGAACAACATTTTATTTTGTTTTGATTTCGCTGTAAATAAAATTTTATAATTTTGTTTACAGTTGCTATAGAAATGTTTAAAGATTTTGCGATAGTTCTTTGGGAAGGGAGAGGGGGATCACAATTGTATACTCTACTCTTATTTCAAAAAATAATGCCCCCCCCCCACAAAAAAAAAAATTGACAATAATCCTGTATACCAAATTTGAAGCAAATCGGATAATTCTGCATGAAAAACCCACTTATCTAAATTAAGGGGAGGATAAGCCCCCAGTTCCCCTTTATACTTAACCAATGAACCTTCAAATCTAATCAGGGAAGCGCCTTATCAGAATAAACCTGTATACCAAATTTGAAGCAAATCGAATAATTCTGCATGAATCTAAATTAAGTGGGGATTAACCCCCGTTCCACCTTTTATACTTAACCAATGAACCCCCAAAGCTAATCAGGGAAGCGTCTTATCAGAATGAAGCTGTATACAAAATTTGAAACAAATCGGATATTTCTATCAAGAGTTACCTGCGGGCACATTAGCTCTCAGACTTTGATAGACTGTGAGCTAAAAAATCATTCAGAAACGTTTCCGAAAATCATTAAAGAAATCTTTGTTTTTATAAATACTTGTTTAAATCTCGAAAAAATATTGGTATCGAGCTTTCTAAAGACAAAGAACGCTTCTCGGAATCATGGGAAAGTCGAAAGAGGTTATTGTATGTTTCCGTTCGTGGTTATATTATACTTTCGTAGCTTAAAAAAAATTGTTTTTTTCTTTTAGTATATAACCCATACTCAATGAATATTTTTTAAAACAAAATTATAAGAATTTTCTTTATGTTTGATAGATTTTCTGAATTTAAAAAAAAAAAAAACATAAACTCGAATTTTCTGTGGAATAAAACAAAGACTGTTTGGTGACAACACTTATCTCACGAAAAATCTCATTTGTTTAGGAAAAAAAAAAAGTTAAATCATGTTAAACAAATGCATCTTGTGTCAATACGCATTAAACAAGAGAAAATGTGAAAAAAGGAAAATAACTTCTTTCATTCTATAAATATACATTCTTATCTGGTGATAACACAATGGAAAGCTCACATTCAAAGTGTTATCGACAAAATGTTTTGCATGCAAATAGTAATTTTTTTTATCCTTCTTACATTCATTTCAAACTATAAAATTTGATGTATTCATTGACAGAGAAAAAGATTAAGTGATCACTAGTTGTAGTATTTTATAAAATCATACTATCGAAGTACAACACAATTTATAGATAAGAATAAAATGTGTTATAGAATTAGTATATAAAAATTGTAGTGTTACATGTGTAACACGTAATAATTTTCTAGTTAGATAAGATAAAAATGGTTCAATATTATCTCATTTGATAAAAGTATAGCAATATTTTATTAATAAGTTAATATTAAAGTTAAAAAAAAGAGTTATTTTAAAGTTTAGCAATATTTTATCAATATTCAGGTTTATGTACTTTAAAAAACATTATGAGTATCTAATGCATCTCCGAATCATTCTAATGTTTTAAAAATATATAATATAATATTTTATAAAACTGATTTATAATATAATAGTTTATAAAATTGAAATAAGATTAATTAAATTAGTTATTAATGTTTTCTTTTTACTAATTTCTGATATGTACATTTTAAAGGCCAACTCAGGACTGTGAAAAGACACTCTAACAACTCATTATAGTTTAAAAATTATACTGTCATAATAATATAAAACAGTGTAATATAATTATAAATATTTCAATGAACAAATAAAATTTAAATATATGAATTACTATAAAGTATATTACACATTATTACGAATTATTGTAAAGTCACTATAATGACTTAGACAAAGAATTCTCAGCAATTTTTTACATTTAAAGTAATTTTGAACTTTAATTTGTCATGTATCAATATTTTCCCCAATACAATTATAGTAAAATATATTCAATATATATATGTATATTATTACATGTCATCTTTAAATAAGAAATTCGGTCACTTTTGTTATCAAACTTTTGGTCATTTTTTGTATTTCAGAGGAATGTATGATACATATATACAGTAAAACCTCTCAATAGCGGACCCCCTTGGAACTGCGAAAATCGTCCGTTATTCGGAGATGTCCGCTTTTCAGAAGTAAAAATATGCATTTATGTGTGTGTTATGGTTTGAAATAAGTGTTTGCAAAATAGAGGTGTCCGTTATTCGGGAATGTCTGTTATGGGAATTTTAACAATCTTTGATCCAGTTCATATGGTGGAAGTTGTATTGATAGGTAAGATTTTCTTTTGTTTTATCTCTTAAATGGGATTTATTTTTAATGATTTATTTTTATCGTTTCCGTTTTAATATAAGATAATATTTATTTTGTTTTTCTACTACACTGTTAAAAATTTGCATCAAACTGTCCAGTCATTTGACCGTTTTTATAGAAAACGGTTACATATCCGTAATTATACTCTGTTCTGACCATATTATTGCCCATATTACGGCCAGAATAGTGTTAAAGTACGGTTATATAACCGTCTTCTATAAAAACGGTCGAATGACCGGACAGTTTGCTGCAAAATTTTAACAGTGTAGTACTGCCATGACAATTTTCGTGGATTCAGGATTTATCTACTCTTAATTTTCCAATATTTTCATATATGCTGTCGTCGTTGAACGGGCGATTTGAATAAAGTTAGTTGTGCTTAATATATTCAAACAAAAATCATTTGTGACATTTTGGAATATTGTCCTTGATAAAGTGTTTCACAATATAAGTTTCTATATTCTTTTTGTAATGACATTACCTTCTGATTTAGGATTTTTTTTCTCCGTTTTTTTATTTATCCGTGCATTTAGCAATACTGGATATTTGCTATCGTATTCTAATAATTGGTCGATTTATACTGTCTATATCTTGCGATTTAATAGATATATTAACTGCAAAAAGTTTTTTTTTTTAGATTTGATTGCATAAAATTGAACGTCTGTGAAAACGTTTGCGCTAAAAATAAAATTATTCAAAATTGAATTTTAAAAAAAAAATCTCAAAATTCAATTCACTCACTGTTCATATCGGCTTATAATATGCGCATAAAAGTGTAAGTCAAAAACTTTGAGGCAAAACATTTCTTCACAACGAGTTTTAAACTGAATCACAAAACACGTTTACCCTTAGGAATTGATACACGAGAGATACCATTTTTACTTTAATTATACGTTCATATTTTTGGTTTATCGTCGTTTAATTGTGAGACTTTTAATTTTCTGGTAGATTTCAGGACCAATTATTTTCACTGGTGTAATATAATGCTTATTAAGTTGTAATAATTATACTTCAGAAATACGATTCAATTAACAGACAATGTTTTTGTCAATTAACAGACAATGTTTTCACAAACATATTGAACCAAATGTTTGTGAAAGCATTTTCCCTCAGAATAAAATTATTCAAAATTGATTTTTTTTTTTTTAATCAGAAAATTCAATTTTTAGAACATTCAGATTCTACACCTGACTCACTGTTCCTTTCGGTTTATAATCATGTGTATAAAAGTGTAAATCAAAAACTTCGATTCAAAACCTTTCTTTACAAAACTATTTTTAATCGAATCACAAAACACGTTTACCCTTAGGAATTGAGACACGAGAGCTTTTGTGCTGTTTTCACTTTAATTATTCGCTCATCTTTTTACTTTAACGTCGCTCTCGTTTTCCTGTGAGTGTTTGGTGCCAGTAGATAGCGACATTGGATTCTATAATAAAAATGTTTGTTTGATAGAGGTAGTACTTCTTAATTTGCGAGTAGAATTCAGAACAACACTTTACACAACTACAAATTAATGCTTATTAATTTGTTTTAATTATTCTTCAAAAATACGATTAAATTACCAGACAATGTATTGATATTGAAGCAAAAGTTTGTGAAAATATTTGCGCTAAAAAAAAAGAGAGAAAATTTAATTTTTAGCAAACTAAGATTCTACACATGACTCACTTTTCGTTTTCGTTTATAATATGTGTATAAAAGTGTAAGTAAAAAAATTTAGATAGTGAACTTGGATTCTATAATAAAAACATTTTCCTGACACAAGTGTACTTCTTAATTTTCTGGTAGAGTTCAGAACCAAACTTTACACTAGTGTAATGTAATGATTATTAAGTTGTTATGGTTACCTTTGAAAAATACGATTATCATAAAATACAATAAAGTAAAGAGGAAATGTATTGATACTGAACCAAATGTTTGAAAACATTTGCTCTAAGAATAAAATGATTCAAAATTAAAATATATATATATCAAATCTCAATTTTCAGAAAACTGATATTCTTCACCTAACTCACTGTTCCTATCGGTTTATAATATGTGTATAAAAGTGTAAGTCAAAAACTTTGAAACAAAACCTTTCTTTACAACACAATTTTTAACCAAATCACAAAACACGTTTACCCTTGGGAATTGAGACACGAGAGCTTTTGTACCGTTTTCACTTTAATTATTCGCTCATCTTTTTAGTTTAACGTCGCTATCCTCTGAGACTTGTGTGCCAGTGTTATGACTGTGAACAATGGATTTTGTGTTGAAAGCAGACTATGAATATTCATGAACTCTTTTGAATCAATATTAAGAGGGGGCTTTTCATCTCTTTTCGCAGGTCCAACTCTGCGGGGAAAGGGCCTCCAGAGCTATCATCAACGGAAGTGGGATTAAGAATCAAATTATGGACGAGGTGAGTTTAAATGTTTTTCTCCTGCATGATAATTAATTTTCCGAGTTATGAGCTGTAAATGAAATGGATTGGAATGTATTCACCTTGGTAAACACGTTTAGAGGAAATAATTACTTGGCGAGTGATTCTCGTTGCGGTAAATAAAAATGGACAAAGTTTTATGTATTTTATAGAATATGATTTATTGTTTTGAATAAATATTTAATCGTTCATCAGTGGCTTTATTTATTAGAGGCTATGATTTGTACATTTTTTAAATCAATTTAAGTAAATAAATAGTGGTCTGTCAATGTATCAATTGACAGAAAAATAAGAGACGTTTAGAAAATTATTATTTTTTTTAAAATAAAATAAAAAAATACAGTATTCACGGAAAATAATGTAATGAAATAAATATTTATATTAATCTTGTCACTGCATTGATAAATGGGGGAATGTTTTACTATAAATATGTCCTAACTCTTCAGAAAGTTTATATCATCCATGAACGTCTGGCACAGGGTTTCAGTAACAGGTGATGTAGTCGAACTCCAAAATAAAGAGCAAGTTCTTTAAGCACTTGGAGTAAATTCAAATGGTGCAGTCAGGGCCCGACTAGCACGTTTTTATGCCCAGGGCACTTTAAATTTTTCGTGTCCCCTTAGATTGGTTGATTTACTGATACTAATTTTTTTTTTTTAACATATTGCAGGCTTATTCGAAAAATGTCAACACAACCAATTACGTTTTCCGGAAAATTAAAAAATTGTTCCAGGAATAAAAATAAAATATTTTTTTAAAATTATTTATTGAAATGTGCATTTAACCAGAGACGGAGATATATTTTTGTCATTTTATCGTGTTAATATCTCAAATATCACATTTTTTTCAATTGTGTCACTTTTCGAAAAAATGTGCCATATGATGAAATTGAATGACTTTTGATAAATACAGTACATCAATTACTAGAACATAATGATAAGAAGTCTACTTATTAATGATGTTATTGATATTAAATGATAAAACCAAACTGATACTGAGTGCAAACAAAACTCCTAAAAGAAATAAAAACGTTAGTACAATTATGAATTTTTTAATGGAAATTTAGATGAAATTATGAAAAATTTCGCGCCCTTCAGAAATTTTGTGCCCAGGACATGCGCCCCAGGTGCCCGTGCGATAATCAGGGCCTGGCTGTAGTTATCAGTTTGATGTATCTATCCTGAAATATCTGAACGTCGCACAGCGTGCTAAATCGGCGAATTTCCACTACATAGGTGAAAAAGGTATGTACTTTCCCAAGATTTGTCAACTATGTAGAGTTGTTCTGTAAGTCCCACAGCATGAGAAAACATATATATTTTCCCTTTACATACTGTTTAACCCCTTTTTCAGAAGGATATACATCGGAAAAGTGGGAAAAACAAGTGAAAACCAAAAGTGAGTAATTGATGATAAAAATTTAGTTATGTAAGTCCAATTTTTATATTGTTATAAATATTTTTTTTATTGTCTTGTGGACAATGTTATGAGCCAAAAATTTTTGTTTTAATTAATTGGGCTTTGATATCTATACATGGTTTTTGAAATTTTTATAACTTTCGAAAATTTTGTTTTATAAATCCAAGATCTCGCTTTATATAGCAAAATCCTTAGTGCAATCCTCTTCTGTAGGCGTTTGAAGAAATGCATAAAATTAGAAGAAAATGGCCGTGATTGTATTTTGAATTGGGAACAGACTCGTTAATCACTGAAAAATGCTTTGTCAATGCCTACAAAAAGAAAAAAAAAAACTTTGTCAAAGTGTCCATCACAGCAAAAGAGGTAATAAAACGAGATTTTGTTGCCTGACATTTACGTGTACATTTCAAGCAACCAGATGGCACCAAACGTTTCTGTGGCATTACTAGAGTGCCATAGAGTAATTTATGTGGATAGAGTAATTTATGTGTAACAGAATTTCAATGTTTTGATCATGAATGAGAAGCCCAAATATTAGACGAACTTCAACGCTCATGATCATATTAAGTAGTGTTTTAGTTATTGTTGCTGAATCCTGATGGTGCATAGAGATTTTCAGTGTTCCTAAGGATACTAAAAATAACCACCGCACATCTTTGCTTTCAAGTAAGCTCTAGTCAAATGTCGCTAAGCGAGGAATTGATATATTTTGATACCACTCATGTATCAAAATAACGACGAAATAGCAGCGAGCGACGACTTCATTTTCTCAGAAAGTTGAGAATGGGGTGTATTAAAATGTGGTCCGATTAAAATTGAAGGCCTTTGACTTAACAGGCAAAGTCAAATATTTTAAAACACTTTTAGTGTCGATCATTTTAGTATATATGATAGATTAGATGGTAACGAAACTAACAATTAGCACCAGCCGTGGTTGTTGCCATAGGAACATTGCACAGCCCTCTGCAAAGTGTGAAATGAATGGCAATCCAATTACTGATGTTACCCCTACTCGAGTGCAGTCATCAGTAATCAGGTTCTCATTCATTTCAAATTGCAAAGGGCTGTGTAATGTTACTACAGCAACACTTTCCGCTTATGCGTCAGCTGAGTGGCAGTTTCGTTGTCTGTACCATCTAATCCATTATACCAATATCATGAACTTTTAAATTATTTACAAAAATTTAACACTGCCTACCAGACTATTCATGTAAAAGAAAGACATGAATAACAAAAATATACATATTGGAAAAACAAGTATAGACGACACCAATAAGGTTTTAGAATACTTTTCATCGATGAATAAAAAAACAATTACTAATTTTAATACGAAAGTGAGAGGAGGTGCTCTCTAATTGGAAGATTCTAAAGTACTGTTTTCTTGCACCCAAACAATCTTAAATACATATTGGCAGAAAAATTTGGAGAGTCGTTATATTGGAATGTTTGGTCTAATCGGTCATTGAATGGCATATAAATATAACAATCATCGAATATAAAAATAATCATGTAAAAGGGAGTTAATCTTCTTGAATAAACTCTGCATTTTGCATTTGATTTCCTTATTAGAGAAAGTCAATTATTTTACCAAAACAATATCAACACTTACCATAGTTCGAATCAAAGAAATTATTAACGCAGTAAATTTAGTTTTGGTTCTTTTTAGTTCATACTTCGTCATTTTTAGGATTTATCACCATTTGCAAAGCAACATAAATGTTATTCCTCACTTATTTTTATTCCTTTCTTTCTTGCCATACTACTCTATTAGAAGCTCACAAAGAAGCAAACTTCTGTTCCCCATTTAAGAAATTCTTATTTAACTGTAAGTAGAAATATTCAAATTAGCTCCTTCATATTCAAATGAGAAAAGAAGCAGAAAGAATACCAGTTGGAAAGTCGATAGTTTATGATTTAAGGTTATTCACAGTGAATTATCTATAGTTTAAAAAAAAAGTAAATGGTAAAAATATTTCAATCATAATTTTTCTGTCATTGAACACTTCCGGGAGTGACTATGTTCATCGGGAACCGTTAAAAAAGCTATATTTTTAGAACTTAATTATAAATTAATAAATTGATTTTAAGGCATTTTCAGTTAGCCTGGGCATAAATAGTCAAATAGTGCCGGGTGATAAATAGTCAAATATTCTTTGTAGTTACAACTGTATATGAATTACTAAAAAAAATGGAGTTTATTATACGCTCCACCATGCTAAAAGACTAACAAACTAAAGAGTTGAAACTAAAATATAAATAAGAAATTAAAGAGTGTAATTTATTTTTTTAAAAATACGCCGTTATTTATTTTTTGGAAATTTAATTATATTTCATATTTTCTCAAAAGTGACACGTTCGTATATTTAACAATTTGATGTGGAGAGTTTCAAAATTCTGTTATTTTCCTCTCGCAGCTTTCAATTTTTTTTTTTTTTTTATTAAATTTTTTTTAAAGATTTAATAGCAGAAAACTACAAGTTTTCTGTAATCTGTTATTTTTACCATATTACTATTATTACTATTTCAACATTCAACGGGAAAACAAATTAATGCAATAAAATTTTATTTTTTAATTATTTTGCGAGCGTAGTTATGTGCACACAAACAAAAACTTGGAGGTTTGAGAACCCCTTGAGCCTCGTAATTCGATACATGAAATAGTGATACCGAATTCATGGTACAAACTTTAAGGGTTGGTACAGGACACTGTAATAATTATTTATTACCAGGGTCAGAAATTCAGTTTATTTAGTCAAAATTACATTGTGTCTCACTTCAATCTGAAGTCGCGTTTTCGTTCATAACTTTAACAGTCGGGAAGATATTTTGACAAAATTCGCAACAGACTGATCTTTGTATGAATTCTAAGGGTATTGTAAGGATTTCATTAAAGTATCTTCATTGCTATTAAAGTTATGAACGTAAAAGCGACTTCGGATTGGAGTGAGACGCCCTGTAATTTTGACTAAATAAACTGAATTTTGACCATGTTTCTTATACAATAAATGCTGGTTACAGAGTCCCGTAACAACTCTTAAAGTTTGTACCATGAATTCGGGATCAAAAATTGTATAGTTACGAGGCTTATTTTGGGTAAGTAAATCAACAAAATTTAAAATACAATTATTTTGAACTTTGCGTTATTGCTGACAGGTTACAGAATATAGGTAATCCACCCCCCTTTTTTAATTTAAAACTAATAGGTTTTTTACATAGATTTCTTTACATATATATATTTAAATTGCCTACTAATAACACCAAAAAGCGTTATTATACAGGGTGTTTCATAAAGGATACCTAACTTTGAAAATAAATAACTTGGAAGCGGTGATAGATAGAAGCATGAAACCAGTGGTATGTTTATTAAATAAACCGTAAGAATCTGATACAGAAACATCAAATTTTTTGTTAAAAATAGATGGTTCTGATAGATGGCTCTGCAAGCATCATTACGGATCCCTATAAAGAGAGCTGAGACGCCAAGGCCACTGGCGCCTCGGCAAAAGTTGTTTTAAGTTCCGAAGGACAGTCGTCGAAGATTTCGACATTCAAAGGTGATCACTATCAGCATATAGTGAAAGAAATTCCAGAAGCGACACAGAAGGACATTTTTACTTCAACAATCCTTTAACAATTGACGAGCTGGAGGGGGCTATTTGTCAAGCTTGTGTGTTGATTTCCGGGAACATACTGCAGAAATTTACAGAAATCACCCACTCGTGAACAGCCAACGGTGAAGTATAGGCTCAAAAAGTTCACGAGAGAAAAAAAAAAAGTTCTGTCACTTACCGGACCACAGCCAGAAGACCGGACCCAAGAAGCAACGGAGAAAGGAAGATCCCCCCCAATCTGACCCCGACAGACCCCCAAGAGAGTCCGAGAGGTAAACGGTTGGTCTCCGTTCCGATGACGAAATTAAATTGAATGTAAAGATATATACAATATTATTCATATAATGATACATACATTAATAATCACATGTTCTGACCAAATCGCCTATGACTGGGCGAGCCAAACTGTAAGTTGCACATAGAACTTGATGTAAGATTTTGATATTATGATACAAATTATATTAGAAAAGCAGTAATTAATAAGTATTTACACAATATTTACCAATTAAAAAAATGTATTGCAATTTTATATTGAAGTTTCTGCCAATGGTTGCAAAATGTAATATATTTGTACAACATGAATATTTAAAGACAAATGGTTATTTACAAAATTGCTAAGATGTGTATGAGTTGTCATCAATAACAATTCATTTGTACATGGAGCAGAAAGAGATTTTAAAGACTAATGAAATTAATTATAGTGATATTCATAAGTAACTACACTTGTAACTAAATCAAACATTAATATCAACGTTCATCAAAATTAACAAATCCAGTATTTATATTTCAACTGTAAGTTTTAGCAATCATGGAAACTAAATTTAAACTATCCAGAGAGATTAAAGAATAATTATACAGAAATTTTAATTTAAAATTTTTCAAGAGTTAGAAGCAAAATTATTGTGTAGAATAAAAAGGCAATAGTATCTAAAATTTACAGAAAATCAAATGAGTTTGCATATTGTAGGATTTTGAAATATATATAGTTTATGACAGTTGTTATAAACTTTTAGAGATATATGAAAGGTTTTTAAGTAGCCTTTTTGATTATGATGATTTCAGTAGTTTAAGAAAGTAGTTCAATTACATATTTGTTAAATTTGTGTTTTATTTATATTATTTTATTTATTTATTGATGAAGTATTAATTTCAAAATGGGAATATTAGCCGGAAACAAACGCTGAACTCTTTATATTGTTTTAAGTGCAAACGGGTTAATATTTTGTAATCGAGATGCACGCAATAGAGATAGATATATAAAAAAGTCATGCTTGAAGATTATTTTAAAAAACATAAAATATCAATAAATGGCGATATAATTTTCAAACAAATTGCATTTGAAAGACCATTTTATTTCCTTATTCGACGGTATATAAACTCAATTTGTGCAATCCAATAACGTTTAAAAAAATTGCAATAGAAGCAAAATTTATTGGTCTGGTATTGCCACTGTCTATGAGACGTTAGCATTATTGAAGAACATGTTTTTTGCTTTCTAATATATATATATATAAAAAAAAAAAAAAAAAAAAAAAAAAAAGATAGTGCACAAAACAATTTTTTGATTATTTTGTGACCGTACTTATGTCATTTAACAATTTATCACCTTTTACAACGAAATAAAGCGTACCGTAATTTCCGGCGTATAAGCCGCAGCTCAAAGAGTCGTTTTTCGACCCGGAAATTTTATTCAATAATTGTAGTTAAATATTTACAGCGATCTTTTAAGTTACATTTTATAAAATAATATTTCTGGGTCGAAAAACGACTCTTTGAGCTACGGCTTATACGCCGGAAATTACGGTAAATTTTTTTTGACTCCCCCCGCCTTTCTTTCTTGTATTTCACTCTATTGGAAGCTCATAAAGATGCGAAGAACTTCCGGCCTCCATTTAAGAAATTTTTCATTTAGCTATAAATAGAAATATTCAAATTAGGTCCTTCATATTCAAATGAGAAAAAAGAAACAGTAAGAATATCAATTGGAAACTTTTACTGTTTCTCGATAAAGGCTTTTCACGGTAAAATCACCGGAAAAAAGTAAATGCCAAAATATTTCAATGATATATTTTAACAATTGAAAATGTTTTTCACTTCGGCCGCGTTGAACCAATTACACTATTGTAAACATTATATATATATACCGGTGTCCAAAAATGGACTGACTGATTTTAAAAGTCATTTAAAATTTTTAAAAAATGGTGACAGATATTTAAAAAAATCTTGCAGGAAAGTAATGTAAGATGACAGAAGTTCTTTTATTGCGATTCCTGATTTCAGTTCGAATCGCCAGCTATAGATGGCGCTGCAAGCGATAGGAGTGCAATCCAGACTATCCAAGCCAAAACTAAAATCACCCAGCATTGATGAGAAGGAAGGAGTTCAATACATGGAGTGGGTTTCATTCGCTAATACAATCTTGTTCTTAGGACCTGATTCTGAATAAGATTTTATTGGTGAATGAGAATCACTCCATGTATAGAACCTCCTACCTTCACATCAATGCTGGATAATTTCTGCTTTTGTCTCGGTTGGATGTCTGTTGGTCGCAGCGCTATCTATTGCTGATAATTGGAGCTAAAATCTGTAATCGCAGTAAAAAAGACACCTGACATCTTACATTACGCTCCTGCATATATATATATATATATATATATATATATATATATATATATATATATATATATATAATATTTGACGCAGTTTTGTTTTTACACTCTTTTATTTAACTTGGTTCATGCAAGTAAAGAAGGAAAATTTAGTAATCGATTTTTCCCTCATTTTTGTAAAGGCTAGAATTATAAAAAAAAAAAAAAATTATGTTCACATTTGTGTTTCCGATGACAATACAACATTTTAATATTTGTAGGACTTAATTATAAATTAATAAATTAATTTTAAGGCATTTTCAGTTAGCCGGGGCAGATGATAAATAGTCAAATATTCTTCGTAGTTACAATTGTATATGAATTACAAAAACAATGGAGTTGATTATACGCCCCACCACGCTCGCCAAACTATACCAACTGGATGTGAAACTGCGACAGTGACATATTCTAAACATTAACGAGTTACAAATAAAAAAAATAAAGAGTGTAATTTATTTATTTTTTAAAAATACGCCTTTATTTATTTTTTTGAAATTTAATCATGTTTCATATTTTCTCAAAAGTGCTATGTTCTTAATATTAACAATAAAAAAAATAAACAAAATGTAAATTGAGTCAAAGAATTTAACAATTTGAAGTGAAGAGTTTCAAAATTCTGTTAATATCCTCTCACAGCTTTCAAATTTTCGTTATTTTTTTTAATGAAATTTTTAAAAAAAAGATTTAATAGCAGAAAACTGCAAATTTTCTGTAATCTTTTATTCTTACCATATTACTATTATTACTATTTCAACATTCAATAGGAAAGAAAACTAATGAATTAAAATATTTTTTATTATTATTTTGCAAACGTACTTATGTTGTTTTACAATTTATCACCTTAAACAACGAAACAAAGAGTAAATATTATTCTTTGCATCTTTATTCCCCGTTTCTTTCTCTTGCATTCCACTCTATAAGAAGCTCATAAAGATGCAAAAAGAACTCTATTCCCCATTTAAGAAATTTTCATTTAGTTCTAAGTAGAAATATTCAAATTAGGTCCTTCATATTCAAATGAGAAAAGAAACAGAGAGAATGTCAACTGGAAAATTGACTGTTTTTCATCCAAGCCTTTTCACAGTAAAATCACCGGAAAAAGGTAAATGATAAAAATATTTCACTTATGTATTTTAGCAATTGAAAATGGTTTTCACTTTGACCGCGTAGCTAAATTGATATGAAAGAATTACACCATTGTAAATTTTATCTATATATGTAACTGAAAGTCCTGACTGGGGAGAACATCAACGCGCAGCCCAAACTGCTGAACCTACACTGTTAAAAATTTGCAGCAAACTGTCCAGTCATTTGACCGTTTTTATTTAAAACGGTTACATAACCGTAATTTAACTCTCTTATGACCATGATATGGGCAATAATATGGTCAGAATAGAGTTAAATTGCGGTTATGTAACCGTTTTCTATAAAAACGGTCAAATGACTGGACAGTTTGCTGCAAATTTTTAACAGTGTACAAACACGAAAATTGAGGGGAAAATGCTTCTTAGAATGTAGAGGCGCACTAAGAAGGATTTTTCTAAAACTCCACTCCTAAAGGGGGCAAAAAGGGAAACAAAATTTTAAACCATTCCTTATAAATTAGGTATTATAGTTATGTGACAAATGATAGCATATTTTTATGTATTTTTGTATGCTGATTCGAATGCTACCAAATACATTCTTCTAAGTCCTATAATTCGTAAAATATTGCATATTCTTGTAACGATTGTCGTATAACCATTCTACGTTACTTAGTTATAGAATTAGGAGGGAAAATTTTATAATCAGTTGAACCCATGAAACATTAGCCTTTTTAAAAGATACTGCAGAATGGATTCCGATGATACTTGCGTTGTTAATTTTCCAGGGATAGTTTTAGTATATTGCATATTGTTATATCGTTATTTCGCAAATCCTCCTGTAAAGGATTAAATAAACTAGTTGGTCTTTAATAGCCTAAATTTTGTGTAAAAAATAGAAAATATAACTGCGCAATGGCGTTCGTTTAGTTTTACAGCATTGCGGAAGGACAATGAAGGTAAACTTTCTTACTGCTTTAAAACACAAGATAAACTTCACGGGTATATTTTGTTTGGAGAAACCGACCAGCGTAGCGGGCAAAGCCTGCTAGTATGTATAATAATTGACGCTGTGTTGTTTTGTACTATTTTACTTAGCTCAACTTGGATTTTGAATGTAAAGATGGAATTTAGTAATTGATTTTTAACTCATTTCCTGATAGATTAAAATTACAAAAACTATGTAAAAATGTGTATATTTCCGATGACAAT
Organism: Maratus michaelseni; assembly: GCA_963931845.1. Classification (NCBI taxonomy): domain Eukaryota; kingdom Metazoa; phylum Arthropoda; class Arachnida; order Araneae; family Salticidae; genus Maratus; species Maratus michaelseni. Next base: position 192,965,356 of record OZ007600.1, read on the forward strand.
ACACATTTTTAATATTTTTAGAACTTAATTATAAATTAATAACTTAATTTCAAGGCATTTCTCCGACAACCCGCCAGAGGTTATAATGTTTCCAAATATTTTTGAGTGTTACATTTGTATACGAGTTACAGCAAAAATAGGTTTTATCATGCGCCAAGCCACGGTCGCCAAAATAGCCCAAGTGGCTGCGAAACTGCAACAACATAATACTTTTAACTGTGAAAATTAGAAAATATAAATGAAACATTATTAGTGTTATATATATATATATATATATATTAGACGAGGGTAAATTTTCTTGGTGTTTTCTTTGCAACACATCAAGTTAAAAATGTCACATAATGATCTTGCACAAAAAATCACATATCGCAAAATTCTAAATTGGAAAAATAGCTTTTTAAATGAGCGTTTAATGAAATAAAAAGCCGCAACAAAAATTATGTTTTCAAACCATCATTTACAAATCCAGCTCCTTTTTGGTAAAAACACGTTTAAGACGCACGTTTTAAGATGAAATAAAATGTGAGTTAATGAAATTTAAAAAAAAAAAAAATCTATCTTGCTTTGATACAATCTTAGTTTTTTATTTTAAAAAATTGCTGCTAAATATTACACAATTTTTCCTGCGGTATTTTTTTCTTATTTACCAATATTCAATCTCAATGTATCACTTCAAAAATATTTTACTGTGACATCAACTAGTTTCAGGTGACGTCACCTCTACGTCTGTGTCTACTGTGACGTCTACGATGACGTATTCGCATTGATCTAAAGATCTCATAATAACTCTTAAAATTTCAAAATTTCAAATATTAAAAAATAGCATTATTGAAATAATAATTTGTTTCAAATTTTAATGGCATTTATATAATAGCGGCAACAAACATTTTTCATTGCTGTGTATAACAGACAGAAATACGTAAAAGATGTCATTTTCTCATTATTGGTGTCACTTTTCATTAAAATTTAAAAGAAAACCAAAGACGAAATTTAAACCTCTTAGCATTCAATTGTGAAATTCCTATTTTTAACCGACTTAAAAAAAGGAGGAGGTTATCAATTCGACCCGTATGTATGTATTATGTTGTTCACGCATAACTCTCGTAAATGTGGATCGATTTTGATAATTTTTATTTTGTTTGAAAGAGTAAGGGTCTAAGGTGGTCCCATTTCAATTTCGTCAAAATCTGATCATTAGAACAAATTATTATATATTTGTTTCATATATTCGAATTAGTCATTTGATAAATTCGTTTCATTAGGATTTTTTAAATGTAGGGTAGATGTGAAATAAACCAGTTTCAGCTGACATTATCTCTACGTCTATGTCTACTCTGACGTCTATGATGACGTATTCGCATTGTTCCAAAGGTTTCATACTAACTCTTAAAATTTCTAAATTTAAAATATTAAAAAGTAATATTATTGAAATATTAATTTGTTTTAATTTTTACTGATATTTATATAATAGCAGCAACAAACATTTTTCATAGCTGTGAATAAGAGAGAGAAATAGGTAAATGATGTCATTTGCTCATTATTCATGTCATCTTTTTTTATTTATTAAAATTGAAAAGAAAACCAAAGACGAAATTTAAACCTCTTTGCATTCAATTGTGCAATACTTATATTATTATACATTTGTTTCATATATCCAAATTAGTCATTTCAAAAATTCGTTTCATTAGAATTTTTTATATATAGATTAAATATGAAATTAACCAGTTTGAGCTGACATCACCTCTACGTCTATGTCTACTGTGACGTCTATGATGACGTATTCGTATTGATCCAAAAGATGTCTTAGTAACTCTTAAAATTTAAAATATCTTAAATTTAAAATATTAAAAAGTAATATTATTGAAATATTAATTTGTTTTTAATTTTAATGGAATTTCTATGATAGTGGCAACAAAAAAATTTTCATTGCTGCGGATAAGAAAGAAAAAAGTCCTTCCGGCCTGTACCGGGAGGAAAAGGTAGCTTTCCTATATCTTCGTTTTAAAATTTTAGCTAATGTTACACGAAAACAGCAACTTAAAATGCAAATAAAACGTTTACAAAAGATTCGTTAATACTGAATTTGAATAAGAAATTCGCCAAATTATTAAGCAATAGCCAAATTGGCTTCATTTATGAAGACTTATTTTGGTCGCCAAATTTGGCGATATTCCGCCAAATGTCGCCAAGTTTGGCGAGAATTTGGCGCTAACGGATATGAATAGTTTTATGCGTTTGATTGGGAAAATTATTACAACAATGAAAATTTTTGTAATGTGCTGTCTTGCTTCAAAATGTCAGCCACCCTAGAATTTCAAACTGCTCTAGCTCAGCCGTTTTTTAAGATAGAGGTAAAACAAAAAATGCTCTGGAATCTTCGCTTCAAGGCCTAACACTGAATTAAAAAATAAATTTGAATTTTTAAATTTTGTATATTTATTTTAGTTTTAAATTTTTAATTGGCCGCCATCTTGAAACAAAATGGCGGACCAAGCTGTCCAACGAACTCGGTCGAGACATTGGTGAGCTTAATACACACAATTAGTTTCATCAAAATTGATTTATAAATACGAGCGTTATCGTATGACATAGGTCAGATATATATATAAATCAACATTTGAACGGAGGGTGGTTTTTGGGTCTGGGGGTCATGATCGGTGAAAATATATCGAAATTTTCCGGAACTGCTTTCCTCCGAACGGCTGCAATAGGTAGCTTTATACTTTTTTGTATTGAAAGCTACCTAATAGGTAAATTGTATCATTTTCTCATTAAAATTGGAAAGAAAACCAAAGGAGGAAATTTAAACCTCTTTGCATTCAGTTGGACAATAATTATTTTTATACATTGTAATTATAATTAAAGTCACTTTCAAAATGCTGTTAAAGAGGAACCACTGGTCAGAATGACTTCAAATTTGAACTGAATATACTGGAAGAAAGGGGGAAACGGTATGATATAAGAAAGAAAAAGTTCCAAAGTGTATCAATAGATGGCGCTGTAAGCGGTATAACGAAAGTAGATTCGGCTTCAAGTGACATTTTTAATCGAAATACGATGGCTTTGGCATGAGTTGCACAGTAAACCAACCATACTGTTCCATGTGCCTGAGTGTTTCGGTTGTTTGACGGAGAAAATGACTTCCAAATCAGTCAACAGTTGTGGTACTGTGAGTGGAAAGCCCATCCACCACGGCAAGGTCATACCGCATTGGATGGGAAAAATCGGTTTTTAATTTTCTTGGGTCAAAAACCGCATAAAAAGCACATCATGATTCGGTTTTTAATTGCGCATGAGTGTCTTTTAATTTTCATATGCCGCTTACAGCGCCATCTATTGATAAACTTTAAAACTTTTTTTTCATGTGCCATGCCGTTTCTCCCCTTCTTCCAGTATATTGATTTCAAATTTGAAGTCATTCTGACCCGTGGTTCCTTTTTTACAGCATTTTGAATGTGGGACTTTAATTATAATCACCCTGTATTTGATAAGCCTCCAGGCCGAACTATTTTTATTGTTTTAAATTCAAAAGTGTTAATATTTTGTAAACGGGTGAATGCAATAGAGGTAGATTTAAAAAGAAATCATGCTTGAAAATTATTTTAAAAGCCATAAATATCAGTAAATTGAAATACATTTTTCAAACAAATTGCATTTGAAAGAACAGTTTTTCCCCCAATTTGATGGTATAAATTGGAATTGTGTGGTGCATACAAGTTAAAAATAGTACAGTAAATGCGAAATTTACTGGTCAGGTGTTGCCACCATGGATATGACGTCCGCGTTACTCACAGGCATATTTTTGCTTTATAATATAGATACATACAACAGAAAAAAAATAATACTGTAAACTATTTTTTTTATTATTTTGAGATCGTACTTACATCATTTTACAATTTAGTACCTTATACAACTAAATAAAGAGTCAATGTTATTCTTTGGTTCTTTTATTCCTCCTTTCTTTATTGCATTCCACTCTATTAGAAGCTCATAAAGATGTGAAGAACATCCGACTTACGTTCAAGAAATTTTTCATTTAGCTGTAAGTAGAAATATTCAAATTAGGTCCTTCATATTCAAATGAGAAAAAAGAAACAGAAAGAATATCAATTGGAAAGTTGACTGTTTCTCGTTCAAGGCTTTTCAGAGTAAAATCACCGGAAAAAAGTAAATGGAAAAAATATTTCAATCATATATTTTAGCAATTGAAAATGGTTTTCACTTCGGCCGCAGAGGCTAAAATGATGTTAAAGAATTAGAGAATTTTAAACATTTTATATGTATAATGATGGACGCTGTGTTGTTTTATACTTTTTTATTTAACTCAACTTGGTTTTTGAATGTAAAGAGGGAATTTAGTAATCGATTTTTGACTGTAAAGAGGGAATTTAGTAATCGATTTTTGACTGCAAAGATGCAATTTAGTAATCGATTTTTGATTGTAAAGATGGAATTTAGTAATCGATTTTTGATGTGTAAAGATGGATAGTAATCGATTTTTGACTCATTTTTAAAAAGAATTATAAAAATATATACACATTTGTGTTTCCGATGACAGTACACTGAGAAAAATGACACTTTCAAATCTGAGTAAATCGATGTTTTTATTTTGTTATGAAAGTTTTTGTTTCAAATAGGACGACACAATGCTTTCAATTCTGAAATACCAGAAATACTCAGAATATTAAAACATCGACATACTCAAAACGGAGCACATAGAAGTCAGTTCAACTCATTTTTGGGACATGGACATACTCAAAATGATCAAAATCAGTTCAAACATATTTTTGAAACATGAAAATACTCAAAAATGAGCACATGATGTTTTATTTTTGAGCGTGTGCATGTTTTGAGAAATGAGTCTATACATGTTTCAAACTTGAGTCATTTTGATTCGGAGCCATTCTGACTATGCGACATACTCAGATTTGAGTATTTTTTGCTTAGTTTTGAAAATGTCGTTTTCAGAGTGTAAAACATTTTAATATTATTAGAAATTAATTATAAATTAAGAAATTAATTTTAAGGTATTTTCCTTTTGCCGGACGCAGGTGATATATCGCCAAATATTCTTCATTAGTTACAACTGTATATGAATTACAAAAAACAATGAAGTTCATTATGCATCACACCACGCTTGTTAAACTAAACCAACTGGCTGTGAAACTGCAATAATAACATATTTTAAACACTAAAGAGTTGAAAATAAAAAAATAAAGAGTGTGATATATATATTTTTTAAATATTCCTTTATTCTTTTTAGAAAAGTAATTATGTTTCATATCTTCCCAAAAGCGCCAAATTCTCAATATTAACAAGCCACATTATCAAAAATCAGTTACAAAAATTGAACAGTTTGATGTGCAGTTTCAAATAACCGTTAATATCCGCCTTTAGCTTTCAAATTTTCCTTATTATTATTTTTTTTAATTTAAAGTTTTTTATTTTTAAGATCGCATACCCAAAAACTTCAATACTGCAATTTTGCTTTGTAATATTTGATTTTTACCATATTGCTATCATTAGTATCATACTACGATCATTCACCAACAACAACAAAAAATGCAATAAACTATTTTTTTATTATTTTACTATCGTACTTATGTCATTTTAGAATTTATGAGCTTTTGCAGCGAAATAAAGAGTAAAACTTCAACTCTTTATTTCCGTTTTATTTATTTTTTGCATTCCACTCTATTAGAAGCTCATAAAGATGCGAAAAACTCCCATATAAGAAATTTTCATTTAGCTGTAAGTAGAAATATTCAAATTAGGTCCTTCATATTCAAATGAGAAAAAAGAAACAGAAAGAATATCAATTGGAAAGTTGACTGTTTCCCTTTCAAGGCTTTTCACGGAGAAATCACCGGGAAAAAAGGTAAATGGCAAAAATATTTCAATAGTACATTTCAGCAGTTGAAAATGGTTTTCACTTCGGCCGCGTTTGCTAAAATGATATGAAAGATTTACGCAATTATAAACCTTTTATATGTATAACATTTGAAACTGTTTTGTTTTTACATTCTTTTATTTAACTTAAGGCGTTATAATTTTTTTTACAAAAATTAACTAAAATGTCTCCACATTTTTGCTATTTACTTTCTCACAATTATACAGTAATAATAATGGGGATTTTTGCAAATGAAAGAGAATATCTTGATGTTTTAAAAACAATTTTTTATTTGGATAATTGGTTGAAAAATGGTGCTGTGGCGGCCTTTGATACAGATGTGTACAAAAAGTGAAGCATTCCGCGGTATCAGATTAATCTCGGAATCTGTTTATCTATAACAAAAAACCAAATAAAAACCTTAAAATTTATTATATTTTGTAGTTTTTCCCGGATGGGATTATCAATTTTTCGAACCTGAAGAAAATGGCGGCTCTTCAAATTGCAATTACAAAAATTTTCAGATTTAAATCGCTTAAAAAAAATATTAACAATTCCAATATTGCAAAACGCAGCCGTAAGGGACTAAACTATAGTTTCCTCTTTAATAAAAAGCTATGCGTTGCTGACGACTGGGATTTTTGCTAATCGTTGCCACAGATTAATCTCGGAAAATGAAACATTTGAAGTTACTGAAAAAATTAATTGTTCGAAAAATATTTGTCAGAAAATTGTTAGACAAACTGCGTCAGAAAGGTAAAAAATTGTATTTTTCTTGATATAAATTTCAAATCCACTGATTATGCCATTTCTTAAAATATTGAATTTCAAAAATTACCAAATTTCACAATGGAGTACTATAGCGAAAACTTCACGCGTAAAAAAATAATGATAACAGCTATGTGTCAGCACGAGTCACAAATTATAGTAGCCTTATTATTCTGTTAAAATATAAAAGTGAATTATATGATGTCACGAGTGCATGATTTTTATTTAATTCTTGACAAATACTAGATGCGCCATTTCTTTTTAGTTGTGAGTAATATAAGTTAATTCACGTTATTTAAAAATGTAGCTATAAAACATATAAATCAATGGAAAACGGTAAGTAATAAATTGTAAATGTAATAGTAAACCGTATTAAAAAAAACATAACTTAGTGAAATAAGTATCCGTTTTTATGTTATTTTAGGATATTCCAGGTAAAGGTACATATTACTTTAAAATACAAGGTTAAATTCACCGATATATTGATTCAAGGTTCTTTTGGAGAAACCGACCAGCGCAGCGGGCGTAGTCTGCTAGTATACTATAAAAGCATAAAATTTCAACCAAATCGGTTGATCTAATCTCGAGTTCTGCCTGGTACCGATTCCTAAAACAGAGTATCGAGAAAAACGGGTTTAAAGTTTTACAACATTTTTAAACAAACATAAATAACAGTGACAATTTTCAGCTTACATAAAATTATCTATACCAGGCCAACATAATGAACTCTCCCGGACTTTCTCTTTCTCAATTCTTTTGTTTCTATCTGCGCGCCACACACAATACCTTAAAAATGAGCCTGTTCACTGCAACACCAAAAGGTGGATAACTTTTGAACCAATACGAATTTTGAAAAAACTGCTTTATCAGAAAGTTTTTAAGGATTTAAGGAATGAAAATACATATAAAAAAAAGACTTGTAAAGATGTGAGGAAATTTCGTCTCCCGTTCAAGAAATCCTCCTGCATCTGTGAGTAGAAATATTCAAATTAAGTCTTTCATATCTAGATGAAAAAAGAAAGAGAATATGAATAAGTCAATCGTTTCTGATTTATGACTTTTCACAAGAAAACTGCAAGAAAAAGTGATAAATGGCGAAAGCATTTCAATCATATTTTTTAACCATTGAAAGATAGTTTTATTTACGTCAGAACAGACTAGAGTGATACATTGTAAAAAAATACATATACATGTTACATACGCATTATTAATTGCGCGTTTAATTAATATTAAACTATTAAATGATGAAATACTACTTTTTTAATGATTACACTCTTTACTTTTTATTTATATTTTCTACTTTTTTGGTGTTTAAAGTATTTCGTTGTTGCAGTTTCACAGACAGGTGGAATATTTTGGTGAGAATGGTGTAGCTCATCATTAACTTCATTGTTTTCGTAACACATAAACAGTTGTAACCCTAAAGCATTTTTGGTGATTATCATCTGTGGCTGGCTAATTTAAAAAGTCTTAAAATTAATTTTATCTATACTAATAAAGGAAAATTTCGCTCTGTGTGTGTGGCTGTCTGCAATGGTTAGCCAAATCTACTACCCCTAGAGATTTGAAAATTTGGATTTATGTTAGTCTAAGGCAGGTCCTGATACACCCGCGGCTCAGAATTTTAATATTTTGATAATTAGCCGAGATACTAATTAAAAACTCACCAAATGCTCACTTCTTTATTTGCTAGTCTACGGAGCCATTAGCGCATGCCCAGAACCCGATTTACGCAACGGATGGAAATGAAGAACCATATTTGAATCAAGAATGCGTTTATTTCGCCATTCTGTTTTAACTTCTATTGACTAAACCTTTTGGTTTATTTAAAAATAAAAGACATATTCTGAAAGATCGCACACTTACGCTTCAAATGTCGCAATCAATTAAAGAATACAAAAGAAAAAAAATGTTAAAATTTGAAAAACAGTTTTGGAAAAGGGTAGTTTTCCCGTTGGATGTTTTTTCTCCAAACGGCAACGTCTCTCAAGGGCACAATTTTAGAGATACTGGCAAACCAAAAATATGCTCATAAAGCCGAAACCTTTTTGTAATCGACGGTATGATTGGTTTAAAAAAATACAAATTTTAATCCTTTCAAAAATACCAGCGAACGCAGGTCCTTTTCGCGCCTCACGAGACTATGTAGACAACTATGCTGGAAAGTGTCAATAAACACATTCATTGAAAATTTCATAATGAATTAAAATTGAATTCTGAAAAAAAAATTGCTTATGATGCAAAAAGCTTTGATTAGATTTGTAAATTCCATAATGCACTAAAATGGAATTAAAAAAGATTGCGTATGATGCAAAAAGCTTTGATTAGATTTGTAAATTCCATAATGCACTAAAATGGAATTAAAAAAAATGCGTATGATGCAAAAAGCTTTGATTAGATTTGTAAATTTCATAATGCACTAAAATGGAATTAAAAAAAATTGCGTGTGATGCAAAAAGCTTTGATTAGATTTGTAAATTTCATAATGCACTAAAATGTAATTAAAAAAAAATTGTGTATGATGGAAAAAGCTTTGATCATATTTGTAAATTTCATAATGGATTAAAATGAAAATTTAAAAAAAATTGCGTATGATAGCAAAAACTGTAAATTTGTAAATTTCAGCAAAAAATACATTAAAAACATCTAGTTTCATTTAAAGAACGAAATATGCGTTTTTCTGTGAGATCAATCATACTTTTTGTCTTTATTTTCCTTAAAGTGTAATAAAGATTTCACTTTGTGGAAATACATTGCATGCATCATTAAAAAAAAAATGGATATTCAGAAAATATTTTTAAAAAGATGTTATACGATAAAAAATGACATTAATGAAAGCCCTAAACTGTTTAAATATTCAAGATTTATGTGAGATATATCAGGCAAAATTTATCTTAAACATAAAAGCAATATCTTTAATGGCACTTATGGAGAGATTATAAGCTTCCTTGCGAGAGGATTAAGGCTATTAAAATTCATTATTCACCAAACTTTATAATCCTTCGAAAATATATATTTATAACTCTTTATAATTCAATAGGATACATATCTATAATCTTCTTCTTGTTCTTTAGGCGCAAAGCTGATTTATTTTCCTATAAATTTCTGTACATTCAAGTACTTAGTTTTTTTTTTCACAAATATGAGATTAAATGCTTTGATTATTTTTTTCAATAATATGCAAAAATTTCTGACTACTGTTTTTTTTAATGTCGCCACCTTAATAGAAGTTTGTTTAAACTATTCTTTGATGGATAATTATAACTAGTAAATCTACAGATCAGAGGCCTCAACGTCAGCTCTACAAATCATTGTTCATTAATCTCACTAATTTTTAATATAATTTGAATAATATTTGATAGCCTAAAATTAGATTTTTTAAAGTTATTTATACATTATATTTATACAGAATATAAGATTTATTGAAAATTCCGAAATTTTAGAAGTATCACATTAAACACAATTTTATGTCAGATAAATGATAGGATAAACTACTTATTACTGTATGTTTTCAGAATAAGATTATATTCCAATTTCCAGTAATTGTGCTATCCAATTCCAGTAACATTCCAATTTCCAGTAATTGTGCTATTTCATTATTCGAGTATTATTGTAATTTCATTAAATTAACCATCTCTTTGTACAGGAGATTTTATATCCTATCCTTAAAATAATACTTATTTTCAACCACTAAATATCATATGTAGCTGAAATTGAATAAAATTTCCTGTGTTAAATATGGGTATACAAATGTAAATCTCTCTTATGTGACCTATATTCAATTTACACATTCAATGTTTTTATAATTTTCGTTTGGAAAACCGATTTGGTCATTTTTCTTTAGAAGTTAAGATAAATCCTTATCTATTTCATTAGAAAAAGCATATTAAAAACTTAAATCATCCGAAATTTAGCTATTTTGTTAATAAAATTTCACGTCAAAATAATGCGATTCCATTTAATTTTATTTTGTTGATATTCTTTGAAATATTGTTGCTTGGCAACCAATTATTAAAAGAGAAAAAAAAAGAAATGCATTGGAAATTTTTGTAAAAAATGAGAAATTAAAATGTTTCATATCTATCAAATTAATGCGTAAAATTTCCCAAGAATTTATAAAATTAATTTCGAAATTCTAATAAATATATTGGCAAATTTTCAAACCGATGGGATTAAATTAAGATCTCCATTTCGTAAATTTAGAATCCATAATTTAGCATTTACAATTATCCCAGTATTAAATATTATTTTTTAGACATAAATTGAATGAATCAATCCGGTATCTTCGAAAAAAAAAAAAAAAAAAAAAAAAAGCCCGTATCGTTTTGCAAATTAAGGCGAATTTTTATTTTTGTTTATTTATTTATTTTTCAAATACATCGTCACGTTCCGTTGAGTCTGAGTTTAAATCATGTGACATCTACCTTTTTTCCGAGGAACACCGCGTTTCCATGGAGACATCCGAAACGCATCTTCATCAAGCTATCATGTCAAATCAGGAATCGCTGAGAGTCCAGCTCAATTTTGTCGCCGACACAAAATTGGGGTCGCATTTAGAGCTAAATTTGTGACGTGAAAAAGGTTTCCGTTTTCGTTATTTGCGGAAAGTGGCTTTGAATGACTGGGTTGAATTCATTTGATTAACTGAGATTGTGAGTTTGATAAAAAAGGAACGTCGTTTCTAGTGAAGCTGGAAATTTAGTTTCTTGAGGATTTTTATTTATCAGTAGAGTGTGTTTTTTAGGATTTAAATACATGTGATTCGGTATTTTATTATAGTGTTTTTTGATTGAATTTGTCAGACAAATTATTTTCAGGTGGCAGAAAATGGGATTTGTTACTTCTATACATTGTGTTTGTTGCTTAACAACGTAAGCATACGCACCTAATTCTTGTAATTTTAATTTTAGCACTCGCATGGGGTAAATCTCATCCCATTTTACTCCCATTATATTTTTGAGTAAATGTGTTTAAAAACAAATCTACCGGCATGTATTGTAAGATGCATCAGTTCTACTTCTTTTTAGGGGAAAAAATCATGCTTTTTACAAAGAAATTGTAGCAGTTTCTGTAAAAATCGCGCTCCCTTTTTTTGAAGAAAATACTGGGGTGAAATCTACCCCGTACGTGTTCTTACGGGTTAACTGGCGTCGTGAAATTTTGGTGCGCAACTGGCATCATGGTGCCTTTTCGTCTCACACTAGTATTATAAAAAATAATAATAAATAAAAATTAATAAAATTAATTTTTATAAAAACAGTGGCATTTTTACATGATTTATATGACATATAATGGTAATTTTGTATCAAGCCAGCCGCATGCCACGAATGAATTGCCAAAATAAAATCACCAAAGATTTCGCTCTTTACAGCAATCTCTTTGATTCTGATTATTTCAGTGCTTAAGATTGTAGTTTGGTTACATATCTGCTAAATGTGAGGCGTTTTAATTATTTTGTTTTGTTTGTTTGTTTATTTATTTATTTGTTTATTGATGAAGTTTTAATTCCGTTATGGAATATTAGCCGGAAACAAACGCGGAGTTATTTATATTATTTTAAGTGCAAACGGATTAATCTTTTGTAATCGGGCTGCACGCGATAGATGCAGATTTAATATATATATATATATATTCATGTTTAAACATTTTTTTATAAACCATAAAATAATAATAAAATGACAATTTACAATTAACCTTCAAGCCACTCGCTCCTTTATCGTATCATTTCAGTATAGTAGACGAAATTTTTTCACAGCAGCCAATAGTTCAGTTATCGCGTTATTACATGTTGCCAGATTTTTTCTTCTTTTTTTTTTCTCGTTGTTTTTAATTTAACATCAAAATCTTTCCCAATATGTGTAAACAACCTCTGTATAGAATTTATACACACCAAGGAATATGAAAAAAAAAAAAATAGTTAAATTTAATAGTGCAATGCCACAGTTGAAAACGCATTTCAAACAATTATTGCCAATAGACAGTACACTAATAAAATTCTTTTGTGTGTCCCTGTAAATGAACGATAAAGGCTATGCACAACCTATACTATAGCAAGCATCCTGCAGGACACCTCAGTGATGTATATCAATTTGAATTTGTTTAAAATTGTATAACATCATTAGAATATACTGCAAACGATTTTTCCCCATAGGCCATAATGTAACAACATTATTTTGAGTGCCCCTGTAAACGAACTATAAATGCTACACACTACACTTCATTTTAAATACCGAACATTCCATAGTAAACCTCAATAACATATATCAGTTGCTTGGCAATCCGACTATATTTACGCGCGTTAGAACGTGGACAGACGGACAGACAGACAGACGTCCAAACAAACCGAATTCATAAACACTTTCCAACTATGTTAAAAAGGTATTAAAAAATCATTGAATTAAGTGGTGTTCATTTTATAGACCAGAAAATAGCTATAAAAGTTACTATTGGGATAATATGAAACACCACTATTGGGTAATTGCGAACATGCGCCTAACAAAACGAAAGTACGATAGCAAAGATGTTAAATCAAATGCTTATAAAAACTAACATTATCTCAATCGTATTTGATTCTGTCACCGAAATCTATGTTTACAGTTACCACATTTTTGCGGAGTAATTGGAAACATGAAGAAGTAATTAAAAACACGCAAAAATCTAGTGGCGGACCTTTCGGGTCCATCACTTAAGATAGTAGCCATGAGTCAGGATTAACACTAAAAACAGTTTATTTAAAATAAAAAAATAGATGAAGATAGCTGTGGAATCGGCAAAAATGAACTAAAAAGAATCAAATTAAAAGCTCGAGCACTAAGATAATGAGGGGGAAAGAAACTAACCTCAAAAAATTCTCTAATTTGTAACACTAACTCCAAACAAGATGGCTACGTTGATAGCTCTCCAGAAACTGAAAAACAGCCTCTTAACTCGCTGTAAATCACTTGAATCATTAAATATACTACCATAAAAAGTGTCACTGAATTTGGGAACCCCATGGATTCCAAATATACTTTATTTGAAGTAATTAACGAAACACCTTACCACTTAAGAAAACTTCACATCTGAAGTATCTTAATCCATACTCAATCGAACTGAAACGTTACTACTCACGTCACGCGGGGGTCTCGCTGAAAGATCAAACTTGTATTAATGTTTCACAAGGAACGAGATCCAACAAAATCCAGCTATACTCACTTCTAGTCATATTTATACCACCTAGTGGATCACATAAATCTAATAAACATTTTACTGCATAAAATAACTGCGACATTCATATTCTTGGAGATTCACCCACAGTTTGCGAAAGTAAAAGAAATGACACAAATAGATGGCTCGTTCGTACTCATATGTTAGAATCAGGATATCACGTTCACATACAAAATTCAACAATTCTTTTGATCCGTGACTACCTTCATTAAGAGAGTAGTTAGGCACTTACGCTACAACCTACCATCAGAAACAAAGGGGAAAATTTGGCAAAAAGGGTGAAAAAATATATTCCAAGGAACATCATTCTGCTGTCAGGATAAATCATGGCTGATAGATGATGTTCTTCTTGGAGGACAAACACAGAAAATATAAAATTTTCAGCTACCCAGATTGACTATATATGACATTTTAAATAACATTTTCCTACCTGACGTGTAATTCAAAAATAAATTTATTTTATTATACATTATGTGAAAAATTTAATTATCCAACATAATGTAATTTTCTATCTTTGAATGATTCATTTAATGTCAAAGAGATAAAGTAACGCCGAAGTATATATATTTTTTATTAAGTAAGGTTTTGTCGCACTAATTTTGTTTTTCTGTGCATAAAAAATAAGTTATCCGCCCTTTCTGAATCAAATTGATTGATGTTGCACTTTATTAGATTTTGAAAGTGGCTTTGCATTTCAGGAGTATTTTTTGATAGATGAGATGAAACTTAGCATTGTTTGGTTTCGAATTAATCCTTTGAGACTTGCTTTTTTTTCATTAATTTTTAACTCAGAAAACGTAACTTTTTGGTATATTGAAACAGTCAAAATGCATCATACACGTTGTTTTGTCTTAAATAACTGATGAACTAAGTTAGCTACAGCCACGAATGTGGTGTCCAGGTGTAGTGAATTCCGTGCTATGCGGTACACTATGAGATACCTGGAAGTTCCCCCTAGCGACAAACTATAGAGTTACCTTTCCTATATTGCAAACGTTATGAGCATGAACATATATCAGTAGGGCCTCAATCCTAATAGTGTTAATATCGTGTCGCGACTTTCGAACTAATAAGGCAGGGTAACCATGCTAAGGAAGAGCTACTTACAAACGGCAAACCGAAACTGTCACCAACAACGTTTTATATAAGGAAAGAGCTACTGACGTCACTGTGGCAAAGTTACTGTGGGATATCTGTCCGTTTTTATTACTCCTGCTATACTCACGATTTGATTGATCTACAAATATGTAATCTACGACCTGATTAGTCTGCAATACGATTGGTCTACGCTACCATGATGACTCCTACAATGATCGTTAAAGCAAAAATGTACTAGGTAGTTTGGTTGACGGAAGTGTTTGTTTGTAAAATGTTCTTTCCTTATTGTCTAGACGATGGCTGTCAAGTAGACAATGTGAAGAAGCAGACAAACTGATAGAATATTGACCATATTACGAAGGGTTCTCATTTGTCCGAATAGAGATAAATCACGGTTATGTAACCGTTTTGTATTAAAAAAAAACCTAAATGACTGGACAGTTTGCTGTAGACTTTTAACTGTGCCATTTTTATAGAAAACTGTTAGATAACCATAATTTATCTCTATTCTCACCAATGAGAATGCTTCCTGATACGGTCAAGTAACCGTTACCGATAAAAATGGAAAAATGGTTGAATGACTGGGCAGTTTTCTGAAGAATTTTAACAGTGTAGGAGTCTTGAAGGCGTAAAAAAAAAAGCCTCTACTTATAAAAAATTTAAATTATAGAAAATAAACGGGGATTTTTCTTGCAGGAAAATACAAAGTTTCTAAAAGATATGAAATATTCAAACTGCAATCGTTCACCAGATAAGAGATGTTAACTACATTTTCTTTTTTTATTTCTTGAGTATAGATCTTTAACTCTTACAAAAGAAGTCGTGTAGCAAAAATTCAGTTTTTCAATATATAAAAGTAACTTATTCATTCTCTGTGAAGTAAATTGATCGATGTTTTTTATTAGATTATCAAAGAGAGAAGGCTTAGCGTTTACGTTTTTCTGATCGATGAGGTAATACCCGGTAGTGTTTGCTTTTTGAATTAAATATGCAAAATATACATACACAAAGATGACAGAGGAGTGGGGAAAATAAAGAAATATTTTTATAGAAAATTTTGACGTATTGTGCACTTTATAAATAGGAATTGTTGATCTTGTTTAAGTCTGGTGAAGATATCAAAGGGAAATATAGTGAAAGCATTAATTCGGAATGTGTTACGGTTTTAAAAATGTAAATTAAATCATTCGTTTTTGACAAAATTTTGTATGTTTTAAAATGGACAGAGTTTAAATTTTGCTTGAATAGTATTATTAACCCTTTCCAGTAGAATTCAATCACGAAAAATTTAAATATTTTATAATTTATACATATTAATCATTAAACATATATTACTGATTTCAATATAATTGTTAATAAATGTATTTTAAATTGAGAATTGTACAAATTTTGCGGTAGAAAAACATTTTAGGTAACTTTAGTTGCATGACAAGTGTAGTTCATCTTCATGAAGTAAATTGATGGAAATTTTTATTGGATTTAGAAAGAGAAAAGGCTTAGCTTTTCTTTTTCTTTTTCTATTTTTTTTTTCTAATCGATGAGGTTATACCCGGCAGTGTTTGGTTTTTGAATTAAATATGCAAAATATACATACACAAAGATGACAGAAGCGTGAGGAAAATAAAGAAACAATTATATAGAATTTTTTCAAGTATTGCACTTCATAAATAGGAATTGTGTTGTTGATCTTTTGTTAAAGTCGGGTGAAGATATTAAAGTGAAAATTAGTAAAAGCTTTACTCGGAATGTATTGCAGTTTTAAAAACTTAAATTGAATCCTTTGTTTTTGACTAAATCTTGTCTATTTTAAAATTTATACAATATTCTTTTTTTTTGTGTGAAATAGCATTATTAACCCTTTCCAGATGAATTTAATAAGGGAAAATTGATACATTTTACTTATTAAATAAACATCTTTTACTGATTTAAATATAATTGTAATTAAATAAATTTTAAATTCAGAATCGTACAAATTTTTAAGGTAGAAAAAAACATTTTAAGCAACTTTAGTCGCATGACGAGTGTAGTTCAACTTTATGAAGTAAAATGATCGATGTTTTTATTAGATTTTGAAAGAGAGAAGGCTTAGCGTTTCTGTTTTTTGATCGATGAGGTAATACCCGCCAGTGTTTGGTTTTTGAATTAAATATGCAAAATATACATACGCAAAGATCACAGAGGCGTGGGCATAAAAATAAACTTTTTATAGAAAAAAAATCACCTATTGCAGATAACAACTAACAATTGTTGAACTTATTGAAGCTGGGTGAAGATATTAAAGGGCAAGGTTAATAAAAACTTTTATTCGGAATGGGTTACAGTTTTAGAAACATAAATTGTATCATTCGTTTTTAAGAAAATTTTGTCTATTTTAAAATCACAGTTTCATTTTACCTGAAATAGTATTATTAACCCTTTTCGGTAGACTTTAATCATGAGAAATTGATTTATTTTATAATTTATATATTTTATTAATTAAAAATTTATTATTGGTTTTAATAGAATTGCAATTTTGGTAAATTAAGAAATATACAAATTTTGTTGTAGTAGAAACATTTTAGGTAATTTTAGTTGAATGACGAGTGTAGCTCATCTTTTTACAGTTTAGCACGAAAAATGCATGTCGAAAGGGGTTAAACATAGTATATTACTGTAGAATTATTACATTTATCCTGATACTTTCAAATAAATCTTAAAGACATAAGACTTAATTTTTTTCTTTTTTATTTAAAATCTAAATTATTGAAGTATTCTGACTCTAATAAGTAAATCGCAGAAACATTTGCATACAGGACAATCAAACATTGCAAAAGTATGTATTAAAATAATCTCAAAAATATAACTTTGCTCTCAACATTTTTTTTAAAGTGAAAAACTAAAGCTTGACGAGAAAATATTTTACAATAAAAAGCAAAAATACAATTTTGAAAAATCAGTTAAGGGCTATGATAAAATTCCTTATTTTTGGCGCTATACATCCACCATCTTATATTTTTTAAAATTTCTTTGTAACGTACGTTATTCGCGTTATTAAAAAAATCTAACGATACCCAATTATAAAAATAGGTTTGGTATTTGAAGAGTTGTAGGGAAAATGTACGCTTTCAACAGCTTTTTTTTTTTTTTAACAAAATACAACATATACATAAAATTAACATCCCTTCTTCCTCTTGAATTCATCGTAGTTGGATAAAATGAAAAATCACATATTTTTTAACAAAGCTTGTTGATCCTTGCAAACAGCTAAAATTAACTTACCTAAATTTTTACCATTATTAATTATGAGAATTTTGATCATTCATAATTATTTTCGTGCTTATATGACATATGAGTCAATGGCGTAGTACCAAACCCATATAAAATATAATAAGCAGTGCAATCTCAGAATTTTCGTAAATTGAAAATATTGGCAAAGATGCATTTGTGATCTCACTTCATGTCTCATTGATCACAGTTGTGACATTGGCATTACAGCAGACATGTCTGAATGTCTTGAATGCGACATCACATCTGTGAAAAATTAAAAACACGTGTTGATACTGAATGTGCAACTAATAGGCAACAAAATAAAAGTACTGCATTCAGGATTTGATTAATTTGAGCATTTTCAAACTGCATAATTGCAAATTCGTTTCGGTAAAATTTAAAAATTCAGAACTTCTTTTTTAAATGTATTTATTTTTTGCAAATTTTGTGTTTAATTTGTGCCAAATTTTAATTAATTCACAACAGCTGGGAATAAATAGCTCATGGAAATTGTTTCGGGCAAAATGCGCTTTTCGACATACATGCGATTTTAACTTTTAATGTAGAGTAACGTTACGAATCAACATAAAAATGAACTGAATGACATACCAACACGGTCATTAGGAATTTACATCTAAATGATCGGAACCATGTCACAATAACAGTGTGACAATATCGCAATATTACATCCTCCACATAGTGCTATGTATTGTTTCTGCTTGATTTACTACATTTAATAATAGACCGGGAGCCGGCAGCACAGACAACCTCATCGAGTTCACGGATGAAATTCTAGGATTAGTTAAATCTTGTTTCGCATTTTAAAACGCAATCGGTCTGCCAAGTCATATCTTGGTGGAAAACACCTGAAAACCCGATTTTAGCGGCTGACTCGTAGGTTTACCATTGTGTTTTCCTGCACCAAAAGGTATAAAAACATGGAGGACTGGGAACAGGAAAACACAATGGTAAACCTACGAGTCAGCCGCTAAAATGTGGGTTTCCAGGTGTTTTTTACCAAGATATGACTTGGCAGACCGATTGCGTTTTAATATGCGAATCAAGATTTAACTAATCCTAGAATTTCTTCCGTGAACTCGATGAGGTGATTATCTGTGCTGCCGGCTCCCGGTCTATAACCAATGCAAGAAAATTTGCTGTTCAGCATTAAAAATACAAAGATTTTTCAGTTTTCACATTAGAAATTTTTTTTACTTCAAGTCTTCTTCTTAATATTTTTTTCTACAAATAGGTTTTTTAAATCTCATTACGTCATAGTCAAATCATAACGTGATAACAACATCACACACTACGTCATAATGGGACCCAAAAGCCAAAATAACAAAATTGTAACATTGAAAACAAGTTAATGTCATACGTACAACTATTTCTTTCACAGCTAATAGTGACTAACAGTTAAGAATAAAGTTCCAATTCGGAAAATATTTCTTAAAATATTAAATTGGAAATTTCTATCTGACAACGCATTGCAGATTAAATAATTTCACAAACATCATTAATTTGTTATCAAATAAACAACGGTGCCACATTATTAGATTGCCCTTTAGATAAAAAAGTAATAATTACATCTTCTTTTCCTTTGAAGATTCAGTATTGTTCATTTAATCAAAGGCTTAGTGATGAGATTAGCATCTCAAGAATTCTTCTTCAAAGATGAAACAATCGCACAAACATTACCCAGTTAATTATGCAAGTTACAAGTCTCAATCTGTGAACTGCAAGTTGTGTGACTGTTTATCTTTCATGAGATATATTTAAAATGTATACGTATATTCATAAACTGTATTTGTGTAAAGATAGGAATATTTTTAATTCTTTAAAAATTTGAATCGAAATTTTGAATTTTTAGTGGTAATTTAATACACACTGTCTGACAGAAAAAAATGCAATCATAAAAAAAGGAGTAGAATATGATAAAATTTGGCAGAAAGACAGAGACTGTATACTATAGTTGCGAATGACGTCATCGTGGACGTCAAAAATAACAAATAGGCAGTTATGATTGGCGGAGGAGAGGCCCGTGCAGGTCAAGTTGTTCAGCTGATTGCATGCATAAATAAATGATTTTACTTGCAGAATGACACTGGGATACACTGATCAAATAGAGTGATCAGTAGGAAACAGGACTACTTCTTGAGGTGATACAAACGGTTTATGTATCAGAACGCAATTTTCCCATTCACTCTTTATTCCTCCGAATGATTTGAAGAGTCAATCCCCTATCATCAGATCGTATGCTTTAAACTATCTGGCACAGTTCATCCTCAAATTGAGGCTAGGACAAATGGAGCAAACGACGACTAATCACGTTCCACATATGCTCAGCGGACGTGAGATCTAAATACATCGGTGACTGGGGAATGATTTGAGTACCATGCAGGGTTTGTGTGCTGATGATATTCATGTGTGCTTGGGCGTTGTCTTGTTGGAAAACTACAATTTTCAACCACCGAAAGTAGGATAGTGCAACCAACTGCAGTACTTCAACCACGTCTCGTGGCACGGTCACTGTTCTCCTGATACGAACCAGAGGTCACTTTCTATAGCGAAGCTACCCCAAACCACGATGCCACATTTTTCAAGTAGTATAGGCGCAGCAGGATTGGAACTGCCCTCTTCGTCTCCTAGACTCTTTTTGACGATTGTCATTAGTAAAACAAAAGTAGACTGGAAACTGAACTCTACCCTGCGTCATTCAGTCGTCCAAAATAATCTAGCTAGCTCCCTTACAATATTTGGCGTGAATAGCAGTCTTCGTAAAGGATGGTATGACTGCTTAGTTGCTTTCGAACAAGCATAAAAAATCGCTGTTACTGATACTAGAGCATCCAAAACATCTTGCATACTCTGAATAATGTCGACAGTTGTGGATTGGGGGGTTAAAGGTGCGTAAAACATAATAAAATCATTTAAAAACACATTAAATTCCTTTTAAAAACCAAAAAAATTTTCAACCGAAACTTACTCGGTTTTCATCAGTGAAAAAAAAATAGTTGTTGTCACTTTGCGTTTTCTAGCTTTTCCCAGAACAAACCATTCTACTTCAAGGGTGGTATGGAATATCAGGTGGAATGTAAAAGGTTATTCAAAATTTCAAAAACAAGTACAGGTTTATCAATCATGTGTTAATTCTTTCCAGAATGCGTGGATATCATATGATAATGTATCGTTACAGACTATTTCTTTATTAGATATTATTTTTAGAGATTCTCTTATGATACCTTCTTGGTAATTACTTGTACGGAAGATAATTTTGGATCTATTGAAATCTACTTTTATAGGTTGAGTTTGTGCTAATATTGCTAATGCGGTGTGGGGTCTATTTAATCTCAGATCTGCTTCATGTTCTTTTATTATGTCTCGAGAAGAACATGAATCAGATCTGAGATTAAATAGATCCCACACTGCATTAGCAATATTAGCACAAACTCAACCTACAAAGTAGATTTCAATAGATCCAAAAGTATATTTCGTACAAGTAATTACCAAGACGCTATCATAAGAGAATCTCTAGAAATAATATATAATAAAGAAATGGTCTGTAACGATATATTATCATATGATATCCATATACTTATAAGCAATGTATTTACATTTATTTGTATCTTTGGGAATTTTTAATTATTAATCAAAGTGAATTTTGCAATGAAATTTTAATTTTTTAATTGCATTAAGTGGTATTTATAAGATAAGCAAATATCAATTTCGCTGTATTTAATTACATTTCCAGAAGAAAAAAGTGTCAAAAGTTTCATATATTCTTATTATTCCTTTCCTTTTATAAAGAATCTTATTCATTCATCCGAAGATACTTGCGATAGTTAAATATCAAAACAATTTCTTAACACGGACGAATACAAAATAAAATTTACTCTCAGTTGCTTGCTTTATATATTCTGAGTTGCGTGTCTTTACTATACTAACGAAACGTATTTAAGAAAGAACATATATAGTGTACACTCCTTTTGTATTTATGTATGGAGATTAAAAACAAAAAGATTCTACAAAGAAATCCTAAAGGATGCTATGTGTTAGATAGTCTCATTTCTAATACAAACAGTCTGAATTAATTTTCTCAGAAAGATGTGAAAGCAAATATTTAAAGTATTTTTTGTCATAATTAAGATTTCCATCGTGGTGAAATTAATTACTTTGATAATAGGTCGATTCCTTAAAAAAATAGTTTTTAATATCTATCTCAGAAAAAATATTTTGTCTTTGAATTAAAACAGTGATAAATGAAAAGGTTTTCGTTCTATTTTTTTTAATATTATTTCGATATTTATTTATAGTAGTGGGAAGAATATAAAAGAAAATTCTGTAGTTGTAAAAAATAATTTTTCTAAAGTTTTAAACCTTATTTGTAGTATTGTAATGAATATAAATGAACAAACTGCAGCGGTGAAAGATAATTTTCGTAAAGTTTTAAATTTTGGTTACTATTTTGCTTAGTTTTACCAAGTTATATTTAAACTTAATGTTATGTGGTATATATGAATTATAAATAAGCGCTAAGTTCTTATTTAAAGTACATGTATTAGAATACATTATATATGTAGAGTATTATATATTTAAAAATATTTATTGAATTTAGTTTTAAAACTAATATGCATACGGTAATTTGAAACGAGATAAAAAGTATGAAAATTACTGTACATATAGATACACTTTTTTTTTCGAATTTCAGTTACATGCACTATTAAATCGTATTATTATTATTATTATTATTATTATTATTATTATTATTATTATTATTATTATTATTATCATTATTATCTTTTTTAATATGTACTAAGAATCTAGGCATATACTTTTTATACTTAAAAAGAAGAAAAAGAGATTTTTGAATACTCTAAAAATAAATATCTTAAAATTTTACTTTTTTTACGAACATTTTTAGATTTTATTTCTATTTAATTTCTACGATTATTCGTTCCGAATCTCAAAGTCGTAGTTCAATACGAAGTACCCTATAGCTTAAAACCTATAGGGTACTTCCGGTTGACCTTAGGTGTTAAAATAATGATGTAATAATAATTTGCCAACGTGAGTAACAATACTCATTAAAAAATCAGCAAATGTATCGTTGACCTGTATTTAGCATATGCGAGAAAAGCGATTTTCCCTTTAAAGTATTGACTCCTTAAATTTCCGAGTTTTACGTATTTGTTGATAATTTGACACCTAATGCTCAGAATTAAAGGCAAGTTCACATTCTGGAGTTTTCAACTATGCGGATTCTAATGGTGATGAAAAAAAAAAAACGTTTTTAATTAGTAATTTGCAATAAAAGCATATTAACTAACAAATAATATTTGAAAAAGAGATTTATCCAATAATGTATGTACTTTATGCATGTTTATTATTGTACGAGTTACACCTATAAATAACGGACGTTCTCTTTCAAATTGATTAGTTTATTTTCCAATAATTTATATCTCACTAATTTATCATTCAAAATTGGTATAATTTTGTAGTTCCACATTGCCTAGCATGAGAAACATAAACATGCTATAAAATTATGGTGTTGATGCTTTTCAACTTTTAAAAGTTGGGTTCAATTTTAACACGTAGAATATCACTTATGACACAAAAAATACACACAATTATAAAGAACTTTAACAAATATTTTTTTTCCTTGGACGTACTGTACTACTCATATCTGATTAAGCTTTTCTAGCTATTGATAAAATCTTGGATGCTTTTGGTGCATCTCTGTCAAAGAAATTCTTTCGAAGATTTTAGATGCTATTTTTGAGGGAAGAAAATGCAGACTTCGCATTATTTAATTAACCTCCTCAGAGGGGAAGCGAAGCAGTTTTCTCTTTCTATTAAAAAAGAAAAAAAAACTATTATGCTTTTATTCATTTTTCTTCATTTTAACAAACTTGCTCATTCAACTAAATATATTTGATTTGATTAAAATATAAATTTTAAAAATTTAATTTTAAACAAAACACACATTTCTTTGATTTTTGTATTTTGTTCCACAGTTCAGATTATTTATTCAAAACACGTAAAAGTTAAAAAATGTTACCTTGCATTTATTGATAAAAAATTAAAGTAAATATATAAGCCACATTTGTTTTAATAGTTTTCAAAAATTTATGCAATCTTGGTACTTTTAACTTATTTCTCTCTAAAAATTTAGTTACTATACTTTACGTACTATTTCTGAGAAAATGAGAAAGAAAAAAAAAGAAATTCCGGATTATTTAATTACCTTTTCTAAAGATTTAGGGTATTTCCTCCTTTTTCCCATCCTTTTATTAGCAATCTTACCCGTTCAACCGAAGATCTTTATGATAGTTAAACACGAAAATGAATTTCTCAACACATCGAAAATTAAAGTAAAATTTACTCAGTGTTGTTTGCTTATAATTTAAAGTTGTCTTTTTAACAAAAAATATTTAAGAAAGAACACAAAGAGTTTTTGTATTTATGTATAGAAATTAAAAGGAAAAGAAACATGAAATGACGTTATGTGTTAAGCTACATACTTTCATTTATTGTGCAAACAGTTTTAATTAATTTTACCAGAAATATGTGCGAGCAAACATTTACAGAATATTTTTTGTCTTAATTAAAATTTAGATTTTTTTTTTGTGTGAAATCATTTGTTTTTGATAACATGCGATTTTTGAAAGAATAATTTTTTTATAATTTCGAGACAATATATTTCGGCAACGAATTAAACCAGTATTAAGCGGAAAGTATTTTTTACGTATCTTAGATCTTTATTTATCGTTGTGTTTGCTTTTATTATAATAAATTATATTCAATCTTGTTTGTATTTTTTATATTTATTTTTCGCCGAATGATTAATTTGTAGTTTGGTTTTTGACATAAAAAAGAGTATTAAAATATTTTCAGTCGATACCGGAAATCCTAAATTGGATTGACTGATTTTAAAATTCAATAACTTGCAAACCGTGACACATATTTAAAAAAGTCTTGCAGCAGAGTAACGTAAGATATCAGGATTTTTTTTCAGCGATTCCTGATTTTAGTTCGAATTACCAGCAACAGATGGCGCTGTGAGGAAAAGGAGTGCAATCCAAGCCAAAACTAAAATCACCCAGCATTGATGCGAAGGAAGGGGGTTCAATACATGGAGTGGGTCTCATTCGCTAATACAATCTTGTTCTTAGGGCCCTATTCTAAGATTTTATATGGAAAGGGCAGCTGACGTTAATGTTGGTTAAATTACTGTTGGTTTGCAAGAAAAACCTGTTCGTTCTTTATATCTCCTACTGTACACATGCGATGGGGCGATTTGATTGGTCTACGTTAAACTGGTCTATGATATGATTGGCCTACGTCGCCATAACGATTTCTGCAATAATGTAGTGGTAGATTGGTTGATGGAACTGTTTGTTTCTATACATGCCCTTTCCTTATTGGTGAATGAGACCCACTCCATGTATTGAACCCCCTTCCTTCACATCAATGCCGCGTGATTTCTGGTTTTGTCTCGATTGAATGTATGTTACTCGCAGCGCCATCTATTGCTGATAATTTGAACCAAACTCAAGAATTGCAGTAAAAAAAAACCTCCGGACATCATACATTACTCTCCTGCAAGAATTTTATAAATATCTATCACCGTTTGGAAGTTATTGAATTTTAAAATCAGTCAGTCCATTTTAGATCACCCGGTACAAAGAAAACGATACATCAATGGCAGCTGTTTTATATGTGACTTTTTTGTTTTGAAATCGCGTAACTATAATATTTTCCAATTTTATCTCTTCCCGAAAGATCAATTTATATTTTAACAATCTATTTTCACAATTTATAGTTTAGCTATAATGATTTCGAAGCCGCCGCGGTCCTCTTATGTATTAAATGCCTCATATATACACTGCAAAAAATAAATAAATAAATATATAAATAAAAATAAAAAACGTTTAGATTAAAACGTTTTTTAATCTACAACAAAATATAATGTAACCACGTGCGAAAATATATAATAACCTCTTCCCAGTTACCTGCGATTCTAAAAAGTGTGTTTTATCTTTAGCAAGCTCAGAAATCAATATATTTTCGAGATTTAAAGAAGCGTTTATAAAAACAGTTTCTTTTTCTGTCATTCTTTTCGAAAACGTTTCCGAGTTGTTTTTATAGTGTCTCAAACCTCAACATCGCTTTTTAGGATGTTATCAATTTTCAATTTAAAATTTTCAGCCGCGTAATTGAATTTATACACACTGTAAAAAATGACGAATGTTTCTTATTTTAGGAAATTATACTATAACCACGAACGAAAATATAATATAATCTTCTGAGTTATCCGAAATTCCGAATAGCGTGTTCCATTGTCTTTTGAATCCCCAGAAATCATCACATTTCCAAAATTTAAAGAATTATTTATAAAAACAAAGTATTTTTCGCCGCCCGTATTTTTCAGAAACGTTTCCGAAGGGTTTATATAGTGTATTAATTAGTGTCCTCAGCCTGGAATACCTGTTTTTTGAATGTCATCTATTCTCAAGTAAACGTTTTCAGCCACATAAGTTAATTTATACATGAGAGAGTAAAGAAATAAATCTTAATTTTAATGTTATTGTTAACGCTGTTATTTTTGCATGTTTGTCTGTTAAACATATTTTTTGAGCATGAAAATGTTTACTTGAGAATGGATAGCATTCGAAAAACAGGTATTCTAGGCAGAGGACACTCATTAATACACTATAAAAACCCTTCGGAAACGTTTGTGAAAAATACGGGCAGCGAAAAATACTTTGTTTTCATAAATAATTCTTTAAATTTTGGAAATGTATTGGTTTCTGGGAGTTCAAAAGACAATGAAACACGCTATTCGGAATTTCGGATAACTCAGAAGATTATATTATATTTTCGTTCATGTTTATAGTATATTTTCATAAAATAAGAAACATTGGTCATTTTTACAGTGTAGATAAAGAATCATTTGTCATTTAGCAGTGTAGTTTAATATCAAAAGAAATTTCTCAACCCGGAAAAAAAATGTAAATGGAATTTATTATGCGTTGTTTACTTATAGATTTTACGCTGCGTGACTTTGAAAAATATTTAAGAAAGAACACTAAGCATGTGCATTGTCTTTGTATTTATATCCGAAAGTTAACAGTAAAAGGATGTTTAAATAAATCAGAAATTATGTTAATGTGTTAGATATTTTCATTTCAAGTTCAAACAATCTTAATTAATTTTCGTATAAATATGTGAAAGCAAATATTTAAAGAATGTTTTTTCATCATAATTAATATTTATATCGTGGTGATATTAATTAGTTTTGATAATATTTGAACCATTGAGAGGACAATTTTAACATCCTTTTACCCTTGAAAGTATATTTTATCAAGGATTTCAACAAATAAAGGATGTAAAAACTATTTCTATTGAAACTATTTTTGCATATAGTATTTTTAATTATTTAGAGTAGGTTTTGTTTAATTTTACTGAAATATATTCAGATTTCATATTTAGTAGTATATCTGACTTCTAAATTACATGAACTTTAAACATAAATTGAAAATATTTCACTGTATTTACTTTTTTAATTAATCAGCATTGTCAAAGAAAAAAAAAACCTTTAGGTTTAAAAAAAGATTTATCAGTTACTGTAAGTAAAAAGTGTAATTCTCAAATTATATTAACATGGAAACATGCATTATGACAAAAATATATTTTTTTAATTTTAGGTTTAAAGAACATAAAATACTAAAATCTTAATTTTATATATTTTCAAAAAAATTTAGCACCCTAGCTTAAAAGAAGCAGAATAAATATTTTGAAGCCCACAGTAGATTTTTAAAAAAAGAAGAAGAAAAAGGAGAAGAAGCAGCATTTCAGATTTTTGACAAAAAGTTCACTTTTAACTTTTATTTTTATTAATAAAATATTTTTAAAATTAGAATAGATATTACTGAGCTTGTTGTACGTAAAAAGACTAATCTTCTAAAATCGATTTCCATTAAAACTTTTATAGGTTACAGTACATATTTTTTCAAATACTAGTTCCAAAATACGTGAATTGTGAAATTAATATAAAAAATACCCATTTTAACTTACAAATTTTTTTTAAACATTAATCGATTTGAAGAAACTTTAAATACGTAAATCCAAAAAAACAGTTTAACGCAAAACTCATTCCACCATGTAGTTTTGCTTTATCTTTAAAAAACTACTTGCATTCCAGTTTGTTTTGCAACTATAAAAAATTAATTTAATATTAGGAGATTCAAACTTTACATACGCATAATTCCTAAACTATTTCACCCAATGACTAGGCGTTTGGTATATCAAAGTAAAAATTTCAGAAGAATCCAAATATGATGCCGGAATTAGATGTCCGTACTGAAATTTCAAAGTTCATTGCAATTACAATATGGAGACGGTTCAGTAAGATTTTTTAAACATAAATTGAATGAAGACTTAATTACCAATTGAATGGTTATCGAATTTACTGATTAGAAAACGTAATTATCTCTTTCTCTCTCTCTTTCTGTTTTTTCGGTCGCCTGTACATAGGTGTGTTTTGCAAAATAGATTTTTATCTATTTATTAATTTCTCAAACTTATAAAACGTGATATTAGTCAAAATAAATATCTTATTCCTGTTCTTTTATACAATTGACTGTGTTATACATCCTTAATTTTGGTTAATGTACAGGTTTTGGATAATTAAAACACTTTTCATACACTTATAGTTCGAATTAAAAATATGTTTATTCTACAGGGCTTCAGGAATTTTTTTTCCTTCCTGATTACAATTTTTTTCTCATCCACCATATATAAGATAGGGATGTGAAACTGGTGTAAAAATGTTGGAAAACTAACCAATTGCTTTTTTGTTGTAAGTTTCCGTAACATGGCTGTAGTGTAGCAAGGTCAGTGTCCAGGAAACCGGACTACGTATCGAGAAGTGGACAACCATCAATCTCAGATGAAATTCTGGAAGAAATGAGACAGTATTTTGTGCGAAGTCTCAAGAAATCAATGCACATGGTCTCATGTGAATTACAGATGCCAAAAGGTTCTCGTGATGCCAGAAAACACACTGATTGTCTTCTTGATTTGTGAACGTTCCTGGACACTCATACTCCTACACTACAGCCACGTCACGAAAACCAACAACCACAATAAAATTGGTCAGTTTTCCATCATTTTGGCACCAGTTTCACATGTCTATCTTATACGAAGGGTTTCGAAAAGTAAAGATACAATGCTCATTCAAATAACTTTTAATTAATAAAATGTGCATTACAAATTATTTACTGGTATAAGCCTTATTTTTCGACAAAGTTGCTGACATTGTCCAAGCATTTTTAAAGTCTGGGTACAAGCTTTTGTATACCACAGTCATAAAAGTTTACTGCCTGTCGTCGAAACCCCATTTCAACTTCGATTTTGATCTCATCATCTTCGCGGAAGTTTAGCCCGGCAAGGTGTTCTACAGGTAAAGAAATAAGTGGTAGATGCTCGAATCGCTTACTCCGTTCTTTGAATAAAGGCATCAGAGACCACAGATGGCCTACATGTTATGGGTTCTTCATGAACATTGGTTCTACCTCCAGAGAAAGCAAACGCCATTTCGTTACATTTTGTCGATTCATAATGTTCCCATAGACGGAAACAATTTCTTTGTGAATATCTGCTGGATGCTCAGCTTTTGCATGAAGAAAACATATGACAGAACGTACTTCACATTTGGCGGGATTCTGAATTGACGCAGCCATTATAAACACGTACTACACCAAACATACATACTCAACGTACAAATAACGAATGACTGCGAGAGAAGAGTCAAATGTTCAAGGTTACAATATGTGATGTCAACGCGCTTATTAAAAAATTTTCTTTCTTGCTGTGTGAGGTGTATCTTTACTTTTCGAAAAGACCTCGAACATAGCAGAAATGAATACATTTTATAATCAGGAAAAAACTTTTCGGAAACCATAATATTAATATATAGGGTAATTCCATGGTAACTTACGTTACATTTAGAATAATTGACTTCAGTAATTTTAGTAATATAACACTAAAAAATATTCAAAATGTAATGTTTATATGATTTGTTAATTAAACCTAACGAAGCTAAATTTGGATAAAAACTACTTAAATTTAGTACTATTTCTTGAATGCTAAAAATTACATTTACTATGGTAACTTACGTTTCTGACAAAAAGAACGTAAGTTACCATAATAAATATAATGGCCAGTGTTCAAAAAATAGCACTAAAGGTAGGTAATTTTCATCCAAATTTCACTTTGGATAGGTTTAATTAACAAACCAAATCAACATTACATTTTCAATATTTTTTGGTGTTATATTAAGAAAATTACTAAAGAAAATTATTCTAAATGTAACGTAAGTTACCATGAAATGACCCTATATACTATATTAATTTTTCATAATTAGCTTTGGGAAATATACCTAAAGACAAAATATCTATCAAATTCTTCTTAAAATTTTTGCATTAATAAATGACTCACAATAATTGATAAGAAATTACATAAATCAATTTACTCAGAATTAGTGCTTCACGTAGTATATTTGGGACAACGATACATACACAAAATAACAGCTAGAAAATGCGAGAAAATATTATACCCCTAAATTTCTAAAAGATAAATAAGTTACGGAACTCTAATGCAGATGACCTCTCCATTTTCAGATTATGTCACCTTTTCATCCTCTCAATTAACCGTGCAACGGACACCAGTGACCTTAAGGAAATCAAGTCCATCTCTCTATTATCCCTAGGACACAACATTGCTCACGAATCTCGCTTTTTCTCTAATTAAAAGTTGTCTATTGTATATCTTATATTAATTTTTCTTAATTAGCATTGAGAAAGATATTTAAAGACGAAATATCTTTCAAACTTTTATCAAAATTTTTACATTCATGAAAGACTCACAACAATTGATAAGAAATTACATAAATCAATTTACTCAGAATTAGTACTTCACGTCGTAAATTTGGGACAAAGATAGATACACAAAATAGCAGCTAGACAAAGCAAGAAAATATTATACCTCGAAAGTTCTAAAAGATAAATAACTTAAGGAACTGTAATGCAGATGATCTCTCCATTTTCAGCTTTGTCACCTTATCACTCTCTCAAATAACCATGCAACAGACACCAGTGACCTTAGGGAAATCAAGTCCATCTTTCTATTATATTCAGAAAAAAATATTGCTCGCGCATCTTGCTTTTTCTCTAATTAAAAATTGTCTACAGTGTATATTTTATATTACTTTTCATAATTATCTTTGAGAAACACATTTAAAGACGAAATACCTATCAAACTTTTATAAAAAAATTTACATTCATGAATGATTCACAATAATTGATAAGAAATTACATAAATCAATTTACTCAGAATTAGTACTTCACGTCGTATATTTGGGACAACGATACATACACAAAATAAAAGCTAGACAGAGCGAGAAAATATTATATCTCTAAAGTTCTAAAAGATAAATAAGTTAAGGAACTCTAATGCAGATGATCTCTCTATTTTCGGCTTCTGCCACCTTATCACTCTCTCTATTAACCGTGCAACAGACACCAGTGACCTTAGGGAAATCAAGTCCATCTCTCTATTATTTCTAGGACACAGCATTGCTCGCGCCTTTCGCTTTTTTTCTAATTAAAACTTGCCTATTGTATATATTATATTACTTTTTCATCATTAGCTTTGAGAAAGATCTTTAAAGACGAAATATCTATTAAACTTTATCAAAATTTTTACATTCAGGAATGACTCACAATAACTGATAACAAATTGCATAAATCAATCTACTCAGAATTAGTACTTCACGTCGTATATTTGGGACAAGGATACATACACAAAATAACAGCGAGACAAACAGAGAAAATATTATACCTCTAAAGTTCTAAAAGATAAATAAGTTAAGGAACTCTAATGCAGATGATCTCTCCATTTTCAGCTTCTGTCACCTTATCACTCTCTCAATTAACCGTGCAACAGACACCAGTGACCTTAGGGAAATCAAGTCCATCTTTCTATTATCTCTAGGACACAACATTGCTCGCGCCTCTCGCTTTTTCTCTAATTAAATTAAACCCGGAGCCACATTATTTAATTATCGCTTTAAAGAAAAAGATATGAGCTTTCTTTGTTTTCACTTTCGAGAAGAAATTTCCTAAAGTTTATTTTTAACATGTACTCGTAATTATTCTTTCCAAAATAAAAGACGGCAGAGAAGTGTATATGTAAGGCTAGAATGATAAAATGAGGGAAAATGGCTTGTTTCGGAATACACTATAGAAATAAACTTTTATTTCCGTATATGTACGCGTATCCGTACGTACGTACAAAAAAAACAACAACAACAACAAAAAAAAAACATCGTTATACTGTATATGTATTTTTTTTAAATTTCCATTAAATTTTCCCAGTTTATTTCCGCAATAATGTTTATGTGTGTTGGCTCGTGCATACGCGTGTTTGTACGTGCGTTTATCTGCGTTTACAGGAGTGTGTATTTGCGGATGTATGGCTATGCGCTTGCACACAGCGTATGCACTTATTCTACATATACTATATGTAAGTCCATGTGTATTTGCAAACATAAAGGGTGAATGAGGATTATTTTTACATTTTTCGTACTCAATAAAATCTAAAAAAAAAAAAAAATAGTATTGTTGCTCGTACATGTAATAGAAACATGAAGTTGCATTTGCAAGTAAAGTTAGTTCCAAGCAATGAATGGTTAATAAATTTGTCAGCAAAAAACGAATTCCCGACTGACGGATTAGCCGCGGTGCAGCGGTCCTGAATCTTGATCAACTAGACCACAATATATCATTCCGTAAGATTTTGAAGGGGTTAAATTAAAGACTGCGTGCACCGTTTGCTAATATCCCTAATTTGAAGATAAAAATCACAGTTAAAATTGCCAATAATTACTTATATATGTTGAAAAACGCATGCAATCTCTTGAATATTTTTAGCATTTTTTGCTAAAATATCCCCTTTTGTTTTACAAATAAAATTTCCTGCGTTAATATATGTGCAAGCAACATAACAATGCTTTATTTTTAAGTTGTACTGAATGTTTAACTTATAAAAATAAATATTATTCAACCTATACTATCTCCACATACAAAGAAGTACAATATGCAATTATGTATTACCCCATGTAATACATGAAAACCATGAAACTCATAATTACAGTTTGTGTTTTTCATAACGCAACTTAAAATCAACAAAAAGAAGAAAAATGCATGAAATGAAACACATATTACAGATGATGGTGAAAGTGCATTGTTGCAAATTTTGGCACGAAGAGGCGATGATTCTCCAGATGTAGCTGACTGAACATCAACACATGCGTAATAAGTTTTATGTGTTTTTGAATTTGTGACTGGACTTCATCATCATTCGTTTCAACTGTGTTCATATGCCGATATTTTGATGCGAAGAGATAATGATTCTCCAGATGTAGCGGAATGAGCGTCCACATATGCTTAATAAGTTTTATGTGCCGTTGAATTTGTGACCGGACTTCATCATCATTCGTTTCAAATGTGTTCTTATGTCGATATTTTGGCACAAAGATATTAGGATTCTCCAGATGTAGTGGAATTATCAGCAATATATCTGTAATAAGTTTTATTTTCTATTGAATATGTGAGCGATCATCATACGTTGCAATTGTGTTCTTATGTTCATATTTTGGCACAAAAAGATGATGATTCTCCAGAATGTAGCAGAATAAGTAGCAAAAAATGCATAACAAGTTTATGCGTCGTTAATTTTGCGACAGAACTTTATCATCATTCGTTTCAACCGTGTTCTTATGTTGATACTTTGACACAAAAAGATAATTATTCTCCAGATGTATATAGCAGAATGAGTCGCAACACAACATGCATAACAAGTTTTATGTGTCGTTGAGTTTGTAACCAAACTTCATTATTAGTCGTGTCAACTGTGTTTTTATTTTGACATAACACACTGTTATTAAAAGAAATGTTATTAAAAAGGTTTTAGTTTGCTAATTTAGTTTCTGGAGTATGTTTTTTAACTATGCATTGTAAGTATTTTCCTTTATTACAAAAATAAATAAATAATGAAATCTAAAGGAAAAATCTAAAATTTAATTTACAATTATGCTGACTGAGATCATTTTATTTTAAAATCATTTTGAAACTGTAAAATTAATTTATAAAACATCAATTATTGTTGGAAATTTTCGAAACTTGGGCGAAACGTATGTATCAACTGATAGGGGAGAGTAGGGTATAATGGGGCATGTTTTACATTTCATACTGTAGAAAATGTAATTTATTTATAAAGTTACAAGATTTTTTATTTGACAGACTTTGAACTATTTTCTTGTAATAGATAAATTATGTAAGTTATAACTTATTTAATGAAAAACAAATAAGCTTTCTTTGTGATTTTTTTTTCATTAGATCCCGACTCCGGTGTCTAATGGAACTTGCTATGAATCGAATGGAATACACTATTTAAAGATAAATGTTTCATAAATAGGTAAATTCAAGAGTTAAATAAGCACATTATTAATTCAATGAACAAAATATTATTTTTAAAATTAATTTTTCTTTTTAATTTTGTAGAACTTACTAAAAGAAAATTGATTTAAGTCTTTATTGCCTTGTCATGCTTTTAATGAAACTTATGAATGGTAAAGTGGTATTAATTTTAACACATGTAAAATAATAAGGAACATTAAGTTTTTTGTACACAAAATGTATCATTTAACATAAATTTTAGATGAAATGTTTATATATATAATCACTTTGAAGGTCTCCCAATCTGACATATCCCACTGGTCTCCAAACCATTTTGAACTGCATTAAGGCTTGATATAAATTAACTATTTATCTCTAGCATAAAACGAATCTTGCAAATTATTAGCATTGATCAAAAGATTCGCCTCCATATGTAATATTGTTAAAAACAGAGTTAATACTTTATATGTAGTTTACTAAAAAACGCGTTCTAGCAATTTTATATTGTTAATTAGAAGCAAAAAAAAAAGCCCACATTTTCAAAGATGAAGTTACTTTGCCCAAATATTTAACATTATTGACCATATTAAACTAATTTTATCATTAATTTAAGAAAAAAGTTAAAAATTTCCAAACGTATCAAATATTATTTGAATTTGTTCCCCTAGCATATCTAACTCAGCTGTAATAACATATAAACAGCTCTGGAGAATACACGTGAAATTAGATTCAGTAAATTAGTTCTAATTAACTGTAGCTCTGTAATCAAGTTTTTGTAATTAGATTAAAATAACAGTTACATGTCATTTAGCTATTATTTTTGCACATTAAGAGAAAAGCTCTATTTTGATTCATTTAATATTATTTTTCAAAATAATAATTATATATTTTTAATAAGAATATTTATTACAGCAGTTTTCCAATTGATAAATAAATGCCTTTTACAATTTATTCTCATGAAGAAACTGAAAAACTTATTGAAAAATTCTACACGTATAAAGTATTACTAGCATTTGTCGACTAAGCATGTAATTTAATGTAATAATACATAAATATCTCTGGAGAATCCATGCGAAATTAGATAGAGTTCTGAATAATTCTACTTCTGTAATGAAACTGTTAGTAATTATATTAAAATTAGTTTCGCATGCTACGTAGCTATCACTTTTGCATATAAAGAGAGGAACTCTATTTTGATTCATCATAAACAGTCTTTGACTTGTGTATATTATAAAGCAAAAGCTTGTACATGAATAACACTGACGTCATATCGACGGTAGCAAATGTGCTTACCTCATCAATGAATTTTGCTTTTACTGCAATTTTTTAACTTCTAAACGTCGCACAATTTAAACTTATACATCGTCGAATAGGAATTTTTTTTTAATTATTAATTTGTTTGAAAACTGTATCTCAATTTACTAATTTTTTAATGGTTTTTAATATACTTTTCAAGCATGATATATATATATATCATGCATGATATATATATATATATATATATATATATATATATATATATAATTATAATATCTATGAATTTCA
Organism: Maratus michaelseni; assembly: GCA_963931845.1. NCBI lineage: Eukaryota > Metazoa > Arthropoda > Arachnida > Araneae > Salticidae > Maratus > Maratus michaelseni. Next base: position 193,001,629 of record OZ007600.1, read on the forward strand.
AAAACATATCAAGTTCTAATATCATTCTACTAAAATCTACTAAGAGATAATTAATGATATTGTGTAATCAGAATACCACATAGCTAATAATTAACTTGTGCAATCATAAAATTACCATAGCATGTGCTTCAATGGTAATTAGCCAAATTTACTCATACCTGAAGAACATTTTAAAAGAAAGAGAGAGAAAGGGGAAAAAAATTATAAATTGGAGTTGCTATTATGTAAACACAAATGGATTAATAAATTAATTATGAACATTATTCAGTGGAACAACTGACAACAAGAGAACCAATCAAGAATTGGATATGAAAAAACATATGTGGATGTACTCGTCAGCTTGGCTGCACCCACATGTGTTTTAAAAATAATTCAGTATTTCATAATTCTACTGGCATGATGCTAAGTACAGTAGAATCAGCCAAGTATACTGAATTATTACCAGACAACAATTGGAAAAATTTACAATTGGAAATATGTAAAATGTAAATAAAAAACCATTAAGAAATATATAATATATCATTTACAACGATTATCCTAAAATCTTTATAAATCACCACACTATATAACCACCAGATATCATTTTTGAAATAATATTGGAATTTTGAACCCTTAAATTGTAGAAAAAATGTTTTACTCACAAGAATGATACAGTATATATATATATCGCGTGCAGCCCGATTATAAAAGATTAATGCATTTACACTTAAAACAATATAAATAGTTCAACATTTGTGTCTGGATAACATTCCATAACGAACTTAAAACTTCCCCAATAAATAAATAAAATAACAAAATAATATAAATAAGACACGAATTAAACACTGTAAGTAGCGAAACTTTTGCCTATTTCTTCGGCTATTAACTCCTGACATGCGGCTAATACGAAAGTACGATTTTAATAAATTTCAAAATTTTATTTGAATCTGTTTTTGATATTTTTCATGTAAAAATGCTTTTATATGTTACTAATGGGCAATATAAAAAAATATATATTTAATGTAAAAAAAAAAAAAAAAAACTATTAGAGTTTCCAATATAAAATATGGTTTTCACCTATATTCTGTAACATGGGAAACGCGGGTTGAATCCCCCTCTAGTGATTAATAAAATTGAATATAAATACACTGCATCAAAAACAAAAGAGTTAAAATAGTCTCTCAGTTTTTCTATAAAATCGTATTATTTCCGACTCGTATCTGGGAAACACAAAAGCAATATAAAATTTTATGAAGTAAGGGTGTTATTATAGAAATTGAATGTAACGTAATGAGAAATATATTTAAATTTATTTGGCATATTTTGACACGAATGAAGCAAAGCCGTGTAACAGAATTCACGTATTATTGATTTTATTAGGGTAAACTACATAATGCTCAACTGCTAATCAATTTGAAAGATAATTTAGCAGATTGGACGATCACAATGCAGACATCTAACTATGTATATTATACCCGAGTTCAATTTAAGTTTTCAAACTGTTCAGTAGGCAATTGTAGGACAAAGCTTCTGATAATGGTCAGTAAACATTGTAGCGATATATTCTAGATTTGAGATTGGATTATTGGAAAGTCGTCTCAAATATGCGGCATAGAAACAGAAACTTGGTTAAAATTGAAATTAACAATAATTGCCAAAGTAAGAAACAGCAATATAAAACATAAAAATTATCAAACATAATCAATGTATCATGTGTAACCAATGTGCGTACACACCTTGGAATTTCCAAGAAATCTACCACCGCTATTTAAGTTTTAAAAAATTCTGTTTAATATTTAAATTGGCAGAATTCGCAATCGTCTCGTTTATTTACAGAAATTGTAATAATGGTGGTTAAAAATGCGAAACATTCTATTAAAAAATTGTAGTAAAACTGTACGCTCCCTTAAGCCTTTACTTTTTTTTTCAACGAATTTTGACCAATTCACGCCAAAAGTTGAATTTATCTTCCCGTATAGAGTGTCTGTTAGAGATGGGCGTTACTTTAACGTAACACGATAAATAATACTGTTACTGATTTGGAAATGTAACTGTGTGTAACATAATACGTTATTGAAAATTCCCTGTTACTTAAACAACATTTGACGTCATGCAGATATATATAAATATCTGTATCATCATCGTCGTCATCATCATTATCATCAATGGTTTTCAATCCACTGCTGGATTTAGGTCTCCAACAGATTTTTCCATTGTTTCTTGTCTAGTGCTTTAGCCATCCAAATAACACCGGTCACTTTTCTGATTTCGTCACTCCAACTTATTTGAGGTCGTCTTCTTGGTCGTTTTACATCTCTGGGATACCACTGTAGGGTGTTTGTGCTCCATTTATTGTCTTGTCTTCTTGCAATGTGCCCAGCCCATTTCCATTTTAGCCGTTTAATTCTCTCGATGATGTCAAAAACTTTCGTCTGACTTCTTATCCACGTTATTCTCTTTCGGTCTCTTCTGGTTATGCCTAGCATACATCTTTCCATACTTCGCTGTGTTGTTTGTAATCTTTGTACCATCCGTTTTGTTAGTGTCCAAGTTTCTGCTCCATAAGTTAGTGCAGGCAAAACACGTTGGTTTAACACCTTTCGTTTCAAACAAAGAGGCATGTTACTCTTCTGAATAATATTGTTCTTCCCAAAAGTACTCCATCCATTTCTTATTCTTCTATTGATTCCAATCATGATACTGTTATCCGATGATATTTCCTGTCTAAGATACACATAACTTTGCACTTCTTTAATCTCAGTGTTGTTGTAGACGATTTTCTTTTTTGATGCAAATGAATTGAATATCACCTTAATCTTTTCCAAATTTATTTTTAATCCCACATGCTAGCTCCTAATAAATATTTTAGCATATTTTTCAATTCTTCAGAACTATTACTGAAAATTAAAATGTCATCAGCAAACCGGAGATGGCTTAAATATCCCGAATTTATTCTAATGCCTTTGTTTTCCCAATCCAGCTTCTTCAAAATATTTTCTAAGACAGCAGTAAAAAGCTTAGACGAAATGGTGTCAAGTTGTCTTACTCCTCTTCCAAGTTTGATCTTCGCGTTTCCTTTGTCCAAATGGATGGTGGCTGTTGCTCTGTTGTAAATCTTCTTTATGATACAGATGCAAGGCTTGTCTAAAAAATGTCCTCCAGAGATTCAACTATTGCTGATGTGTAGACCGAATCAAATGCTTTTTCATAATCAATAAAGGCAAAGCAGAAAGGTAAATTATATTCTACGTTTTCCTATGAGTTCCCTTACTGTTTGAATATAAGCCATTGTGCTAAATCCACTTCGGAATCCTGCTTTTTCTGTAGATTGTGCTGAGTTCATAATTGATTCATGTCTTTTCGTTAAAACTTTGGTGAAGTTTGTATAAATCACTGACAGTAAGCTGATTAGACGGTAGTTTTTAATGTTTTCCTTCTTCCCTTTCTTGTAAAGTAACAGCATTATTCCAAGCTTCTAGTACATTCGATTTCTCGAGACATTTGGAAAACAGTAAGGATAGTGTTTTTGCAAATTTTTCTCCTGTTTCTTTGATAAGGTCAATTGTAATTCCATCTTCGCCAGGGCATTTACTTTTTTCCATGCATCTAATGGCTTGCACAACTTCATCTGTCATCACTGGGATTATCTCTTCAGTTTCTGTTATGTTTACTCGTGGATCGCGTAGGTTGATTTCCCTTTTATCTTCACATGTATATAGATAGTTATAAAATGTTTCGACATGTGTACTATTTAATTATTGATTTTGGTGATTGTTCCCTCTGCCCTCTTCAGTGTAAAAATACCTTTTCTTCCAGCACACAATTTGCGCTTAGCCAATTTACCGTATATACCGTATATACCATATTACCGTATATACCATATTACCGTATCCAAAAACTGTTCCAACATATCGAGGTATATGTTTCCAGTAAAGGTTTGTTCTGCGAACGTGAAGGGCCCGTAAATTGTTGACCTTGTTATTCCTAACCACGCATTTATTTTGGCTGTGTCTCGTTGCCACTCCTGTATCACACTTGGTTGTTCGTCTGCCCATATTCTACAACTATGGCTGTTCACATATCCACAAGTGTGAAATATAGCTTCATCACTGAACAAGACATTTTGTATCGAATTATCATTTTCCACAGTTTCTAGCAGGTCATAACACATAGCTTGTCTGGCTGCATAGTCCTCAGCTTCAAGCTTATGTACGACCTGGATGTCGCATGAACGTTTCTTAAACTTGTAACGTGGAGTTTTATACACACTGGTTTGAGGAATACTAAGCTCCCAGCTAAGTTCCCTGGTAGATGCAGAAGAGCTACGTGCGATTGCCTCCTGCACACTTTGTATTGTGTCTGGCGTTATTCTAGGCCTCCCTGGACGTTTCCCATCTGCAACACTACCACTACACTGGAATTTATTATCTAGGGTCTTTATAGCCAGCCTGCTGGCGCCGGTGTTCTAAATCTACGGGCGAAGACTGCCTTCACCTGTTCATACGTCATACCAGACAGACGCGACATTCGTTGCAGAAATAACAACGATTCCTTCTTCTTTCGTTAGTGTTCTGTCGTATTACCTGCAAGAAAAAAATATTCAGGAAGTATATCACTGAAATGTATAGTGACTTTAGATTCATCCTGTAAATTGCATGACAATCCAAGTATATTTACGTGATTTAAAGCACGGGCAGATAGACCAAAATCATAAGCACTTTTCAACTATGTTGGAAAGTGTTGTGTTAAAAAAGATATTTTTCTGTTTAAAAATAACTAAAATTTTAGCTTTTTGATATAAAAAATGTATAAAATTAATACTTTATATAAAATTAACAAGAATTCCCGGGATTGGGAATTGTGAACCGACTCGATATACACTGAAAACCGCTTTGTCAATGTCTGCCAAAAAAAAACCACTCCGTCACAGTTTGCGCAGTATAAAAAAGTTTTCATTTACAAATCATTAAATGTTCTGCATCGAAGTATTATCTTATCCAAAGTATAAACAAGCATCCTTCTTCCAGCTTTGTCTATTCAACTGTCAGGCCATCTTTAGAAATCATACACAAACCCCTATCCTTTGTATTCATCCTGATTAAGCCTATGAGCTCCGTGCATTGTAAATATGTCTGTCAACCAAGTTCAACAATTGTCTCATTCATCACCTATGCTGTCGCAGTGTTTGCTCTCAAATGCATGATCAAGGGTGGGAAGGAGACGACCTGTTGCTATGGTTACGAAATGATATCCGCCCGTTAACCGACTTAGCGAGATGAAAGAAAATCATCAAGAAGTAATTTAAATTAAGGAAATCAAATCTTCATCAGTTAAATAATTTCCATTTTTGGAAAATAATTATTCATATTAATGCATCATGCGATTTGCATATGAAAAGTATTCATCTTTTTTTTTTTCAGATTTAGCGATAAATAGGGGGATGTTTTTGGTTTAAATTTAAGAATTCTAGACACTACGGAAATAAAGCCATAGTAGAAATGATTTCATAAAAATCTTTTCTAGCCTTTTAAACTGAATATATTTACGGTTTTAATGAAGATAAATTTTAAATTTAAAAAAGAAATTAACACAGTAGATGTCAGGAAAATTATGTCCATAACTTTCCAAATTAAACCACAAATCTATTCAAACTGATGTTTAAAATGTTTATAGCCAGTATTTTATAAAAAGGGTAAAATGATTTAGATATTTATATACTGATGCTAAAACATAATTAAATCGAAAAAACTGGTTACAGTATTTAAAAATATCTACTACGAAGCAAGTTTTCCGAACAAAATCTAAGCAGATCAATAAAGTCATATGATCAAACATTTCTAATTTGCATTAAAAAAAAAAAACAATATTATATGTGATTTTGTACAAAAAACTACACATGCATATTTTACAATTTTTTATATACAGTGTATAATAGCATAACGAAATTTTATTAAACTTCAATAGGTTTTTCACTGCATTTTTTTACTTATAAAGTAAACATACTTTTTTTTTCAATGTTTGCCGTTATTTTACATTATGATTCAAATAACAATGCTGTGTGTAACTGCCCAAACTATGAGGTAAAATTACAATACTACTTTACTAAAGGTAAGAAGCATGTGAATTTTTACATTGCTAAACTGAGCGTAAAATCGACAGAGTGAAAAATGTCTAAGCCAAACATTTTTCACTCTTTTTACGCTCAGTTTAGCAATGTAAAAATTCACATATTTATTATTCATTCGTTTCGGGTGAATTTCACTCCTGAAAATTAATTGAAAAATTAATTGTAATTTATTTACTAAAGGTTATAAGAGCAAATTTTTGTTAGATAGTAAAACACAAGTCTAGCTTCAAATTACCAAACCCTCACCAAATTGTGAAGTAGAATGCAAAAACGAAGCTAGATTTATCTATTTGCACTTTTTCCCCCTGAACTTTCCAGAATTTTTCCTTTTTACTCATGCACATATTAGTATATGTTAGAGATGGGGCGGCTTGGGATGATCCTGGGTCCAAAACGAGCTCAGTTTCGATTTTTCTACTACTCTTCAAGCCCAGCCTCAAAGTAAATATATATATATATATATATATATATATATATATATATATATATATATATATTATTTCAGAAATTGAAACAAATTGGAAATTGTACGTCAAACGTGGCAAATGAGGTGCGTTCGCTCTATAACTAGTTTTATAAATATTCAGATCTTGGTGCAGTAGCTGTTGCACTCTTATGCAAAAATGCATGAATACAAAATTTATTTTATGTGCAAATTTATAGATATTAATTTTATTTCATGAAATTAAGTTTCAATAGACTTTTACAAACAATTAATTACATTTCTGTTACATTTAAATTATACTATGCGCAAATATCCAATGCAAGACAATGTAATAAAAACAAGTGGGTAAGTGTGATCGAAGATCGCTCAAAGGGTTTCGTTTAATATTCCTTTCAAAACACTTTATCCTTTCTTTAACCCTTTGAGGGGCAGTGGTATATATTATATACCACCTAATTTTAATCCGATTCAAACCAGAAACTTTTAATTAAATTTTACTTTTTTAACTTTGACGAGAAAACGTTGAAAAATTGCTTATTCTTATTTTAAACTAAATTCTTTCCTAAATTCCGGTGGGAATTCAACGTTACAGGAGCACAAGTGCTTGCCCCTGAAAGGACCAATAAATTCAAACAAATTTCATTTAGGAAAAAAAAAAAAAAAAAAAAAAAAAAGTCATGTTTTTTATAAAGTAAAAATTTACCGGTCTATTTTTTCTTTTTTTCGAATATCTAAACCATTCCGATAGCGGTCTAAGCCCGTATTATATTCTCTCACTGTAATATCTGTCATGCGGACTAAATGCGATATTTAAAAAAAAATAATTTCAAAATTAAACATGTTGTACACTTTCGAAATGTTAAAATATGCGAATATTTCCATAATCGGATTTTTATCATGATTCAAAATGTTTATCAAACTCATATATTTACTATTCTCTATTACTCATATTGATACACGCTTTGTATTATTCTGAAACATTTGAAAAATCCGTTAAACTTCCGATATGACGTCAGATTTTCTTTTTAATTCTCTAATGACGTGATATTAATCTGTTTTGTGCATATACACATACTCATACTCCTTGTATTATTGAGAAATCTTTCCGTTTTATGTTTTATTACCACTATGACGTCAATCAATTTTATTTCATATTAATCTTTTTTTCAATTGGTGAAACTTTTTATTTCATTTTTAACGTGGAAATCGTCTGATAGAAAAATAATTATTGTAGAAAGATTTTCATCGTTGATTTTTAATTTTTGGCATCGGCTTTAACGAAAAATGTTTGAATTTAATAGGAAAAGGCTGTTAGAATTTTGGTTTTTTTATCTCTATTTATTAAAATAATACGAATTTTTCAAATTTTAATATTTTCAGCTCTTCACAGCTGATATTCTGATTTAGACACAAAGTTTCAACTCTGTAAGTTACATAGTCTTCGAGAATGGCTCTGTGACAGACAGATAACGGAGCGGGAGCAATAGGGTTTCGTGAGATGAACGAAACCCTAAAAATCATCGATATTAATTCACCGAAAAAAAAAAACGAATTATATCGTCTGATATTATGATAGGATTAATTTCCGTAATAAAATAAGTACATTTTAAGCTGACAACATTTTATCTTTTGTTGACATTTACTGAAAATTTCAATAGGAAACTTAAGCCTAGCTTTGAAAATTTCACCGCTTGAATTCCATATTTAGACTCCTTTTCCATTTAATATCTATTTCTCTGGAAACACCTATCCAACAAACTGTCGGTAGCTTTTAGGATTGCTATAATTAAACAATTTTAGTATAAAAATTCGGTTTTTAAATTCACTAAAACAGAAATAATAGGACTCCATCTCCATTATGTAGGACAGGATTTAATAGAATGAAGAAAACTTTTATTAATATCGTTTTAAGTTTTGATTTGATTTTCATAAAAATTGAAATGGCGCGACAAAATTCTGCAACGATTATATAAATTAAATTTCAAATCATTCGGTTGGGTAGTTTTTGCGCTGTTATATGAGGACAGACAGATAGACGGACGAACCAGATGACGACAATAGGTGCTACTTATTTATATAATTACGAACGCATCTAAAAAATGATTGGATGATAGTTTTTAGGAAATTAAAAAATATATTACCTATCAGAAAAGATAAAAACACATCGAAAACTGTCCCTTTTCATTAGTTTTATTCAAATTTTCATATTTTTCGATAGCTTATAAATATTTTGTGTAATGGCAGCATTTGAGACATTTCTTAGACTATCTACGATCTTATCAAAATTCCCCACTGTTGCCATACCGAGCAGACTAATATCCTCCATGGGCTCCGTTCCATAATTTTGATGTATGGAGCTTATACATGCTTGAGATCTTGCATGAAGACGTAACAAGATCTAGGCAAGAGACACGTGATGCAGCTATGCAATAAAATATTCACCAATGAGTGCGCCTTCATGCATAAGTCACGAAGATGGTATGTTTGTTTTTCAAGAAACGAGGCCTCTGCTTGTTTATCAATGATGTAAAAGGAAACATCAACTATAGAGCACTGGGGTTAATATGTAAATAGCTGTATGAAGGTATTAACAAATGTTTTTTGATATACATCCTGTTAAGGCACATTCCTCGTGGTTCGAATCGAAATTGTAAACATAAAATGTGGTATAATATTTTGTTGTTTTTGTTATAAATTGAGAGGTTGTAGACAGTAAAAGAAATAAAAGCCATAGTAAAAATGATTTCATGAAAATCTTTTCTACTATGGCTTCTTGTCCTTTAAACTTAATGTATTTACGATTTCAAAAGAGAAAAGTTATAAAGCAAAATAAAAAAAAGCAATTTCGGCAGAAATCAGTAAAATTACATCCATAATATTTCATAATATAGCACAAAACTGTTCCAACAGTTTTAAAATTTTATGCCAAATATATTTTTTAGAATACAAAATATTTCAGAGGTGCTAAAACATAATTAAATCGAAAAAAAATTCATAGTATTTAAAAATATCCATTATGAAGCCTATTTTTGAAATAAATTCTATACAGATCAATAAAGTCATATGATCCAACACTTACAACTTGAATAAACAAACAAACTTTTATTTAATTTCATACAAAAAACTACCCGTGCACATTTTTATTTTTAACTCTGTATATAATAGAATAACAAAATTTATTAAACATAAACAAGTTTTTCATTTAATTTTTTCTCAATACTTATGCTTTATTTTGCATTATTATCCAAATAACAATGCTCTGCCCAAATAATGAGGTAAAAGTACAATGATTAACTAAAAGTTACATGAGCAAATTTTAGATAGCCAATAAACAATAATTTGAAGAAAAATGTCAATTTGAAACTAGATTTATCTTTGTTAGCTCACAGGCTATCAAAACCTGAGAGCTAATGTGCCCACCCGTTCTGTATGTATGTATGTATGTATGTACGTATGTACGTAACGCGATAACTCCTGATAGAAACATCCGTTTTTTTTCAAATTTTGTTTATAGGTTCATTATGATAAGGCGCTTCCCTGATTAGTTTTGGGGTTTCATTGGTTAAGTATAAAGGGGGGAACGGGGGGCTAATCCCCCCCTTAATTTAGATAAATGGGTTTTCATGCAAAAACATCCTATTTGCTTCAAATTTTGTATATAGGCTCATTGTGATAAGGCGCTTCCCTGGTTAGTTTTGGGGGTTCGCTGGTTAAGTACAAAGGGGGAACAGGGGGGGGGGGTTAATCCAACCTTAATTTATTATCGATTTCTTTATTTTTCGAGGGCATTATTCTTTGAAATAAGAGTATAATATACAATTAATGTGAATAGCCTGTGAGCTCAATGCCATCAGTTTAACTGGGCACTTTTCTTTTTTTTATTTTATTTTTTACCTGAATTTTGAGAATTTTTCATTTTTACGCATGCCTATCTTAGTACATATTTCATGTATCAAAAAACATATTTCTAATGTATCGTAAGGGAAAATATCAAATTAAAATTGAATAATATTTTTTATAATATTGAAAGAAATATTAACTATCAGAAAAGATAAAAAAAAAAAAAAAAACATTAAGAACTGTCCTCTTTCATTTGTTTTATTCAAATTTTTACATTCTTCGATAGCTTATAAATATTTTGTGTAATGGTAGCATTTGAGACATTTCCTAGACTATCTTACGATCTTATCAAAATTCCCCACTGTTGCCATACCGAGCAGACTAATATCCTCTGTGGGCTCCGTTCCATCATTTTGATGTATGGAGCTTATACATGCTTGAGATCTTGCATGAAGGAGTAACAAGATCTGGGCAAGAGACACGTGATGCAGCTATGCAATAAAATATTTACCAATGAGTGCGCCTTCATGCATAAGTCACGAAGAAGGTATGTTTGTTTTTCCAGAAACGAGGCTTCTGCTTGTTTATCAATGACGTAAAAGGAAACATCAACTATACAGCGCTGGGGCTAATATGTAAATAGCTCTATTTAGGTATATAAAAAAATTCTTTTTTGAGATATATCCTGTTAAGGCGTATTCCTCGTGGTTTGAATGAAAATTGTGAAGCAAAATTGTCGTATAATATTTGGTTTTTGTGAAAAGCAAAACATAAAACATAAACTAGTACTATACGGTGAAGATTTTTCAAACATAAAGTTAAAGTATCTCACTATGTTTTAATAGCCAATTTGGGCAAATATCACAATTTAATTTTATTGTTTTAGTTGATACTTACTAATTAGCGTTACTTATTAAGTAACGATTCAAAACTGTTCTTGCTTACTTCTTACAATCATCAGAAAGTGTAGTTATAACTGGTTTTTTTCTTCTCATTTCTCAAACCGGAAGTGCGTATTTAACTAACCGGAAGACTGTTTAAGGTACTCAAGTAAGAAAACAGATTTTAATAACAAAAATGAATAAAAGGACAACTTAAACATCTGTAGCATTATAAGAACTTGAGGTGAATATTTTCGATTGATTATCAGAAATAAAAACTTTAAATGCATTTTCAGAAAAACACGATTTTTACGAACAGTCAGTTATGAGAAATGTTCTAGCTCCAAAAAATATGATTATATTTATATAAAACTGATTGGTCAAAATGTATGTGATGTTGTGGTTGTAATGAATTATCGGTTTAAAGTGGTTCTGAAATTCCCTGCTCAACAAACTTTGACACATTTTCTGACTCATTTTTAAACGTAATGGCATATAATTTTCAGGCCTGACTATTGAAGCGATTTGGAATCGAATAGCGTTTTCCATTTTTTGATAAATAAATTATTTATCGAATTATAAGCGATTCTTGCCACGTGACGACTCGCTTTTCTCCTTTCTGGTGCTGGCACGTTGGGAATTTGGTTCAAAACGCCGACTTTGACAGTATTTTCTAAAAGATCTTATTCATTTACAGAAAAATGGAAAATGTCTTTCGATTACGTAGTTTTTGAATAAGAACACCTGCCAATTTTACGCGTTTCCAAACAAAAATGAATTGAGAAATGTGTCAGTGTGTGCTTTTTTGGATTTGAGAACAGCCATAAGTATCTGATAATTTCCTGGAAAGATATACAGAGCTATTTTCACAAATTAACATTCAGAAAATATATGTGAAATAATCAAAGGGAAAAAATTTGAATGGGTATATTTATGGAAGTTTTCATTTTATGGCTTTGATTGTTGTTCATTACATTTTAAGTATCCCAAATAGCACATTTATTGAAAAACCTAGAGTAAACTATCATAATTTGTGTTGTGAAAACATTTTTATTAAATATCAAATATTATTTAATTTTTCCTTAAAATTATAAAAATTGAATAGAAAATGCATCAAAATAATATATTTAACAAATGAAGTCGTCTTTTTATATACTAATTTATTTGAAACAATCACTATTATACTCATTTTTCTTTTATTAAAAAATAATGGGAACAAAACATAATGGAGTATACTTTAAATAATTATTAATACTAACCCCCCTTCTTTCTTTGTTTTACTTTCTCCTACTTCATAATGACAAGTGAATGGATTATAAATTAATATTCACTTTTATCTTTATTATTTTTGCTTCATATTTTATAGCTATTTTTTTTACCATGTTTTCTTATAAAATATAATGCACATCCTTTATGTAGCTTTCATTATACAAAAAGTAAGAAGCTGCCAATTAAAGCCGTTTGGAAGGAAGCAATTCCGGAAAATTTCGTTATATTCTCAACGATCATGACTCCTTGATCCTAAACCCCTCCTCCCCGTACAAATGTTGATTTACATACTAGGAACGTTCAAAAAGTAAGTTACACTCGAACAATGTAGGTCAAATAACACTTTATTGAGAAATACGCTACAATATAATATGATACACATACACCACACTATTTCTCTACATAATCTTCCAGTCTTTGCAGATATTTGTCAGAATGTTGCACTAATTGTTCGATAATGTCCTGAGGATAGAAAACCGTTCCTTGATCATGGAGCCAGCGTAGAACAGCTGTCTGAATGTACCTGGTCATCGTTGGAAAATTGTCTTCCACCCAAATGCTCTTAAACCGTTTAATAGAGCTTGCCGAACTCGTAACAGTCGCAGGGCGCCAGCTCGGGACTGTGCGGTGGATGCTGCCAGATCCCCCATCCAAAACTTCGAAGGAAACTCTGTGTTTAACGTGCCTTGTGAGGTCTTGCATTATCGTGCAAAACCCCAATGCCTTTGCTTAACTTTCCACGTCTCCGTACTCGTAAAACGTTTTTCCCAGAAAAACCGTACTGTTCTGCGTATTTCAACGTTGGAGTAAGTTTCTTGTTGACACGCCATTTTTTTCGCGTACTAAGCAGCAACGATTTTCACTATTCGAATAAAATTGCTACCGTTGGAAGCCGTGGAACTCAATTATCGTCTGCGAAAGCTTCGCTCTTGTTTCGCAATACTGCCATCTGTATCGGAATATGTGTAACTTACTTTTTCAACCTTCACTGTGTATATGGTTTTTGTCATGCGATAGTACTCGTATTTATCAACCGATTTGGATGTGACTGAGCATGTGTACATTACTTGACCGAGTTCTTTTGCCAGCTTCATCAGCCATCTCGTTTCAAAATGGCGGCCACTTAAATATTTCAAATTTAAAAAAAATTTCCCAAAAATTAAAAATCCGAAAGGTTTTTATTCTTAAGTGTTTGGTCTTGATACAAAGATTACGGAGCATTTTTTGTTTTGCATCTATCTTAAAAAATAGCTGAGGTACAGCCATTTGAAATTCTAGGGTAGCTGATTTTTCCATAATCATGTTTCATTTATGAGCTTTAGAAAATATATACCCAACTTGGTTATATATGATTAATTTGGAGAAATTAACATTTAAATTCAGTATTGGCAAAAACTGGGATTGGATCTTCTATAATCGGGTTCCACGCATTTTAGCTTCGAGTAATTGAGTAAAAATAGTTAAAATTTTAAAAACAAGGAATAGAGAACCCACATTTTCCTCCTGGTAGAAGCCAGAAGGACTTTTACTTTTGTGTTTCCAGATATGTTTTTTAATTTGTTGTCTTTACTTATTTCATTATTTGAATTACATACATGTTTGGGTAATATTTTTGTGTCAGCGTCGAATATTCATACGACAATATGTTTAGTAAGTTAAGTATGTTAAGTATATGCGCCAGTATACTGTGTAAAAGTATCTAAAAAGATACTTAAAAATATATGAAAAATGTATTCCGTAAATCAAGTTTTATTGCGAAGAAAAAGCAATATTTACTTTTGTTCGAGCTAAATATCAAAACAATTTGTAAATCTGTGTGCGCACAGTAATTTTACGCGATATTTATTAAATATATTGAAACAACTAAATGAAATCATTTGCTTATTATATAAAGTAAATGTAATAGTTTACAAGGCCAAATATTTCCAGGGCAATTACTCTTCAAATTGCTACCTTTTCTTGAAGTTATCTTTGAATATATTTGGTCTTTTTCCCACAGAGTAAAGAGAAAGTATAGAGAGACAGTAAACCGTAAAAACGACTTGCAATATGAAGCCGGTTATCGCTCAAATCATTAGGCCCAAGTAAGCCAAGCATGTGGAACAAGGGCTGACTTCATTTGACAGAGAGAAGCTGCTCGTGGAACAATGACTGGATTCATTGGACGGTGAAAGGTTTTCAAAGTCGCCGGTTGTTTGGGCCGACTTTAGGGTTGCAATATTAAAGTCACGCCAAACGTAAACATTTCACCTCTATTTTCCTCTTTACTTTGTGTTTTGTTTTTCAACCTTTATTAATCCCAACCAGTATTGCCAGCCTGCTATATTATTTTTATTCAGATTACTTGATTGCCACCACTTTTTTGGAATAGTATAATTCGCATTTTTTTCTCCTTACTTAATATGTCATGAAGTATGGCAAATATTACTATTTCAAAAAACTGGTGGAAATTAGTTAATTTGAATAAAACAAGAACGAAAAATCATGCGTCAAGCATAGATTATGTAACACTTTCCAACGCTTGTAAAAGAATTTTACAAATCATTACCGTTTAATAAGCTGAAAGATAACATCTAACAAAGTAAACAATTTGGAAAACGCTTAACATATTTAAAAACGTAATTTCAGGAATTTCCAACACATATCTCCAACATATACAATATTCGGAAAAATATCCGAATACTTTTATTCAGCCCTGTATATGATCTATAGATTTGTATATATACTACATAGGATGCTAAATTTTAGTTTAGTTAGGAAACGCGTAGCACAGTTTAAAATTGTCCTTCTGGAGTTTCTGTCAATAAACGGAAATGTGTTCGCGAACTTTTGTGCTGCCCTGTATAGGATCTACAGAATTTATCCACACCAAGTAATAGACAAAAAGTGAGTTCAATTTAAAATCGCGTTCAGCAACTTAAAACGCACTTTCAGGAATTATTGTTAACAGACAGTAGAGAATTCATTTGTGTGTCCCTGTAAATGAACGATGACTGCTATACACACAAAATTCTGTAGTAAGCCTCTTGTAATGCACTTTAGTGATAAATATAAATTTCAATGCGTTTAAAATAGTGAAACATTATTTAATTAAACCACAGACGATTTTGCTTTATAGACGTAATGTAACGGAATTCTTTTGACTGTCCCTGTAAAGTAACTATAAGCGCTATGCACACCCTATTCCATATTAAGCTTCTTGTAATGCACCTTCGTGATATATATCAATTACAATGTGTTTGAAATTGTGTAACATCATTAAAATAAACCGCAAATGATTTTTCCCCATAGACCGCAATGTAACGGAATTCTTTTGAGTGTCCCTTTAAAAAAAACTGTAAGTGCTACACACTTCAGTTGAAATAGGGAACATGCTATAGATAACGACAATAACAAATAAAAATTGCAGGGCAATCCGAGAATATTTACGGGAGTTAGAGCACGGACAGACGGCCAGGCAAACCGAAGTCATAAACACATTTCAACTAGGTTGGAAAGTGTTAAAAAAGGTAGCGGAATGGCGCCACTGTTTCTAACAAACAAATAACTAACGGGAGAAAAACAACATTGTATTACAAAAGAATAAATCCCTTTTGATTTGATTTGCAGCATCATTGCTATGCAGCGACAAAATATGTAAACGTAAAATATGCATACGTAAATGTATATTTACGTAAAGGTATCATAAAACCTAGCATTTTCTTTTCAAAATATAACACACCAAATACTTTCCAAAGATTTTAAATGTGATTTAAACTTCCTTTTCTCACGACCTTTTTCGAAGTATCATCTTGTTATGTTCAATTCCAGTGGCATGCCCTGTAAAAACCAAACATGGCATGTCTGCTTAAGCAAGAGTGATATCTCTTTTGTATTCAACTTAATCACTGAGGTACTGTTTGTGCTGATCAGTGTCCTAGAGAGAATAGAGCATGTCGTTGCTATGGTTACGATAGATATCATCTTTATGTATTTTGGTATTTTCAGCTTTACGCTAGTTCAGCAGATTTGAAATTTTCTGTGAGGCAATTATGCAGTTTTATTTTTATTTATATCTTAAAATAGAATAATTATGGGATATTTTATAAATATTTTAAAGACTTATATATCGCAGATTGCTGTAAAATTTTGGAGGTCTGTGACTTATGAGTTTTTCAACATGATGTAAAGCAATAATTTTTGCTAAATTGTATTACAAATATTTTTGAGAAGCTTAATAATTGTTTGGTTTAAAAACGCTCCAATCCGAATCCGAATAAAAACGCATTCAATAAGCTTTGGCTATTTAATTTTTAACACTTTCCAACATAGTTGAAAAGTGTTTATGAATTCGGTTTGTCTTTCTGCTGTCTGTCCGTGCTCTAACTCACGTAAATATACTCAGATTGCCATGTCATATATACCTGGTGTCCGAAATTGAATTGACTGATTTTAAAATTCAATAATTTCCAAACGGTGACAAATATTTGCCGAAACGTCAGTGAAGGCTTACTGTGGAGACGCGAAAAGGTTTTCGCTTCTGTCTGTCTGTCTGTCTATCGGTCTGTCTGTTCCGCGATAATTGCCATAAAAAACGTTCGATTAGGTTGAGTTTTGGTGAGTATTTTGGCGAGGTACCCGGAATTAGCTGTATAGTTTTTAGTTACATTTGGTTCATTCGTTCGAAAAATATACAACATTTATTTTTAGGTCATAATGCCTTTCAAAGGGAAGTCAGACGATTTTTTTTTTTTTTTTTAACACTCACTGAAAAGAAAATGTCGCATTGGGATAATTGTAAATGCTAAATTATGGATTCTAAATTTACGAAATGGAGATCTTAATTTAATTCTATCGCTTTGAAAATTTGCCAATATATTTATTAGAATATCGAAATTAATTACATAAATTATTGGGAAAGTTTATGCATTAATTTGAAATATATAAAACATTTTAATTTCTCATTTTTTACAAAAATTTCCAATGCACTATTTTTTTCTCGCTTTCATTATTTTTCAAAGAATATCAACAAAGGAAAATTCAAGTGAATCACATTATTTTGACACGAAATTTTATTAAAAATAGCTAATTTTCGGGTTATATAAGTTTTTAATATGCTTTTTTTAATGAAATAAATGAGAATTTATTTAAACTACTAAAAAATGATGACCAAATCGGTTTTCCAAACGAAATAATAAAAACGTTGAATGCGTAAATTGAATATAGGTCACATAAGAGGAATTTACATTTGTATACGAATATTTTATACACGAAATTTTATTCAATTTCAGCAACATATGATAGGGGGTCGGAGCCCCCTGAAGTAATGTATTGTTATTCTGAAAAAAAAATACAGTAATAAGTAGTTTATTCTATCATTGCATAACATATTGTTTAATGCGATACTTTTAAAAATTCCGGAACTTTCGATAAATTTTATATTCTTATAAATGTATAAATAACTGAAAAAGATTGAATTTTAGGGTATCAAATATTATGCCGATAATGTTAAAAATGAGTGAGATTAATGAACATTGAGTTGTAGACCTGACGTTGAGGCCTCTGATCTCTAGATTTACTAGTAAAAAAATTCTTGCAGGATAGTAATATAAGATGTCAAGATTTTTTTTTTACTGCGATTCCTGATTTTAATTCGAATTACCAGCAATACGAGCGATAGGAGTGCAATCCAGGCCAAAACCAAAATCACCCAGAATTGCTGCGAAGAAACGAGGTTCAATACATGGAGTCGGTATCATTCGCTAATACAATCTTTTTCTTAGGGGCCGACTTATCTATGCTTGATGCAAGATTTTACTTTTTTGTTTAAATTTAAAATTAAAATTTATAATTTAAAAGTAAAAATTCCCAGTTCTGTGGTGAAAAAATATGCAGGCTTGTGTTTGTACAATTATCCCTCAAATCTAGAGCTTCTCTATTTTCTCCCGAAAATATGCAGCATTTCAAAAGCACTTTCCACATATTTTAAATGTAATTTAAACATCCCCCTTTTTGTCTGCGGTTTGTTTCGAAATATCATCCTGTTAGGTTAAATTCCATTTACACGCTGTCAATCAAATAAAAAAATAATATCATTTTTGCTTATGCTGCTGCCAGATCTCTTTTGTATTCAACTTAATCACTGTGGTACTGTTTATGCTGATCAGTGTTCAGAAGAGAATAGAGCATGTCGTTGCCATGGTTACGACAGACATCTTATGTATTTATGTAACTTAGTTGCAACTCTATGTTAGCTCGGCAATTTTGAAATTTCTTGCGAGGCAATTATTTTTTCATTTAAATTTTTATTTACGTCATAAAATAGAATAATTATGAGGCAGTGTTTTATAAATATTTAAAAGGTTTACAAATTGAAGATAAAAACAAAATTTTGAAATTTTTTATGTTATAAGTTTAATTAATATGATGTAAAGTACCGTTTCTTATCAGACTGTTTTTTAAAAATGTTTGAAATTTTAATGAAATAGACTTTTAATGCATTAAAGGTTATTTTCTTTTAATCGGAGAATGTGATCTAACTTATATAAGTATCCAATACTATTCAATAGTCATTAGCAATGAGTGTAATTTTACAGATAGAGAATTATTTTGTGGAGTGAAAGTATCTTTCGATGATTTTAGGTATGCAAACAAAGTCTAATTTCATTCGTTATTTCTTCGGTATTTTATAAATCAATTGACTTTTAGTCAGTTCATACGCTTAAACATGCGCTTTCCCCTAATATATATATATATATATATATATATATATATATATATTATTATTATTTAACTAATTGATATCATCTTTAGATAGTATTTGGTTTTATTTTTAAATACTAATTTTATTCCACTGCTATTTTCATTCATCGTATATTCACTTTTTGCCCTCATAGATGGCAGCACCATGGTTTGTGCTGCTTTACAATAATATTCATATTATTCTAAAACCTATTTTGGCAACATGGTAAATCATTTTCTAAAACTAATTTTGGCATCATGTAAAGATTTTTTGCAATTCATTCCCTCTGTCTCGTTATGCTTATTTATCTGTTTCATGAAGTGCACCAATATCTTTTTCAATCCAAATGGATTTCGTACTTTATGACTCTATTTCAAGTTTTAATCAGTTCATTATGGGTTAAGATTTCTTTCCTTCTTAATATTGTATTTATTTTTTATCTTTAAGGTTTTTTTCATAGGTTTTATTAATTCTTTATGAGTAGGTAGTCCCAAAATCATATTCTTTAGCAATGTTATGGCTAATATGATGATGAAACCACTCATTTTATTTGTCGTATTTAGGCATTTGGGACTTGATAATTCTGTCTAAATTCCACAAATTTCCTTTCATTCATTCAATTTCATTCATTCAAATTTTAATTTAATTTCTTCTTCTTTTAAATAAGTTTCTGGTATCTATATTCAGTGTGTTGGGGAATACTTTCGTTGTCAACTAATTATTACATACTAAATCATAATTATTTTCAGTTGGTGTTATGGTAATGTTTCATTTTGGTTATATATATGTATATATATATATATATATATATATATATATATATATATATATATATATATATATATATATATATATATATATATATATATATATATATATATACTTGGCGATACATCTCGGTCGCTTGACGATTATTGACGATTAATCCTCGGAAGCTAATGTAATAAGGAAGTACCGATTTTTAAGGATATCCAATTACTTAATAAATATTTTTATTAATATCTTTTTAACACTTTCCAACCTAGTTGAAAATATTTATGACTTCGGTTTGTCTGCCGTCTGGCCGTGCTCTAACCCGCGTAAATATACTCGTATTGCCCTGAAATTTTTGTATGTTATTGTCGTTTACTGTAGCATGATCCCTATTCAATATAAAATGTGTAGCACTTATAGTTTTTTTACAGGGACAGACAAAAGTATTAAGTAGTATTCCTTAACATTACAGTCAATGGGAAATAATCGTTTCAGGTGCATTTTGATGATGCTACGAAACCATTTGAAACATGATGAAATTGATATATAATTATGAAGCGCATTAAAACATGCATTATGTGGAATATGGGGTGTAAAGCATGTTTATTCATTTACAGGGTCAGACAAAAGAATTCTGTTACACATTGTTCTACGAGGAAAAATCGTTTACAGTGTAATTTAATGATGTTTCACTATTTCAAACTTAATAAAAAATATATGCATTACTGCGGTGCACTATAAATTGCTCGCATTAAAAGTATGGTGTGCATTGCATTTATCATTCATTTACAGGGACACACAAAAGATATAGGTTACAGTATAGGTGCGATAATTACAGTCTATGTGTGATAAGTGCGTTTTTAACTTTGGTTTGCGTTTCTAAGTTTAACTAAATTTTTTCATAGTACGTGGTGTGTATAAATTCGGTTGATCATATACAGGGCTACACAAGGGAATTCGTAACCATTACTGACTATGTGAGTGAATTGCTTAAGGGTATTTTTTAGATGTGTTCCGCATTTTCCTGCATCCCTATCCCTATCCCTGTACTATATTTAGTAGACTAACAGAAGTTTTTGGAATATAAATAAATTCATATACGCAAAGAACAAGATACGTTGTCTTTTACGGTCGGTAATTGCTGGAAGTGAGTTTTAAGTTTCCTTATGCTTTTTTTACCTGAATGAGTTTTTTATCTTTTAGCTTAATATGTAGTGTGTACAAACGACTTCGGATAATATACAGGGCTGCACAAAATATTTCGAGTGCATTTTCATCGATTGGCGAAAATTTCTAAATGTGAATTTTCTAACTGAACTAAATATTATCATGCTAAGTAGTATATATCCAAATCTATAGATGATATACAGGGCTGTACAAAATAATTCGACTACTTTTTTGACAATGGAAAGTAATTTCAAAAACTGTATTTTTCAATGTGTTATATGTTTTCTAAATTGTTTACTTACGTATCTTCTTTCAGCTTATTTATCGGTGAAGTTTCGATACAGTTTTCTGAATGTGTTGGAAAGTGTTTCATCATCTATGCTGGACGCATGATTTTTCGTTCTTGTTAAGTTTTGATTTGATTTTCATAAAATTTGAAATGACTCGACAAAATTCTACAAAGAGTATATCTATTAAATTTCAAATCATTCAGTTGGGCAGTTTTTGCACTGTTATATGCGGACAGACGGACGGACGATTGAGAGGACGACTATATGTACTACGTATTTATATAATTCGAACTCACCTAAAAAAGAACATCGTGGCCCCACAGGAATGTTAGTGATTTCAGTTTGGCGTTGAATGTGTAAAAATAACTAAAATTTGATATTTTTTCATATTAAAAATGTATAAAAGGAATATTCTGTGTAAAATTAACAAACATTGCCGCGATTGGGAAATGTGAATCGACTCAATAATCATTGAAAACCTCTTTGTCAATGTTTGACAATAAAAACCACTTCGTCACAGTCTGCGGTTGTCAACGTGTTAAAAATTGTATTATTTCTATCTTACTGGGTACATAGAAAAATTCCTTTATCTTCACAATAACTTTACTTAATATTAATTAAACTCATAACATAAACAATTTCAAAATTTTATTTTAATATTCAATTCGTAAGACTTCCAAATATTTACAAAATACTGTTTCATAATTATTCTATTTTATGATAAAAATAAAAACAAAACTGCCAAAATAACTGCCTCATAGGGAATTTCAAAATTGCCGAGCTAACGTTATAAGCAGCAACTAAGTTACACAAACTCATAAGAGATGTATATCGTAACCTTGGCAACGACATGCTCTATTCTCCTCGAGACACTGATCAGTACAAACAGTACCACAATGATCAAGCAGAGTACAAAGGAGACATCACTGCAGCTTAAGCAGAAGAAATATGTAACGTTTTATTTTTTTCTTCTTATTTGACAGCGTGCCAATGGAATGTAACCTAACAGGATGGTACTTTGGAGCAAACCATGAAATAAATAATAAAAAAGAAAACTGTCCAGTTAAACTGAGGGCATTGAGCTCACAGGCTATTCACACTAATTGTATATTATACTTTTATTTCAAAGAATTTGAAAAAAGTCCCTCGAAAAATAAAGAAATCGACAATATATTAAGGGGGATCATCCCCCCGTTTCCCCCCCCCCTTTATGCTTAACCAATGAACCCCGCAAACTAAACAGGGAAGAATCTTACTAGAATGAACCTATATACGAAATTTTAAGAAAATCGGATAATTCTGCTTGAAAAACCCATTTATCTAAATTAAGGGGGGATTAGCCCCCGTTCCCCCCTTTAAACTTAACCAATGAACCCCCAAAACTAACCAGGGATGAATCTTATTAGAATGAACCTATATACAAATTTTTAAAAAAATCGGATAATTCTACATGAAAAACCCATTTATCTAAATTAAGGGGGGGATTAGCCCCCCATTCCCCCCTTTATACTTAACCAAAGAACCCCCAAAACTAATCAGGGAAGCGTGTTATCACAATGAACCTAAAAACAAAATTTGAAGCAAAACGGTTATTTCTATCAAGAGTTATCATGTTACGTACATACATACATACGTACATACAGAACGGGCGGGCACATTACCTCTCAGGCTTTGATAGCCTGTGAGCTAAAAAACAACTGGGATATTAAAATAACGTTTAAAATATGCGAAAAGGTGCTTTTAAATATGCTACATGTTTTCGGGAAAAATAGCTACGCTCTAGATTTGATGGTAAATGTACAAACACACAAGTGCTTGTATATTTTTTCACCCCAGAGCTACTATGGTGCAAGTTAAAAAAACAGCACATGTTAACAAATATGTATTTTTGGCACCAGAGAATTATTTATCGTGTTAAAGTTGCAGCCCTTACCAAAATTAAACAAAAAATATCTGCAGAGTCATTTCAAATTTTACGAAAATCGAATCAAAATTTAAAAAGATATTAATAAAACTATTTATTAAGCATTTTGAATTTTTTAAAAATCGGTACTTCCGTATTATAGTAGCATCCAAGGATTAATCGTCAAGCGGCCGAGATGCATCACCAAAAGTTAGTTGACATATACGACGTTATAGTCATGTATGACGTATATGACATTTTAAAACCTCTATGACCAAGTTATAGCCACATTCTTCATTCTATTAAATCCTATCATACGATTAATTCAATGATATCCCATGATAGGTAATGATTCTAGGTTGTTATGGTTATTACGTCCTATTTAAGATGGAGTCCTATTATTTCCGTATTACTGAATTTAAAAACCAAATTTGTATACTAAAATTGTTTAACTATTTCAATTCTATAATCTACCAACAGTTTTTTGGATAGATGTTTCCGGAGAAATAGATATTAAATGGAAAAAGAGTCTAAATATGGAATTCAAATTCTGAAATTTTCAAATCTAGGCTTAAGTTTCCCATTGGAATTTTCCGTAAATGTCAATAAAAGAAAAAAATGTTGCCAACTTAAAATGTACTTATTTTATTACGAAAGTCAATCATATTATAATAACAGACGGTATAATTCATTTCACTGAAACTAGTTATAGTACGAGCGCACCTCATTTGTCACGTTTGACGTACAATTCCCAACTTTTTTATATAAATGCTGATAAGTTATAGATAGCCCCGTTTCATATCAATAAATTGTCTTCAACAAAAATGTTCATGGCACACATATTCGTGCAGTATGGCGATATAGAAACATAGGATTATTTTGTGTGGGGAAATATTTTCAAATAATTTCGGGTATATATATGATGTCCGATTTCATTTATAATAGAAGCGTCGGAAACTTCACTACTGTCTATTTGTTATAATAAAATTTCGTTACAATGAATTTTCTTTTTCCTTTAAATTTTACGTCAGTTGGTTAAATACAGATTGCTTCTCCGTCAAATATTAAATACTAGCTCTTTCGTGCTACTAGTTGCCTATTTTAAATTAAATGCAGGCCACTAGTAGCCTATTTAAAATTAAATGCAGGCAACTAGTTGCTTATTTTGAAACAGATGCTGGCCACTGTTGTACAGTTAAGGTTTTCGTCTTGTACATATTGGGAAGGAAGTTTTTTGAAGTGTGATTACTAAAAATTTCGTTGCAGTGGATTTTGTTCAAATAAACTTCGATGTAATAGACTTCGACTGTAATTATTTATTTTCAGCATATGTATTTACTTATTTCAGTCTATTTATATTATAAAACAAAAACATGTAGGTGAGTATAACGCTGACGACAATGACCCGGAAAATCGATTTCATTTTTATTTCAAAATTATTAACTTCTGAACATCACACAATTTCAATGTTTACACCATCGATTAGAAAAAAAAATGCACTTTTAGATGAAATCTGTTAGAAAACAAATCTTTATCTCAATTTACTGATGTTTTTATGGTTTTTAAAATAACTGTCATGCATGTTATTTATTTATTTATTTTTTTTTTTTAATGCACCTCTATCGAGTGAAGCACGATTTCGGAATATTAAATTAAAACGATATAAATAGTTCAGAATTATTTCTTTTCGTCTAGTATTTCAAACCGAAATTAGCACTTCATCAATAAATAAACAAATAAAATAATATAAATAAAACAGATATTTAACAGATATTTAATCGGGCTACGTGCTTAAACATTGAATAATCAGAAGAATAAAAGCTGCTGTAATTAGCGATGTTTGACGATTTTTATTGTCACGTACAGTCATGTAAACTGTTATTTTCGGAACTGAAAACTTTTGCAAGTATAAATAAAATAATTCGTAAAAGCTTTATGATTTTCCGTATCACATCTAATTATTTTTATTGCATAATTCAACGATTCAAAGCAAAAGTTTCTTAAACAAACTATTCCATTTTATTTAATATTTATGAAAATAACTATTATAAAGTTATTTTAATTTACGTTATATTCACATAATTTATGTTAAATATTTTATTTTATCTTTGATAAACCGAATTTAATGCATTTATCAACTATTCGCCTTTTAAAAAAATGGCATCGTTCGTTAAATAGAGCATGAATTTTTTATATATATATATTGATAACTAATTACAGAATATGCTGTTGAAAACTCTAAGCAGTAATTAAAATATAATCTTCAGAAATTTTTGACATTTATTATTCCTCTCTTTCCTATAACATGGTAAAGGAGAACCGTTCCTATTTATTTAGAACAATCAAATAGATCAGTATAATGAATCTATATTCAACAGGGTGTTTAACATCGTTGCCATATATCAGATATCTTGTCTCACAGTTTAATCTCAGATCTACGATACCGATGTGCGAAATGTGTTGTCATGGTAACCACAATGTACTAAGAAAGAAATGTATTGGAAGAATGTAGTTTCGAATTTAGATAAGACGTTTTATGATTTTATGGAATCTAAATTTGAAAAATTTAATTTTCAATTAATGCAGCGCATAGGGAATATAATAAAGGCATAACAAACCACAAGAAATACGGCAAATAAAGAACTAAGATAAAATGATCTATTATTTTTACAAAATTTAAGTCACACTTTTTTTATTTTATTAATTTCCTCCTTTATAATTAAATTATTTTGAAATTTCAGAACATTTCACTTATTTTTGAAAATATCAAATAAAATATTTTCCGTAATGTTTTAATATAATAAGCCATTATTTATTATTATACTTATATTGAATATTCTGCATTCAATTTATTTACCTATTACTCGTCTTTTAAAAATTGCAATCGCTCCTTAGCTCGAATAAAAATTAATTTTCCATGGAAATAATCTCTTACGAAATATTCTGAAGAAAAGACTCAGCCGTAATTGAAATATAATCTTCAGGGATATTTTATGTTTATTATTCTAGTCTTTCTCATAATATGGCAAACGAGAATCGATCTTATTTATTTAGAACATTGGATTAGATCAGTATAATGAATTCATAGTCATCGGAGTTTAACAGCGTTGAAATCCATCAGATCTCTTGTCACACAGTTTACTCTCAGGTCTACTATCCCGACGTGCGAGATATGTTGTCATGACAACAACAGTGTACTAAAAAAGAAATGCATTGAGAGAACGCAGTTTTCAAATTTACCTATGAAGTTTTATGATTTTATCGAATATAAATTTGAAAGATTTAATTTTCAATTTATGTCATGCGGAGACACTATCATAACGCATAATAAAGCACAGAGTAATTACGGTGAATAAAGAAACAAGATAAAATTATTTAATATTTTTACATATGCAATATTTAATGCCACGCTGTTCTCATTGAATTAATTTCTCTCATTAATTTTAAATTGAATTGAAATTTCAGACTAGTTCACTTTGAAAAAATATCAAATAAAACATTTTCACTAATGTATTACTAGAATAAACCATAAGTTACTATACCTAATATTGAATATAATGCATTAAATATATTTACCTATTACATGCTTTTTCAAAAGTGGCAAAGCTCCTCCGATCGCACAAGCATTAATTTTACATGGAAGTACGTCGTACGAAATATTCTGCTGAAAAGTCTCTGCTGTTAATTGAAATATAATCTTCGAGAATATTTGACATTTATTATTCCCCTCTTTCCCATAACATGGTAAAGGAGAACCGATTCTATTTATTTAGAACAATGCATTAGATCAGTAAAATGAACATATATTCAACAAGGTTTAACAGCGTTTGCCATCCTTGAGATCTCCTGTCTCTGAGTTTACTATGAGATCTACCATACCGATGTGCGAGATATGTTGTCATGGTAACCACACTTCACTAAAAAAGAAATGCATTGAGAGAACATAGTTTTCTAATTCAGATACGAAGTTTTGGGATTTTATCTAATCTAAATTTCAAAAATTTAAATTTAAATTTATACAATACAGAGACACAATAATAATGCATAATAAAGCACAAGTAGTAATAACGAACAAATAATGAACAAAGATAAAATTATTTATACTTTTTACGAATGTAAAATTTAGTTCCACGTTTTTCTCATTGAATTAATTTCTCTCTTTAATTTTAAATTACTTGTAAATTTCAATATATTTCACTTATAGTTAAGAAAATATCAAATAAATTATTTTTAGTAATGTTTAAAAAAATAATAAATAAGTCATTATTTGTTATTATACTTAATTCAATATGCTGATGCAATGTATTATCTCTATTATTCGTTTTTTCAAAAATGGCAAAACACCTTCGTTTGCAAAAAATTTATTTTACATTGAAGTACGTCTTACGAAATATTCTGCCGAAAATTATCTGCTATAATTGAAATATAATCTTCGGGAATACTTGACATTTATTATTCCCCACTTTCCCATAACATAGTAAAGGAGAGCCGTTCCTATTTATTTAGAACAATGAATTAGATCAATAAAACAAGGTTTAACCGCGTTTGCCATCCTTGAGATCTCCTGTCTCTCAGTTTACTATGAGATCTACCATACCTATATGCCAGATATGATGGCATGGTAACCATACTGCACTAAAAAAGAAATGTATTGAGAGAACGTAGTTTTTGAATTTAGATACGAAGTTTTGGGATTTTATCTAATCTAAATTTCAAAATTTAAATTTAAATGTATACAATGAAGAGACACTATAAATCGATGCCTAGTAATGTGCATAGTAAAGCACAAGTAGTAATTACGACGAATAACGAACTAAGATAAAATTATTTAGTATTTTTACGTACGCAACATTTTGTTCCATACTTTTCTAATTGAATTAATTTCTCTCTTTAATTTTAAACTGATTTGAAATTTTAAGCTATTTAACTTAGTTAAGAAAATACCAAACAAAACAGTTTTAATAATGTTTAAAATAAAATAAGTCATTATTTGTTATTATACCTAATATTCAATATGCTGCATTCAACGTATCTACCAATTACTCGTCTTCTCAAAAATGGCAACGCCCCTTAGTTCGAATAAGAATTAATTTTACATGGAGATAACTTCTTACGAAATATTCTGCTATAATTGAAATATAATCTTCGGCAATATTTGACATTTATTATTCCCCTCTTTCCCATAACATGGTAAAGGAGAACTGATCCTATTTATTTAGTGCAACGCATTATATCAGTATAATGAACCTATATTTGGTGGGGTTTAACAGCGTTTGTTATTTTTCAGATCCCCTGCCTCTCGGTTTATTCTCAAGATCTACTAAAACCGATGTGCGAGATATGTTGTCTTGGTAACGACATTGCACTAAGAAAGAAATTTATTGGGAGATGCGGTTGTTTTCGAATTTAGATACGGTGTTTTATGATTTTATCGAATCTAAATTTTTTAAAATATTTTTTAATTTATAGAATGCAAAGACATTACAATAATGCATAATAAAGCACGCCGAGTAATGAACTAAGTTAAAAATGTTTATTATTTTTACGATTGCAAAATTTACTTCCACTTTTTTTTACATTGAAATAATTTCTCTCTTTAATTTTAATTACTTTGAAATTTTAATGTATTTCAATTACTTAAGAAAATATCAAGTGAAACAATTTCAGTGTTTTAACAAAAGTTTTAACAAAATAAGCTATTATTAACCATTGGGAAAATGGTTGTTGTTTTCGGTCAAGTATGGACCACTTGACGTCTTCATTTTATTGACGTCCTCATTTCGTTGATGTCGTCACTTTATGTTTTTAAGCGTTTTTAACGAAATTCTGTAGCTTTAGAAGAATTTTTAACTAAATTCTGTAACTTTAGAAAAAAATTTCTTTGAATAGGCAATATAAATGCATAAAATCGTTACAAAAATGTTAAAGTTACAAAAAGGATAGATGCAAAATATCAGATATGAAAAATAAAGTAGAAATTTGTTACTTTCATGTTATAGCGCCCCCCAAGGATGAATCGCCTAGCGACCAAAATTTATCGCCAAATTATAAAGCATGTATGACATTATAATAATATATGATATATATATATATATCATTTCTTGACGTATGTGGCCGAGTTACAGTCATATATGATGCATATATGATATGACGTATATATATATGACATGTGTATATGATGTATATAAGACGTAAATAATATGTGTCTAATGACGTATATGGCACATATAGGAGTGTTTGGAATATATATATGCATATATAAGCTTTGCGATGATCTTGGCGAAATCATAACTGCAACTTTGGCATAATCATAATTGTGGGGGCTGCTATAACACGAAAATACGTTAATTTTTCTTTCTTTATTTTTTTTAAGCTTTCGGAACATTTTCCCAATGGTTATTGTAATTTGTTAAATTATAATTTTTTTTTCTGTTATTATACTTAATATTCAATATTCTGCATTCAATGTATTTACCTATTACTCGTCTTTTTAAAAATGGAATCGCTCCTTAGCTCGAATAAAAATTAATTTTCCATGGAAATAATTTCTTACTAAATATTCTGAAGAAAAGACTCAGCCGTAATTGAAATATAATCTTCAGGGATATTTTATATTTATTATTCTACTCTTTCCTATAACATGGCAAACGAGAATCTATCCTATTTATTTAGAACATTGGATTAGATCAGTATAATGAATTTATATTCATCGGGATTTAACAGCGTTGCCATCCATCAGATCTCTTGTCTCACAGTTTGCTCTCAGCTCTACTGTCCCGATGGGCGAGATATGTTGTCATGGCAACAACAGTGTACTAAGAAAGAAATGCATTGAGAGAACGTAGTATTCAAATTTATCTACGAAGTTTTATGGTTTTATTGAAAGTAAATTTGAAAAATTTAATTTTCAATTTATGTCATGCGGAGACACGATAATAATACATAATAAAGCACAGCATAATTACGACGATTAAAGTTGTCAACATCCCTTTTTCTATGCATTTACGAAACGCACAATAACGAATGGGGTATTATTCGAAAGATTTTTTACCGGCTTCTGACTTAGTACATACACTCACATTTCGTTAAAACATGTTTTTGATTAAAAATTGCAGTTGATTAAAATTAAATTATCATTGTTTTCATAAATTAAATGAAAGTTTTTTCTCAAATCAATGCTGCCACAAAAATAAAATAGCGCATTACACCGTGCTCATGATTATAAAAAAAATAAATAGTTCAAAAAATATGAAGTGGGATTTCTCCGCACGGGTTTATTTTATATTTATTATTAAAAAACAAATTTGAAATTGAAATGTTTAGAAGAAAAACCACAATCAATCGATGGAAGCAATGGTATTTCACGTCTAGTCTAAAATATGTGTTTTGTTGTATTATATTAAATTGTATTTTATATGTATTTAATTTATTTCTTCGTTCCATGTTTTCCGGAAGCGGGTGACGCTATCTTTTAATGCAATTATAGTACGATTTTTTTTTTTTTTTTCTTACCGCGCGTGCTTTTTGCTTTCTTTGATCCGTTTTTACCGTAATTTTGATGAAATAAATGAGATAATATTCTGGCTTGACTAATGTTGATTGTAGTTATTTTTAATCTTAATTTTTCTTTAGAACTTTAAAACTGCATCTAAAATATATTAAATATTGCTAAAAATTATTAGGCTGCAGTGCGAAATTCCCGGGCAGGTCCACTGGTTACATATTACTTTTACAAATGCAAAATTTAGTGCCACTTTTTTGTCAATTTATTAGTTACCCGCTTTAATTTTAAACTACTTTGGAATTTCCGACTAATTCAATTAAAAAGAAATATCAAATAAAACATTTCCAATAATGTTTTAATAGAATAGGCGATAATTTTTAATATACCTAATATTGAATATAATGCATCCAATGTATTTACCTGTTAGCCGTTTTTTTCAAAAATGATAATGCTTCTTAGCTCGAATAACAATTAATTTTATATGGAAATAACTTCTTACGAAACAGTCTGTTGAAAAGTCTCAACGGTAATTGAAATATAATCTTCAAGAGTATTTGACATTTATTATTCTGCTCTTACCCATAACATTTCAAACAAGAATCGATTCTATTTATTTAGAACAATGGATTAGATCAGTATAATGAATCTATATTCAGAGGGGTTTAACAGCGTTTGCCATCCATCAGATCTCCTGTCTCACAGTTTGCTCTTAGGTCTGCGATCCCGATGAGCGAGATATGTTGTCATGGCAACCACACTATACCAAGAAAGAAATATATTGAGAGAACGTCGTTTTCGAAATCAGATACGGAATTTTATGATTTTATCGAATCTAAATTTGAAAATTTTAATTTTCAATTTATGTAATGCTGAGACACTATAATATTATATAATAAAGCACAGGATGCTTACGACGTATTAAGATTTAAAAAAAAAATATATATATATATATTACTTTAGAAATGCAAAATTTAGCTCAACAGTTTTTTATTTAATTTATTTCCCACTTTAATTTTAAATTACTATGAAATTTTAAGCTATTTCACTTACTTGAGAAAACATGAAATGAAACATTTTCAGTAATGTTTTAATAACTCATTCTGTATTATTAATCTTAATAATATACTGCTTAAGGCATTTACCCATTAGTCATCTTTTCAAATTTGACAGCATTTTCTAATTTGTGCAAAAATCGTTTTCATGTGGAAATAGGAAGCGTAATCATAGAATGACCGGTAAAAAAAATGACGTCATTATTATTCACAAAACTGAAAAATGTATGTACCGGGTGAACCAAAAGTTCGTTAAAACTTTAAAAATTCATAAAAAAAAAAAAAAAAAAAAAATATGATAAAGGAGCGCGGTTTCCAAGAAAGGACTCACAAGGTAGTCGGATTTATTGTAGCAGCAAAAATATTTTTAGTTAAAAAAGTCACCTGTAGATGGCGCTAACATGCGAGAGATTCAGTAGAATTATGCAAATTAATCCTGCAATAAAAGACCGGGATACACGAGGATTTCTCATTCGCTTTCAGAATGTTATCATAACCCGATTGAGCGTTGTTGGTGAAGTTGTTCTATTTGAAGGGAGAGTCAGCAACTGTTGCGTTGCGAGAATTTCGCACGGCGAAAGGACAAAAGACTAAGAATGTGGTCTGGAGGTCATGATGAGCAATTGTTATTGCAAAAATAAATGGATGGAGCGTACTATTGTCCTGTTCATTGTGTTTCGGGTCGTCAGCGCCCTCTACCAGTGACATTTTTAACTAAAAAAATTTTTTTTGTCAGAAAAAATCCGACTTACTTTGTGAGCCAGCCCTTTCTTGCAAACCGCTTTCTTTTTCATAATTTCTTCCTTTTTTATGAATTTTTGAAGTTTCAACGAACTTTTGGTTCAGCCGGTGTATATTTATTGCGTGAAAATCAAGTAAATATTCTCTGTCTTACTGCTCTGCAAATAGTGAGACCGGACAATTATTTTTTTTCTTTGGAAAATTTCAACTGTAAATAAAATATAATATTCAGAAATTTTTGATTATATTTCTTTTTCTTTTTCTTTTTCATAACATGTCAAATGGGAATTGATGTTAGTTATTTATAATAATGGATTACATCAATATAATGAAAATATATTCATTAAAGTGTTTATGAATTCGGTTTGTCTGGCCATTTGTCTGTTTGTTTGTCTGTCCGTGCTCCAACTCGCGTAAGTGTACTAAGATTACCTGTAATTGATATACGTTATTGACTTTTACCTTGGTATATTCGGTATTGAAAATTAAGTGTGTAGCATTTATAGTCTGTTTACAGAAGCATTCAAAAGTTACATTATAGACCATTATATTATGGTCTGTCAACAAACTGGCTTAATGCGTGTCTACTAAACTTAACTTAGGCAAAACTTTAAGCTAAATTACACGAAATTTTGCAAAATTTGTCATAATTTTTAAGTAGTTATAATACATTATATTGTGCAGGAAATAATGCTTTATGAATTACTAGTTGTCTACAGATTGTTACTTTCTTCCTGCAATTATTTGAGAAATACGCCTTTACTTGGATGCGCGACGTCACATGCACATTATCTATTGCGTTTTATTCCGTTGTTCTACATATATAGCCCTAGAAAGTCAAACACCTCTAAGCATTCACATAGGAAAAAACTAATTACATTTAGAAAAAAAAGTTTGAATTGGTTAAATTTCAATAGTTTTTAATAACAGGCACCTGTTGAAAGAAAGAAAAACAAATTTAACGGGAGTTTTTAGAGGAATTTTGTAAGTATTAAAATTAATTTTGTTAAGAAAACAAACAACGACAACAACAACAACAAAAATACGCCAATTAAACGACACGTTTGAGGTCAAATATGAGTTTTGCCCAGTATCCAGTATCACAGGATTATACTCGTAAATATGACTAAAGTGTATTACTGATTAAAAGCTTAGTTATTTTTTTAATTATTACATTCTTTATTTTTTATTTATATATATTTTTTGCTTTTAATTATTTAAAATATTCACTGTTGCAGTTTTACAGTCAGTTGGTCAATTTTAGCAATGGTTGTTTGGCGCATAATTAAGTCGATTGTTATTGTTACTCGCATAGAGTTCTAACTATAAAGAAAGTACAGCGATTTATCACCTGCGCCTGGTAACAGAAAAATACCTTAAAATTAATTTATTAACTTATAATTAAACTCAAGAAATATTAAAATGCTGTATTAGCATCGGAAACATAATTGAGTACATAATGTTTATAGTTCCAGCCTATCAAGAAGCGACTGAAAAATATGTTACATAATTCCATATTTAAACACATGAAACAAATTAAGTTAAATATAAGAGTGAGAATAGTCAGGGTAAATACTTGTAATATTTAATTGCTAAATTACATCAATATTTTATAAATACTTTTAAAAATCACTATAAAACTTCCTCAAAGTACACGTATGTTATATCGAAACTGCATCACGAAAAACGCAGCTTCTCTTGCTGAAAATTTGACATTTATTATTTTAACTTATCCCATAATACCGCAAACAAAAATCGATCGATGAAGGAAAACAATGGATTAGATCCGTATCGTGAATCTATTTTTCTGTTCCAGGTTTAACAACATTTGCTATCCATCACGTCTGATGTACAACGGTTTATTCCAAGTCCCACTATACGAAGATCAACGAGATACATTGCCATGGTAACCAAGATTTTCTAAGGAAAAGGTGCGTTGCATAAACGTACTATTCAATTTTAAATCATTAGGTTTTTGTTTGAATAATGGATTCACGATTTTATGAAAGACTGTTTGCTAGGAAATCACCAGGTTATGGTTGATGGAGACGCTAATTCTGTTTGGATAAAACGTATACTTTCATTTTTACTACAAAATTTCATGAAAATAAAAACTTTCAGCATTAGACCTATAATAATAAAAGAAGTAAACTATTACTAATTTTATTTATTTAATAAAAACGTTTGAGTACTGTTTGCTAGGTTTGGAATAGTACTACAATCGTCAAAGACACTACAATTACTGAGATAATCTGCCTACTTGTACTTCACTAATATTAATTGCTTGTCTTCCGTTGCTTTGCACATACAGTTTTAGCCAGTCAACTTAGTCTAAGTATTCGCATACAAAAAAAAAAGTAATTATATTTTGAAAAGTATAAATAACTTTGAATTGGTTACCTTAGTGTCACACCATAGTGAAAAAACTTTTAAAAGTGTATACTCTTTCTAGTGTACTGTCTGGTGTAGTCCAGTAAGTACGACTGAAATGTATACTGAATAAAAGCGTATTCTTTTCATAATTATTACACTTTAATTTTTTAGTTATATTTTTTTTCTACTTTCTAATATTGAAAATATACCTTTTTTCAGTTTCACAGTCAGTTGGCGTATTTTAGTGAGCTTGGTTTGCTGTATAATTAAATCGATTGTTGTTGCAACTCGGCATGCAGTTACAACTGTAAAAAATATTTGGCGATTTATCACCTGAGCCCTGATAATAGAAAAATGACTTAGAATTAATTTACTAACTTATAACTCAACTCTAAATATATTAAAATGCTGTATTATCAACGGAAACATAATTGCGCACGTAATAGTTATAGTTCCAGCCTATCAGGGAAAGAGTGAAAAATATATTATATAATCCCACCTTAACGTACATAAACCAAATTAAATTAAATAAAAGAGTCTGAAAAGACTGGGTAACTAATTGTAATTTCTCATTACTATATTACTACATCAAGATTTCTTTTAAATATATTTATAAATCGCTATCAAACTTCCATAAAAAACAAGTATGTTATATCGAAACTACACCACGAAACATTCTGAGAAAAATTCAGCTTCTCGAAAGAATAATCTTGCACAATTTGACATTTATTATTTTATCTTATCCCATAATACAGCAAACAAAAATCGATCAATGAAGGAAAACAATGGATTAGATCCGTATCGTGAATCTATTTTTCTGTTCCAGGTTTAACAACATTTGCTATCCATCACGTCTGATGTCTAACGGTTTATTTTAAGTCCCACTATACGAAGATCAACGAGATACGTTACCATGGTAACCAAGATTTTCTAAGGAAAAGGTGCGTTGCATAAACGTACTATTCAATTTTAAATCATTAGGTTTTTGTTTGAATAATATATTCACGATTTTATGAAAGAGTGTTTGGTAGGAAATCACAGGTTGTGGTTCATGGAGACGCATATTCTGTTTGGATAAAATGTATATTTTCATTTTCACAACAATATTTCGTGAAAATATAATCTTTCAGCCTTAGACTTATATTAATAATTGGACATTTTTACCAAATTCCTTTTTTTAATAAAAACATTTGAGTACTGTTTGCTAGGTTAGGAATAGGGCTACAACCGTTAAAGACACTACAATTACTGCGATAAATCTGACTTCACTAATATTGGTTGCTTGTGTTTCGTTGCTCTGTACCTTAGCCAGTCGCATTATTCTAAGCATTCCAATTTTGAAAACTGATTTTGAAAAGTATAAATAATTTTGAATTAGTTAAATTTTGGTATTTTTTAATGAAAAACATCTGTTGAGAAAAAATTAATTTAGCGGTACTTTTTTAGAGAAATTTTATAAGTATTAAAATTAATTTTGTTAGGAAAACAAAACAAAAACACGCCAAAGAATTAAACGACACGTTCGAGGTCAAATATCTGTTTTTTTTGTTTTGTTTTTTCCGCATCCATTGTCACAGCATCATGAACAAACTTCTAAAACTGTATACTCTTTCTAGTGTACTCTTAAGTATATCGAAAAAATATTTATATTACTTGTTTAACTTAATTTGTTGCATGTATGTAAAGGTGGAATTATGCAATATATTTTCACTCACTTTCGGATAGGCTAAAATTGTAAGAAATGTGTACACTGATGTGTTTCCGATGACAAGACAGCATTTAAATATATTTAGAATTGAATTATAAGTTAATAAATTAATTTTAAGGCATTTTTCTGTTAGCCGGACGCAGGTTATAAATAGTCAATTTTTTTTACAGTTATAACTGTATGCGAGTTACAACAACAATCGAGTTAATTATGTACCAAACCATGCTCCCTAAAATAGGCCAAATGACCTTTACATACATGCAACAAATTAAGTTAAACAAGTAATATAAATATTTTTTTAAGTCAATTCCTACTTTTTAATCATAAATATATAAAATAAACCCGTGCAGAATTAATGTCCCACGTTATCTTTATTGAATATTATTTTATAGTCATCGTTGCGGTATTTTATTTTTGTGGCATCACTCATTTGAGGAAAATCTTTCATTTCATTTATGAAAACAATGAGAGAAATTTTTTGCTCATATATAAAACTAAAATTAATTAATTAAATTTAATGAATTAATTAATATTTGAAAAAACTGTATTAACATCGCGTGTCACTCACTACAAGTTTAAAAAAATGTATTTGAACTTGAGTGGATGAATAGAAAATATTTTATTAACGATTGAAAATTTGAACAGCATATATATAGAGAGAGTGTGAGCTAATAGTAGGAATTGAATAAAAGAGTGTGAAAGGGCAGGGTAAATACTTCTAATGTTTCATTGCAACATTACTACATTAAAGTATTGAATAAACTGGTGTGATTCAATAAAAGCATATAAACTTTTTAATAACTCCATGAAATAAGGAATGCGCTAGGCCTTTCGAAAGGAATTTATCTTTCTTCGTTAGGTGCAAAGAAGACGTGCTACCACTTTCCAGTCAGGAGCAAATCACTCAGGATACAGATCTAATCCATTGTTTTCCTTATTGATCGATTTTTGTTTGCTGTATTATGGGATAAGATAAAATTTCTCGTTTATTGTTGAGAGGAAAATAGATAAAAGCTTTATACATCACATGCGATGTATAGCAAATGCTGTTAAACCTGGAACAGAAAAACAGATTCACGATAAGGATCTAATCCATTGTTTTCCTTCAATGATCTATTTTTGTTTGCGGTATTATGGGATAAGATATAATAAAATAAATGTCATATTTTCTGCAAGAGAAGCTGAGATTTTTGTGATGCAGTTTTGATAGCAATTTTTAAAATATTTATAAAATATTGATATAGGCTTCTCGAAAGAATAATCTTGCAGAAAATTTGACATTTATTATTTTATCTTATCCCATAATACCGAAAAAAGATCGATCATTGAAGGAAAAAAATGGATTAGATCCTTATCGTGAATCTGTTTTTCTGTTATGAGATATGATAAAATAATAAATGTCAAATTTTCCGCAAGATTATTCTTTCGAGAAGCCTATATCAATATTTTATAAATATTTTAAAATTCGCTATAAAACTTCTTCAAAGTACACTTGTATGTTATATCAAAACTGCATCACAAAAATCTCAGCTTCTCTTGCAGAAAATATGACATTTATTATTTTACCTTATCCCATAATACCACAAACAAAAATAGATCATTGAAGGAAAACAATGGATTAGATCCTTGTTTTTCTGTTCCAGGATTAACAGCATTTGCTATCCATCACATGTGATGTATAAAGTTTTTATCTAATTTCCTCTCTACATAAACGAGATACGTTCCCACGATAACCAATATTTTTTTGCATAAATGTACTATTCAATTGTAAATCATTAGGTTTTATTTTAATAATGGATTCACGATTTTATGAAAGAGTGCTTGCTAGAAAATTACAGGTTATGGTCCATGGAGATGCAAATTCTGTTTGGATAAAACATATACTTTCATTTTTGCTTCAAATTTTCATAAGTACTTTTCAAAATTACTCTCAACCTTGCTCAAAGTACATGTATGTTATATCGAATCTACATCACGAAAAAAACGGCTTCTCGAAAGAATAATCTTGCGGATAATTTGACATTTATTACTTTATCTTATCCCATAACACCGCAACCAAAAATTGATCAATAAGGAAAACAATGGATTAGATCTGTATTCTGACTCTATTTTTCTATTCCAAGTTTAGCAACATTTGCTATCCATCACGTCTGATGTCTAACGATTAACCCTAAGTTCCACTATACGAAGATCAACAAGATACGTTGCCATGGTAACCAAGATTTTCTAAGGAAAAGATGCGCTGCATAAACGGACTATTCAATTTTAAATCATTAGGTTTTAGTTCGAATAATGGATTCGCGATTTTATGAAAAAGTGTTTGCTAAGAAATCACAGGATGATCCATGGAGAATGTTTCATTACTATATTTACTACATCATGATTTTATACAAATACATTTAAAAATCGCTATCAAACTTCCTCAAAATACATGTATGTTGCATTGAAACTACATAACGAAAACCTCTCAAAAAACTCAGTTGTTCTTAATAATCTTGTGGAAAATTTGACATTTATTATTTTATCTTATCCCATAATACCGCAAACAAAAATCGATCAATGAAGGAAAACAATGGATTAGATCCGTATCGTGAATCTATTTTTCTGTTCCATGTTTAACAACATTTGCAATCCATCACGTCTGATGTCTAACGGTTTATTTTAAGTCCCACTATACGAAGATCAACGAGATGCGTTGCTATGGTAACCAAGATTTTCTAAGGAAAAGGTGCGTTGCACAAACGGACTATTCAACTTTTAATCATTATGTTTTTGTTTGAATAATGAATTCGCGATTTTATGAACGAGTGTTTGCTAGGAAATCACGGGTTATGGACCATGGAGGTGCATATGCTGTTTGGATAAAACGTATATTTTCATTTTTTCTAAAAAAATTCGTGAAAATAAAACTTTTCTGCATTATGCATTTTATAATAAACTAGAAGTTAAGCCCGTCAGAATGACGTGTTTGAATTTTAAAAGAATGTTATAGCATTGCATTATAAAAAGAATTATGAAGTAATAAATTTTATGTTATGTGATTAATTGAATCATGTAGGATAAAATAGTTATAAAAACAGCCCATTCTTTTAAGCTATATTTTTCTAATTATAAGAAATTGAAGGTTATAGATTTTTTAAATGCCTGTGGGCAGAAGAATGTAAAAAAAAAAAAAAAAAAAAAAAAAAAAAATTAATTTTGATAACGTAGCTGCGGTATATTGTGATTACACTTTACTGGCAACAGAGGGCGCCACATGGCAACAACTTCGTTTTAGCTGGAGTAAAATAGTTATAAAAAAAGGCCAATTTTTTCAAGCATTCTTTTATATTATTTATAAGAAATTGAATGTTATAGATTTTTTTAAATGCTTGTGTGCAAAGGAGTGAAAAAAACATTTAATATGGATAACGTAGCTGTGGTATATTATGATTATACTTTACTCAACAGATGGCAAGAATTATGAAGTAATCAATTTTATCTTATCTGACTAATAAGATCACATGGGGGTAAAATAGTTATAAAAAAAGGCCAATTTTTTCAAGCATTCTTTTATATTATTTATAAGAAATTGAATGTTATAGATTTTTTTAAATGCTTGTGTGCAAAGGAGTGAAAAAAACATTTAATATGGATAACGTAGCTGTGGTATATTATGATTATACTTTACTCAACAGATGGCAAGAATTATGAAGTAATCAATTTTATCTTATCTGACTAATAAGATCACATGGGGGTAAAATAGTTATAAAAAAAGGCCAATTTTTTCAAGCATTCTTTTATATTATTTATAAGAAATTGAATGTTATAGATTTTTTTAAATGCTTGTGTGCAAAGGAGTGAAAAAAACATTTAATATGGATAACGTAGCTGTGGTATATTATGATTATACTTTACTCAACAGATGGCAAGAATTATGAAGTAATCAATTTTATCTTATCTGACTAATAAGATCACATGGGGGTAAAATAGTTATAAAAAAAGGCCAATTTTTTCAAGCATTCTTTTATATTATTTATAAGAAATTGAATGTTATAGATTTTTTTAAATGCTTGTGTGCAAAGGAGTGAAAAAAACATTTAATATGGATAACGTAGCTGTGGTATATTATGATTATACTTTACTCAACAGATGGCAAGAATTATGAAGTAATCAATTTTATCTTATCTGACTAATAAGATCACATGGGGGTAAAATAGTTATAAAAAAAGGCCAATTTTTTCAAGCATTCTTTTATATTATTTATAAGAAATTGAATGTTATAGATTTTTTTAAATGCTTGTGTGCAAAGGAGTGAAAAAAACATTTAATATGGATAACGTAGCTGTGGTATATTATGATTATACTTTACTCAACAGATGGCAAGAATTATGAAGTAATCAATTTTATCTTATCTGACTAATAAGATCACATGGGGGTAAAATAGTTATAAAAAAAGGCCAATTTTTTCAAGCATTCTTTTATATTATTTATAAGAAATTGAATGTTATAGATTTTTTTAAATGCTTGTGTGCAAAGGAGTGAAAAAAACATTTAATATGGATAACGTAGCTGTGGTATATTATGATTATACTTTACTCAACAGATGGCAAGAATTATGAAGTAATCAATTTTATCTTATCTGACTAATAAGATCACATGGGGGTAAAATAGTTATAAAAAAAGGCCAATTTTTTCAAGCATTCTTTTATATTATTTATAAGAAATTGAATGTTATAGATTTTTTTAAATGCTTGTGTGCAAAGGAGTGAAAAAAACATTTAATATGGATAACGTAGCTGTGGTATATTATGATTATACTTTACTCAACAGATGGCAAGAATTATGAAGTAATCAATTTTATCTTATCTGACTAATAAGATCACATGGGGGTAAAATAGTTATAAAAAAAGGCCAATTTTTTCAAGCATTCTTTTATATTATTTATAAGAAATTGAATGTTATAGATTTTTTTAAATGCTTGTGTGCAAAGGAGTGAAAAAAACATTTAATATGGATAACGTAGCTGTGGTATATTATGATTATACTTTACTCAACAGATGGCAAGAATTATGAAGTAATCAATTTTATCTTATCTGACTAATAAGATCACATGGGGGTAAAATAGTTATAAAAAAAGGCCAATTTTTTCAAGCATTCTTTTATATTATTTATAAGAAATTGAATGTTATAGATTTTTTTAAATGCTTGTGTGCAAAGGAGTGAAAAAAACATTTAATATGGATAACGTAGCTGTGGTATATTATGATTATACTTTACTCAACAGATGGCAAGAATTATGAAGTAATCAATTTTATCTTATCTGACTAATAAGATCACATGGGGGTAAAATAGTTATAAAAAAAGGCCAATTTTTTCAAGCATTCTTTTATATTATTTATAAGAAATTGAATGTTATAGATTTTTTTAAATGCTTGTGTGCAAAGGAGTGAAAAAAACATTTAATATGGATAACGTAGCTGTGGTATATTATGATTATACTTTACTCAACAGATGGCAAGAATTATGAAGTAATCAATTTTATCTTATCTGACTAATAAGATCACATGGGGGTAAAATAGTTATAAAAAAAGGCCAATTTTTTCAAGCATTCTTTTATATTATTTATAAGAAATTGAATGTTATAGATTTTTTTAAATGCTTGTGTGCAAAGGAGTGAAAAAAACATTTAATATGGATAACGTAGCTGTGGTATATTATGATTATACTTTACTCAACAGATGGCAAGAATTATGAAGTAATCAATTTTATCTTATCTGACTAATAAGATCACATGGGGGTAAAATAGTTATAAAAAAAGGCCAATTTTTTCAAGCATTCTTTTATATTATTTATAAGAAATTGAATGTTATAGATTTTTTTAAATGCTTGTGTGCAAAGGAGTGAAAAAAACATTTAATATGGATAACGTAGCTGTGGTATATTATGATTATACTTTACTCAACAGATGGCAAGAATTATGAAGTACTTAATTTTATCTTATCTGACTAATAAGATCACATGGGGGTAAAATAGTTATAAAAAAAGGCCAATTTTTTCAAGCATTCTTTTATATTATTTATAAGAAATTGAATGTTATAGATTTTTTTAAATGCTTGTGTGCAAAGGAGTGAAAAAAACATTTAATATGGATAACGTAGCTGTGGTATATTATGATTATACTTTACTCAACAGATGGCAAGAATTATGAAGTAATCAATTTTATCTTATCTGACTAATAAGATCACATGGGGGTAAAATAGTTATAAAAAAAGGCCAATTTTTTCAAGCATTCTTTTATATTATTTATAAGAAATTGAATGTTATAGATTTTTTTAAATGCTTGTGTGCAAAGGAGTGAAAAAAACATTTAATATGGATAACGTAGCTGTGGTATATTATGATTATACTTTACTCAACAGATGGCAAGAATTATGAAGTAATCAATTTTATCTTATCTGACTAATAAGATCACATGGGGGTAAAATAGTTATAAAAAAAGGCCAATTTTTTCAAGCATTCTTTTATATTATTTATAAGAAATTGAATGTTATAGATTTTTTT
Source organism: Maratus michaelseni (assembly GCA_963931845.1). Lineage (NCBI taxonomy): Eukaryota > Metazoa > Arthropoda > Arachnida > Araneae > Salticidae > Maratus > Maratus michaelseni. The sequence goes on from OZ007600.1 coordinate 193,044,925, forward strand.
AAATGCTTGTGTGCAAAGGAGTGAAAAAAACATTTAATATGGATAACGTAGCTGTGGTATATTATGATTATACTTTACTCAACAGATGGCAAGAATTATGAAGTAATCAATTTTATCTTATCTGACTAATAAGATCACATGGGGGTAAAATAGTTATAAAAAAAGGCCAATTTTTTCAAGCATTCTTTTATATTATTTATAAGAAATTGAATGTTATAGATTTTTTTAAATGCTTGTGTGCAAAGGAGTGAAAAAAACATTTAATATGGATAACGTAGCTGTGGTATATTATGATTATACTTTACTCAACAGATGGCAAGAATTATGAAGTAATCAATTTTATCTTATCTGACTAATAAGATCACATGGGGGTAAAATAGTTATAAAAAAAGGCCAATTTTTTCAAGCATTCTTTTATATTATTTATAAGAAATTGAATGTTATAGATTTTTTTAAATGCTTGTGTGCAAAGGAGTGAAAAAAACATTTAATATGGATAACGTAGCTGTGGTATATTATGATTATACTTTACTCAACAGATGGCAAGAATTATGAAGTAATTAATTTTATCTTATCTGACTAATAAGATCACATGGGGGTAAAATAGTTATAAAAAAAGGCCAATTTTTTCAAGCATTCTTTTATATTATTTATAAGAAATTGAATGTTATAGATTTTTTTAAATGCTTGTGTGCAAAGGAGTGAAAAAAACATTTAATATGGATAACGTAGCTGTGGTATATTATGATTATACTTTACTCAACAGATGGCAAGAATTATGAAGTAATCAATTTTATCTTATCTGACTAATAAGATCACATGGGGGTAAAATAGTTATAAAAAAAGGCCAATTTTTTCAAGCATTCTTTTATATTATTTATAAGAAATTGAATGTTATAGATTTTTTTAAATGCTTGTGTGCAAAGGAGTGAAAAAAACATTTAATATGGATAACGTAGCTGTGGTATATTATGATTATACTTTACTCAACAGATGGCAAGAATTATGAAGTAATCAATTTTATCTTATCTGACTAATAAGATCACATGGGGGTAAAATAGTTATAAAAAAAGGCCAATTTTTTCAAGCATTCTTTTATATTATTTATAAGAAATTGAATGTTATAGATTTTTTTAAATGCTTGTGTGCAAAGGAGTGAAAAAAACATTTAATATGGATAACGTAGCTGTGGTATATTATGATTATACTTTACTCAACAGATGGCAAGAATTATGAAGTAATCAATTTTATCTTATCTGACTAATAAGATCACATGGGGGTAAAATAGTTATAAAAAAAGGCCAATTTTTTCAAGCATTCTTTTATATTATTTATAAGAAATTGAATGTTATAGATTTTTTTAAATGCTTGTGTGCAAAGGAGTGAAAAAAACATTTAATATGGATAACGTAGCTGTGGTATATTATGATTATACTTTACTCAACAGATGGCAAGAATTATGAAGTAATCAATTTTATCTTATCTGACTAATAAGATCACATGGGGGTAAAATAGTTATAAAAAAAGGCCAATTTTTTCAAGCATTCTTTTATATTATTTATAAGAAATTGAATGTTATAGATTTTTTTAAATGCTTGTGTGCAAAGGAGTGAAAAAAACATTTAATATGGATAACGTAGCTGTGGTATATTATGATTATACTTTACTCAACAGATGGCAAGAATTATGAAGTAATCAATTTTATCTTATCTGACTAATAAGATCACATGGGGGTAAAATAGTTATAAAAAAAGGCCAATTTTTTCAAGCATTCTTTTATATTATTTATAAGAAATTGAATGTTATAGATTTTTTTAAATGCTTGTGTGCAAAGGAGTGAAAAAAACATTTAATATGGATAACGTAGCTGTGGTATATTATGATTATACTTTACTCAACAGATGGCAAGAATTATGAAGTAATCAATTTTATCTTATCTGACTAATAAGATCACATGGGGGTAAAATAGTTATAAAAAAAGGCCAATTTTTTCAAGCATTCTTTTATATTATTTATAAGAAATTGAATGTTATAGATTTTTTTAAATGCTTGTGTGCAAAGGAGTGAAAAAAACATTTAATATGGATAACGTAGCTGTGGTATATTATGATTATACTTTACTCAACAGATGGCAAGAATTATGAAGTAATCAATTTTATCTTATCTGACTAATAAGATCACATGGGGGTAAAATAGTTATAAAAAAAGGCCAATTTTTTCAAGCATTCTTTTATATTATTTATAAGAAATTGAATGTTATAGATTTTTTTAAATGCTTGTGTGCAAAGGAGTGAAAAAAACATTTAATATGGATAACGTAGCTGTGGTATATTATGATTATACTTTACTCAACAGATGGCAAGAATTATGAAGTAATCAATTTTATCTTATCTGACTAATAAGATCACATGGGGGTAAAATAGTTATAAAAAAAGGCCAATTTTTTCAAGCATTCTTTTATATTATTTATAAGAAATTGAATGTTATAGATTTTTTTAAATGCTTGTGTGCAAAGGAGTGAAAAAAACATTTAATATGGATAACGTAGCTGTGGTATATTATGATTATACTTTACTCAACAGATGGCAAGAATTATGAAGTAATCAATTTTATCTTATCTGACTAATAAGATCACATGGGGGTAAAATAGTTATAAAAAAAGGCCAATTTTTTCAAGCATTCTTTTATATTATTTATAAGAAATTGAATGTTATAGATTTTTTTAAATGCTTGTGTGCAAAGGAGTGAAAAAAACATTTAATATGGATAACGTAGCTGTGGTATATTATGATTATACTTTACTCAACAGATGGCAAGAATTATGAAGTAATCAATTTTATCTTATCTGACTAATAAGATCACATGGGGGTAAAATAGTTATAAAAAAAGGCCAATTTTTTCAAGCATTCTTTTATATTATTTATAAGAAATTGAATGTTATAGATTTTTTTAAATGCTTGTGTGCAAAGGAGTGAAAAAAACATTTAATATGGATAACGTAGCTGTGGTATATTATGATTATACTTTACTCAACAGATGGCAAGAATTATGAAGTAATCAATTTTATCTTATCTGACTAATAAGATCACATGGGGGTAAAATAGTTATAAAAAAAGGCCAATTTTTTCAAGCATTCTTTTATATTATTTATAAGAAATTGAATGTTATAGATTTTTTTAAATGCTTGTGTGCAAAGGAGTGAAAAAAACATTTAATATGGATAACGTAGCTGTGGTATATTATGATTATACTTTACTCAACAGATGGCAAGAATTATGAAGTAATCAATTTTATCTTATCTGACTAATAAGATCACATGGGGGTAAAATAGTTATAAAAAAAGGCCAATTTTTTCAAGCATTCTTTTATATTATTTATAAGAAATTGAATGTTATAGATTTTTTTAAATGCTTGTGTGCAAAGGAGTGAAAAAAACATTTAATATGGATAACGTAGCTGTGGTATATTATGATTATACTTTACTCAACAGATGGCAAGAATTATGAAGTAATCAATTTTATCTTATCTGACTAATAAGATCACATGGGGGTAAAATAGTTATAAAAAAAGGCCAATTTTTTCAAGCATTCTTTTATATTATTTATAAGAAATTGAATGTTATAGATTTTTTTAAATGCTTGTGTGCAAAGGAGTGAAAAAAACATTTAATATGGATAACGTAGCTGTGGTATATTATGATTATACTTTACTCAACAGATGGCAAGAATTATGAAGTAATCAATTTTATCTTATCTGACTAATAAGATCACATGGGGGTAAAATAGTTATAAAAACAGCCCATTTTTTCAAGCATTCTTTTTTTTTTAAGAAATTGGAAGTTTTAGATTTTTTAAATGCCTGTGTGCAGAGGAATGTATTTAATATCGATATATCGAATGTATTTAATATCGATATTTAATATCGATAACGTCGCTGCAATATGATTACACTTTACCGGCAACAGATGGTGCCAAATGGCAAAACCTTCCCTTTCGCTTGCTTTAAATTGGCATTTTAACAGAAAGTTGCACGGAGTGCGTTCAATTATTGCATCCATGGTTTAAATTTTAATGAATCTCAAAGGAATGATTCACATATTGTTTACTATCACTATCGCTGATGGCTGGATGAAACGATTTTCAACTCAAGATGTATCGAAAAACATGCATATTTTGATGTAGCTCATCACTCAAGATGATTTTGTTGTTTTACAATCTTTCTAAAAAGGTTAGTCTTATGCAGTTTTATTGAAAAAATTAAATCTCTGAAAATTAAAATAAAATGGCTGATTTCAACGAAAGATTATCTTGATACGGATGAGTTCACTCCGGAAGTGTTATACACGTAGCGCTATTATCTATACCAGAAAGGACCCGTGCGAAGTTTTCGCACTGCAATCTTTGAGATTTTTTCCTGGTACGCTTTAGCACTTATTTTTAATTAACTTATTTCTTTTCTTTAATCAAACTACGGTTTTATCGAAATGTGGGTGTACTCTCTCAGAAATTTGTTCAAACACTTTTCGAATGATACCCCATTCATTGTTGAATGTTTTGTATGTGCATAGAAAAAAGGATGTTGACAACAGAAATAATATATATGATGATGGCTTGTGTATAAGAAAATGGGAATATATTGTCAGAAATTTTTTGGCAAATTTTCTTCTCTCTCCAAGGTTATTTCTCTAGGTTGTCAAAACTCCTACACTGAAAAAAAAAAAAAAAAAAAACGAATTATAATAAAAAACTGAAACACTGAATCAGACGTTTAAGGAATTTCTATGAAAGCATTTCCTCAGATTTGGCAAAACTGTTCCAGAAATGTCTTAAATACACAAATCAACATTTGGTACACCTCTTTTTTCCAAGCCTATGGGAACTTAAACATGGGATGTTCAAACTTTGTGGTCCAGCAGCCATTTAAGTGACGTCAGACATCGCAGGCGTATTAACAGCTTAATGAAAGATTAAAAAATAAATACTTGCAATTTTTGTGAATCCTAATGAATTGTATATCTAAATGGAAGGTAATCCTTAAATTACGTAATCTACTGGTGCTCCGATACATTACGCATATACACAGCTATTATTAAACAAAGAAAATAAATAAACAATAGGTGACGACCGCGTAAAAATTAAATATAAACCCGATTAAAAGTTCGATATTTTTTCAAAAAGTACGCGCAAGAAATAAATTAACAATCGTATTTTAATTGCATTACACAATGACGTCATCTGATAATGCATTATTTTATTTTTGTGCAACACTGATTTGAGGAAAATCTTTCATTTCATTTATGAAAACAATGCCGATTTAATTTTTAATCGAAAAACATGTTTAAAAAAAAATGTAAGTGTACTATGTCAGAAGCCTGTTCAAAATCCTTTCATATGCTATCTCATTCGTTGTTCTGCGTTTTGTATTTTCTTAGAAAAAGGGATGTTGACAACAGAAATAATATATACTAATCATTAAACCTTATTCTAGATAACATCATTTATGTATAACTCTCCCTTGACACGGATCCGATTACGTAAGATTAGCATCATAATTTAATAAAAGAATTTTATTCTATATGTTTGAATCAAGGCAAAGTTTGTCTAAAGTAGCCAGCAAATACAACTACTATCCAACAAATAGCGAATCATTGTTTTTTGTCTTTAAGCGTACGGTCTACACATTCAAATACTAATTTACTCATCAAGAGTGTTTCATCCCAGAGAATTAACTTTGTTTCTCTTATAAATTCAGTAAGGTCAGATTACTTACTGATGACACATGTAGATGTTTTGTTCAAATTGAGCTGTATTTTCAATTTTGAATGTGCTAATTCTACCTTGATCTAACAAAGATACAATCCCAGAAGATGCAACATCCAATGCAACCATGTTATATGATCTCATCATTTTTAAAACTGCATTAAGTAAAAATGTTTTGCCAGTCCTGGCGCGTAAATAAAATAAACCTTAGAATTTTCATTTAAAACAGTAAGGGAAACTTCATCATAAATTTATTTTTGAGTGAAATTAGCAATTAAAAATTCATTACTTTAAAATTAAATGTATACAAACAAAATATATAATAGGATTTTTGCAGACAAATTTATCGGAACTTTGGCCCATGGATAAGATGTACCAGGTCTCAATCTCTCAATGCTAGGGTGCGATTCTCACCAAAAGTGGTTCCTTTGCAAGAATAACTAATTTTAGAGCGCTCGATTGGTGGAATTCTAACTGATGTTTATCATAGGAGATATAAAGAGTAACATGTTCGTCATTGACGAAGTTAGGAGTGGCAAGCTACAGTGAAAAAGAAATGTTTGTTTTATGTTGATATTAGGGATTTTTCTGACATCCCAGCTGCCAGTATTATACCTTAAAATTAACCGTAATAAACAGTAAAATAAGTAGTAATACGCTGCCGCGAATTATACCGTAAAATCAACATTTTTTTTTTTTTTTTCAGTGCATTACATGGTATGTTTTCGACTTTTTTCTACTTGAAAAACCGGTTTATTTGGAAATACTACCTAATATTGCCCATGATATGATACTACGTGTAAACGCAGCTCTATACTCGTTAGAATGATTTGTATGTCAGCTCAAACTAAAGATGTGACTAAAGACTACTCAATGGATGACGTCACTTTAACTGATTTCGTCAGTTAAAACATATTTTGTCTGTAAATAAACACATTTGTTTTTCATTTTACCGCATGAAAGTATTTGATGTTTTACACTTTCCAAAACCTTTGGTGGCTTAATCTATAATGTCTAATGAAGATATCCAACTACCTTAATCAGACGCAGTTGTTTTTAACATCTTCCTAACAACATTTCTATATACAATTCCTATTTATTGTGTTATTGTTATTATTTTTAAAAAATCGCTACAAGACACTGTAGAAAAAATGTACATGTTTCTTGATCTAGCGAGAAGGCTAGCTAAAAATAATATTATCCTATTCTGAATTACCCACGATTTCAAAAAGCGTTCCTTTATTGCCATAAACCGCAGAAACTAATAGATTTTCGAGATTTAAGGAAACCTTTATGAAACAAATAAATATATATTTTTTTTTTCTGCACAGATTTTTTGAAAACGTAACAAAGTTGCTTTTACAGTATATAATCGGTCTTCTCAATCCGGTGTCAACACTAAATTATTATTTTTTTAATGCTATCAATTAGCAAGTAAACCTTTTCAGCTGCATAACAGAATTTGGTACGTTTATATTAGCCAAGCGCAAATCTCGCCTAGCTAAAAACAGCTTTACTTTTTCTCATGTGTAAATTAGAAACAATGTTTTGATGTTGAAATAAAATGTTTCATTTTATGCAGTTACTAGCAAAAATCGCGGCTTTGCTCGCGTAATTCTTGAAAAATGCCAAATGGTATTCATTGGCCTATTTTCATTAGAGGAAATTTTACTACCACAGATAATTCAGAAATTACTAATTAAACCACACTAATGTAAAAAAAAAAAATCGAAATTTTAGAACATTTTCGCTCTTTTATCCGCCCCCCCCCCTCGTGTGATAGTGTCACCGATATAAAATATAACCTATGTTACAGCAGGGACTGTTACCATCACTTTTGAAAATGGTTCTGTAGTTCCAGAGATTCCATAGAAATTGTAATTTAGAATTTTTATAGACCGCTTTTCGTTCATCTCACCCTTTTAAATTTCAATTTTTTTTAGAATTTGTTCTTAGAGAGCATTCACATCTTATAAGTAACTACCATGCCAAATTTCAAGTTTCTAGCTCCTTCAGTATAAAACAAATCGAAATTTTAGAACGTTTTTCGCTCCTGCAGCCCCTGGGAGTAGTGGCACTGACGTAAAATATAGCCTATGTTGGAGCAGGGACAGTCACCATCAATTTGTCACCATTACGTTTGAAATCGCTTCAATAGTTCCAGAGATTACCCCCTACAAACAAACAATCTTTACTACTTTATAATTTTAGTATAGATTTCTTCTTATTCTTCTTATTTCTTATTTTTGCTTTTTAATATTTATTTATTTGTATTTTAATGACATGAGTGAAAAGCATGGGTTTTTAATTAATGAATTCAATACGAATGTTGGTGATGCGAACAATATTTGGCGACTTATTACTTGCGTCCTGGCTAACATAAAAGTACCCAGAATTTATGCATGCAGGAATAACAAAATAATTTTCATTTTACGCTGTTAATTTACTATGTTTGTCTGAACATGTTTTAACTTGAACGTGTTTGTTGAACATGAAAGTCTTTACTTTACAATTGATAACAACCGAAAAACCGATATATCACGATGATAACGGGTGGAAAAAATTATTTAATGCACTGTAAAAATAACTTTGTAACGCCCCCCCCCCTCAATAAATAAATAAATAAATAAATAAATAAATAAATAATAAAAGAGGCAGAAAAAGTGACTTTTGTTTCAGAAATGTCACAAATTCTCAGAAATTTATGTATGTCTCAGAAAGTTATTTGTTTCTGAGGTTTCTGAAGATAAAGGAACGCTTTTCGGAATCGTGAGTAACTCAGAAAAGGTCATATTATGTTTCGTAATCCTTCTTGTGAGATCTAGAAACATTTATCTTTTATCTTGCTACTGAGTACAAAACATACTATTTTTGAAGGAGATTAATAAATTTAATTGATCATAAGTTGAAACTGGTTGAAAGTTAAAAAGAAATCTCAAAACAAGTTTAAAATTGCAAAAGTAAAAAATAAATAAATAAATAAATAACAAAAGAGGCAGAAAAAGTGACTTTTGTTTCAGAAATGTCTCACAAATTCTCAGAAATTTATGTATGTCTCAGAAAGTTATTTGTTTCTGAGGTTTCTGAAGATAAAGGAACGCTTTTCGGAATCGTGAGTAACTCAGAAAAGGTCATATTATGTTTCGTAATCCTTCTTGTGAGATCTAGAAACATTTATCTTTTATCTTGTTACTGAGTACAAAACATACTATTTTTGAAGGAGATTAATAAATTTTATTGATCATAAGTTGAAACTGGTTGAAATTTAAAAAGAAATCTCAAAACAACTTTAAAATTGCAAAAGTAAAATGTCAAATTGTTCCATTGTTCATAATACAAAACATTACTTTTCGATATCTATGTCATAAAAATATGAAAAATCAGATCGAAATAGAACCAAAATTATACGGAATAAAAACATTTTAATCAGTCACAATACAGTCCTCTTTATAATTTACTATTTTTTCTTTTACGATTTAGTGATATTAGTTGGCAACTATTTATCCTAAAACATCTCCCTTTCTCTTTGATATACGAAAACAATTACAAGAGTACTTCTCGATACCGCTAATTGCAATTAATGTTCCTTTTTTATGTTCGTGTAAGTGTTTATCCCCTAGCAATTACTTTAATTAATTACCAAGCTAATTTTGTTGAACAGCAGACAGTGTTTCTGTAATTTTATATATTTGTAGCACTTTTTTTTCCACGAATAATAATGCACATTTTTTGCGAATTTAAATGCAAATAATTTGGATGATTATTATAAAAAATTCACTTTGCTGTTTCATAAAAACACATGAATAATTACATTTAATTAATTGACTATAACTTGAACATATTCAATTGTTTTTCAAAGTTATAACTGTGTTTATTTTGAATAATGACAATTAAAGAGGAAAAAACTTGGAAATTGTAGGTCAAACGTGACAAATGAGGTGCGTTCGTACTATTATTATTTCAGTGAAATGAATTATATCATCTGTTATTATGATATGATTAATTTCCGTAATAAAATAAGCACATTTAAAGTTGGCAAAATTTTATATTTTGTTGACATTTACTGAAAAATCCAATGGGAAATTGAAGCCTAGCTTTGGAAATTTCAGAACTTGAAATCCATATTTAGACACGTTTTCCATTTAATATCTATTTCTCCGGAAACATGTATCCAAAAGACTGTCGATAGATTATAGGATTGCTATAATTAAACAATTTTAGTATACAAATTGAGTTTTTTAATTCAGTAATACGGAAATAATAAGATTCAATCTTAAATATGACGTATTCACCATGGCAACCTGGAATTATTACCTATCATGGGATATCATTGAACTAATTAAGTATGATAGAATTTAATAGAATGAAGAATGTGACTATAACTTGGTCATAGAGATTATAAAATGTTATATGACTAAACGTCATACATGTCAGATAACTTGACGATACATCTCGGTCGCTTGACGATTAATCCTCGGAAGCTGCTATAACAAGGAAGTACCAATTTAAAAAAAAATCAAATTACTTAATTAATATTTTTATTAATATAAGTTTTGATTCGATTTTCATAAAATTTGAAATGACTCGACAAAATTCTGCAACGATTATATATATATTAAATTTCAAACCATTATGAATTAATTCATTGATATCATTGAATTACGTATGATAAGATTTAATAGGATGAAGAATGTGACTATAACTTGGTCATAGAGGTTGTAAAATGTCATATACGTCATATATGATTATAACGTCGTATATGTCAGATAACTTGGCGATATATCTCGGTCGCTTGACGATTAATCTTCGGAAGGATAATAAGGCTATAACAATGAAGTACCGATTTAAAAAAAAAAATCAAATTACTTAATAAATATTTTTGTTAAAGTCGTTTTAAGTTATGATTCGATTTTCATAAAATTTGAAGTTACTCGACAAAATTCTACAACGATAATATATATTAAATTTCAAACCCTTCGGTTGGGTAGTTTTTGCGGACAGACGGATGGGAGAGAAATTCAAAAATTGTGAAAAGAAATTCAAAAAAAGTTTCTTCTTTTAAAATTAAAACAATTTATTTTTGACGCCATATTTTTATCTGTTTCAAATAGGTTCTTTGCTACTTGTTAAGAAAATGAAACATATTCAGAAAGTTATAGTTAGGTATATTTCAATTTTTTATGAGAACCTCCTAAAAAACATAAACAACATTCTACTAAACACAGAAAGCGGTACCGTAATGGAGAGTACTGCATCGGGTTAAGTAGCCCGAATTTACCCGAACCCGACCTAACCCGTGATTCAGGTCAGATCGCGTCGGGTTGACGCTATTTTTTTTTCATTGGGGGGTCGGGTTCCAGTTGAAATCGGTTTCGAGTTACGTTTTGACTCTTTTAGATTCGGTTTTGACTCTTGTGTGTTGGGTTTGGGTTAAACCGATTTTTCAGAAAAATAAAAAAAAAAGTCCAGCATACTTTTCAAACGAAAGAAAAAACTATATATTTGATAATTAATGATTATATGTTTTCATTTTTACACAGAAAAGATATAATTGATGTTAGGGATATAATTCTAAACTATTTGTTCATAATTGTATGGATTCGTTTTCTTTAATTTCGGGCTCGTATCGAGTTCGGGTTTAAATATTTAGGGTTCAGGTCGATATGTATCTAGTCGGGCTGGTTTTGTGGTTGACGAAATTATGTTGACGGGTTCGGGCAAAAACTTTTTAGGATAAAATTTTCTTTCACTCGCAATTTTGGATGGATTTTGGGTTTAAAATAGGTTTTCGGGATGACAATTTTATTTTCGCCGAATTTAGTTACATCTGCGCAGAATTACCCTGAAGTGTATTTTGTAGTGGTTTATTGCATTATCGTATAGTTATTTTTATCAGAATTCCCTTAAATAATCACAAAACTAAGAACATTTAAAAATAAATAAATAAAATGAAAACTTTCTTTAAATCAATCTATAAGAGAAACATAAATTGAAACAATTGTCACATTTATTGCATTATCGTATAGTTATTTTTATCAGAATTCCCTTACATAATCACAAAACTAAGAACATTTAAAAATAAATAAATAAAATGAAAACTTTCTTTAAATCAATCTATAAGAGAAACATAAATTGAAACAATTGTCACATTTATTGCATTATCCTATAGTTATTTTTATCAGAATTCCCTTAAATTATCACAAAAATAAGAACATTTAAAAATAAATAAATAAAATGAAAGCTTTCTTTAAATCAATCTATAAGAGAAACATACATTGAAACAATTGTCACATTTATTGCATTATCGTATAGTTATTTTTATCAGAATTCCCTTACACAATCACAAAACTAAGAACATTTAAAAATAAATACATAAAATGAAAACTTTCTTTAAATCAATCTATAAGGGAAACATAAATTGAAACAATTGTCACAGCTATATTGCCTTCTACACAGACCGACTGTGCACGCACGAGTGAGGTTCGTGTAACTACTCTTTAGATTCGAAAAATTTCGCAGATACTCTTAATACAGTGTTAACGTTACATCGTAAGTAATTCATTTTCTTCAACTCAATAGATATTAACCACTTAAGAGTTTCTTCTATCTGCCATATTGAGTGCTAAAATAAACGCATTTTATCTAAACAATTTTATATTCAAATATTTTATATAAAGTAACGAGCAGCAAAACTGCTATAAGTGTTGAATTTATTAATTTATGCTAATTTTTATTTTCGTTGGAAAAAAATACATTTTTACTTATATTTCCGATTTAATATCAGAATTACTTTCCGTTATGAGCAGCAAACTGTCGATAATTTGTCTTTTATTACAGCTCAAAGCTAAAAAGAAATATTATTCTCAATCCAACTCATACAACGAGCAAGTGAAATAAAAATTAACTCATTTTCCTGCAAAAAAGAAAAGCAATAAAACTGACTATTAGCAATCCAGCCTTTACTGAACTACCAAGGCTATTGATTTGATAAAAATTCACGCTAAAAAAAGTGAAAAATACAAGCAAATATGATAAATTAAGCATTTTCCCAAAATTTCCCACCAAAAGAATGTTAAATATATATATATATATATATATATATATATCTTTCTAAGTACCCGAATGGTGCTATGGCAAAAGTGTTAGTGGTTAAAGAACATCGTAGATATTATTAATAGAATATTAAAAGATATCGACGATATAAACGACATCGTACATATCATGTACTACCACTATAGTGGCTCAAAGTGACATGTAAATATGAAACGTAATTTTTTTAAGCAGTACTAAGAGTGCTTGTTTGAAAATTTTCTGATGTATTTTTTACATCAAAGGATTTTGTATAATGTGTTTTTTGTTCATTTTAAAGGATTTAAGTAAAAGTCATTAGCCCTGCCTAGTGCATTTGTATGATAAGTGCATTTGTATGTGCATTTGTATGATGAAAAAATACATTCAAGCAATCGAAAGTTCGAAACCATTGAAACGAGCTTTCTAAGGGAAGTTTGAAGGTACAAATTGACCCACATTCTACACACTAACGTACTAACTTGTAAAACTTTCCCGGATATTGTTTTTCTTTTTTTTTTGGCACTTTGTGTAGATGCCTTGCGTCTGTTCTGATCAGATCAAGAAGAAACTTGAATTTCTTCACTAGGTTTGAATATTTTGTGGCCACATGTGCTAACTTGGTCTTGCAAGTTGCAAAGGCACTTTGGAACGGTTGTTTTACTCAATCTAGAGTTTGGTCTGCCTGAATGCATTCTACAGTTTTAAAAAGCTATTATTTGGCGTTGTTGATGACCACTTTTTCAGTACAAAAAGCACTTAAATAAAATTCCTTGATACCCTGATACTAATGGATGATGTATGGAAGTATTACAGAAAGTTATAGAATTAGCTAAAGTAGCAGAGGCCAGTAGTCTATATGACTACTCATAGTTTATCATATGAGTTGTTGTTGTGTCATATCCTCCATGTCCAGCGACAGCTAGACTTGTTCCATGAGATTATATACTTGCAAGAAGTCCAGAAACAATAAAGGATCTCTATTTATGTCATCTTGGGTGAATTGGAGGCAGTCCAAAATGTGGTCAGTAGAAGCATTCCCAGAAGCACACATATTGTAAACCGGGTAAACTTTTTGTCCACCATGAAAAGCAAGTCCCCTCAAATGACCACTAGCAAATCTGGATAAGATTGTCTGAGATTTTCGGTCGCAAGTGAGGCCCAAGGATCCGCCTGGATCCTCTCATGTCCTGCTTGTAACCTCAGTCGTGGTGAAGGGGTAACACTGGGCGGTCTGGGTGAAATACGTCTGGAGTTTACTGCTGGTAGGGCCACCCAAGGCGTGAAGGCCAGATCGTTATGCTCAGCTAATGCAAGCAGGCGAAGAGGTAAGTCAGACTTCTACCTTTGGGTGCTCAGGTAAACAGAAGCTGTACCTAACCCTCCTTCCATAAGTGATAAATCATATGAGTAATCTAGATAAATATACTTTTATTCTAATTTAGTTATCTAGGATTAAAGACATTATCTAAAGCAGTTTTAAATGTAATTTTCATAAGTAGCTTATGTAAAAGCGCGTCTGTACTGAGATATCGTTGCTTGGACTGAGTAAATATAAAGATCCAGATAAATTTTCTTAATTTCACAAAAAAGGTTTTTAACACTTTCCAACCTAGTTGAAAAGTGTATATGACTTCGGTTTGTCTGGCCGTATGCCGTCTGTCCGTGCTCTAACTCCCGTAAATAAACTCGGATTGCCCTGCAATTTTTATATGTTATTGTCGTCATCTATAGCATGTTCCCTATTTCAACTGAAGTGTGTAGCACTTATAGTTTTTTTACAGGGACACTCAAAAGAATTCCGTTACATGACGGTCTATGGGGAAAAATCATTTGCGGTTTAATTTAATGATGTTACACAATTTCAAACACATTGTAATTGATATATATCACGAAGGTGCATTACAAGAAGCTTAACATGGAATAGGGTGTGCATAGCACTTATACTTACTTTACAGGGACAGTCAAAAGAATTCCGTTACATTACGTTTATGGAGAAAAATCGTTTGCGGTTTAATTAAATAATGTTTCACTATTTTAAACGCATTGAAATATATATATATATATCACTAAGGTGCATTACAAGAGGCTTACTACAGAATATCGTGTGTATAGCAGTCATCGTTCATCTACAGGGACACACAAAAGAATTCTCTACTGTCTGTTAACAATAATTCCTGGAAGTGCGTTTTAAGTTGCTGAACACGATTTTAAATTGAACTCACTTTTTGTCTATTACTTGGTGTGTATAAATTCTGTAGATCATATACAGGGCAGCACAAAAGTTTACGAACACATTTCCGTTTATGGACAGAAACTCCAGAAGGAGAATTTTAAACTGTGCTACGCGTTCCCTAACTAAACTAAATTTTAGTATCCTATGTAGTATATATACAAATCTATAGATCCTATACAGGATTGAATAAAAGTATTCGGATATTTTTCCGAATATTGTATATGTTGGAAATTCCTGAAATTACGTTTTTTAAATATGTTATGCGTTTTCCAAATTGTTTACTTAGATGTTGTCTTTCAGCTTATTAAACGGTAATGATTTGTAAAATTATTTTGGAAGCGTTGGAAAGTGTTACATAATCTATGCTTGACGCCTGATTTTTCGTTCTTGTTTTTTTTTCAAAGTGTAATTAATTAATTAGAAATAATGAGTGGACCAAGATTAACTTTTGAAAAAAGAAAATGTACTTTAAAATACTATTGTAAGTATGAAAATGTAGCAGAAATACAAAGACAATATCGCAGGGAGTTTCATGCAGATCCACGTATGCGACTTACAATTCATCAGATAAATGATAAGCTTGAAACGAATGGATGTTCGTAAACAACTTTCCGGAACCTCAATTGAGCAAGAATGCTCCACAACACCAAATGAAATGTTTGTTGAAGTTTGTGACTTCATAACCCAGCGTTATAAGCAGTGCATTGACCAGAACGATAATAATGTTGAACATTTATGCGGTAAAAAGTGATACATTTTATGTAGATTCTTTTGAAGTTTAAATATTAATTATATGTGAATAAAAACTGGAGTTATAATCATTCAAAGTGTGTATACATTTTTATGATGCATCCTGTATAACAAGATATCTGCCTTCCTATTCCCCAACATGATTTCCAGTGGTCAATGTGAAAGGATACATAGTGAGGGTAATCGGAGTTCGTATCCAGGGCAAAACATACTGTTTATCGCATTCCCTTACATGATTAGAGAATCATTTATTAATTAGATATGCATAGCTTAATCAGAGAAGCATAAGTTAGGATAATAGTAAATGGGAACTCTAATATCTCACATTGACTACGTGAACTATTGTATCCCTTTGCCTTGCATGTTTCTGGCCGTCAAAACTCCTGTTATGGAGCTCAGTGGCTCAGAAAGAAGTTTTTGCCTAAACTATGGCACGCCTAATGCTTGGCGATTTATTTTTGTCCAAAATCGTCTCAACCAATCAAATTTTATATCCCGTATGTCACATGAGCTCACTGCGAGGCTAACGAAAAAGAAAGGCTACCACGGTGCTTTGCGCGTATCTTTTTTTACAGACCGCCGGAGTCACGTGATGCTCGAATGCACCAATGAAGGTGTACGAAAAGAGCATCACGTCACTCTAGCGGATTGTAAAAAAAGATAAGTGGAATGCACCGCGGTAGCAAAGAAGATGTTTGGCGGTAGCCTGCCTTTTTCTTTAGCCTCGGCTCACTGAGTGTGTGTGCCTGGCTGGCGAGCTACCAAAGCTTAGTGAAGACTGCTTCGGTTGGGTTGGGTTAATTTATGACGGCCAATTATCAACACGAGGGATATAGGCCTTAATAGGCTGCCTCGGAAATTGCTTAGTGTTTTACTTGTTTTGAGATTAATAAATAAATTTTCTTGAATCAGACGTCAAATATTCTCTTTTTTTAGAATTAGGTACTAATGATGATGATCTTAAAACATGAGCCTGTCAAGAGCTCAGAAACACAGCGCCCGATCCCGAGCAGTGGCGTAGCCAGGGAGGGGGTCCAAATACTCTGGATACCAGTAATATTGTAAAGTGTCTTTGGCATTGATTATCGCAGAAAGTTTTTCAATTAGATGAGACAAAGAAGACTTTAGAAAATTAGTGGTATTCAGAGCATCTGGACCCCCCACCCTGGCTACGCCACTGATCCCGAGAGTCCAGTTTTGTGTCTAACGGAGAGTTAAACATCATAGCAGCACAGTAAAAAAGAAAATTGGTCGATTAATTAAGCGCATTTAAACATATTCTGAGTAAATGTATCGAAAAGGACGAGTAGCTTCACTTGTATGAAAAATTTCAAATCTCTATCTGGTCCCCAAAATTCCGCATTTAACATGACGCTTATGCAAATAAAACGATAGTGTTAATTACACACGCCATTTCAAACAGTTTTTGCAATCACAATTAGAATCTCTACACAAAAACCTTTCATAAAATATTCATTAAATAATTTTACTACATTTATTTGTGTGCTTGTGTAAAGAGTTTATAGAAAGGTCAAAGTATTACAATTTTGCAATCTTTTCTAGGAAACCTCATTCTCTCACAGAATAAGATATGGAAAAATGTACCATCGAAATTTCCTCCCGGGGCAGGTAAAGAATATAAACCGGATCTTTCAATTAGAGAGGCTCTAGAGCAGCTGAGCTGGCATAAAATCCAACGCCCAATTTACACAGACTAATGAGTCGGAGATATTCGGTATCCATGGTAACTACATGACCTATTCTCCTCTCGAATCATAGATCCTTAGGTAAACAGTTCCGCATCTCGTTGTGATACATGGAGGACTTTGTTAGAGTCTGGTAGGGAAAATATTCATAATCCCAATTTATCTGCCGCATTCGAGATGATAACAAAAGGAGGAATTATTTTCGGAAAGTGCATGGAAAATCATGTCTGAATAAATGATGTGATGACGTTTGTAAATAGTTTTGCTCATGTTTATACATGAGCGCACAAGTAGTATAGTCTGACATATAGTTATATATATATATATATATATATATATATATATATATATATATATATATATATATATATATATATAAGAAATATTGTGATGAATCATAAAAGATGAATATTGTACATGCATTTTAAGGGGTTATACCAATCCACAAACTTCATACAAAAATGCATTTTACTTACCAATCATACGTAGTATAGGGTAAGTCTTGTAATCGTTTTGAAAACCAAAAAATCGCCGGATTTACACGTTTCAGACACTGGAGATTCCGAAAAACATATTTTTAGAAAAAAAAAATTGCTGTCCGTCCGTCTGTGTGTGTCTGTAAACGCTCTATCTCCCGAACAAACTGAGATAGAGACTTGAAATTTGGTATGTACTTAGTATGTAATAATGGAAAGAAGCTTATTGAATTTCAGTAACCTCGATTATCCGGAACTATTGTTTTCGGACTCTCGAAATATTCGTTCTGATAAAAGGTATATAAAATTTTTCAAAATTGTTCCTTTTAAGGAATGAACATAAAAGACAATAAAAAAACATATGTTTTGCAGAAAGAATGAAGTCGATCGAGTAATGAGTTGCCGAAATATTTGTAATTCTATTTTCCACACTTTTTGATTTTTCATAACCCTGTATTTCATTCAAATTTCAATTCAAAAATATATTTTAATTGGAAATGAGACGCTTCATCCGACGCAGTAAACTGTTAGTTAATAGGATTGTCCTTTTTGGAGTTACAAGGATGTTCCTTTTACGCAATTTAGTAATGGAGCATTTAAAGTTTAGGCCGTCATCAAGCCAGGATTTTATTCGAATTGCAATGCATTTTATAAATAGTTTACACATGTTTTATTTTCATATTTTATATTATGCATATCCATAATGAGTAAGTATTACGGTGTACAGCGACTAGTTTACTTTCTTCTATCTTTACAAGAAGAAAGTATTGGATCATGAAAATTTTCGACTTCCGGTTTTCGAAGGATTTATACACTTTAAAATACAATTTGACTGTTTTTAGAAAATGTCTGTCTGTGAGTCTGTGACTCTGTCTGTATGTCTGTCTGTATGTGACAAACATTTTGTAAGCGCTCTATCTCAAGAACTAATGCACGGAATTTAATAAAACTTTTTATTTAGTTAGTTCCTGATATAAATTGGTGCTGATTAGTTTTTGGTGAAAATTGCCCAACAGGTAGCGCTGCTAGGCTGCATTTTTCACGATTTCCACAATAGCTGTAATGAAGAACTAATGCACTTATTTTCATGAAACTTCAGATTCAGTTATACCTTGACATAAATAGACGCTGATTATGTTTTGGTGTAGATGTCCCAAAAGGTGGTGCTGCTATACCACTTTTTTCTTGATTTTTACAATAGCTATATCTCAAGAACGAATATACGAAATTTCACAAAACTTCATATTCTGTTAGACTTTGACATAAATAGATGCTTCTTACGTTTTGGTGTAAATATCCCAACAGATGACGCTGTTATGCTACTTTTTTTCGTTATTAACACGATAACTATATATCAAGAACTAATACACGGATTTTCATCAAACTTCATATTCAGTTAGACGTTGACTTACGTTGTTGTTGATTAGGTGTTGCTCTAGATCTGCCAATAGGTGACGCTGCTGCGCTACATTTTGCTGGATTTACACGATTTTAGCAATAGTCATATCTCAAGAACTAATGCATGGAATTTAATAAAATTTTAGTTTCAGTTAGACCTTGATATAAATTGGTGCTGATTCGTTTTTTGTACATGCGAAACCTATGTGAGATACAAGAAAGTTTTAGGATTGGCGCATCCGACTAGTTATGATTTCAGATGACATTTGACAGATTGAAGACGATCACCGTGGACGACTACCAGAACGACGCCATATCCGGGAAGCGGGTTAAACGGTGACACCCAACTTTTTATTTCGTCATTGCAAAAATTAATTTACTCTCTTTAAAGTGTAATAGATAAAATGCAAAAAGAATTTTTCAAGCATCTTTTTTCATTTTCCTGAGAAAAAATTCCGTAAAATACACGGTTTTTGACTCTGCAAATAGGTATAACCTCTTAATATATATCGATTCAAATATCCACTCCCTCCAAACCATGTCTTTCCGATAGACCGGGAGGCGGCAGCACAGACAACTACTTCATCGAGTTCACGGCTGAAATTCCAGAATTAGTTAAAACTCGATTCGCATATTAAAACGCAATCGGTCTGCCAAGTCACATCTTGGTAGAAAACACCTTAAAACCCGATTTTAGCGGTTGACTCGTAGGTTTACCATTGTCTTTTCCTGCACCCAGTTCTCCATTTTTTCATACTTTTGGGTGCAGGAACACACAATGGTAAACCTACGAGTCAACCACTAAAATCGGGTTTTAAGGTGTTTTCCACCAAGATGTGACTTTGCAGACCGATTGCGTTTTAATATGCGAATCGAGTTTTAACTAATTCCGGAATTTCAGCCGTGAACTCGATGAGGTGATTGTCTGTGCAGCCGTCTCCCGGTCTAGATGTTTCAAACTCAATTGCTTCACTGAATCTGATAATTGAGGCGTTTAAAGACATAGTAGTACAAATACATTTAAGGGGCTGATTCTACATTCAACTGCTTCTGTCTAGACGTTTTTGGGGAATTTTACATAATATAAACAAAATGTATTACTGAAGATGTTTTTACTTTACAAATCAGTTGTATTTCAAACTTTAAAAAAAAATTGGAGCAAAAAAACAAAAATTTTTTGTTATTATAAAATGGCGGCGAAGTTCAACCTGCACACCGCACACTGTTGTAATGTCCCACGCTTTCCAATGTATTGGATAAATCATAAATAGAATTTATGAACAGTTTTATAATCAGTTACGTTTACGGTTATGCAGTTATATTTACATAGTTATGTTTGGAAGTGCCAAAAATAATAACTTTGTCACTTTTTGTGGTCAAAATAGCGTTTATATATAAAAAAAATGGGCAGCAAAAATCTATATGTTTTTTGCCGTAAGGGGGCTCATATTTTTTCAAACATTTTCACCGCCGCCGTTGCAAATTGGAGTATTTGATGCAACTTCCTGTCGAAAAAGAAAAGAATTAAAATTTGATCAACAATTGTAAAAAGCATATTTTATAATAGCTGGTGTGGCTAACTGTGGCTATTTCAGGAGCATGAGTCATATCCAGCGGCTCATAGTCTCAGTTGAAGTGAAAGTTTCTTTCTGAGAAGACGTACTTTTTGTTAAGTTTCAGCTTTGTTATTGTGTTTAAATGTATACTTTGACATCTGCATTTAAATAGTTTATTTTTCAAATAATACAAAATGATTAAAATTAAAAATAGTTCATTTTTAAGCCTTTCTAGATCTAATTTATTCAAATATGTTTATTGACATATATTATCTAATATATTCAAAGATTTTTAAAGCTGTGTCGGGGTTTGTCGGACCCTTTTTGAATTATAATCGTATTGGTTATAGTTTTGAAGGCAAATTTATAGATAAAAAACGTTCCGCATATCGTTGCCATTTTTAGATATCAATGTTTTTTGGTGGACTGGTAATTCATTGAAAACACTCATAAACCATCATCTCTATACTATAGAGACACAACTTTGCTAAATACTAAATGTAAGTAATATTTATATATTATGTACATTGGTTTATAAAAAATAATTAAACTTGTATGTATAGTAAAATGAACCACATTTAACAAAACATTATTTCTAAACTAGTATATAACCACCGTCAAAAATGACGGATTGCTGATCTGCGTTCCATTTTCATAAGACTTCATAAAAAAGTACATTTTAAAGCCGGTAGATGGCACCAAAACAATCTAGGTGTCAACGATTTTAATCAGATGATTTAAATCAACTGATTTCCTTTAAATCATTGAATTAAATCAACTGATTTTTTTTAAATCAGAAATTTACTAAATGTTTAAAATAACATAAAAAAAATCTAAGATTAACATAATTTGGAAAGTTTCTATGGATATTTTACCTTATGAATAAACAAAAAAAGCTTTGAATAATTGTTTCTAAACGTAATTCCTTATGCTTTTAAAAAAGTAAGTACAGTAAGTTTGTAAAAAGTTAGTATGTAACCCCCGTCAAAAAAGTGCGGATTGTTGAGCTGCGTTCCATTTTCATAAGACTTCATACAAACAGCATGAAAGGTTCGTTTTGTAGAAAAGTACATTTTAAAGCCGGTAGATGGCACCCAAACAATATTGTTCACAACATTGTTATAGGATTCCGATGTTTAATCTGGACTTTAATTAAGAACTTAAAACATTATAACAGGATATGATATACATGTTTTATAGGAAAAATATGCTGAACAGACATGATTTCAAGTAGAAGATATCATTTAGCTGTGATATGTTAGCATAGACTTTTCATTAAGCCTAACACAGCGTTTAACTACGGTTGATTCGCAGACCAGAGTGATCTCGCCCGGAATGGTTACAGACACTT
This sequence comes from Maratus michaelseni, assembly GCA_963931845.1. NCBI lineage: Eukaryota > Metazoa > Arthropoda > Arachnida > Araneae > Salticidae > Maratus > Maratus michaelseni. The sequence continues at coordinate 193,067,225 of OZ007600.1, forward strand.
TCTTGCCTTCGGATTTTATTATAAGTAGATAAAACGAACCTACCAGAAATTACTGTCCTCTATTAAACAGTAAACAATTAAGTAAACGTTGTATTATGTTATTTTTTAAATAAATGCACACATTTATGTATATATAACAATAATTAAGTATTACTAATGGTAAGTCAACAGCAATAGTCTTTAACATGAAAAGTAATTTTGGCCAAGATTTTGCCTCAAATACTCTACTGTGCGCCGGTGAATAGTGATCTGGTTTCAAGTTCTCATAAATTTTTAAATACTTATTCAAATTACATAAACATCTGCAGTATATTTAAGCCATATTTCAGGCTTTATAAAATGTAAAAGTAAACACTAATAACATAAATATAATATATAATAATAAATACAGCTGTCATTAAAAATACAGGGCGCGCGGGGCCCCATTTGACCCCCCCCCACACACACACACCACATGGAAGTAATCAAGATTTTCATTAAGAACGTGTCCAATGGTTGAAATTGGCCACATGTGACCACAGTTCTTACATAAGGAAGAACAAACTTTATCATTAGAAAACTAATGATTAAAATTGCATTACAACAACTTAGTAGTTGATTGTTTAAAAGAGAAATTCATTATTGACATTTTTCTCGTAACGAGGAAATTTAAAATCATTATTAATGACAAATTGGAGGGCATTTTTCTTTTAGACATCTTATGACATGCATAGATAAGCAAAGGGAAAGTTTGCAAACAAATACTGCCCTCAACCAATCCATCTTTTTTTTTCAACTATTTTTCTATTGTTTTTCTTACTAGTATTTTTTCTTAACGTTGTGACTATATTTCTTGTTAAACACTGTATACAGGTGTGAATAGTACCTGGTACGAAATTTATGTATATATACATTCAGCGCCTGATTACCGGCGGGGCAAACTTCCACCAGTAAATTTAAAGAGAAATTTTTTACTTTTTCAAATGCCTTTTTCATGCAGGTTTTCTGTCAAAAATAAGGGAAAATTTTCTGTTCATTTTTACTGGTGGAATTTTGCCCCGCCGGTAATTAGGTCCTGTATACAATGAAGTTTAGTACGAGTCACTTCAGCATAATTCACAAAAAATTTCTATGGATAGATAGAAGGAGCACCTAGACCAGCGGTTCCCAACCTCAACCTGGGGTACGCGTATCCCTGGGGGTACGTGGCGAGCCTGCTGGGGGTACGTAGAAATAATATCGGTAATGGCGGAAATCACAAAAATGGTTTAACTGAAAACACATAAAGAAAGTTGATAGTTTTGGATTATAAAATGAGCCTCATGAGCCCTGAAATTGAGGACAAAGGTCACTAGACCTGAATCAAACTGAAAACATCAGTGCTCCCTTAGTGAATAGGAAATATAATAATTAATAATGCATAATTCTTGAAATCTGGATTTTCATTCATGGTAGTTGAATATTTTAATAATATGTGGGAGAAGACAGGGGGTGGTGAGTGTTAACGATAAATAGGGGGTACTCAGAAATGAAAAGCCTAAGCAAGGGGTACGTGAAAGAAAAAAGGTTGGGAAGCGCTGCCCTAGACTATGCTTGCCCCGGAGGCCTAGACGCCAGCCAGTGTATTATTAAATTGTTAACACTGGTTAACAATTATTAATTACGTATTAATAATTATTATATACTAGCTGACATGACCGACGTTGCCCGGGCCCGTGATAATAACCTTAAAAATATCTAAAATCAATGTTGAATGATTTTATATTTTTAAATGAAAATCTATCCAAACGAACTGAAGGACAGTCGTTATAGTGATTGCCGATTATAGTTTAATTTCGATTTAATTTCTCACGTTTTGATATATTGAACTTTCAATTCTGACCAAAAGTTCCTGAGGAAACCTAAATAATATAAAGCACTCCGCCACCTTTCCTCTTTTAAACTCAAAATAATATACAATATTGGCCAATTTATTAGTCTCATTCGAAAAAAAAAAAAAATCCAAAACCTTGTTTCTAAGATGATTATATTAAAATTAAATTAAAATCATGCACTCGTGGCATCATAATTCACTTTTATATTTTAACAGAATAGTAAGGCTACTATAATGTGTGACTCGTGCTATTCCCAGTATACGTCAGGACACATGGCCGTTATCATTATATGCGCGAAGATTTCGCTTGGTACTCCATTGTAAAATTTGGTAATTTTGAAATTCAATATTTGAAAAACGGCATAATCATTAGATTTGAAATTTATATCAAGAAAAATGCAATTTTTTACCCAGCAACTTCAAATGTTTCATTTTCCGAGATTATTCTGTGGCAACGATTATCGAAAATCCCAGTCGTCAGCAACACATAGCTTTTTATTAAAGAGGATTAGCAATTTATTATAATATATTATGATTGCAAAAATATGTGTGGCCCGTCTCAGCTGACTTCTCTGCCAGACCACTGGTTTCTTGCTTCTAAACGCTTGTGTAAAATTATCTACCAGCCAAACAATTCTCCGCAAAGAAAAAAGTCCTCTCCACCAATTCTAAGTACAAAAGAGAAAGGCTATATAGTGCCATCTAGTGCTAAAACATACATCTAAAATACTCTAAAATAAAAGTAAGAAATCGATTTTGCCGTGCTCCGCAGAAAATATTTTAAGACAGCGGTTCCCAAACTATGAGGCGCAACCCAATAATGTGTCACGTAACAATCGGTCAGGTCTTCAAAAATATATTATCAAAAATATATAACTTTTATATTTAACTTATCAAAATTATACAACTTTTGTAAATAGATTGTCATGAAATTGATGTATGTTTCTGAGGTTCTTACAGAAAGTTCCTTATTGAAAATGTAGTGTGTAATGTGTACAGTTCGTTTACAAGACCACTAAAAAAAATTTCGAATACACGACTGTCTATGGGCGACAGAGGCGGATTACCAAATAGGCTGAATAGGCTGAAGCCTAGGAGCCCTGGGGGAAAAGGGTGCTGAGAAATCCTTTCGATTTTTTGTGAAGCCTTTTGTAGCACTTGCATATTTTAAAATTTATTTCTCATGAATTATTACTAATTGCTCAGAAAGGGGATCTTTTTCTTCTGGAAAAAGCGAGATACACATTTAATTATTAGCGGTTTTTCCAATAAAAATGCCATAAAAAAACGGTAATGTACAATATTAAAACAAAATTTCAGTTATTGTATAATATAAAAATTATTGTAGTAAAATTCATTAGTAAATAACTAAAGTAAGAAAACTTTTTTGTAGGCGTGTTAGAGAAATATGTATTTAAAATTACTGGTTTTTTTTCTTTTCTTAAAGAAATTTTATACAAAAGAATTAAAAATTCTCAGAATTTTGTTAAATATCTATACAAATGTGTGCATGATTTGAAGCAGAAGTAATAATATATATAGCTTTGAGCAAAGGCTGCGTAAAACAGCCAAGCCTAAGGGCCCAAGAGATAGTTAATACGTCTCTGATGGGCGATATTTGTTCGAAGGACATTCGAATGGTCTTTTAGTATTTCAAACATTACGGAATGAATATGCATTACTGAGATTCAATATAACGTTTCTCATATGGAAAATTATGTCGGTAATATAAATTGTTCATTTATACAAGGACATACAAAAATGTGGATATTCCTTTATATATAACATTCCTTTATACAGGCAATAATTGTTTATAGAGAGTTTTAACTATACTATTTCTAACATAATTAAATTAGTAAACATTATTGAAGTGCTTCTTTAAAGAAAATGGTGTATGTGCATTTAAAATTCGTTAACACGTTCGCGCAAAAGAATTCATGTAAACTATTATCTATGACGAGCGATAACTGTTGGAGATGCGTTTTCAATTGCGTTATGCGTTTTTAAGCTTAACTATATTGAAGTGAATTATGTGGTGTCTATAAATTCTACAGATAATATATATAGTGTTACAGAAAATAATTAGACGGTAATAATTCAAAATCATTTACCGTCTATGGGTAAAACTTATAGAGCGCGGTTTTATCTACGTTATGCGTGTTTGAACTGCACCAAATTTTAGCGTACTGCGTGGTGTTTTTAAAATATAAAAAAATTCATATTAAAGTTTGCTCACAAAAATTTAGTCGTGTCATCTAAGGATGGTAACTGCTGGAAATGCATTTTTAGTTGTGGTATGTGTTTAACTGCTAAATTCAACTATGGAATTCTATGTGGTTTGTATAAAAACTTACAGATCTTGTAGCACAAGTCTCTGCACAAAATATTTCGAATTCATTACCGTGAACGCGTGGTAGTTGTTGGGCGTTAATTTTCAACAGTGTTACATATTTTCTTAATTATTTATTTAGATATTTCCTTCAACCATATATCAAAAGATGAGGTTACGTAACAATTATCTGTTTGCTTTTGAATGTGTTTCATACTCTGTGCGTGAGGCATGATTTATCTTTTTTGTAACACTTTCCAACATAGTTGAAAATTGTTTGTGATTTCTCTCTGTCTGGCCATTTGTTTGTCCGTGCTGTAACTCACATAAATATATACTCAATTGCCATGGGATTCATATACAGGGTGGTTATAATATAAGTATCTCTATTTGGAGCTGTCTGTAGCTCGAAGGAATAACCCGAATGAAACTAAATCGGTACACTTATTATTCGAGAAAGGGGAAAAAGAATGAAACAATAAAAAAAATAATTGCAATAATCACCGACAGATGGCGCTACTGAGTGTGAAATGTAATGTGTAATACAAGAACAAAGAATTAAGACGTCAAATCGGATGGCACACCTAATTTATTGGACAATGTCACAGTGAATATGGTTACGCTTTCGCATGGCGGTGCCGATCATGTTCAGGTTCCACATGGCCATTGAGCTGGAGGACACAATCCAGGCGTTGTACGACGTGCTCATCTGTGGAATGTAACGCATCAGGAGTGATGTTTCGCACATGTCGTGATATGCGGTAAAGTCATTGAGGTTTGTGACACCTCCATGGTACACAATATTACACATTACATTTCACACTCAGTAGCGCCATCTGTCGGCAATTATTGCAATTAAATTTTTTACTGTTGAATTTTTCTTCCCCCTTCTCGAATAGTAAGTACACCGATTTTGGTTTCATTCCGGTTATTGCTTCAAGCTACAGACAGCTCCAAATAGAGATACTTATGTTATAACCACCCGGTATATTATTTAGGTTTACCATAGCATGTTCGGTTTTGAAAATGAAGTGTGTAGTATGTGTAGATCGTTTACAGGGGTACTCAAAAGAATTCCATTACATTAAGATTTATGGAGGGTGGGGGGGGGAAATGTTTGCAGTGTACTTTAATTATGTTAGACTATTTCTAGCATATTGAAATTGATATACAACACTGAAGATGCTTCGAGATGCTTACAATAGAATATGGTGTGTATCATTTATCGTTCATTTACAGGGATACACAAAAGAGTTCGGTTACGTACTGCCTATGAGCAATAAATGCTAGAATAATTTGTGTTTTTAATGTTAACTATTTTTGTTTGCACATTACTGTGTTTGTATAAATTCTATTGTAGCTATACAGGGCTGCACAAAAGAATTTGAGTACATTTCCGCTTATTGACGGAAATTGCTGAAGGGTAATTTTTAGCTGTGTTACGCCTTTTTTAACTGAATTAAATTTTTACACACTATGTAGTATGTAAACAAATCTATTTATTATAAACAGGGTGCACAAAATAATTGAGATTTTTTCTGACTCCCGAAGGTAATTTCTGAAATTTGGTTTTCAAATGGGTTTTCAAACATTTCCAATTTAAATTTTCCAAATTGTTTACTTAGACATCATTTTCCCTTATTAAACGGTGAAGATTTGTTACAATATTATCTAATTCAAACATTTCCAATTTAAATTTTCAAAATTGTTTACTTAGACATCATTTTCCCCTTATTAAACGGTGAAGATTTGTTACAATATTATGTAATTCAAACATTTCCAATTTATATTTTCAAAATTGTTTTCTTAGACATCATTTTCCCCTTATTAAACGGTGGAGATTTGTTACAATATTCTGAATGTGCTGGAAAGTGTTTCATAATCTATTCTTGACGCATAATTTTTCTTTCTTGTTTAATTTTCTCTTCATTTTATTTCCATGTTTAAAATTAGAAAGCATTAAAATATATCTAGGCGCACTTTAGTTGAAAAAGTTGTCTAATATGTTTTAAGAATCTAAAAATTACATACTCAATCAAAAGCGTAAAATGTGAAACAATGTGTAATATATTCTTTAAAAATAGTGTATAATGTTCTATAAAACAAACACCAATTTTTTAACATAAACGAAGCGAATTTCTTACGGTAAGTGCGATATTATTTTTGTTTCCTAAAATGTTTTTTACCACACAAATTCAATAACTAATTATAATCTGTTGAAAATGTTTAAAAACACAAAATAATGCGTTTTAGACCAGCATAATAGTTAATAGATTTAAGAAAACAGTTTTTAGGTCATACAAAGCTTTTTATTATGAAGCTATCTCTTTGATAGCTTATCATGTAAGAGATTTGATCGATATCTATTGTTGATTCTTGTCACATTTATTGATCCTTGTCATTTATTATTAACCTGGATATGTTGATTCATTATAATTGTGTGTGGATAGCGTATTTGACAAACAAAATTGCTTACAACGACCTCTTCAGAAGATAAGGCGCAGTTTCTCTTGGTTACCAAGGTCCAGTAATATGTCTAAGGTTTAACAAAAATGTCTGCTATATGAGAAGACGATGTTTATTTAACGTTTCGTACAGCATTATTTTCCTTATCCTTTTATATATTCATTTTTAGTGACAAAATTTCTTTTGTTTTTGGTCAGAAGAAAAATGATGTTAGATTTCTAGTAAAGGTTCTTTTCTTTTCTTTTCTTTGACACAGTTATTTCGTAAAAAGGATTCTTACCAAAACTTATTGAACACTTCGATTGTGGAAGATATTTCAAATTTAAATGTAGGGGATGTTCGAGCACCATGAGATGCTTTTTGATTAATAAAGTTTGTACATTTAATTTTTTGCTTGATTTTTACATAAAGCGTACTTACTACACGATGCTTAATTCCATGGCTTAGTGAAAATAAAAAACAGTGGGACATATTTATTACATGTTAATTTACCCTATTGAAATACACAATTCAAGTAGTCGAATTGCAATGACACTTTCAAATCTTAGTAAATCGATGTTTTCTTGTTATGAAACTTTTTATTTCAAATAGGGCGCCCCCAATGCTTTCAATTCTGAATTACCAAAAATATTCAGAATATTGAAACATGGGCAGACTCTAAACTGAGCATATAGAGGTCAGTATGTGCTCATTTTTTAAACATGGACATATTCAAAAATGATTAGAATCAGTTCAAACTCATTTTTGAAACATGGAAATACTCAAAAATGAGCCCATAGATGTCAGTTCATACTCATTTTTGAAACATGGACATACTCAAATAGAAGCACATTTTATTCTTGAGTGTGTGCATGTTGTCAGAATATATACATGTATATGGGTACAAGAGTACAAATTTGATAAAATCTGCTAGCCAGCTAAAAATTCTAGTAGCCAATAAAAAATATTTACCACCCCCTCCTCCTGGATAATTGAATGCTATAAAATCTATAACTGCTGAGGAGGTCGTTGATGAAATAGTGAAGCAAGAAAACACGTTTTTGCCTATATTTCTGTCGCAGTCTCAAATAATTCTGATTTTTTCAGTTTAAAGTTTATATTTGATTAAGTTATTTTTATCAAATTAAAAATAAAAGTTAAAAGTATTTTTTGTTGGAATACAGTTTTTAAGTTTATTTTTTAATATTGGGGGGTGGAGAGAAAAATGGCGTTTGTGCTCATTTCAAGAAAGCTTAGATCAATTTTTTTGTACAAAAAGGTAAAACAACAACTAAAAAAACCCACAAGATTAAATAGCTTGGTCGCTAGATTAAAACATTTGGTAGCCAGTGGTGACCTGGCGACCGTATTTGTTAAACCCTGTATGGGTATATACATGTTTTTTTTTTAATTATTATTCGCAGCCATTTTGACTATGCGACATACTCTAATTTGAGTATTTTTTGCTCAGTTTTGAAAATGCCGATTTTACGGTGAAGTAGTCGAATTACAAGCAAAAACTCTGCGTCCATACATTGCCAGTTCTTTTACCTTTTTATTAAAAACCATCAGTTTTCGTTCGCATGCATATTTTGCTGTCGTTCCAGTGTTGCCAGTGGGATATTTTTATTTTTTAAATTTAGTTTGCTTGATTGGCACTACTTATTTGAAATGGTACAATTCGCCTTGTTTACTATGTCATTAAGTAAGGCGAATTTTACTTTCCCCAAAAACTGGTTGGTATCAAGAAAACTGATTTAAAAAAAAAAGGAGCCCACTGTCAACACTACTGTCACTTCGCATTTTGTAACATTAGGGGAGGGTAGCCTAAAATGATCCCCTTAAGGGAAAAACTTGTGTAAAATGACATAACTGTTCCAGTAAAACAAACTATAAGTGCTACACACTTCAGTTAAATCAGGGAATTTGCTATAGTAAACGACAATAACATTCAAAAATTTAAGGGCGATCCGAGTAAATTTTCGCGAGTTAGAGCACGGACAGACGGCATACGGCTAAACAAACCGAAGTCATAAATACTTTTCAACTAGGTTGGAAAGTGTTAAAAATGAATTAAAAAATATGTCATAAACAAACCAGTTTGGATTTAAGAACAGCCTTTAGGGTTTTACGCTTTCATCTAAGCTTTTACAGCTAATAATACAGCAGTTTTATGTTATAGTAAAAAAATTCTAAATCTGCTTTCGCCTCTCCTGTGAAATGTAGTATGTTTGAGTTATGTCAGATTTATTTCGAGTGAGCGATATAATAAAGATATTATCAATAAATGAAAAGTACGTTATGTTTATTCTCGTTAATTATGCTACTCTTTACATTGGCTTTCATGTCAGGTTACAGGGGAAATAAAGATTGTATTTATTTATCTTCCTAAAAAAGATATTGAAATCCAATTTATTGATGCTTAAAATTGATTTACATTATGAAATCTCTTGCAATGTGTACCAAACAATTCATCTTTTCTGAATATATTGATAGATTTCCATTGTCGGTTTTTTCTAAGGATATTGAATAATACATTATTCATTTGCTAGCGATTCATCATAATTATTGGAAAATAGTCTTTTCAATAGACAATACGGAATATAACAGCCTCTTAAGAAAATCAATGAAAGTTTGAGATTATTCATGCTAAACAAAAGGTAGCTATTCTCGTTTATTTTCGCCGATGTAAAAATGTAATAGAATATAAATGCACACCTGGTCAAGCTTTCCGTTAAAATATATATGTATATATATATATACACTGCTCAAAACAATCAAAGGATATTTGAAGTTTTATATAAAATAAAGATATAAACGAAATTTTTTTTGCCGAAAATAGAAGAAGAGAATCACAAATGCAAATTTTTCTGGTTTTCAAACTGTGGAGTATGCAAATTTTGAGTTCGACGTCAAAAACGTCGCTTCAGCGGCAGCGAATGAAATTTGACTTTCAACTGGATAAAAGAGAATGAAGATAAGGATGATCGGCATTCAGTGATTGCTTTGTTTCGATGAGTACGATGTCTCAGCGAAGTCATTTGACAGATTCAGAAGCTTGGAGAATTGTTGGTAGGTTAGAAAGGGGACCAAACTCAAGCCGAAGTAGCGCAAGCCATTGGAGTGTCACAAAGTGTCATTTCCAGGATCTGGAACCGTTTTTTGGAGAGTGGATGTGAAGGCCGAAGACCAGGGCAAGGTCGTAGACGGGCAACAACGCCCAATGAAGATCGGTATTTAGCGTTAACAGCTCGGAGACACCGAAACATGAACGCTACTCTTCTCCAACAACACCTTCGCTCGGCTACAGGCACCACGATTTCAACTCAGACTGTCCGAAACCGGCTCCATGCTGTAGGTCTGTATGCTCGCCGACCGATGGTATGTGTTAGATTAACATCAAGGCATCGTCTCGACCGCAGGGAGTGGGCAACCGAGCATGTCAACTGGAGGAGAAATGAATGGAGCAATATTCTGTTTTCTGACAAGTCCCGTTTTTCTGTGCATCCGGATAATAGGCGTATTTTCATCTGGAGGGACCGTGGCAGTAGGAATAATCCTGCGTTCGTGCACGAAAGTATCATTTGGCGGTGGAGGAGTGTTGGTGTATGGTGGCATCTCCATTGACGGGCGCACTGACCTCTACATCATTCGAGATGGAGCTCTGACTGGTCGCCGATATAGGGATGAGATCCTCAGACCTATTGTAGTCCCTTACGCTGCAGCAATCGCAGATAACTTCATTTTAATGGACGATAACTGCAGGCCACATCGTGCAAACCTGGTGGAGGATTTCCTTTTCGAGGAAGGAATCGTTCGAATGGAATGGCCAGCGTGTTCTCCAGACATGAATCCAATCGAGCACGTTTGGGACGCTCTAGGAAGGCGAGTTTCTGGCCGCCAACAACCCCCACAAACTCTCCAAGAACTGGAAAGAGCTCTTCTGGAAGAGTGGGGCAGAATACCCCAACTCGTCATTAATAGCCTCATTGAGTCCATGCCTCAAAGGTGTTCAACGTTGCTGGCCGCCCGTGGAAACCATACCCCCTACTGAAAATGATTTTCTTTGAAGAAAACACCTTTCCTTATTCTTTTTTTCTCATATGCACAAATTGTGTTTTTTTTCCTTTTGTACACAAATGCGCAATAAAATGCATTTTTTTCTGCCAAACATGTGTAATTTATTCTCATATAACCTACTATGTCTGTCGACCATGTATCAATCAGCTAAAAAGTTTCCCAGATACAAAATCCACCTAAAACTGCAATATCCTTTAATTGTTTTGAGCAGTGTATTTAAATATGAAAACACATGTGAAAAACGAAGGATATGACATTATAAAAAGCAATGGAATGGAACACTGGAGGAATTATACTTAATAGGATGAAAAAGCAAACTTTGCAAAAGCAAAAATTGGAAACTATGAATATCTTATAGAATCTTCAAAAGGGCTTTATAAGAATAGTCATAGTAAATATATGTTATTTCATCAAATATTGTCAGCATTATGCCTAAAATCGACAATATTAAGCCCCTAATAACATATATAAATGAAACAAGAAAATTAATAACCTACATGAGGTTCAAATTACAAAATAAATAAATAAATATGCAACTTAAATAGAAATTAGATAAATAAACAATTATTCAACTTAAATAGAAATTAGATCACAAAATAATGTGCAAGACTCACCAAAAAAGACAAATTTTACTGTAGATGGAATAAGATTATAAGTACTCGGCAATCAGCCAGTCATCATTAACTCAAAATGGCTGCAATATTTATGCGCAAACATTACTTAGCAAAAAAAATGATAATAGAATATAAATTGTGTAGTGCTGCCATCTATCACAGAAAAATATATGTAAAAGCTGAAATTGTAGACAAGTTAAATAATAAGGCTAGTGCTGCTTTGAACCAAAATTTTAATTCATAAATGAAATAAAATAAGCACCGCATAGAAATAAGACACATTATTAAATAATTTTATTAAATCAATTGTCTGGTTTCATATCTATTTATAAACGTGAAAAAAAAAACCTGGAAAGTTTGCAAATATGCAAATGCATAAAAACAATGTAGTTTATAAGAGTTTGATATCCCGGATTTATCTAAAATCTTCCACATGGCAAAGTATGTGTGATCTCTAGATATTGAATTAAAGTTCCCATTGACTCAAGCGAAAACACCTGCACGCTAATGTTAATCTTATGGGACAGTTATTTTATATCTCGTTTGCATTTCAATATTAATTTTTTTTTCTTTTGCTTTGGATAGCTGAGATCGATCTCTACGAAACCCCTTTTTTTCACTTTTTCTATTTTGTTTGCAGGGGTTTTTATGAGGATATGTCAGCTTTCGGACCCGGTTTCGAGTGAATAATTTGGTACTTTTATGTTAGTCGAGCTCAAATTACGCTAACAGTATTATTTTTCCCTTACTACCAATACCAGCTTTTAGTTTTTGTGTAGTAAATTAGAAACAACGATTAGGTGTTGAAATAAAATGTTTTGTTTTATGTTATTATTATTCTTATTACATTTGCATTTTAAATGAAATGAGTGAAAAAGGTGTATTTTACAAGTGTGTTTTTTAAATTAAAATTATGTGTTTTAAATGAAACGAGTTAAGGGTTCATATTTTATAGGTAATAAATACAATATCAATGATGATGATGAGAACATTATTTGGTGATGTATCACCTGTGACCGGCTAACATAATAGTACCAATAATTTTGATGAGTATTATTCTTTCAGTATTTTGTCCATTAGTTGGCGCAGGGATAAATCGTGAAATATTGTTTCAGATGTCATCAATCATATTGCAAGCATTTCTTAAGTAAAACTAAAATTAAAATTTGCCTTTTAGAACTAAGATTGAACTCCCTGATCTGCATATTTACTTGTAATATTATAATACTAATTTATAAACTATTTTTTATTATAAACATACTGGCTAACACGTCCGGCGTTGACCCGCTGCGCAAATTTCGAAAACACTGCATTGAAAATAATCACAAAATTTACTATATTAAGCTAAATGTTTGAAACCGAATTCCTTTTATGCATGTAAAAACATCACCACGAAAAGAAAAAAAAACCCCTAAAAATTGCATAAAAAATTTAAAAAAAATTCAAAAATCGATGTACGAATTCCCAATAAATTTTACTGAAAAGAGGACAACATTAAATATATTGGTCTAAAAGATTATAACCAGATTCATTTTATTAATGTAGAAAATTTGCCGCAAAACGCAAAAAACTCCTCGCGAAAAATCGCAAAAATTTCAAACATCGTAAAAGACAAAATTTATTATATTGAGCTAAAAAACTGCAACCAGAATTATTTTACGAATGTCAAAAAAATCGCCGCGAAATGTAAAAAAAAAACCGCTAAAAACCGTATTAAAAATCGCTGACAATTCAAAAATCGAGAAGAACAAAATTTGCTATATTGAGCTAAAAGTTTGAAACTGAATTCTTTGTACGAAAATCAAAAAATAGCCGCAAAATGCGAAAATAACTTTAAAAATAACATACAAAAAATTGAGAAAAATTAAAAAATCGTTGTACGAATTCAGAATAAAGAAAGAAGAGAGTACAAAATTAATTATATTGGGCTAAAGGATCAAAACCGGATTCCTTTTACTAATGGGAATAATGGCCGCGAAACACACACACATACAAAAAAAAATGCTAAAAATTACTTAAAAATCACAAAAATTCCAAAATCACACAGGACAAATATTAATATATTAGGCTAAAATTTTGAAATCGAATTCCTTTTTCGAACATTAAACAATCGCCGTGAAACGTGAAAAAAGCTAAAAATCGTATTAAAAATCGCGGAAGACAAAATTGACTATATTAAGCTGAAAGTTTGAAATCATATACCTTTTACAAAAATATATATATATTAAAAATGCCGCAAAACGCAAAATATCTATAAAAATCACATAAAAGTTGCTTAAATCTGAAAAATCGCATAGGACAAAACTTACTATAGCATTAGGCTAAAAGTTTGAAACAGAATTTCTTTTACGAAGGTAAAAAAATCGCCGCAGAATGCGAAAAACTCTAAAATTTAGATGAAAAAGTTCACATACAATTAAAAAATTGTTGTACTAATTTCTTCATTGAAAAGAGGGCAAAATGTACTAAATTGGATAAAAGAGTAAAACCGGATTTCTTTTACTAATGTGAAAAAATCACCGCAAAACATGAAAAAAAACTAAAAATTGCATACAAATCAAATAATAATAAAAAAAAAATCTAATCCAAAAGTAAAAAGCTGGCTTCTAAGTGCATAACTACAGACATAGAGGTTCCTTTCTGTCAAATCTTGTAGCTCTAAATTAGTGCTCGCGAATATACGTATAATACGTTTAAAACGTATTGTAACCGGTAACGATTTTGGATAGCTATAATATGGAAAAAAGTCTTAACTACTTATACGTTTAAACGTATATAAACGTATATTCGCGAGCACTACTCTAAATGCAGCGGTCTCTTCAAAACACAGCGGACAGACTTATTCACACACTCACACATAAACATTTCTTTCCTTATTATTATAGATAGATAATCTTTAAATTATAAACAAAAATTTGTTTGAATCACTTGATATTCGTAGTCATTCGTAGACGCATAAAATAAATGAAATCTTTAGTAATTTTTATAACTATTTCGAACACGTTAGGAAAAGTCATATCTTATTTTACAAAGAAACAAGAATAGATAAACATTAATTAGGTTTGCGAACAGAATGCTGAATTAGAAAAAAAAAAAAAACACCATATCGAGATAAAACAAGATATATCGAGATGAGCTGCCGCTTTATCAGCCAGGTGATATCAAATTGCCATTTATATAGCTGTAAGATCTCATCCTCAAAAACCAATATCGTGCTTTATTAGAAAAGCCATGGAGCAACTGTCATTGTACGAATCTAACATAATCCTTCCAAGAATCAGTAGCCTTTTTGTTTCGCAAGGCACGATCTGGCAACGACGCTAATTTCTAACCGAAATTAATGCCCCGCCGAGTGGCAACCAGACTACGCTCTCAGAATGCCTACCGAGGGAGTCATAAAAGTTGCTGCATGTTATGTGGCCAGAGAAGAAGCGAGCTAATTTTGTTGCTCATTTCCTACAAAATAGCTAAGAGTTTGTCCAATAAAACAAAAATCAAAAGAGTCATTTGTTTCGAGTACGAGAAGATAAAGGGAAAAGCTTGTTTATTTTAAGTTTTGTCTCAGACGATTTTTTCTTTGTTTCCAGACAGCTTTTATTTCCTTTTATTAGCTTAGTTAGATGTTCGCGTGAGGTGTAGGATAAATAATGAGGTTATTTCTGAACAATAATAAGTTTTAGGTTTTTAAAAGATATATTGGTTAAAAAAAAAAAAAAAAAGGTGTTATAAAATAATACGTAATTTGCTTTAAAATATTTGTTAAATATTTAAAATATAGGCTAACTCACATCTCGGGATGTATTTTTCTCGTCATTTTGCAACTAAGAAAATTGATAATGAAGTATTTTAAATGTTATGTGCAACTTTGGTTAATTCGGATAGAAAACACTAGTAAATACAAAGTACACTGAAAAAAAAAAAAATGTTGATTTTACGATATAATACTGTTATACCGTAAAATCATTTTTTTTTTTTTTTGTAATTCTAGCAAAGATTAATCTTAGGATACTGAGAAAACTAGTATCTGAGATTGTATATACCGGGTATCCTAAAATGGAGTGACTGATTTTAAAATTCAATAACTTCCAAAAGGTGACAGGTATTAAAAAAAATTAAGAGTAATGTATGATGTCAGGAGTTTTTTTTTTTTTTTTTTTTTTTTTTTTTTTACTGCGATTCCGTGATTTTAGTTCACATTATCAGCAATAGATGGCGCTGTGCGAGCAATTGACGCCCAATTGAGACAAAAACAGAAATTACCCGGCGTGGATGTGAAGGAAGTAGGTTCAATACATGGAGTGGGTCTCATTCACCAATAAAATCTTATTCAGAATTGGTTCCAAGAACAAGATTGTATTAGCGAAATATAATCACTCCATGTATTGAACCTCCTGCCTTCGCATCAATGCTGGGTGATTTTAGTTTTGGCCTGGATTGCACTTCTATCACATGTAGCCCCATCTATTGCTCGTGATTCGAAGTAAAATCAGAAATCGCAGTAAAAAAAACTTCTGACATCATACATTACTCTCCTGCAAGAATTTTTTTTTTTTATATCTGTCACCGTTTGGAAGTTATTGAATTTTAAAATCAGTCAGTCTATTTTAAGACACCCGGTATATTCATTGTTAAATTATTCACTGTTACATAAAATTATAAACTAGTATTAGATTGCCTTCTGATTTATAATAAAAGCCCACAAAAAATTAATTTAATTTGTCTGCTGGTTTCTTAAGTGACTCTGGACTTTGTGTTTATATAAGTAGGGGGCCCAAACAATTGATGCTTGTACAGTAAACCTATAAAAAAAATTTCATCTCCCTAATTTTGTATTGCACAGGACTACTGTAAAAAGTACCGATGAACGTTTCTGGAAAAAGATGAGCAGCTAGTTGTCTAAAAAATGTCAAAGGACGTTTCATGAAATATAAATAAGAACGAAAAACCATGCGCCAAGCATAGATTATGTAACACTTTCCAACGCTTCCAACAAAATTTTACAAATCATTACCGTTTAATAAGCTGAAAGATAACATCTAAGTAAACAATTTGGAAAACGCATAACATATTTATAAACGTAATTTCAAGAATTCCCAACATATACAATATTCGGAAAAATATCCGAATACTTTTATTCAGCCCTGTATAGGATCTATAGATTTGTATATATACTACATAGGATGACAAATTTTAGTTTAGTTAGGAAACGCGCAGCACAGTTTAAAATTCTCCTTCTGGAGTTTCTGTCAATAAACGGAAATGTGTTCGCAAACATTTGTGCTGCCCTGTATATGAAATACAGAATTTATACACACCCAGTAATAGACAAAAAGTGAGTTCAATTTAAAATGGCGTTCAGCAACTTAAAACGCACTTCCAGGAATTATCGTTAACAAACAGTAGAGAATTCCTTTGTGTGTCCCTGTAAATGAACGATGACTACTATACACACACACTATTCTGTAGTAAGCCTCTTTTAATGCACCTTAGTGATATATATATAAATTTCAATGCGTTTAAAATAGTGAAACATTATTTAAATAAACCGCAGACGATTTTTCTTCATAGACGTAATGTAACGGAATTCTTTACACTGTCCCTGTAAAGTAACTATAAGTGCTATGCACACCCTATTCCATATTAACCTTCTTCTAATGCACCTTAGTGATATATATAAATTTCAATGCGTTTAAAATAGTGAAACATTATTTAAATAAACCGCAAATGATTTTTCCCCATAGACCGCAATGTAACGGAATTCTTTTGAGTGTCCCTGTAAAAAAAAACTATAAGTGCTACACACTTCCGTTGAAATAGGGAACATACTATAGATAAAAACAATAACATATAAAAATTGTAGAGCAATCTGAGCATATTTACGGGAGTTAGAGCACGACCAGACGGCCAGACGACAGACGGCCATACGGCCAGACAAACCGACGTCATAAACACTTTTCAACTAGGTTGGAAAGTGTTAAAAATGGTCTAGGAAACTCCATTCACATACTGTTGCAGTTTACATTGATCAAGAATGTTTCAGAATAGAAAAACTGAATTTTCCAGGAGACTGTTTTGCAGAAACCTGCTGCAGCTGCCTATTATTTCCCAGGAATCTTCTTGGATTTTTTTAGAATGTGGGGGCATCTGCTTAATAACTTTTTTAGTAGAAAACGAGATACTTTAAAAGTATGCAATACGTCCAGATAATTTATAAGTAGGTAAGTCTGGACGTAGTAATACAACGTCCAGAGTCACTAAAGACAGATTCAGACGAATTTCTTTTTTTATTTTTTCTTTCTTTCTTTTTTTTTTTATTTTTTTATTTTTTTTATTTTTTATTTGTGACATTTATTCCAAATCCGGAGACAATCTAATACCAGTTTATATTTTTATGTACCAGTGAGTTATTTAACAATGAATATATATACAATCTCAAAGACGAGTTTTCTCAGTAGCCTAATATTAATCTTTGCTAGAATTACAAAAAAGAAAAAAAAAAAAAAAAAAAAAAGCTTATAAGATTACTTATATTCTGTACTTACTAACCTTTCTATCCGGTATTCCACCAAAATATTCCGGTATTCCGGTTTACAAAAGTCGCATTTAAAAGGGAACAGGATGAACACTGGAATAGAATTTTATAGAAATGTACAAAGAAAAACTTGTACCTTTTAAAATTCTTATTAAAATTTCTTGTAACATTCAAAAATTTTTTTAAACGTCTGCCAAATTTTCCAGAAATTAAAACTTTAAATGCGTTTTCCGATAAACATGATTTTTATGGACAATCAGCTACGAAAAACGTTTTAGGTCCAAAAATTATTGTTATATCTACTATATATATAAAACACAAACGGAAATTTCGTTCCGTTCCTTTATAACTCGAGTTCCGCTGAATGGATTTTGATGGCACTTGTACTGTTCGATAGATAATTTTTCAGGGAAGGTTTTAGTATATAACACAACGTTCTAAGTAAATAAGTTATAGAATTATGATGGAAAGTTCTGTTATTTTGGATGAAAAGGTTACCATTGATCGTTATTTGGCGACCATTATTGTTGCAGAAAGAAGTAAAAAGGCTATACATCCCGAAAAATAAAAGAAAAAAACTGTGCTAATTTTATTTTTTTTTTAAAAGAAAGAAAAAAAGAAAGAGAAAGAAAAAAAAGAAGAAAAGCAGTTTTGATGAGAGACAATATTATAAAGCGAAAATATTTAATTTAAACATGATTGGGAATATTCGTAATGCTTAAAAAATATTCAATGGGCAAGATTGCTATCGAAAAAATATTTGGCGATTTATCTTTTGTTTTTGGCGATTTTGATTTTTACTTTTGACCCCAAATAATTTGATTTTAAGCCAAAAGGTGTTTTTTTTTTTTGTTGCAGAAAGAATTAAAATGGCTATACATCTCGAAAAATAAAATAAAAAACTGTCACTAATTTTATTTAAAAAAAAAAGAAAGAAAGCGAAAGAAAAGAAAAAAAAAGAAAAATAGTTTTGATGAGAGATTTTAAGCCAAAAGATGTTTTTTCAAGTGTACGACAAAATTTTTGCAGTATTTATTTTTGGTACTTTTTGGTTAGCCGGGCACCAGTTATCTATATTATTCATGTATATACACACACGTACACATATATATAGACATATATCTACACATATACATATGTATACATACATATATATACACTTATATGTATGAAGATATATATACATATGTATATACATATATATTTATATATGTACACATATCACTGGCGCCCGGCTAAGCGAAAAGTACCTTTTTTTTATTCAAATGTAAACTATATTAATAGCAATATACTTCTACTTACTTTTTATATATGAAATATCGTTCCGGCTTCTTATAACTCGAGTTCTGCTGAATGGATTTTCATAGAACTTAAACTGTAAGATAGATAATTTTTCAGGGAAGGTTTTATTGTATAACATATCGTTCTACGTAGCTTAGTTATGGAATTATTATGGGAAGTTCTATAATCAGATCAATCCGATTATGAAAGATTAGCCTTTTTAAAAGATTCTTCCGAATGGATTTCGATGAAACCTACACCATTAGTTAGATAATTTTGTAGGGAAAGTTTTATTATATAACATATCATTCTACGTTGCTTAGTTAATTATAGGGGAAAATTCGAAAATTGGGTGACTTCTTTTTATCAGCCGTTTTAATATTTGATTCCGATTATGAAAGATTAACCTTCTGAAAAAAGTTCCACTGGACGGATTTTGATGATAATTGTATTGTTAGTTAGATGCTATTTCAGGAATGGTTTTAGTGTACTACATATTGTTCTACGTTGCTTAGTTAAACAGTTATGTGTGAAGGCTATATAGTCAGGTGAACCCGATTCCGAAAGATTAGCCTTTTAAAAAATTTTTACTGGGCGTATTTTTTGCGACTTACATTGTTAAGTAGATAATTTTTAAGGATGGTTTTAGTATATTTTATATCGTTCTATGTTAGTTTTAGAATTATGTGGAAAAGTTCTATAATCAGACGAACCCGAATATCAAAGATTAGCCTTTATAAAAACTTCTACTTCTAACTGGCTTTTGTTAGTTAATTTGTTTGCATTGTTAGTTCGATAATTTTTAGTGATTGTTTTAATATATTGCATATAGTTTTATCGTTATTTAGCAAATCCTAACTGTAAATTACCAAATAAAATAGTTGGTCTTTAACAGCTAAAATTTTGACTGCACATTAAAAAATATAATAGAGCAATGGCGTCATTTTTCAGTAATGTGGAAGGATATTCCAGGTAAATATACAAATTGCTTTCAAATATAAGGTCAAATTAAACGATATATTTCGTCTGATTCAACGTTCATTTGTAGAAACCAACCAGCGCAGCGGGCGTAGCTTGCTAGTTTATATATAAAACTGGTCGCCTATAATTTTTAAATATCTGAGAAGTTCTTGAAATTTTAAAGTTATTTTAACAAATTAGCACGATGAAAAAATATATGAAAACCCCCCAAAGTGAAAATTTCAATGGTTCTATGGCTGGAAGTTTCTTATTTATGGCTTGTGTTGTAATACATTACATTCTCAGTAACTCGAATTGTATATTTATGAAAAATTTATAGTATTCAATCATTATTTTTGTTGTGAGGATATTTTTTTTACATAAAATCAAATATCGAATATTGCATTATTTTTTCTTAAAATTGAAAAGTTTAAACAGATATTTCATCAAAATAAATTCATTATCAAATGAAATAGTTTTTTCATACATTAATTTATTTGAAACAATCAGTATTATGTACATTTATGCTTTATTTTTAGAAAATGGTTGTCAAATGTATAGTGGGATACCTTAAAAGTTTACAACCTCTTCATATTATGTATCTGAAAGTTACAGAATAAATTAAAATTTTCTTTTCTGTTTCTTTGAAATCTGGCAATCCAACCCGGGTTACCCGGGTTAAAGGTGTCTGATGTACAGAAAGTAGCTGAAAACTCTAATTCATTTTTTACATTTAGTATATACAGGGTGTTTCACAAAGGACCCCTAACTTTGAAAATAAATAAATTTTAGTAACAAATTACGCCGATAAATGGAGATGGAGATGGCATAACCATAAGTAGTCTGTATCACATCAAAAGCGATTCAAAATGTGCACCTGTCACACAACACACATGTCGCAAACGAAGAATGAAATTGTCAGTGACTCTCTGTTGTATGTCACCGGAAAGGCTTGACAAATAGCCTCCTCCAGCTCATCGAGTGTTAAAGGATTGTTGCGGTAAACAATGTCCTTCAGTATCACTTCTGGAATTTCTTTCACTATACACTAATAGCTATCACGTTTCAACGGCGAAATCTTCGACTGTTGAGCGTTCTTGATGTGTGAACTCTTTTTATAGGGATCCGTAATGCTGACTGCAGCGTCATCTATCGGCGAGATTTTGAACTAATATTTAAGGTTTCTGTATCAGATTCTTACGGGTTTTTTTAATAAACCTACCAATGGTTTCATGCTTCTATCTATCACCGTTTCCGAGTTATTTATGTTCAAAGTTAGGGGTCCTTCATGAAACACCCTGTATTTTTAGACTGCACACGAATACAGCAAAAAGGATTTTTGTACTTTCGTATTAGACGCATCATCGGTCAATCATGCAACATTTCACTATATTTATAACAAACTTTGTGATTCTGATTCGAGTTTAAGCACGTAGTTCAATTATATATGTGCTAAATTCGTGTTTTGCTTATTTATTTGTGATGTTTAAATTTCGTTTGGAAAATACCGGGTGATCCAAAAGTCTAAAAAAATAATAATTCGTAAACGATTGAAGATAAAAAGATACGGATTGTGCCGAACGAATGAAAAAGATGCCGGATAGTTTATGACGAAAACCAAAAAGAATGCGTGAATAAATTTAAATGCTTGAGCAAAAGAGAATACTTGAAACCACCATCATTGCCAATATCGAAAGATGACATTCGCCAATATATGCCTGCCATACCACGAAAAGGGTTGCTTAATGCTATGAACAGTGTTTTGCCTCGTCTGACAAGCTGTGCTGCTAAATGATGGACAGCACATTGAACTTTTGTAAGCTTACTTGTAACTTGTCATCTGTTAGTCATAAAAAAAAAAAAACTATTCAAGCATTTGTTTTTGATTTCGTCGAAAAAAATCCAGCTTATTTTCCATCCGTTCAGTGCAAACCACATCTTTTTTTCTTTATTCTTTTCGAAATATTAATTTTTAAAGTTGTTCCCGACTTTTGGATAAAAAGATATTACATAGTAACAAACAAATGTTAAATTACTTACTTTATTTTAAATAGAAACTCATTAATTTCCCGTCGGTTGCTCATCATTTGAAACTGTGTTTTAATCTACAAAATATCAGAAAATTTAGATGCAGTTTTCAAACAAATTGTATTTGAAGGTGCATTTTTTTGTTCGATTCGACGGTGTAAAAATGGAAATTGTGCGATATTTAAAAGAATGAAACAAATTTACAATAAAAGCTAAAATTTGTTGCTCAGGTTGTTTCAACTGTCAATATGACGTCAGCGTTTCTCACGGACATGTTTTTACTTTATAATGCAGCTTTCATCCATAACAATGATTGGTATTAAATTCCTTAATTGAAGAGTTAAGAACAGTCATTTGTTTCAATGTTAAAATTGTTTAATTAACTTTCATACATATCTAATTAATTAGTTTTAATTTTTTTTCATATATTTGGATATTGAAACCACGTAATTGAAAGAAAAAAATTATTATGCCCTCCTAAATTGTTTGAATGTTATTTTCTTTTAATAATCCATTTAATTTAACATCTTAAATAAAATTTTAATGGAATGTTTATAATACTCAGGAATATTAATTCATTTAATTTCACATTTTAAATACGATTTTAATGGAATGTTTATAAAACTCAGGAATATTCATCCACTTAATTTCACATTTTAAATAAAATTTTAATGGAATGTTTATAATACTCAGGAATATTAATCCATTTAATTTCATATTTTAAATAAAATTTTAATGGAATGTTTATAATACTCAGGAATATTAATCCATTTAATTTCACATTTTAAGTAATATTTTAAAGGAATGTTTATAATACTCAGGAATATTAATCCATTTAATTTCATATTTAAAGTAAAATTTTAATGGAATGTTTATAATATTCAGGAATATTAATCCATTTAATTTAACATTTTAAATAAAATGTTAATGGAATGTTTCTAATACCCAGGAATATTAATCCATTTAATTTCACATTTTAAATAAAATTTTAATGTAATGCTTATAATAATCAGGAATATTAATCCATTTAATTTTACATTTTAAATAAAATTTTAATGTAATGCTTATAATACTCAGAAATATTTACAAAATAAAAATATCCTGATAAAATTACATGTAATTTTATATACCAAAGCATTTGAAAAAATATATATAATTCAAAATATATTTAAGATTAACTGTGGGTGTGGTATGGTTTTAAATGGTTCTATTTATTACAGAGCTTTAGGAAACGAGAAAAGCAGTCCTAAAGCGAACGACATGTCTAGTACAAGAATTAGAGAGAATGAACAAGGCCGAATACAACCTTAATGAAAACTAAAACATTGATTTACCTTGTAGCTAAGGGGATTTTACTTTTAAATCAAAGCTGAACATTTCGTAATATGATTCAGTCAGGTTAATGGCGTCTTTTATCACTGTCACGTGTTCTATTTTCTACACAAGGAATTTTGAAAAAGAAATTGTTTAAGTAATATATAATTATATAGTAATATGCAAAAGTATATTGCTATGTAAATAATAATATGTAGTTATATACAGTTATATAACTATATGTAACATATAATTATTAAAATGCAATATATATATATATATATATATATATTATTTTAAAGAAATTGTTAAAATATTTTACAATTTGTAACATTTTCATATTTAACAACATTAGTACTTTTCAATGTAAAAATAGTATATTTCTTCAGATAAGATGATATCACAGTAAACAAAGTTTCTCAAATCGGTGGTTGTTATCTATGAGAGATGCAAAAAGCAACCTTTAAATTATATCAAAAGCTATTATAGCATAAAACTAGTCGTTGGGGGCCACCGTAATACTTACCCATCACGGTTATGCATAATATAAAATTTGAAAATAAAACATGTGTAAACTATTTATAAAAGTCATTGCAATTCGAATAAAATCCTGGCTTGATGACGTCATAAACTTTAAAGCGAGGCTAGAGAAAAGAAAGGCTTACCGCGGTGCTTTATTCATATCTTTTTAAACAGACCGCGGGAGTCACGTGATGCTCGAATGCACCAATGAAGGTGCACGAAAAGAGTATCACGTCACTCTAGCGGTCTGTAAAAAAAGATAAGTGGAATGTACCGCGGTAGCCTGTCTTTTTCGTTAGCCTCGCTTTAAAGGCTCTATTACTGAATTGCATAAAAGAAACATCCTTATAACTCCAAAAATGATAATCCTATTAACTAACGGTTTACTGCGTCGGAAAAATCGTCTCATTTCCAATTAATATATATCTTTGAATTGAAATTTGAATAAAATACAGGGTCATAAAAAATCGAAGAGAGTGGAAAATAAAATTACAAATATCTCGGCAACTCGTTATCCGATCGACTTTATTAATTATGCAAAATTTATGTTTTTTTATTGTCTTTTTTATTCACTCCTTAAAATAAACAATTTCTAAACTTTTTATATATCTTTTATCGAGGTTACTTTGAGCGTCCAAAAAAAAATAATTTCGGATAATCGAGGTTACTGAAATTCAATAAGCTTCTTCTCATTATTGCATACTAAGTATATACCTAATTTCAAGCCTCTATCTTAATTTGTTCGGGAGATAGGGCGTTTACAGACACACACACAGACAGACGGACGGCAATTTTATTTTCTAAAAATATGTTTTTCGGATTTCCAGAGTTTGAAACGTGTAAATCCGTCAACAATTTTTTTTCGATTTTTAAAACGATTACAAGACTTCCCCTATACTACGTATGATGGGTAAGTAATAAATCATTAATCTACTTAGATGAGTATTATTTATATATTTATAATAAAATGATTAAAAAAATGGATTTTAATCGTGAAATGAAAGTGTTCAGCTACAAATAAAAGACCATGATACACAAGGAAATATCAATAAAATGTCTTTCTGCTTACATATATGTAATGTTTTCTGGTTATTGCTTGGTAATCTAAACATATTCATAGACGGCTGACAGCTTAAAATAATCATGTATGACCTAACAAAAGTAATGTTAAATTTACATTTTAAAACACTATAACACAATATAATTCATTATTTTACCTAGATGATCATAATTTATGTATATATTAAAAAGCAAAAACATGCCCACGAAAAAAGCTTACGTATTATTGACTAATAAATTTTGCTTTTACTGCATTTATTATTATTATTATTATTATTATTATTATTATTTTTATTTTTACTTCCTAATATCGCATAATATCTACCGCCGAAATTCAAGAAAATTGTTCTTTCAAAAGCAATTTGTTTGAAAACTGTACCACAATTTTCTGATATTTTATGGTACAATTTAAAATAGTTTTCAAGCATGATTTTTTAAATATATATATATCTGTTTATTGAGTGCTGCTTGATTACAGAATACTTAGCCGTTTGTTCAGCATTTGTTTTTGATCCATATTAAATAACGAAACCAGAAGGACCCGTGTGAAACTTTCGCGCTGCAATCTTTGAGATTATTTTCTGGTACATTTTAGCAATAATTTTTAATTAACTGATTTTTTTTTGATCAAGCAATGCGTTTTGACGAAATATGAGTTTATTATGTCAGAAACTTGTTCAAAAACTTTTCCAATGATACCTCATTCATCGTTATATGTTTTGTATGTGCATAGAAAAAGGGATGTTGACAACAGAAATCATATATATGATGATTTCTTGTGTATAAGAAAATGGAAATAGATTGCCAGAAAATTTGTTGCCAAATTTTCTTCTCTCGCCAAGGTGATTTCTCTAGGTTGCCAAGACCCCTATACTGAAAAAAAAAAAAACGAATTATAAAAAATAGAAACACTGAATCAGACGTTTCGTGAATTCATATGAAAGCTTTTCCTCAGATTTTGCGCACCTGTTCCAGAAATGTCTTAAGTACATAAATCAATATTTGGTACGCCACTTTTTGCAAGCCAATGGGAACTTAAACATGAGATGTCCATACTTTGTGGTTTGTCGGCCATTTATATGACGTCAGACTACGTTGACACATTAACAGCTTAATGAAATATTAAAAAATAAATATTTACAATTTTTGTAAAACATAATGAACTGTATATCAATTGGAAGATAATCCTTAAATTACGTAATCTGCTGGTGCTCCGATTCAGTACGCATATACACAGCCATGATTAAACAAAGAAAACAAATAAACAATAGGTGACGCGCTTCTAAAAATTAAATGAAAACCCGACTGAAAGCTCGATATTTTTTCAAAAAGTACGCGCAAGGTATAAATTATCAATCGTATTTTAATTGCATTAGAGGATGACGTCATCCGATAATGCGGTATTTTATTTTTGTGGCAACACTAATTTGAAAAACCTTTCATTTCAATTATGAAATCACAGCCGATTTAATTTTTAATTAACAGCAATTTTTAATTGAAAAACATGTTAAATGTGCTATGTCAGAAGCCTGTTCGAAATCCTTTCATATGCTATCTCATTCGTCGTTCTACGTTTCTTATTTTCTTAGAAAAAGGGATGTTGACAGGAGAAATAATATATGATTAAAACTTTATCAATCATATATATTATTTCTCCTGTCAACATCCCTTTTTTCTCAGAAAATACGAAACGCAGAACGACGAATGAGGTACCATATAAAAAGATTTTGAACAGGCTTCTGACATAGTACAACTACATTTTCCTAAAACATGTTTTTCGATTAAAATTTGTTAATAATTAAAAATTAAATCGGCATTGTTTTCATAAATGAAATGAAACGTTTTCCTTAAATTAATGTTGCCACAAAAATAAAATACCGCATTATATCGTGCTCAGCAGTAATTATAAAAAAAAAATTTGTAAAATAAAGATTGCTGCACGGGTTTATTTTATATTTATGATTAAATAGCAAAATTTAAATGCAAATGCTCAGTTTATTTTTCTTTGTCCCATGTTTTTTTCCGAAACAGATGATGTTACCTTCTAATGCAGTTAAAATACGATTGATATATATATATATATATTTTGCCTTAGCTGTCAGCGATCAGGTTTTAGTGTAACTTTGATGTCATAAATAGGCAATATTCTGGCGACTAATGTTGTTTGTAGATATTTTTAGTCCTTATTTTTTATATAAATTTAGACTTGCATCTATAAAATATTAAAGTGCAGTGCGAAATCTTCGCACGGGAAAACTGGTAAATAAATAAAATAATACAAATAATACAAATAAAACAGACATGTAAGTGAAGTATTCACTTAAACCACTGAAATTATCAGAATAAAAAGCCTGCTGTAAGTAGCGAAATCTTTGGTAGCTATTAACTCCAGACATGTAGTTAATACGAAAGTATCGCTTTTAATAACTTCTAAAACTATACTGGTATGCATAATTAATACCTTCCACGTAAAAATGCTTTTTGATGTTGTTAGTGGACAAACGAAAAGAAAATATATGAAATGTAACAAATTTATTAGAGTTAGAAAAAAGAAAATGGCTTGCACCTATATTCTGTAACTCAGAAAGCCCAGGTTGGATATCTTAGTATGTATAAACTATAAAAAATGTATTTTAATCATAAAGTGAAAGAATTCGACTGCAAATAATCTGCCACGACATGCAAAGAAAATCTAAATTTTTTCTTCAGACATAAGTATTGTTTTTTGGTTCGTACTAACTAATTAGCATATTCATAGACGGCTGATAGGAATATAATATTTTATAAGACAACCCCAGAGGGGTTGTCTTATAAAATACTTTGTGTATTTATAATATATATATTATAAATACACAAAGTTTTTTTTTTCTATAGATAATAATCCTTTCTTTAATAAGTTCCTTTAAACTGCTGTGGCAATAAATCTGCAGACGAGGAAGATTTTGAATTTTTTTTCATTCGACAATCTCTTTGTATTTATTCTGAATTCCTTTTCCTAGGTGCATTTGTTTTCCTTCATAATCGGGGTATTGTTCCGCACTACCGAGAGGAATGCAAAATGTAATTAATATTAAAACAAATCTTTGTGGTGTTATTACAATAAAAGTATGATTAATTTAAATGTAACTGCACACTTTATTCAAAATGTTAATTAATTGCCCGTAGATTAGATTTTTTTATTTAAAAAAAAATTCAACTACACTTAGTACAAATTAAAATTGTAACATATTCAACAATCGAAGTATTCTGTAATTTTTTGTAACAAAGCTGTGTATTACACTCTTTTATATAGTTCAACTTGGTTTTCATATGTAAAGAAAAATTCTGTGAACATGTGTGTTTCCGATGGTATTACAACATTTTAAAAATTTATTAATTTATTAAATATTTAAAATAAATTACTTTTAAGACATTTTTTGTTAGTTGGCCAGAGGTGATAAAACGCAAGATATTACTTATAGTTACAATTGAATGTGAGTTACAAAAACAATGGATTTAATAATGCGCCAAACGACGGTCACAAAAATAGGCCAACTGACTGTGAAACTCCAACAACGAAATATTTTAAACACTAACAAGAACGAAAAATCATGCTTTAAGCATAGATTATGTAGCACTTTCCAACGCTTCCAAAATAATTTTACAAAACATACCGTTTAATAAGCTAAAAGATAACATCTAAGTAAACAATTTGGAAAACGCATAACATATTTAAAAACATAATTTCAGGAATTTCCAACAGATACAATATTCGGAAAAATATCCGAATACTTTTATTCAGTCCTGTATAGGATCTATAGATTTGTATGTATACTACATAGGATGATAAATTTTAGTTTAGTTAGGAAACGCGTAGTACAGTTTAAAATTATCCTTCTGGAGTTTCTGTCAGTAAACGGAAATGTGTTCGCGAACTTTTGTGCTGCCCTGTATAGGATCTACAGGATTTATACACACCACATAATAGACAAAAAGCGAGTTAAAATTAAAATCGCGTTCAGTAACTTAAAACGCACTTCCAGGAATTATTGTTAACAGACAGTAGAGAATTCTTTTGTGTGTCCCTGTACATGAACGATGACTGCTATACACACACTATTCTGTAGTAAGCCTCTTGTAATGCGCCTTAGTAATATATATAAATTTCAATGCGTTTAAAATAGTGAAACATTATTTAAATAAACCGCAGACGATTTTTCTCCATAGACGTAATGTAACGGAATTCTTTTGACTGTCCCTGTAAAGTAACTATAAGTGCTATGCACACCCTATTCCATATTAAGCTTCTTCTAATGCACCTTAGTGATATATATATAAATTTCAATGCGTTTACAATAGTGAAACATTATTTAAATAAACCGAAAATGATTTTTCCCCATAGACCGCAATGTAACGGAATTCTTTTGAGTGTCCCTGTAAAAAAACTATCAGTGCTACACACTTCCGTTGCAATAGGGAACATGCTATAGATAAAGACAATAACATATAAAAATTGCAGAGCAATCCGAGCATATTTACGGGAGTTAGAGCACGGCCAGACGGCAGACGGCCATACGGCAGACAAACCGAAGTCATAAGCACTTTTCAACTAGGTTGGAAAGTGCTAAAAAGTGGAAAGTATAAGAAAAAACGTGTAACAATTACAAAAAAAAACGTTTTAATCAATTAAAAGTTTTTTATTAATTAAAATACAGACTATGATGTGATACACTCACGCACAGTTTTTTTTTTTAAATCGGTTATAAAAAGGAAAAAAGTCGCCAAATTTAGGGGATTTTTTCCTTTAATGGCAACCTAGCCATTGTATTAAGTTATTCGTTTGACGCGGGCTTGAAAATCGTGCCAACCAAAAAGTCGCCAAACTTATGTTTATATGTTTGCGTGTGTGTAAAGCATCTGTTTCAAAATACACATTAAGAAATTATACATTAAGAAATCTATTTAGAAATCCTAAGCAAAAAATGTTTTGTTTTAAATAATGTTTATATAATGTTTCATTTTTTGTCTTTCCTGATGCCATATCTTTAAAAAAAAAATGACAGAGCAAAATATATATATTTTTAATAAATTTATTAGCTCGCGTTGCCTACCAAGCACAAACAAGCAGTGAATTTTTATGATGCCAAATTCACGCCAAATTTATACATTTATGCATGCTAAATGAATGTATTGTAACAGAAATGTCGGGAGAAAAACATGAATTGCAGTCATGAAATTAGGCGCGATTTTCAAGATGAACATTAAATGCTTATAAAAGGAGTGGTTTTTTTAACTAATTTTTTTTATACTTATTTAACAATAAAAATAAAAATGTTTTTAGCTATTCTGATGCTAAAAAAATATTTAATTAAAAATCATAGAGGTTTTCTTGCTAGTTTGTTTGTCGCAAAATATGTTCAAACATTCTAAAACTAGTCGTTGGGGGTGGGGGGCACCGTAATACTTACCCATCATGGATACGCATAATGTAAAATATAAAAGTAAAACATGTGTAAACTATTTATAAAATGCATTGCAGTTCGAATAGAATCGTGGCCTGATGACGTCCTAAACTTTAAATGCTTTATTACTGAATTGCGTAAAAGAAACATCCTTATAACTCCAAAAATGATAATCATATTAATTAACGGTTAACTGCGTCGGATTCAGCGTCTCATTTCCAATTAAAATGTATCTTTGAATTGAAGTTTGAATGAAATACAGGGTCATGAAAAATCGAAGACTGTGGAAAATAGGATTACAAATATCTCGGCAACTCATTATCCGATCACCTTTATTCTTGACGCAAAATTTATGTTTTGTATTGTCTTTTCTATTCACTCCTTAAAATAAACAATTTCGAAAATTTTTATATACCTTTTATGAGAACGAATATTTCGAGAGTCCGAAAAAAAATAGTTCCGGATCATCGAGGTGACTGAAATTCAATAAACTTCATCCCATTATTACGTACTAAGTACATACCAAATTTCAAATCTCTATCTCAATTTGTTTGGGAGATAGAGCGTTTACAGACACACACCCCGACACACAAACAGACGGACGGCAAATTCTTTTTTTCTAAAAATATGTTTTTCGGAATCTCCAGTGTCTGAAACGTGTAAATCCGTCAAAAGAAATTTTTCGATTTTTAAAACGATTACAAGACTTACCCTATACTACGTATGATGGGTAAGTAAAAAGAAAAAAAAAATCGTTTCTGCATTACAATGTTCAGCGAATTTTCTATTTTGTCTATATACCTGTAAAAGTTGTTTTGCCTTCACAAGGCCATACTGCGGGTGAAAATCTTTTTCCCGCTTCCTATCTCATTTCGGAAGCACCAGTGATTTGCAACTTCTTTGGCACGAGACACTGGCGCGAAGTAATTTAAATGCCATTAACTGAATAATTTAAACTATTATTGTTTGGTAATGATTGATTATGAATGATCAAGATAAACATTGAATGCTTATAAAAGAGTCTCTCTATTTTAAAAAAAAGTAACCACCGCTGCGGCCGCCGCTGTCAATTAAGATTTTGTGCCTTGAAGTATTTCCGGACTAATATCCAGAAAACTATTGCAAATAAAAATTTAAAAATTGGTGGTTTTATAAAGAATTGTTTGATAAACACGCTGAAGTAGACAGTTTTTAAATCGAAGAATTATTTTAAGAGATATTTAAAATCAAAGTTGGTCAAAACAGTTTTCTTATAAAAGTTTTATAGAAACGAAAACTATGCACAGGAATTTAAACATAATTTGTAAGGATATAGTTGACAAGGTTGGGGTGTGCAGACTGCAATTATTTTTTCAATTTGACTCATTTTTTGAGGTTATATTTCAATTTTTTATTCAAAATTTTCATTATTTTGACGAAGATTTATTTCATATTTCATAAATTCCATTATTTGAATCGTTGCCAATTTGTAAAATGGCGCACGTAATAATATTCCCTTTCAATTAAGAAATGTATTAACACGTGACTATTAAAAACAGAAATAAAACTTTAAAATAATAATTAAATGATCACGTGTTAAAAGCATTAAATGTAGAAAATTACGTAATAAAAATATACTTGCGCGTGAATATTAAAAAGAGAAATACGAGTAACTAGGAAAATTTACGTCACATTTAAAATGATCAAATTACAATTTTTCCGAACAATTTCAATTAATAATTATATTTTCATGAGAGATCAATTTATTTCGACAAATCTTTTACCTATTATTGCAAATTTTAAAGCAGCGTAAATAATAATATTTCCTTTCCAATGTCAAAATTCTTCTATTTGTTTATTTGGTGTTACAGTTTAACGATAGTTGTTTTTTTTTTTTTTATGAAAATTGATTGACGGGGTAATGGAGAAGTATCAAAAGACAAATAAGCGTTGAATTAAAAATTCCTCGATGAAAAAACTAACACGTGTAACGCATCTGATGTCAACTGAATATGACACGACGCCACGATTATGCACGTTTGGCGTTAAATCATATATTTTGGTGACAGTTACAGTTGCAATCTGTTTCAACAGCAGTTGATTCGACCTTAAAATCCCTCAGTCAAAGGAAAATGAATGGAAACCCTGTTACAGCAGATCGCCACTGGTTGTTTTATTATAATACAATCTTCCGTAATCGTTTTAGAGATTATCAAATCAGAGTGTTTTTAAATCATATGCTGTTTCAGAACGGGGGTTGGCGAGCGTAGCTCGTAGGGGGCAGAGCCCCCTAGTGTTTAAAAAATATATTTTTACTTTTATAATTATTCAACAATAAAAATAATAATAATTTTAGATATTTCGACGGTAAAAAAATTTTAATTAAAAATCATACAGGTTTTTTAGTAGTTTGTTTCGAAATGTATTAGAAGCATTCTGAAAAACAAAATCTTTGCTGCAATACAACGTTCAGCGAATTTTCTATTCTGTCTATATACCTGTAAAAGTTGTTTTGCCTTCACAAGGCTATACTGCGGGTGAAAATCCTTTTCCCGCTTCCTATCTCATTTCAGATGTACCAGTGATTTGCAACTGCTTTGGCATGAGACATTGGTGAGAAGTAATTTAAATGTCATTAACTGAATAATTTAAACTATTATTGTTTGGTAATGATTGATCGTTAATGATCCAGATAAATGTTGAATGCATTTAAAAGAGCCGTTTTAAAAAAAACTATTTTTACTTTTATACTTATTTAACAATAAAAAAATAATATTTTTAACTGTTTTGACGATAAACAAATTAAAATTAAAAATCATAGAGGTTTTTTTCCTAGTTTGTTTGTCGCCAAAAAAATTAGAACATTATAATAAAAAAAAAAAAACATTTTCCCTACGTTACAACGTTCAACGAATTTTCTATTCTGTCAATATACCTATAAAAGTTGTTTTGCCTTCACAAGGCTATACTGCGGGTGAAAATATTTTTCCCACTTCTTATCTCATTTCGGATGTACCAGTGATTTGCAACTGCTTTGGCACGAGACATTAGTGCGAAGTAATTTAAATGTCATTAAATGAATAATTTAAACTATTATTGTTTGGTAATGATTGATTATGAATGATCAAAATAAACATTGAATGCTTATAAAAGTGTGTTAAAAAAAACTATTTTTACTTTTATAATTATTCAACGATAAAAAATATAATAATTTTAGCTATTTCGACGGTAAATTTTTTTTAATTAAAAATCATAGAGGTTTTTTTCTTAGTTTGTTTGTCGCCAAAAATATTAGAACATTATAATAATAAAAAAAAAAAACATTTTCCCTACATTACAACGTTTAACGAATTTTCTATTCTGTCTATATAGTACCTGTAAAAGTTGTTTTGCCTTCACAAGGCTATACTGCGGGTGAAAATATTCTTCCCGCTTCTTATCTCATTACGGATGTACCAGTGATTTGCAACTGCTTTGGCACGAGACATTGGTGAGAAGTAATTTAAATGTCATTACTGAATAATTTAAACTATTATTGTTTGGTAATGATTGATCGTTAATGATCCAGATAAATATTGAATTCACTTAAAAGAGCGTTTTAAAAAAACTATTTTTACTTTTATACTTATTTAACAATAAAAATAATAATATTTTAAACTGTTTTGACGGTAAACAAATTAAAATTAAAAATCATAGAGGTTTTTTTTCCTAGTTTGTCGCCAAAAATATTAGAACATTATAATATTAAAAAAAAAAAAAAAAAAAACATCTTTCCTACATTACAACGTTCAGCGAATTTCCTATTCTGTCTATTTACCTGTAAAAGTTGTTTTGCCTTCACAAGGCTATACTGCGGGTGAAAATATTCTTCCCGCTTCTTATCTCATTTCGGATGTACCAGTGATTTGCAACTGCTTTGGCACGAGACATTAGTGCGAAGTAATTTAAATGTCATTAACTGAATAATTTAAACTATTATTGTTTGGTAATGATTGATCGTTAATGATCCAGATAAATATTGAATGCATTTAAAAGAGCGTTTCAAAAAAACTATTTTTACTTTTATACTTATTTAACAATAAAAAAAAATAATATTTTTAACTGTTTTGACGATAAACAAATTAAAATTAAAAATCATAGAGGTTTTTTTCCTAGTTTGTTTGTCGCCAAAAATATTAGAACATTATAATAAAAAAAAACATTTTCCCTACATTACAACGTTCAACGAATTTTCTATTCTGTCAATATACCTATAAAACTGTCAATATACCTATAAAAGTTGTTTTGCCTTCACAAGGCTATACTGCGGGTGAAAATATTTTTCCCACTTCTTATCTCATTTCGGATGTACCAGTTATTTGCAACTGCTTTGGCACGAGACATTAGTGCGAAGTAATTTAAATATCATTAACTGAATAATTTAAACTATTATCGTTTGGTAATGATTGATTATGAATGATCAAAATAAACATTGAATGCTTATAAAAGTGTGTTAAAAAACTATTTTTACTTTTATAATTATTCAACGATAAAAAATATAATAATTTTAGCTATTCCCAGCTAAAAATGAACTGCAGTTTTTCTACAGAAGTGAAGTATTTTTAAAGTTTTTCTACAGTCAACTGTAGATTTTCTGTAGTGCAATCTCGACTGTAAAAATACTTCAGTTATTTTGCAGTTAATGTGAAGTAATTTTGCAGTAATATATTTCAAAAATACTGTGAGCTTTTATCTGCAAAAAAACTGCAGTTTACGTGAAGTTATGTTATAATCATAAATTAAAAAAATAATGAGACTTTACATCTGTAGTAAAACTGTAGTAAATTTGAAGTAATTTTACAGTCATTAATTCAGTATTATATTTTCAGATGTATCTGCAGTATAAGTGCAGTTACTCTAAGGTAATTTTACAGAACTTAATTTTAGTAAGTTTGTGAGATATTTTCAGCAATTTATCTGCAGTTTTAAAAGCTAAGCAATATTAAAGTTTTTCAGTTTATGACAATATTGCGTATTTACTCTGTTATTAATAATTAACACTGTTTTCAAGACTTTTAGTTTAATGGGACTAAATTGAACCAAAATCAAAATCCTCGGGCGGGGGTGGGGGAGGAGGAGGGGTGGCGAACACTGCTTTGAACCAACCATTTTGAGATAAATTTTTAACAAATAAATATAAAACATAATAAATAAATAACTTTCATGGGGAATTTAAGGGGGAAAGTCCGCCCTTCCCCCCAACGGGAAATTTGTACTTTCTCTAGTGTTTAATTACTTTAAATTACTCGAAAAAAGAATAAATTTACTGTTTTCCAAAATCGGTCAAAATAAAAAATTAAATAAAATTTCAAAATCCAGGGAGGGTTAATGACGCCCCCCCCCCCCTTCCAACGGAAAATTCTTAGTTCCTCTTTTAAGCAGTTAAGCGAGGAACAGCGAGTTAAGCAACGGACATTGCTTTCAACCTCCCCTTTGGAGATAAATTTTTAACACATAAATATAAAAAATAATAAATAAATAACTTTCATGGTGAATTTAAGGGGGAAAGTCCGCCCTTCACCCCCAACGGGAAATTTGTACTTTCTCTTAGTGTTTAATTACTTTAAATTACTCGAAAAAAGAATAAATTTACTGTTTTACAAAATCGGTCAAAATAAAAAATTAAGTAAAATTTCAAAATCCAGGGAGGGTTAATGACGCCCCCCCCCCTCCCCCTCCAACGGAAAATTCTTAGTTCCTCTTTTAAGTTACTCGAAAAGAACCAATTTTATTATGCTGTTCAAAATCGGAGAAAACGTAATTTTAGTTACTTAAACTTTAAAATTCAGGAAGAAAGTAGTAATTGAACACCCCCCTCCCCCCCACACACACATACACACCCTACACACAACGAAAAATTCTTAGTTCTTTTATTTTAAGTTATTTTTTATTTTTATTTTATTATTTATTTTAGTTATTTAAATTTCAAAATCGAGAGAGGAGAAATGGCCTTTCCACTTATTAACTACAGGCATGAGTTCCAGTTTTCAATAAAATTTTACTTCAAAAAACAAATGAAAAATGTAAATTTCCTTAACATTTATTTTTTTTTCGTAACTGACCCGGCATTTCTGTCTCCAATTATGTGAAGAAACACTACTACTCAACTCAACTCCAATTCCGATCGTGTTCTGTTTACATTTTGACGGCGCTGGCGGTAAGCGGTAAGTGCAAGCGTTCGTATATTATTTTCTGTAATTCGCTAGCTTTGTTAATATAATAATTAATGCCGTAATTTTTTAAATGTTTATATATAGCCATAAGATGGCTAAAAATATGTACCGACAGACACCTCTACAAATCTAGATAGATTAAAAAATTAGATACATTCAACGTATTTATAAAGTACCACGTTGTCTTGCCAAAAAAAATTATTTCGGAGGAGATTTGTATTGTCAATGTGTCGTCCATATTGTCTTATTTTAGACTTTTTTTTTTTTAAATACTGTAATAGCGATGGAGTTAATTTAAAGTTTGTTGCCCCTACAATTACGATTATGCCGATAAATCACGAAATGTAAAACACATATAGTATTATTATAATGTCATATATGCTTTATAATTTGATAAATTTTGGTCACTAGATGTTTTTTCTTGTATTAATTTTACATTATTTTGTAATAAAAAATGCAGAAAATGAATCCTGAAATGTGTTTTATGGTGTTCAATGGATAAATAAGTTAAAAAAAAAATATTTTCTTTAAATCCAAAGTTTTTATTATTACAAACAAGTAACAGCATACAAAATTTAAAAATAAGCTATCAAGCTGGGGTGTAAAAATCTAGGAGTCAGTGGGCCGATTCTCACCACTAAATTTTATTAGTATTCTTCGGCTAAATTTTATTATTATACTTCAACTAAATTTTATCAGTATTCTTATTAGTCGAACAATACTAAAAATTTAGTGGTAGTAATCTACCCATTGGCGACTGGATTTTTACACCCCTGCTATCAAGTATAAAAATATAGCAACAAATATTTTGTTATTAATTGAAAAATGTTAACTGACATCTGTAACATACCAATTTGGCAAACTATCTTGGAAAAAGAAGAAAAAGCTTTTAATCGCATTTCATGTAACATATCATTCAAGAGGACAATAATTAAAATAGCATTACTTTAAATCATAATTTTTATAAAGTTATTTTCCTCCTGGTATATTATTTATAAACTTTGATTAAAAGCAATTGAAAATATATGTAAAAACCTTGAGAAATCATTAATTGGATTGACACTAATATTGACACACAGGCTAAGTACAGTCAAGATCAACCCAAACAATATTATAAATTTCATTGTACTGATAAAAGGCTCAAATATTTAATTTAATTTTGTAATAAATATGAGTTATTTGAATTCACAATAACAAACTCTAAATTAACTCCATCACTATTAAAGAAAAGTTTAAAATAAGATAATATGAACAAAACTTTGAAAATACAAATATCCTATGAATATATTTTTTCTAGTAAGGCTTTTATAAATACGTTGAATCTATCTAATTTTTTTAATAGAAACCAGTTTTGAAGAAGTGTCTGTCGGTACATATTTTTAGCTATCTTATGGCTATGTATAAACATTTAAAAAATGAATTACGGTGTTAATTATTATATTAACAAAGTTAGCGAATTGCGGAAAATAATGGATGAACGCTGTCACTTATTGCTCAATGCCGAGAGTCGCATGTAAAACGTAAACAGGTTCAGAGTAAAGGTGAAAATAAGCACTCGCCAGTCGCCACTCGTCGATTAAACTTGAAAAACTGGCGACTAAAAACATGGAAAGTACCGGCCAAATGCAGGATTTTCTGTTTAACTTTTTTCCCTAAAATTAGCGATTTTTCCACGCCCGTTCGACGAATTTCATGATTTTTCCACACCCGATCGCCGAAAGTTTTTATTTTTCCGTGCCTAATTCCATAATTTTTCTGCACTCGAACGCCGAAATTTATGATTTTACAGCGTCCGATCGATGAAATTAATGATTTTTCCACAATCGACGGCCAAATTTCTTGATTTTTTTGCGTCTGATTGCTGAAATTCATGATTTTTCTGCACCTGACCACAGAAATTTGTAATTTTTCTGCGCCCGATTGCCGCAATTCTTGATTTTTTTTTTTTTTTTTTTTTTTTGCATCAGATCGCCGAAATTTATGATTTTTCTTCACCTGACCGCCAAAATTTATGATTTTACCGCATCCGATCGATTAAATTCAGGATTTTACTGCGTCTGATTGACGAAATTCAGGATTTTTCCACACTTGATCGCTGAAATTTGTGATTTTTACGCTTTCGATCGACAAAATTCATGATTTTTCCCACACCCGATCACCGAAATTAATGATTTTTCCGCATTTGATCACTGAAATTTATGAATTTTCTGCACCCGATCACGAAAATTCCTGGTTTTTCCGCCCCTGACTACCAAAATTTATGATTTTTCCAATTACGATCGATGAAATTCACGATTTTTCTGCATCCGATCACCAAAATTCATGATTTTTCCGCACCTGATCACCGAAATTTGTGATTTTTCCGTGTCCAATTGCCACAATTCTTGTTTTTTTTTATCAGATCGCTGAAATTCATGATTTTTCTTCACCCGACCGCTGAAATTTATGATTTTACCGCGTCCGATCGATTAAATTCAGGATTTTACCGCGTCTGATTGACGAAATTCAGGTTTTTTCTGCACTTTATTGCTGAAATTTGTGATTTTTACGCTTTCGATCGACAACATTATTTTTATGCGTTCGATCGACGAAATTCAAGATTTTTACACTCTCGAATGACGAAATTTGATTTTTAAGTAGCCAATCGACGAACTACATATGATTTTTACACGCCGATCGATAAAATTCATGATTTTTACTCACTCGATCGCTAAAAATCATGATTTTTACACGCCCCATCGATGAGATTCGTGATTTTTATGCATTTGATCGATGAAATTCAGGATTTTTACACTCCCGAATGGCGAAGTTTTTTTACGTAGCCGATCAACAAAATTCATTATTTTTCTGCGCACAATTGAGAAAATTCATTATTTTTACGTGCTCGATTGAGAAAATTCATGATTTTACACGCACTATCGACGAAATTCAGGATTTTTACACTCTTGAATGGTGAAATTTGCAATTTTTCTTCTGAAATTCAATTTGTGGGTTTTTTTTTTTTTTCGGTTAATGTGCGTGAAGTGTACATATATATATAAAAGTTACTAACCGCTGTTTGAATGAATTTCATGAATTCTAGAGATTGCTGTATTGTGAGTTTCGTGCATTCTAGAGATTGCTGTATTGTGAGTTTCGTGCATTCTAGAGATTGCTGTATTGTGAGTTTCGTGCATTCTAGAGATTGCTGTATTGTGAGTTTCGTGCATCCAGGATGTTGTTGTTTTTTTGTTTGGGGGGGGGGGGGTAATGTAGGCAAAGCGTACCTATATATATATATGTTACTAACTGCTGTTTGTATGAATTTCATGCATTCTCGAGATTGCTGCATGGTAAGTTTCATACATCCACGTTTTTTTTTTTTTTTTTTTTTTTTTTTTTTTTTTTTTTTTTTTTTTTTCAGTTAATGTATGCGAAGCGTACATATATATGTTACTAACTGTTGTTTGAATGAATTTTATGCATTCTAGAGATTGCTGT
The DNA here is from genome assembly GCA_963931845.1 of Maratus michaelseni. Taxonomy (NCBI): domain Eukaryota; kingdom Metazoa; phylum Arthropoda; class Arachnida; order Araneae; family Salticidae; genus Maratus; species Maratus michaelseni. Next base: position 193,107,353 of record OZ007600.1, read on the forward strand.
ATGGTGAGTTTCATGCATCCAGGGTTTTTTTTTCAGTTAATGTTCGGTTGATGTACCTGCTTAATCCGGTAACGGATAATTGCATACCTCGCTTATATAAGTGTTTTCGCGGTCTCCTCTGATAATGGGATCCAGGATAATGGATATTCAGGGCCATGTTGCCTGCAAGTTTGGTGTAAATGTATCACTTGTACGTGCCACCATTCGAAACAAGCTAAATTCTGCTGCAAAGGCTGTGTAATGTGAGAAGAATTTGTAAATACATTTGGTATTTAAATACGATGTAAATTATAAAGCATAAACATCAAATGTTAATAAAATGGTTTTTTTTTAAATTTAAACCTTATTTCCTCCATAATTGCATACAAGATAAAATTGGAAGGACAAATCAGGATGCAGGTAAGAGTAATTTTTGTAAATTTTAGCATTTTTTTTAAAAAAACAGCAAAGCATATATTTGTTTTGCTCTTAATATTAATTTTATGCAGTTATTTTTTATTAGCTGTAACATATGTAATACATTTTATTTCATAGTAAATGGTATATAATTTAGAAATTTACATATATATATATATATATATATATATATATCCTTTCGTATAATTTATTTTATATATTCAAAATTATATAAATATTCAAGGCACATATTGATACTATCTTTAAGAGATGAAAGAATATTCAAATTTGAAAGTCACATTGTGGAAAAATTAGTTGCAATTAAAATTAATTTTTGCATTTAAATTTCATGTAGGGGAGACTGATACACACTGGAACTATGGGCACAGTGGACCACCCTCTAATATTTTATTTATTTAAACTTTTTTAAAGCTTCTCTTATATCCTAATAGACAACAGCACTGCACTGATTATTTATAGCCTTCAGAAAATATGTTTAGCTCAGATTGAACTATTTTATCCTGATTGGTTGTTTTGAGCTTCTAAAAGTAAAATTTTTCATCATCATATTTCAATTTTTTAGTAATTAAAGGTTGTAGATAAATAAGATAAAACAGCTTTTTTGTAAAGCTAAGATCCTTTTTTTATTTAACTTTAAAGTTAATATGTTTAAAAGGAAGCTATAAACAATATTAATATGATAAACAATATTAATATGATTATTTATTGAACTTCAACATGGGTCACAGTTGACCACCCACTCCTGGGGCACAGTGATCCACAATCCACTCTGCTCCTGTAATGCAGAATGTTCAAAATATTTAATAATTGCTTATTTACTATAAAGAAATATTATTTAAAAAAAGTTATTTAACTGTAAAATAAAGTAAACAAAGAAAAATGACAATTTATATAATATAGTAAGAAATATTTTGTTTTGTATATACTGCCTTTGATAAATATAACTGTAGTCTAAATTGGTGATGATTCTATTCAAGTAAGATTCATGAGATGCAAATTGAATGGAAATCAGTTTATTTTTCCCGAAACTGTAGATGAATCTATTGTTGTCAATGATGTCATAATATTGCTCCCAGACCCAAAAGTATTTCAGGAAAATTCCAGGCTCAATCTTACTCTTAAGTATTTTGGAATTTCATTTGCAAATTTTAATGTGCGCTGATTTTTTTGTACTTAAGTAATAACTTCAACTAAAGTGCAATTGTTCCTGTATTAATCTGTTATTATTTTCAAAATATAATTCATTTTGTTTTTGTTTCAAAATGTTACTTGTAAATTTATATTACTATGTTATTTTGCAGGTAAAGGGAAAATAAAAAAGACTTAGATTAATGAAAAATAGACTTATATTGTATTTCAGATAATACCTAATAGCGGTCCACTGTGCCCCAGAAGTGGGGCACAGTGGTCCACTTTATGGATGCATATAAAAAAAAATTTTGAAAAATATATTGAAAACTATGTTATGAGAAAATTATGATAAATGTATAAATGTTTAAGGAATATTCAAAAATATTTTCATGCAGATCGGTTTGTGCATTAAAGAGAACAAAATTTTTAACTGAAAAAATGTTCCACTGCGTACCAGTCTCCCCTACATTTAATATTTAAAATTATCATCTAAATCTGCCACAATAGACTTCATTATGAATTGCTTATGAGATTAAAAATTTGCAATCCCTTTCGCATATATATATATATATATATATATATATTCTCACAAGCTACAAAGAAAAAAAAAATTTTTTGGGGGGGGACAACAGATTTTTATATAAATTGTGAAAGTAACATGTATGTATACAACTGGGAGTGTTTAATTGAAAATTAGCCAAATGAGGAGCCGGAGAAATGGAGAGAGTTTACCAGCTAGTTAAATTAACTGCAGAATTCTAGAGGGGGGGGGGGTAATCACTTCCATTTTGCTCCTAAAATATACAAGTTGAGAGTCTAAAAACAGCCAATGAATTTTCTCTATATTATTTGTAATATTTATTGTTTTGTTTTAAAGAAAGTATTGGTAAACAAAAATAAACATTGATTACGCCAAGGGTGTCTGTAAAAACAACAGAAATATTCAGAGGTCACTTAAGAGAAACGAGGTTCTCTATTTTAATGAACTACAGAAAATTTGCAAAAAAAAATGCAGGTGGGAAACTACAGAGAATCTGCAGAAAAAATGCTGTTGGGAAACTACAGAAAATCTGCAGAAAAAAATGCAGTTGGGAAACTGCGGTGATTTGGCCGATTCCACTACAGAATTTTTGAGGTTGATACAACTACAAAATTACTGCAGAATTTTTGAAGTCGATACAACTACAAAATTACTGCAGAATTTTTGAAGTCGATTCAACTGCAAAATTACTGCAGAATTTTTGAAGTCGATTCAACTGCAAAATTACTGCAGTAATTTTGCAGTTGTATCGACTTCAAAAAAACTGTAGTCGAATTGGCCAAATCACCGCAGTTTCTCAACTGCATTTTTTTTGCAGATTTTCTGCAGTTCATTTTTAGCTGGGTTTCGACGGTAAATTTTTTTTAATTAAAAATCATAGAGGTTTTTTTCTTAGTTTGTTTCGAAAATGTATTAGAACCATTCTGAAAAACAAAATCTTTGCTGCAATATAACGTTCAGCGAATTTTCTATTCTGTCTATATACCTGTAAAAGTTGTTTTGCCTTCACAAGGCTATACTGCAGGTGAAAATCCTTTTCCCGCTTCCTATCTCATTTCAGATGTACCAGTGATTTGCGACTGATTTGGCATGAGACATTGATGAGAAGTAATTTAAATGTCATTAACTGAATAATTTAAACTATTATTGTTTGGTAATGATTGATTATGAATGATCAAAATAAACATTGAATGCTTATAAAAGTGTGTTAAAAAAAACTATTTTTACTTTTATAATTATTCAACGATAAAAATAATAATAATTTTAGCTATTTCGACGGTAAAATTTTTTTCATTAAAAATCATAGAGGTTGTTTTCTTAGTTTGTTTCGAAAATGTATTAGAACCATTCTGAAAAACAAAATCTTTGCTGCAATACAATGTTCAGCGAATTTTCTATTCTGTTTATATACCTGTAAAAGTTGTTTTGCCTTCACAAGGCTATACTGCAGGTGAAAATCCTTTTCCCGCTTCCTATCTCATTTCCGATGTACCAGTGATTTGCAACTGCTTTGGCATGAGACATTGGTGAGAAGTAATTTAAATGTCATTAACTGAATAATTTAAACTATTATTGTTTGGTAATGATTGATTATGAATGATCAAAATAAACATTGAATGCCTATAAAAGTGTGTTAAAAAAACTATTTTTACTTTTATAATTATTCAACGATAAAAAAATATAATAATTTTAGCTATTTCGAAGGTAAATTTTTTTAAATTAAAAATCATAGAGGTTTTTTCTTAGTTTGTTTGTCGACAAAAATATTAGAACATTATAATAATTAAAAAAAAAAAAAACATTTTCCCTACATTACAACGTTTAACGAATTTTCTATTCTGTCTATATAGTACCTGTAAAAGTTGTTTTGCCTTCACAAGGCTATACTGCGGGTGAAAATATTCTTCCCGCTTCTTATCTCATTTCGGATGTACCAGTGATTTGCAACTGCTTTGGCACGAGACATTGGTGAGAAGTAATTTAAATGTCATTACTGAATAATTTAAACTATTATTGTTTGGTAATGATTGATCGTTAATGATCCAGATAAATATTGAATTCACTTAAAAGAGCGTTTTAAAAAAACTATTTTTACTTTTATACTTATTTAACAATAAAAATAATAATATTTTAAACTGTTTTGACGGTAAACAAATTAAAATTAAAAATCATAGAGGTTTTTTTTCCTAGTTTGTCGCCAAAAATATTAGAACATTATAATATTAAAAAAAAAAAAAAAAAACATCTTTCCTACATTACAACGTTCAGCGAATTTCCTATTCTGTCTATTTACCTGTAAAAGTTGTTTTGCCTTCACAAGGCTATACTGCGGGTGAAAATATTCTTCCCGCTTCTTATCTCATTTCGGATGTACCAGTGATTTGCAACTGCTTTGGCACGAGACATTAGTGCGAAGTAATTTAAATGTCATTAACTGAATAATTTAAACTATTATTGTTTGCTAATGATTGATCATGAATGATCAAGATAAATATTGAATGCATTTAAAAGAGCATTTTAAAAAAAAACTATTTTTACTTTTATACTTATTTAGCATTAAAAAATAATAATATTTTAAACTATTTTGAAGGTAAACAAATGTAAATTAAAAATCATAGAGGTTTTTTTCCTAGTTTGTTTGTCGCCAAAAATATTAAAACATTATATTAAAAAAAAAAAAAAAAAAAAAAAAAAAAGAAAAAAAAAAAAACATTTTTTCCTACATTACAAAGTTTAGCGAACTTTGTATTCCGCCGATTCCTGTAAAAGTTGTTTTGCCTTCACAAGGCTATACTGCCGGTGAAAATCTTTTTCTCGCTTCTTATCACATTTCGGATTAAGGCCATCTGTAAAAGTGGTGTGGAAGAGCTTGACGCGGGACATTGATGATGAGAAGTTTTTATAGGTCATTGGATAAATAATTCAAGTTTTTGCTGTGTGATTTTTTTTTTCAAAATACTGCAAGCAATTATAACAGAAGTAAACATAGTTTAATTTTTCCTTAGCCATATTTGGAGGAAGTGAACATTTCAATAATAAAACTAGTCGTTGGGGGCCACCGTAATACTTACCCATCATAGATATCCATAATATAAAATAGGAAAATAAAACATGTGTAAACTACTTATAAAATGCATTGCAATTTGAATAAAATCGGGCTTGATGACGTCATAAACTTTAAATGCTCTATTACTGAATGGCGTAAAAGAAACATCCCTATAACTCCAAAACTAATAATCATATTAACTAACGGTTTATTACGTCGGATGAAGCGTCTCATTTTCAATTAAAATATATCTTTGAATTGAAATTTGGATGAAATACAGGATCATGAAAAATCGAAGAGTGTGGGAAATAGGATTACAAATATCTCGGCAACTCATTATCCGACGGACTTCATTATTTATGCAAAATTTGTGTTTTTTTTCTGTCTTTTATATTCTTTCCTTAAAATAAACAATTTTGAAAATTTTTATATACCTTTCATCAGAACGAATATTTCGAGAGTCCGAAAAAAATAGGTTCCGGATAATCGAGGTTACTGAAATTTAATAAGCTTCTTCCCATTATTACATACTAAGTACACACCAAATATCAAATCTCTATCTCAATTTGTTTGGGAGATAGAGTGTTTACAAACACACAAACATACAGACACACAAACGGACGGCAATTTTTTTTTTCTAAAAATATGTTTTTCTGAATCTCCAGTGTCTGAAACGTGTGAATCCGTCAAACATTTTTTTTTCGATTTTTAAAACAATTACAAGACTTACCCTATACTACGTATGACGGGTAAGTAAAAAAGGGATAAGAATGAAAAAGAAAAAGAAAGAAAGGGGAAAAAAAGGAAGAAAAGGAAGAGGACGAAATCGTAAACAGATAGAGTCCTTGTCATGTTCAGCCAACTTATTAAATGCTAAATTGTAATAAACAGAAAAATAAATAAATGAACGTTTGGTGAGAAAAAAGGCAGAGTGGTTTGAGTCCTGCACGGGCTGGGTTGTGCCGAAACCCGAACCCGAAAATTCCATTTGAAGTCAACCCAAAACCCTATCCGAACCCGATAAGGAAAAAAATATCGACCTGAACCCGTTAAAAAATATTTGTTAAACCGAAACTCGAACGAAATCCGATGTATCTGACCTGAACCCAAAATATTCAAACCCTAAACAAAATTAAATAAAATCAATCCATATTTTTACACAATTATGGAAAAATAGCCTACAATTATATCTTTTTTATCAATTTTATCTTTCATGCTAAAAAAATTAACATATATACTCATTAATGTTCAATTACATAGCTTTTTTCATCTGAAATTTATTCTAGATTTTTTTGAAAAATTGTGTCAACACAAACCCGACCCACAAGAGTCAAATCCTAACCCGAAATCGACCTCAACCAGACCCGGAAAGAAAAAATAGCGTCAACCCGACCCAACCGAACTACGGGTAGGGTTTAAGTAAAATTGAGTTGCCCAAGTCATTTTAGAACTTTCGGGGGGGGAGGGGGTGAAAAACTTTCATTTTTATTACCAAACAGTCGCTAAGAAAAGCGAAAATAACCATTCGTTTGGGAATTATGTGGTTTTTTTTTTTTTGTTATTATTTATATTAAAGAAATAAGCATACATTCTAAAACTGTACATTCAAAGCTGTCAAAAAATACTCAAATCTGAGTAGGTCGCATAGTCAAAATGGTTCCGAATGAAAGTTACTCAAGTTTGAAACATGTATAGACTCCTTTCTGAAAACATAAACACACTCAAGAATAAAACATCATGTGCTCCTATTTGGGTATGTCAGTGTTTCAAAAATGAGTATGCACTGACTTCTATGTTTTCATTTCTGAGTATTTCCATGTTTCAAAAATGAGTATGGAACTGATTCTAATCATTTTTGAGTGTGTCCATGTTTCAAAAATGAGTACGAACTGACCTCTATGGGCTCCGTTTTAAGTATGTCCATGTTTCAATATTGTGAGTATTTCTGGTATTTCAGAATTGAAAGCATTGAGTCGTCCTATCTGAAACAAAAAGTTTCATAACAAAATGGAAACATCGATTTACTCAGATTTTAAAATGTCATTTTTCCCAGTGTAGGGTCTTCCTTTGTTCTTATTGAATCAATAACAAAGTTTAAAAATTTCCATTCTAACTTCAAACAAAATTTGACTTCATATTTCGAATTTATAGTAAACTTTTTTTTAAATACCAAACGGGAAGCCGTTCAGTCAAGAAATTTTTGAGTATGAAAGTCTAACCTTCTAATGTTGAAATCTGATTTTAACACATTTTAAAAATTTCTAGATGTGAATTATGAATTATGAAATTAATATTTAAAAATATATATGAATTTCAACCTATGGATTTTTTTTTTTTTGACAGAACTTGATTTCTGTAAGCTTCTAATATGCGCACGCAAAATTGTAGCTCAAACCGATGAGTAGATTTTACTTTTCTGAACACGTTGTGCAAAGAAATAAATAAATTTTGTTTTTTATGTGTTATGTATGAGTAAACACGATAACCGCCAAACGATGCTTCCAATTGAACTCTCATTGGGTTAATATGTAACAGACTGCTGTCGCAAGAAATATGTAAAATTTCGTAACATCGGCTGACGGATTAGGTATTATCTATTGTTAAATCATTTGACAAACCATTTGAAGTTTGAAGTTTGAAGAGGGGGGAGGGGGGGGGCTTTGAGACCTATAGAGGCTTGGCTGTCGTCTCGAGTGGTCCATCAAACCAAATTAATAATCCATGAAATAACACCATTAAAAACGATTAATGCGATGTAAAAAATTTATAGTTGACGCTCGGAAATCAGCAGAGGAGATAAATTTATCCAAAAAGTTGGGAAAACCCCGAAAACAATCACTGTTTAGAATTGCAACGTTCAGGATAAAGCACGCTGTTGCCGATATTTGATACAAGAAAAAAGGATGTGAACATGACATGGAAGGATGGAACATGACATGCACTGCAGTTACCATCTTCCGTCAGATTAAAGCGAGCCAACATAGCAGGGGTGATCACCATCTTACACATAAGCCGAGAAATAAGTATATCCTCACGTCTGTTCAAAGCCCATGAATGGGACTGAGTAATGTTGGGAATATTGCCATGTGACTGTCGATATTTGCTAGCGAAGAAAAACTGATCACACTGCCTCCTTATGTTTGATTTACACGAGCGAGACATGTCCTCTGGAGAAACCCAGTCAAGCAAGGCATCTGCATCGGTAACACTCCTAGCCAGACAATCAGCTTTTTCATTGAGGGGAATCCCTCGGTGACCTGGGACACAGTAAATGTTAATGCTTAATATGTGTTCAGCCAGTCTCTGAATTTTGTTATGCAGCCATACTATCACTTTAGGAGATCGCCAATTGTCGCACTGCAGGACAGATAGTACTGATAGGCTATCTGTAAGAATGATGATGAAATAAGCCATGGAAGTCAACTCATCAAAAGCCGTGCCGATGGCAAGAGCCTCAGCCAGGAAAATAGAATTCGTATCATTAACTCTATATCTGAATTGTTTGTTTGCGGAGCAGTTGACAAACCATTTTGCGACCAATTCGATAGGAAAATTACCAAGGAAACGTGACAGAGTATAAATGAAAAGTATTGCGGAGACGTAATCGTGTTTTAGTGGCGCAGATGTAACGACTCAAGTTTCAAAAGAGGAGGTCCCGTGTTCGAATCCAGCCGATTTCATTGTGTCAAAAATAAACAAAAATCCCACTTTTTTTTTGAACACATACAACAGTGTACAGAGTGAAGGGAGTCATGCAAGATTTTTTAATTATGCTTACAAAATACCAACACAAAAGTTTGACGGATTACATAATTCGTCAACATTGATAAGCAAAAAAATTTTTCACAAAAATTTTATTAATATAACAGTGGTCTTAACTAGTGTTAAAATGTTTAAAGTATTTTTTTTAACACGAATAATACTTCCAATTAAAGAGTATTTATAAAATTTGTATTAAATCGGAATTTATGTTTTATTGTACTTATTGAAGTGGGTTTTTTAAAAATAATAATCACTGTTTGTTTTAAACAAAATTAGCTATAAACTAACAGCTATATATATATATATATATAAAGTGACGTCATAGCAGGGGTGGGTGGCATTAAAAACCATGAAATTTGTTTGACGTTACTAACGAACGATCCCTTAACACCTTGAAGGGTAGCGGGATATTACATATATATTTTAATTTTAATCCCCAAATGCTTACAATGACACCAGAAGTTTGGAATAAAACTTTGCTTTTATAATATACGTAAAGAAAAGCTGTTACTTATTTTCAAATAAATTTGTCTGTAAATTCTGGTGTCATTCAATCAATTCAACATTAATACTTTACCCCTGAAAGAGTTAAAGGGTAAATTGTATAGTTAGTTTAATATTAATCCTCACATATGCAGAGCTGCCAAATTCCATAAGTTCTTTTAATAAGAAGAACCATGCTCTTCAATAATCACTCTCGGGTTTCTCACCAATTTATGTCAGTAATATAGTCCATGAGGAAGCGTCATATTTTGACGACCAATTTTAGCGTTGATGATTTTGCTATAGACGATAGATTGGATGGTACACTTAACTAAACTGGCAGTCAACTGGCGCACAGTGGGGTATCTGGTGAAAATCCTGGCAAAAAAGGCAGAAATTAAAAATTGCTCAAAAATTGTAAAAAGTATATTTTATAATAGCTGGTGCGTCGATCTATGTGTATTTCAGGAGTATGAGTCATATCCGGCGGCTCCTAGTCTCAGCTGAAGTGAAAGATTCTTTGTGAGGAGACGTGTCATGTTTCAGCTTCGTTATTGTGTTTAAATGTATACTTTGACATGTGCCTTTAAATAATTTTACTTTTCATGTAATAATAAATAATTAAAATTGGAAATGGATTTATACTAAGCCTTTTTAAATCTAATTTATTAAAATATATTTATTGAGATGTATTATCTAATATATTCAAAGCTTTTTAAAGCTGTGTCGGGATTTGTCGGACCATTTTTGTATTATAATTGTATTGGTTTAGTTTTGAAGGCATTTTTTTTTCAATTAATGTTACGCATATTGTTGTCATTTTTAAATATTAATGTTGTTTGGGAGGACCGCAAATCTATTAAAAACACTCAAAAACCAACATCTCTATACTTAGAGACTCAACTTTGATAAATACTAAATGCAAATAATATATATATGTATCATATGCATTTATTTTTATAAATGATTAAACATTTATGTGTAGTAAAATTAACCACATTTAATTACACATTACTTGTAAATAAAAGAAACCTATCAACAATTAATATTCTCTTATAAACAATAAACCATTAAATAAACATTGTATTATATATTTATTTATTTAAATAAACACATACATTTACGCATGTGTAACATTAATTAAGTGTATTTACTAGCAGTAAGTTAACAACAATGGTTTTAATTTTTAAACACAGGAAAATTAATTTTGGCCAGGATTTTTCCTCAAATACTCCATTATGTGGCACACCAGAGAGGGAGGGGGGTTCACAGCAACATCGCACAGCTTTCAACAATGTGAAATGAATAGCAACTCCATTACTGGTGTTACCCCGACATAGTGAGATCATCAGTAATCGAATTGCTAATAATTCATACAGCAACGGTGTATGCGATGTTGCAATTGCAAAATCCCCTGCTGGTACTGTAGCTCACTGGCAGTATTTTTATGTGAAGATCTACTCTACCATATTTACCAAAATCATCAACACTGAAATTGGTTACAAAAATGTGACGCGGCCTCTCGACTGATATAATAGGATCAGACAGTCCAGGCATACATAGAAACATGCTTCTAATTTTATACCAACAAAAAGAAAAAAAAAAAAAGAACCCGAACTATTGAACAAAAAATCGGAACAGTTGATAGCTTTGCATATGTATGTAAATTAAACTTATTGTTACTTCAAATTATTTTCTGTATAATTATTCTTTTGCAAATATTTTCTGTTTTATCTTTTCAGGTCAGTATAGAATTGCGCTGGATTAACTGTAAAAATTTTGCACTTGCAGAAAATGTATGGTTCGTATGGTTTTATTATTAACTAAAAGAGGGGTTTAAATTTTGAATGTCCTTAATTACAGACCCCTACTTTCTGACCAACCAATTTTAAGCTGCATAAAAGTTTCAGCTATATCAGTCATGTTAGATTAATTTTACTACAATTTTTCTATTTGGTAAAGAAATCATATGAGATGTAATCTTCCCAACTGGGCGAAAAAGTCCGGACCAGGATTCGAACCCGGGATCCCTTGGCTGAATCTCCCAATGCTCTACCAACTGAGCTGAACTAATTCACCCAGTTAACCTTAATGATCATAGCATTTGGTCTGATATCTGAATCAGCACAACAGAATAAATCACAGGTAATGGGACCTCCAGTAAACGCTGGAAACGTGATTACACTAGAATAATTTTACCACAATTATTCTAATTGGTAAAGAAATCGGCTATGATGTCATACACTCACGCACAGTTTGTTTTTTTAATCTGTTATAAAAAGGAAAAAAATCGCCAAATTTAAAGGATTTTTTCCTTTAATGGCAACCTAGCAATTGTATTAAGTTATTCGTTTGGCGCGGACTTGAAAATCGCGCCAACCAAAAATTGCCAAAAAAAAAAAAGGTGCGTGAGTGTAAAGCATCTGTTCCAAGAAATCATATGTAATCCTCCGAACTGGGCGTAAAAGTCCGAGTCAGGATTCAAACCCGTGATTAGTTCAACCATATTCGTTCGAGATTGCTCAGTTGCTAGAGTATTGACAGCTTCAGCCAAAGGATCCCGGGTTCGAATCCTGGCCCGGACTTTTTCGCTTAGTTGGGCAGATTACATCTCACATCAATCATGCTTTAAATTAATGAGAAAATTTTAAATATTCTTATGAATGTAATGCATGTTTTTAAAAGAACAGTCGAAGTGAATAATTTAATACAATTTTTAGAAATTTGAACTCATAGAAATGTAGTCATGAGCTGACAATTAAGGTATGCCACTACAGGAATAGATTCATAACATTTACAGGAAAATAAAACAATAAAAAAATATCTCTAATTGGTGAATTTTATTTACGCAGTTGAGTGGTTGAATTTAATAAATACTTATTAACTCTCTGGTTAACCCGGGAGAAGTAGCATGGGGTATGACATACCCCGAGTGCGTACGGATTTTACAATTATCACCACTACTTTTCGAAAAGTAATCTTTAGCGTATTTTATCCTACAATTTGTAACAGTTGTCACTGACTAAATAAGTTGAGAATTATTGTTTGTATTTATTGGTGACAAAGTAAAAACTATTCATACCCTAGTTATGCGCGATTTCTCCCAGGTTAAAGTTTCATAAGTGAGTATGTCGCCAAGCTTGGCATCATAAAATAGCGATGTTGACAATAATGTGGTGGTGGTTTTAAATGTAGCATGAGTATGAAGGCAGTTATATATTAAAAATGTTTTCAGATTTACATAATATTTAGAAAATATGTGCAGAATGTTGAGGAAAATATTTAAATTCACCAAATCAATTAATTGTACCAAAATAAGTTTAATTTTTTTAAAAAAGAGAGAAACAGACAAAAAATGGTGTTTATTACCAGTTTTAAAAAAATTGTAATTTTTTTTTATCCCACAATAAATTGTCAAATATTATATCATACGTAAATATATTTAAAAAAATAATCAGTAAAATACATTGAAAACTTAGAAGAATAGAATTTTTGTTTTTCGATTTAATACATAACGTCTGAAAAATAAACTAGATTTCAAGAATGAAATTAAATTTGCGCCAAACCACGTTGTGTAAAATAGGCCAGTTAGCGATATATCCACTTATGAAACTTTCACCAACTCTCGCATACATGATAGTTTCACGTGGGGTTCTACTGAAAATAGATTCTTTACTTTAGAGAACTGTGCATATTTTATTTACTCCTTTATTACATAACTTCACATAAAGTGTGATAATGCTTGTGAAACATAACAATAGATGGCAGCACCAGTTTCTTTCGGATTGTTCAGTTAGAACAAAAATTTGCACGTCTTTTTATATATATTACCCGTTGATTAGACTTCGTTGCCAATCCTAAAAAAATTTGATGAACAATAAAAAAAGTTACGCTTTTTGAAGTATTAACATGCATGAGACAGAAGAAAGTTTTGAGATTAGCTCATCCTACGTAGGTTGATCCAAAAAAAAGTTTACAAGCAGAAGCATTTGAAACGTAATAATTGTGGAGCGAATATTTCCACCCAGGGTGGTTGACAGATGGCGCTAGTTGTCCTACAGCGGTTCTACGAGTAAGTAGCGTCAGTACGCAGACACTTAAGAGCCTACACTAGTCACGCGAAGAAACGCTCACATTAATGTTAAGTCTATGGGAAGGTTATCGCGCGGTTTCTCGCTCGCATTTTAATATTTTTAAATGATTTTTTTTGCATAGGATAGCTGACGTCGATATTTATCGTTGTTAGTTTTTACTTTTTTGATTTTGGCTCCAGTTTTTTTATATAAGGGTACTTTCATTTTCAGAACCGGTTCCAACCGGTTCCAAAATTTAAAATGTCCGCTAATAAAAAAAGTTTAACCAAAATCAAAAAAGTAAAAACTAACAACGTTGAAGATCGACCTCAGCTATCCTACGCAAAAAAATCATTTAAAAATATTAAAATGCGAGCGAGAAATCGCGGGATAACCTTCCCATAGACTTAACATTAGCGTGAGCGTTTCTTCGCGTGACTAGTGTAGGCTCTTAAGAGTGACAGTAATTGCACGACGTCTAGAAAAGTGGTCTCGCATAGAGGTGCGAGCCGTAATTCGAGTCTTATGGGCCAAGAATGTGGCCGCATCTGAAATTCACAGACAAATCGTTGAGGTATACGGGGACAAAGCAATGAGTAGACAACAGGTAGCGAAATGACTCAGGAATTGCTGCAAAGGTTCAAGTGGGAGGTCTGGAATCACCCCCCCATACAGCCCCGATTTGGCTCCAAGTGACTATTTCCTTTTTCCGGCGTTGAAGCGAAACTTATCCGGAACACGGTTCACATCAGACGATGCAGTGAAAACAGCTGCCGAGATATGGCTCAATGAGCAGGGCCCTGATTACTACCAAGACGGGATAAATAAGTTGGTCGAACGTTCTGACAAATGCCTAAACAGGTTTGGCGACTATGTGGAAAAGTAAAGGCCAGATGTGTCTCTTGATTGCCATTTGTATCTTGTTTCTATTGTTAATAAATACTTTTTCCTTTGCCTTGTAAACTTTTTTTTGGATCACCCCTCGTACTATGTTACATCATCTAATAGGGAAAAAGTGCATTTTTTTAATAATTTCCAAGCATGATTTCTTTTTAAAAAAAACTATCTCAGAGAACATATGTTTGCTCCAATAATGTAAAGTCACTAGAGACAGGGTTGCTGCATTTGGCAATTTATTGCCCTGAGTAAATTAATTTTTTTATAAAAGTTGTTTAAGCATATAAGAAACCGCAATTTGTGCGCTGGCTAAACCAATATGTCAACGAAAAGATATCATCGATGCAGGTTTTGCTTTAAATTTTATTTTTATTTTATTGTAAAACATCCAAGTTTGTTATATAAACTTTCGATGTCAAACATTTAAGAAAAATAAAAGAAGAAGAAGTATAAAATTTTCTTTTGACCAATTTTTTTTTTCTTTTATCTTTTTTACTACTTTTTCGTTTTCTGTATAATTCAGAAAATTATTTTAAAAACAGAAAAGCAAATAAACTTTTTTAATGCTATTTACTTTTTAAAAAATGTACGTTTTTTTCCTCATTAAACTCAAATATTTTTTCTACACTTCACAGAGCAAATGCGAGTTTTTTTTCTTTTATGAAAACTTACAAGTTTGGAAAAAACATATTCAGAATTTTTTTCCACTGTATTAACCGATTTTTTTCCCTCGCGTCCTTATATATTCTTTTGCCTACTCTCAAAATTAATTGGATTTTTGTACTCAAGTGCACTGTTCCTGTAGCCATTTTGTTGGAAAATAAAGGAAGACATCCTTCTTTGTTCGGCTTTGTTCCCTCGATTGAGTTCTCTTTATAGCTCCCAAGACGATCATTCTTGTTTCCTGTCTGTTGCCATTCTGTGTCGTATAAATTTCGAAGAAATATTAGTATCAAGGAGGCTGAAGTTAAGATAACCTTGTAGGATAATATTTTTACAAACGAGTTCTATATTTCTTTACAATATACTTCCAAATAAATTGTTAAATGCAAAAGTTATGTTTATATTACATTAAAACAAAAATTTAATAAATCGTATACTCAACGATATATTTAAAGTATTATTTTCAGCATTATTTAAATTTTAATTTCACATTTGTTATATATGTAAAAGGGAGATCAACACGGGCTTCCCGGGGTTGCAGACCATAATTCCCGGCGTACAGTACATAGGTAAAAATAAGTTTGAATTGAAAACTTTTAGAGATTATTACTTACCCATCATACGTAGTATAGGGCAAATCTTGTGATCGTTTCAAAAATTGAAAAAAAAAAATTATTTTGAGGGATTTACACATTTCAGACACTAGAGATTCCGAAAAACATATTTTTAGAAAAAAAAAAATTGCCGTCCGTCTGTCTGTGTGTGTGTCTGTAAACGCTCTATTTCCCGAACAAGTTGAGGGAGAGATTTGAAATTTGGTATGTACTTAGTATGTAATAACGGGAAGAAGCTTATTTCATTTCAATAACTTCGATTATCCGAAACTATTTTTTTCGGACTATCGAAGTATCCTCGATAAAAGGTATATAAAAATTTTCGAAATTGTTTATTTTAAGGAGTAAATATAAAAAAAAAACATAAATTTTGCATGAAGCATGAAGTCGATCGGATCATGAGTTGCCGAGATATTTGTAATCCTATTTTCCACACTCTTCGATTTTTCATGAGCCTGTATTTCATTCCAATTTCAATTCAAAGATATGTTTTAATTGGAAATGAGACACTTAATCTGACGCAGTAAACCGTTAGTTAATATGATTATTAATTTTGGAGTAATAGAGAATATTAAAGTTTTGGACGTCACCAAGCCAGGATTTTATTCGAATTGCTATTCATTTTATATATAGTTTACACCTGTTTTAGTTTCCTATTTTATATTATGCATATCCATGACGGTGCCCCCCCAGCGACTAGTTTTACATTTATTATAATTTTTAGATTTTGCTCGCTAACAACATCAAAACACATTTTATATGAAAAATATCAATTATCTACTCATATAAAGTTTTAAAATTTATTAAAAACATTTCTTTTGTATTAGCCGCATGCCATTTTTTAATACCCGAAGAGATATTTCCAAAGACTTGACTATTTATAGCAACATTCTGATTCTGATTATTCCAGTGTTTAAGCGCGTAATTAGATTATATATCTTTTAAACTTGTGTTTTATTAATTTTATTTTATGTATTTATTGATGTAGTTTTCATTTCGTTATGAAATATTATCCGGTAACAAGGGCTGAACAATTTAAATTGTTTTAAGTTGAAACAGGTTAATCTTCGAGAATCGGGCTGCACGCGATACGACAGATTAAAACAAAAAAAGAAAGAAAATAATGCTTGAAAATTATTTTAAAAACCATTTCAATCAGTAATTGAGATAGAATTTTTCAAGAAATTGCACTTGAAAGTACATTTTCTTTCTATTCGACGGTATAAAAATGAAAATTGTGCGATATTTAGTCTTAAAAAATTATACTAAAAGAGAAATTTATTGGTCAGATCGTTGTCAATATGACGTCAGCGTTATACTCACAGACATGTGTTTGTTTTATAATATAGGTATATTAATGTATTAAAATGTTAAAGCTCAATACCAATATAACTAGAAAGCGTTATTATTTTTTTCTATTATGAAATTATGTTAAATCGCTTAAGAAGATTTTTTTTTTCAAAATTATTTAAGGGAATGGTGGACGTTAAAATTTAATTTTTTTTATTTTTCATCATAGATATATGAAATTTTGTGCATATGTACATTTTACCATAAATATATAAAATACCTTTAAAAAAATTCTAATTTTAATATAATTTTAAGATTTTATTAAAAAATTTAAAATTTATAAACCAAATTTTAAAATACTTAATTTAAATATACTTAGTCTTAATTTTTTAAGATATTTCCTCAATTTGGCATTTGGATCACTTAAAACTATATTACAAGCAAATTTCTGTATCAGTTATTTAATCCCTTTAATAGTTAATTTTTGAGAGATTTTTATTTCTGAATTCCATTGCGATTTTCATCAACATTTAGCATTTTAATAAGTTATAAATCAATTTTAATTATCTTAACGAAGTCTAATTGTAAAATGCATACATATAGTTTCTTTGTAAACAGTATCAGTATTCTTCCTTATCAATTTCATGAATTTTGAAAAAAATTAAGACGCATAGAGCCATTCAAAAAATCCAAAAAAAAGTGTAAAATCTGTATTGAAAAAAAAACAGGTTTAAAGTTTACGAAAGCACCGAAAAATTCATTGTATACATAATTCAAACGCATGTAACTTTGTGAAAAATCATCGCAGCTGCATGCAGTATTTCTCGAATGGTTCATTACAAACTGAAGAATAATAATACATACAAAAATAAATTTCGATTTTTGATCAAATAATGGTCCACGGTGTCCTTAAAAAATATATAATTTAGTTAATTAAAATTCAGAATCTAGGGAGGGCCATGTCTCCCCTGCCTCCCCCCTTTTCTGGTTACTGCTTATCCAAACACATACTGGAACTCCAGAATAACATCACCATAGCAACAGAACATTTCACACGCTTTAACGAAGCAAGTGTAGAAATTTCCAAGCCCCAAACGTCTAAACATACCCCAACTCATCACCTGACAATTCTCTCATCCGCATCATTTGATGGATGACGTCACCCACATCCATCCCAGTTGTCATAATTGCGGTCTAGGTCCCCCACCCCCTGCTCTCCGGGGCACAAAATTCGCCTAAGCCTATTACGCGAACCAAGGAAAAAGAAGGGGGTGCGGGGGCGTAGAATTCCTTCCCGAATCCAAACGTCGAACGATTTCATTATTCGGCCTAATTGAACGAGCAAATACTGTGGCCTCTGGGGAGGTCTGTTCCGAAAAAGGAACATCGTTAGCGGGAATTCCTTCGGGCAAAAGTTTGGGATGAGGAGGAGGGATGGTGATGTCCCTTGTCGGTCTTTGGGATGATGAGGAATCGTGAAGTGATAATTCGGAACTGGGATAATATGATAATGAATTCAAGGATAGATGGAATGGAAAGATGGGGCTGATGGAATGGAATACAGGTTTGTTTGGAAGGAAGCGATGGGTAAAATAATATTTACTAAACAAGTTGGTAATAAATGTTTTATATATATTCTGAGATGATGAAATAGCAGGGTTCTTCAGATACAAGTAACAGAATAAGAAAGAGAAATTGTTGTTCAAATGATATTTTTTTTAGGTATAAAATAATGCGCAATTATTGAGCAAGTGTAAGTGCGACATTATCGGAAGGGGTATAAAAGTAATATATTTTTGACATATATTATTTATTATATTGAACCGGTATAAAAGTAATATTGTTTTAGGCATAAAGAATGCATTATTGAACAGGTATAAAAGTAATATTTTTTGAGGTATTAAAAAAACGCGACATTATTGATGAGGTATAAAACTATTTTTTTTTTTAAGGTATAAAATAATGCGATATTATTGATGGGGTATAAAAGTAATATTTTTTTAGTTGTACAATAATGCGTGTTTATTGAAGACATATAAAATTAATATTTTTTATGTATAAAATAATATGACGAACCGGTATAAAAGTAATATTTTTTTAAGTATAAAAAAATGCGACATTATTTGTGAGGTATAAAAGTAATATATTTTAGGTATAAAATAATGCGACATTATTGAATCGGTATAAAAGTAATTTTTTTTTTTTATGTATAAAATAATGTGACATTATTGAACAGGTATAAAAGTAATATTCTTTTATGTATAAAAAATGCGACATTATTGAACAGGTATAAAAGTAATATTTTTTGAGGTATAAAATAATGCGACATTATTGATGGAGTGTAAAAGTAATATTTTTTAGGTATAAAATAATCCGGCATTATACTGATGAAGTATAAAAACAATATTATTTGAGGTATAAAAACGCGACATTACTGACTAGGTATAAAAGTAATATTTTTTGAGGTATAAAATAATGCGACACATTATGATAAAGCATCGCGAAGTAATCATTTGAAACCGGGATAATATGATAAAGAATTCAAAGATGGAATGATAAGATGGGTAGATGGCATTTAATCCAGGTTTGTTTGGGAAGAAGTAATGGATAAAATAATTTAATATATCCAATATTTACTAAACATCAGTTGTAATAAATGTTTTATATCAACAGAGACGATAAGAGAATCTGATTCTTCATATATTATTGTTATAAAAAATTATGTCAATGTTCAGATTGTTCAAAGAATACTTTTAGGTACAAGATAATATGATACGCCAAAATATTTGCCATTAAACTAACGAAATAACTCATTAATTAAATAAAATCTTTTGGTATATTATATGATATGAAACTGCTAATACTCATAAAACTAAGTAGAAATTTAGGATGAGGAAGAGGAAATATGATGTTCCTTGTCAGTCTTTAGGATGATGAAGTGTTGCGAAGTGATAATTCGGAACAGGAATACTGTGATAATGAATTTAAGAATTGAATAAAAAGATGGTAGCGAATTTAGACTTGTTTGGAAAGATGCGATATAGGTAAAATAATATGGCATATACGGTGGTAACTTATAATACATAATTAGTAATACAATTTATAACTCAGTAGTATAACTTTTACCAGTATAACTTATATGATAACTAGAAAACTCACCCAGCGTTGCCCGGATACACAGAAAGGTACTGTCTATCTGTGGGTATTTCTTTTTTTTGTATTTCTATCCGGGAAACGTGGATGGCAATTTTAAATTGCCTAAAAACCGTAAAATATGAAAAAAAAACATTTAAAATAAAAGTAAATTGCCATATTTTTTTAAATGAACAATATTGTTGAAAACAGAAAATACCTTTCTATACATGAGTATTATTTATTTATTTATTGTGTTTTCGTCGAAGTTAAGAGGATGGCAATATAAAACTTCAGAAAAAACGAAAAATATATAACACCCAGAAAATATTTAAAAAAAAATAGTAATAAATATTAATATTTTTTAAGCAAGAGATATCGTTAAAACCGGAAAAATACCACCTAAACCTAGATATTTATATACATATATTTTATAACTGTATCCGGGGTCCGAGGATTACGATTTGAAACTGCATAAAAGGCAGAAGAATTTGTTAAATATATTTTTTTTATTATTATTTGGTAATTTTGGATTTTTTAAGTGTCCCATCATTTATGTAAACTACTGTATTTATTTTGTCAGATATCAAAGAATTCTTGATACAGATGTCCAAGCCGTCGAGCTTCAACTATGTTGAGCAATTAATTCGTTGAACATATTCTTTGAAAATAAGAGTTGTTACTATGTTTCATTTGCACACTGTAAAAAAATTGTAATTTTGAGAAAATTATTGTATTTTTTATAGAAAAATTTTTTTTTTTAATGAAAAACAGTATTTTCCGGTAAAAAAAAAAAAAAAATGTGGATTTTGATTTTTTTTTCAGAAAAAATCTATATTTTTTTACAGAAAAAAAACTATTTTAATGAAAATGTACAGATATTTTCTGTAAATTAAGCGGTTTTGCACTGGTGCCAAAATTGACAGTTTTTTTCTATCAATTTGAGATTTTTTTTTTTTTAATAATGTAAATAATTTGTTTTTCAAACAAAAAGACTCAAAAAGATTGAAATGCACATTAATTTTTTACCTGTTAGAGATGTAAATTGCAAAAGTGTTTGAAATAAGGTAAGAAATAACACTATGTCAATGAAATATATCGGGAATCTTTTACAGAGTAGCCCGGGTACCGTTGCCTGGTATGCATAGTTTGAACATGCATAACTTTGAATTTCAGCATATATTTGATTTTATCATCTGAATTTGGTTGTTATATTAAACTATCTTGAAGAAGAATCGATGCATTAATTAATCAAAAACATTTTTAAAAAATGCTGATTTTACAGTATAATACTAGCATTCCAGCTGCCAGTATTATACCGTAAAATTAACAGTAATAAACAGTAAAATAAGCAGTAATACACTCCCGCACAGTATGCCAGTATTATACTGTTAAATCAACAATTTTTTTTCTTTGGCAGTGTAAGATTATTTAAATTTATTTCATGTGCTTGAATTTTTATACGCTTTCTCTAAGATTAACTGGCTCAATTAATTTACTTCCTTGTTATTTTTTTTTTATCATTTCTATTTATTCTATTTCCCACTTATTGCGTTCATAGATATTGATTTACTTTATGTTTTCGTGTCA
The DNA here is from genome assembly GCA_963931845.1 of Maratus michaelseni. NCBI lineage: Eukaryota > Metazoa > Arthropoda > Arachnida > Araneae > Salticidae > Maratus > Maratus michaelseni. Next base: position 193,128,992 of record OZ007600.1, read on the forward strand.
GAGAATATTGTTTAATTGATTTACCTTATGTTTTCGTGTCAGAGAATATTGTTTAATTGATTTACTTTATGTTTTCGTGTCAGAGAATACTGTTTAAAGTGATTATGTTAATAAACATTTTTGAGAAATTTGTTCATTTTCTGGTCACATCAAAGACATTAATTTGAGGTGATAAGAGTATCTGAGGCAAAATTACTTAGTGTCAAAGGAAAAAATTCGCCAAAAAAAAATCAAAAATCACTGTACGAATTTCGCATAAACTTTATTGAAAAGAGGATAAAATTTATTATATTAAGCTGAAAGATTGGAACCGGATTCCGGTTACTAATGTGGGTAAATTGCAGCAAAACGTCAAAAAACACTAAAAATCGCATTTTTAAAATCATGTTTTTTTTATCTGTAAAGAATTATTAACTTTCTCCAAGCTAAAAAGAGAAAAGAAATTACGATTCTGGGCGTATCTGAGGCTGAAATGCAAGCGCAACCACCGAACCAATCAAGCATTCTGGCAAAATTCCTTAGTGTCGAAAGAAAAAATTCCCCAAAAATTCAAAAATTGATGTACGAATTTTGCATAAAGTTTATTGAAAAGAAGATAAAATTTCCTATATTGGGCTAAAAGATTGGAAACGGATTCCCGTTACTAATGTGGAAAAATCACAGCGAAACGTGAAGAAAACACTAAAAATCGCACAAAAAAATTAATTTAAAAAGTTCTATTCCAAAATTCCAAAATCTGGCTTCGAGGGGCAAAACTACATGCATAGAGGTAACTTCCCACCAAATTTTGTAGCTCTGTTTGCAGTGGTCTCTTCAAAACATATCAGAGAAACACACACACACACACACACACACACACACACACACACACACAAATACACAAACTTCCTTCTTTATTATAGTTGGAGATGAATGTCATATTTTTTACAACGCTAGATCTACCAACAATGTCAACATGCTTATCACACCCCAAAAGACTCCCAAAAACAGTTTTTAGTGCTGGAAAGCTACAAACTTTTATAAAATTCAAAGTATCGTAGATCCGTGAATTTTGGTCGTGAAAGAGTGGGTTTTGTTTGATTTGTGAGATAATGAAGTTTTTTTCCCCCTAAATGTAACTTATAGGACTTAAGGACCATATAAAATTTTAAAAATGTAACTTTTTGAAAATTAAGAACAGGACTATTTCATCCACATAAAGTGTAGTTAATTTAAAATTTAATCAGCATTGTGTCCATAAATGAAATGAAAGGTTTTTCTCAAATCATTGTTGCCACAAAAATAAAATAACGCATTATATCATGCTAAACAATGATTATATAAAAAAATAGTACAAAAAATATAAAGTTGTGTTATATTTATAATTAAAAAGTAAAATTACAATTGAAATGTTTAGAAGAAAAAGACACCATCGATCGATCGAAGCGGTGGTATTTCACGCGTAGCCTATAAAAGGTATGCTTTATTATAATAGATTAAATTGTATTTTATACGCATTCAGTTTATTTTTCTTTGACCCGTGTTTTTCACGAAGCGAATGACGTTATCATCTAATGCAGTTAAAATACGACTGTTAACTTTTTATCACACGTGAGTTTTGCTATTATCGATCAGTTTTCACTGTAACTCTGATGGAATAAATGAGACGGTGTTCTAATTTGACTAATGCTGTTTCCAGATATTTTAATCCTTAATTTTTCTTTAGAAGTTTAAACCTGCATCTAAAAATATTAGATATTGTTAAAAAAATATTAAACTACGGTGCGAATCAACGCCATATGTTTTAAGAAAAGGAAAACACAGGAAAAGTTTTTTTCTCTCACAGCATGCGCCTGTTTTCATCGGTAGGTGCGTAAGAACATACAGACAACAAAGAAAAAAACAATGCGGTGGGTGGTGTCAGCCAATCAGCTCGCGCGACTGGACTCCTCAATAGTGTATGGAAAAAAAAAATGTGATAAGATATGGAATTTGGCGTGAAAAATCCGAGAGCGCGTCTTTTCTGAAATAAAAAATACGCTTATGAAAGAAAGAAATATTCTGAAAAGGAATGAAATTTTGATACGGAAAAAGTTAAGATACCAGGAGTAAAAGCAATGGATTTTTTAGATAAATAAAATAAAGAAAAGTGTTTTAAGGTGGAAATAAGTAAATTTATTATAAAAAATATAGAAATTTAATATATATATAATATTTTGATGAGGAAGCATTTTCAAACGTTGTCATCGTGACTACAATGTTTTTTTAAAATGAATATGAATGTCAGTAAATGTCTTTCAATGTACTCTCGCAGCAAATCACAATTGCTCAAGTACGCCATTTGGATATTTTTCTGATTACGGAATATTAACAATAAGAGCAGATTAATCATAAAATATCGCACTTTTGACCTATACCGATATCTGTCAATGAAAATTCAAATTTTCACATTATGTTGAACATAAAACGAATATCAATCTAAGTTGGATTAGTTAAAATATACGTTTCATCAGAATATGTTCGGAATTATACATTAGATATGTCTGTCTTTTTTATTTTTCAATTTCTCATATGTTTAGCTGTCAAACTTTTTTCTACTTTCCATTTAAAAAACTCCTCTTTTTCATTAATACAGAGAGCGTTCCATAAAAACTGAGAGTAAAATCATAAAATATCAAGAAATATATTTACAGCAAAAATACACCATTCTTTTTTTAAACACCTTCCCGCAGATGATATGCAATGGTCCCATTGTTCAACCCACTTTTCAAAACAAGGGGAGAAGCCTTTTCCTGGAAGACGTTTCAAAGAATCCTGCACTGTGAAATAATTTTAGAATCTGTATTAAATTTTCTGCCACGGATCTCCTTCAATGTCGGAAACAGACAGAAATCACCATGTCATCTAAACATCGTAGACTCACCAAAACATTTGTCTGTGTAAGCTTCTTTCATTAACTTAACTGTTTCTGGAGCTGTTTTGCCCAAACGAAGGCACACCGCGTTTCGTTTTTAAACTCTGAATCACTCACCTCCATTTCTGTAGGGAAAATAAAAACAGTTCTTTAAACAAGCACGAAACTAGGAAAATAAAATCGTCTGCTTCGTTCAGAATATTTATAAACGTACAGTTAGCAGTTTGAAAAAAATCGCCTGCAGTTTTATTACTTACCCCATCATACGTAGTATAGAGTAAATCTTGTAATCGTTTTACAAAATCGAAAAAAAAAATATTTTTTTGACGGATTTACACGTTTCAGACACTGGAAAAACATATTTTTAGAAAAAAAAATTGCTGTCCGCCTGTATCTGTGTGTGTGTCTGTGTGTCTGAAATTTGATATGTACTTAGTATGTAATAATGAGAAGAAGCTTATTGAATTTCAGTAACCTCGATTATACGGAACTATTTTTTTCGGAATCTCGAAATATTCGTTCTGATAAAAGGTATATATAAGAAGATATTTTTAAATAATAAAATTAATCTTGAAACAATTTTAAAATGCTATTAACAAATTTCTGGTGTGTACTTTCAGTACCGAGCTCGGGTGGATTCGATCCATGATGACACAAAATATTTCGGGTTTGAATGGTCTCAGGCTCTGGAAAAAGAGCCCGAACTCATCTTTAGTTTGCAAGTATGCATTTACCCTTTTTTTTTTTTGCCGGAAAAAGAAATACTGGTTCAATTCTTCTCCTTATTTCACAAGTAATGCGTATATTTTTATTCGGAGAGTTCGCTACCGGGTAAGAGACACCGATGATACCGGGAGAGACACCAGGTCAGGTACCGGTGTCTCACAATATATACGGATACAATAAAGGAACAATTTATAATGACATTAACAAATTTCTACTGTGTACTTTCAGTATCGGTCTGGGGCTCTGTTGACACAAACATTTTCGAGCTGGATCGTGCTCGGGTGTACTCGGGCTCCGGAAAAAGAACCCGACTCATCTGTAGTTGTCAAGTATTCATTTACTGTTTCTTTTTCCGGAAAAAAAATATATACTGTTTCCATTCTTCTCTCTATTTCACAAGCAATGAGTATATTTTCATTCGCAGAGTCAGCCACCGGGTAATTGTCTCACAATATATACGGACGCAATAAAGGAAAACCAAACCTTCATTTGTTGGGATCATTATTTTCGATTTTTTTTTCTTTCCCCCCTCTCTCTCTGACCTGCGTCAAACCCTCATCCCGCAGTACAAGCACAGAAGCTGCGGATCCCACAGTCGGTCCGCTTTGATTCGGAGGAGCACGCAGACGATAAGGGGTGTGTCCCGGGGGAGACCGGGCTTTAATTAGGAACGCCCGGATTCGGGAAAGGAGGGGAAAACAATCGATGGAAATCGGTCCGACAATTAGCCCACTCCTCTCGCGGCACAGATGGGGTAATTCTCACAAGAAACCGAGTGCCTGTAGTACCCCTAGCACAATATGCGAGGATTATGTTTGTATGACTGTATGAAATGGGGGATGGTCGATTGACCGGAGATGGCCAGACGGAAATTCGGTCAATTATTTCGAACTATAGGAAAACTAACCAATAATGTCAACAAATGTTAAAAAAATAATAATAATTGAAATACAAAGGGCATTACATAAAAACTGAGAGTTATTTTTTTACGTAGTGGCAACACCGCGAAACTAATAAACTAGTCGTTGAGGGCCACCGTAATATTTACCCATCATGGATATGCATAATATATAACATGAAAATAAAACATGTGTAAAGTATTTTTTAAATACTTTGCAATTCGAATAAAACCTTGGCTTGACGAAGTCATAAAGTTTAAATGCTCTATTACTGAATTGCGTAAGAAAACATCGTTATAACTCTCAAAATGATAATCCTATTAACTGATAGTTTACTGCATCGGATAAAGAGTCTCTTTTCCAATTAAAATATATCTTTGAATTGAAATTTGGATACAGGGTCATGAAAAATCAAAAAGTGTGGTAAATGTGATTACAAATATTTCGGCAACTTCATTCTTTATGCAAAATTTGTGTTTTTTTATTGTATTTTATATTCATTCCTTAAAAAAACAATTTCGAAAATTTTTATATTAGAAATAAGTATTAACCGTAAACACCGCCTCAGGACAATGTTTCGTGATTTCCATATTTTTTTATTTATACCCAACCATTGGCAGAAATCTGTAAAAGTCACTATTGTTATTATTTTAAAATATCATTGTACAAGTATGGCAGAAATACATGAGTTCTGTTTTCCAGTAATTCTGGAAAAGGATTTCAAGCAGAAAGCAAGGGTAGCCAAGGGATATACATAGCTTCTTTATGTTACTGACTATGCAAATGCTTCAGAATCACATAGAATATTCCGCCTTATATTCTATCAATAACAATTCAATTCCTTACAAACTTATTTTTAGATGATTTTAAAACATTTTAAGAAACTTTAACTACATTCTTGATTTTCAAATAGCAAACTTTTTTTTTTATCGATTTGAGAATTAAAAAAAATCCTGAAGGTTAGTACAAAAATTGATCCTGAGCCCGCGTCGTTCCCGGACTCGGTCTGAGGCCGTATCATCTCTATTGCCAACCTCCAACTATTCTTCCGTAAAACGTGGGTTATATTCACACAGATTAAACACGCAGGGCCTGATTATCCAAAAGGCACGTGAAGCACATGCTTCCCTTCTAATATTTAAAAGGGGCCCCAAAATGACTGTGAAAAGGGCCCTCTAATTTCCATTTCCATTTTTTTACATTGTATTTTTAGTTGTTTATTTATTTATTTTTCTGGAAAAGAAAGTAGTATGCTTCATTCAAGAAGAAATCCACGCAGATGTTTACGAAATTTATTTAACAATTGAATATGGATGTCCTCAATAAGATGTTAATTAATCATATAGCACCCTGGTATGCCTGTTAGAAACCACTCGGGAAATTGAGCATACAGCTATATGTACTAAATATATCAGAAGTATATACAGGGAACACAAAAAATAGCTGTTTAATGAAATATACATGACCTCGACTAAGCTACTCCTGAGAATAATATTAGTATCATTGGTGAGTTTTCATGAAGAATTAAGAAGGTGAAGAATTAAGAAAACTTTTGCCAAACGAAAGAGGGCCCCAAAATGATACCGTGCTTCCCTTAGATTCAGAGGTTAATCGGGCCCTGTAAACACGTCTCCAGACAGAAAATTTATTTAATGCGTCATTATTTATTTAATTTCATGTTTCTACATGGAATTTAGTTAATTTCATTTCTTAAAAAAATTATGGTTCCAAACATGCTTAACCTGGATTAAATTAACCCAAATTTTACGGAAGAATAGTTGGAGGTTTGCAGGTGTCTAAATGTCCTACAGAATATCAGAGAATAATTCATATTTTCCATATAAAAATACAATTTTATGTTGTTAGGGGGAAATTAAAAAAAAATACATTAAATGTAAACAAGAACGAAAAATCATGCATCAGAGTATAGATCATGAAACACTTTCCAATACTATGGGAATAGTGTTAAGCAATTTCATTTTTGTTCATACTGTGAATTAACATATCTAAATAAACATAAAAAAAATAATAAGTAATAAATAAAATAAAATAAAAAACAATCTAGTAAAAATTTACCTACAACAATTGCTGTCCATAGCCGGTAAAGTGTGCGAATTATTTCGTAAAGCTATGTATATAATCTATACACTTCGTAATACACTATGTAAATTAGTATTAATATATAGCCGTCCATGTTGAATGTTTTATTTACTGAAATTGCCATTCATCTAAAGTTATCTACGAAATTTGCTGTTTTCTTTCAACGTGAAGCTGGAAAAATTACGAATTACTGACTGTATTATCCTCCGTCTTTCCCGAGCAACGCGTATATTTTCATTCACAGAGTCAGCGTAATTGTCTCACAATATATACGGACGTAATAAAAGGAAACCAAATGCGCAGTTTAAGGAGAACAGGTTGGGGCAATTGCTTTCATCTAAATTTCAGACTTTTAAAATTCATTATCTGTATCTTTAAATTTTTGTAAATTGTTCAACGTTTTCTCTTGCTTTTACAAATATATTAACAACTACATGTAACTCATAACATTAAAAATACCAGACGATCCAACCTAAACTTCCAGGGTTACAGGACATAGGTAAAAGGAATTTTTAATATAAAACTGTAAAAGATTTTTAACAATTCTCACATAGTTGTAAAGTGTTCATAAACTTCGTTTGTCTGTCTTTCCGTCTGGCCGTTCTATAACTCGAGAAAACATACTCGGATTGCCATGTAATTGACATATATTATTGCGGTTTACAATGACATGTTTGGCATTTAAAATTAAATGTGCTCCATTTATGGGTAATTTACAGGGACACTCAAGAGTACTCCGTTACATTACGGTCAATGAAGAAAAATCGTTTTCAGTGCTTTTTAATGATGTTACACTATTGCAACTTGCTATCTATAGCGTATAGAGTAAAAAGCAATTACAGTTCATTTACAGGGAGACACAAGAGAATTCCATTACAGTATTATGACCTGTGTAGAAAAATCTTTTGCATTGTATTTTAATGATGTTACACTGTTTCAATAAATTGATATACATTTTTGAGGTGCATACAACATATTTTATATCGTTTATTTAATACGTTGAATTTATCGTTTAATTACAGAGACACTCAAAAGAATTCAGTTACAGGACTTACTTATGAGCCATAACTGCGTGGTATGCGTTTTTCAGCTGCGATATGCATTTTAAAATTCCTTTTACCTATGTCCTGTAACCCGGGAAGTTTAGGTTGGATCGTCTGGCATTTTTAATGTTATGAGTTACATGTAGTTGTTAATATATTTGTAAAAGCAAGAGAAAACGTTGAACAATTTACAAAAATTTAAAGATACAGATAATGAATTTTAAAAGTCTGAAATTTAGATGAAAGCAATTGCCCCAACCTGTTCTCCTTAAACTGTGCATTTGGTTTCCTTTTATTACGTCCGTATATATTGTGAGACAATTACGCTGACTCTGTGAATGAAAATATACGCGTTGCTCGGGAAAGAAGGAGGATAATACAGTCAGTAATTCGTAATTTTTCCAGCTTCACGTTGAAAGAAAACAGCAAATTTCGTAGATAACTTTAGATGAATGGCAATTTCAGTAAATAAAACATTCAACATGGACGGCTATATATTAGGGGAATGGAAACAGGAATGAGACAGAGGAAGGAGTGGGCCAACACAAATTTTGCTTAACTAAACACGCCTTATTTTTTGTTTCAGTTTCTACATTAGGTGGTGTACCTAGGAATGTATTTATATGCTGTAAATTTTATATTAATATATCAACTTTACATCTTCTACGTAGAAAGAAGACAACAATTTATTTAGAGAACTTTATGAAAGGTAATTTCAGTAAATAAAACACTCAACATGGACGGCTATATATTAGGGGAAAGGAAACAGGAATGGGACAGAGGAAGGAGTGGGCCAACACAAATTTTGCTTAACTAAACACGCCTTATTTTTTGTTTCAGTTTCTACATTAGGTGGTGTACCTATGAATGTATTTATATGCTGTAAATTTTATATTAATATATCAACTTTACATCTTCTACGTAGAAAGAAGACAGCAATTTATTTAGAGAACTTTATGAAAGGTAATTTCAGTAAATAAAACACTCAACATGGACGGCTATATATTAGGGGAAAGGAAACAGAAATGGGACAGAGGAAGGAGTGGGCCAACACAAATTTTGCTTAACTAAACACGCCTTATTTTTTGTTTCAGTTTCTACATTAGGTGGTGTACCTATGAATGTATTTATATGCTGTAAATTTTATATTAATATATCAACTTTACATCTTCTACGTAGAAAGAAGACAGCAATTTATTTAGAGAACTTTATGAAATTATTAAAGAATAATAAAGGTAATTTCAGTAAATAAAACACTCAACGTGGACGGCTATATATTAGGGGAAAGGAAACAGGAATGGGACAGAGGAAGGAGTGGGCCAACACAAATTTTGCTTAACTAAACACGCCTTATTTTTTGTTTCAGTTTCTAGATCAGGTACTGTATACCTAAGAATTTATTTATATGCTGTAAATTTAACATTAATGCATCAACTTCAGATCTTCTACGTAGAAAGAAGACAACAATTTATTTAGAGAACTTTATGAAAGGTAATTTCAGTAAATAAAACACTCAAAATGGACGGCTATATATGAGGGGAAAGGAAACAGGAATGGGACAGTGGAAGGAGTGGGGCTAAACAAATTTTGCTTAACTAAACGTGCTTTATTTTTGGTTTCAGTTTCTACATCAGGTGGTGTACTTATGAATTTATTTATATGCTGTATATTTTATATTAATGCATCCAATTTACATCTTCTACGTAGAAAAAAGACAACAATTTGTTTAGAGAACTTTATGAAAGGTAATTTCAGTAAATAAAACACTCAACATGGAAGGCTATATATTAGGGGAAAGGAAACAGGAATGGGACAGAGGAAGGAGTGGGCCAACACAAATTTTGCTTAACTAAACACGCCTTATTTTTTGTTTCAGTTTCTACATTAGGTGGTGTACCTATGAATGTATTTATATGCTGTAAATTTTATATTAATATATCAACTTTACATCTTCTACGTAGAAAGAAGAGAACAATTTATTTAGAGAACTTTAGGAAAGGTAATTTCAGTAAATAAAACACTCAACATGGACGGCTATATATTAGGGGAAAGGAAACAGGAATGGGACAGAGGAAGGAGTGGGCCAACACAAATTTTGCTTAACTAAACACGCCTTATTTTTTGTTTCAGTTTCTACATTAGGTGGTGTACCTATGAATGTATTTATATGCTGTAAATTTTATATTAATATATCAACTTTACATCTTCTACGTAGAAAGAAGACAGCAATTTATTTAGAGAACTTTATGAAAGGTAATTTCAGTAAATAAAACACTCAACATGGACGGCTATATATTAGGGGAAAGGAAACAGGAATGGGACAGAGGAAGGAGTGGGCCAACACAAATTTTGCTTAACTAAACACGCCTTATTTTTTGTTTCAGTTTCTAGATCAGGTACTGTATACCTATGAATTTATTTATATGCTGTAAATTTAACATTAATGCATCAACTTTAGATCTTCTACGTAGAAAGAAGACAACAATTTATTTAGAGAACTTTATGAAAGGTAATTTCAGTAAATAAAACACTCAACATGGACGGCTATATATTAGGGGAAAGGAAACAGGAATGGGACAGTGGAAGGAGTGGGGCTAAACAAATTTTGCTTAACTAAACGTGCTTTATTTTTGGTTTCAGTTTCTACATCAGGTGGTGTACTTATTTATTTATATGCTGTAAATTTTATATTAATGCATCCAATTTACATCTTCTACGTAGAAAAAAGACAACAATTTGTTTAGAGAACTTTATGAAAGGTAATTTCAGTAAATAAAACACTCAACATGGACGGCTATATATTAGGGGAAAGGAAACAGGAATGGGACAGTGGAAGGAGTGGGGCTAAACAAATTTTGCTTAACTAAACGTGCTTTATTTTTGGTTTCAGTTTCTACATCAGGTGGTGTACTTATTTATTTATATGCTGTAAATTTTATATTAATGCATCCAATTTACATCTTCTACGTAGAAAAAAGACAACAATTTGTTTAGAGAACTTTATGAAAGGTAATTTCAGTAAATAAAACACTCAACATGGACGGCTATATATTAGGGGAAAGGAAACAGGAATGGGACAGTGGAAGGAGTGGGGCTAAACAAATTTTGCTTAACTAAACGTGCTTTATTTTTGGTTTCAGTTTCTACATCAGGTGGTGTACTTATTTATTTATATGCTGTAAATTTTATATTAATGCATCCAATTTACATCTTCTACGTAGAAAAAAGACAACAATTTGTTTAGAGAACTTTATGAAAGGTAATTTCAGTAAATAAAACACTCAACATGGACGGCTATATATTAGGGGAAAGGAAACAGGAATGGGACAGTGGAAGGAGTGGGGCTAAACAAATTTTGCTTAACTAAACGTGCTTTATTTTTGGTTTCAGTTTCTACATCAGGTGGTGTACTTATGAATTTATTTATATGCTGTAAATTTTTATATTAATGCATCCAATTTACATCTTCTACGTAGAAAAAATACAACAATTTGTTTAGAGAACTTTATGAAAGGTAATTTCAGTAAATAAAACACTCAACATGGACGGCTATATATTAGGGGAAAGGAAACAAAAATGGGACAGCGAAAGGAGTGGGCCAACACAAATTTTGCTTAACTAAACACGCCTTATTTTTTGTTTCAGTTTCTAGATCAGGTACTGTATACCTATGAATTTATTTATATGCTGTAAATTTTACATTGATGCATCATCTTTAGATCTTCTACGTAGAAAGAAGACAACAATTTATTTAGAGAACTTTATGAAAGGTAATTTCAGTAAATAAAACACTCAACATGGACGGCTATATATTAGGGGAAAGGAAACAGGAATAGGACAGTGGAAGGAGTGGGGCTAAACAAATTTTGCTTAACTAAACGTGCTTTATTTTTGGTTTCAGTTTCTACATCAGGTGGTGTACTTATTTATTTATATGCTGTAAATTTTATATTAATGCATCCAATTTACATCTTCTACGTAGAAAAAAGACAACAATTTGTTTAGAGAACTTTATGAAAGGTAATTTCAGTAAATAAAACACTCAACATGGACGGCTATATATTAGGGGAAAGGAAACAGGAATGGGACAGTGGAAGGAGTGGGGCTAAACAAATTTTGCTTAACTAAACGTGCTTTATTTTTGGTTTCAGTTTCTACATCAGGTGGTGTACTTATTTATTTATATGCTGTAAATTTTATATTAATGCATCCAATTTACATCTTCTACGTAGAAAAAAGACAACAATTTGTTTAGAGAACTTTATGAAAGGTAATTTCAGTAAATAAAACACTCAACATGGACGGCTATATATTAGGGGAAAGGAAACAGGAATGGGACAGTGGAAGGAGTGGGGCTAAACAAATTTTGCTTAACTAAACGTGCTTTATTTTTGGTTTCAGTTTCTACATCAGGTGGTGTACTTATTTATTTATATGCTGTAAATTTTATATTAATGCATCCAATTTACATCTTCTACGTAGAAAAAAGACAACAATTTGTTTAGAGAACTTTATGAAAGGTAATTTCAGTAAATAAAACACTCAACATGGATGGTTATGCATTAGGAGAAACGAGACAGGAATGGGACCGTTGGAAGAGTGGGCCAAGAGAAATTGTTCTTAAACTGAACGCGCCATTTTTTTTTTTCAGTTTCTACACTATACAGAGTTATTATCAACTCATTTATATATCTAGCAAATTTTACAGTAATACATCAACTTTAAACCTTCTACGTAGAAAGGAAATAAAAAAATTTTTAGAGAACTTTAGATGAAAGATGATTTTGTTAAATAAAACATTCAGCATTGATACAATATATATTAGGAGAGAAGGGGCAGGAGTGGGGTAGCACAAATTTTGCTTAAATTGAACACTATTATTCTCTTTTCAGTTTCTACACCACATTTAATACCTATAATATTATTTGTCTATGTTACAAATTTAAATATGTTACAGTCGTAAGATTAAGAAGTCCTCCCGGTCTGTACCGGTAGGAAAAGGTAACTTCCGTATTCCCTATTTCTACCCTGAAGACACGATTATTCACGCTCTGTTTCATTGAATTTCCTAGCCAAAACATTTTCATTTCATATTTCCCATATACACTTCTCCCATCATCATTCACCTGGAGGGCAGTAAACAGTAATCCCCCCCCCCTCTACCACACTTTTTTTTTATACTATTTCAGCATATCTAATGAACATGCATGTAGATATATTATGATATAGTATTAATTACCAAACTGTATGAATTTAATAAACATTAAATTTATTTAAAGTACTTGATAATCCTGCAAACTGCGTACAAATGTTATCACGTTGCATATACTCAGCTTCGACGGTAAAAACACATTGATAATGAAGAAAAACAATGTGTGATAAATTACTTTTTTCAAATCTTTGTCTACATCAACATTTTGATATATGTGAAATTTTCTTGCCGAGATATCTTACTTCTTTGACAATGTCGACAAACCTATTTCTGATCATTTCTACCCTGAAGACAAGATACATCAAGCTCTGTTTCAATAACTTTCACAGCCAAAACATTTTAAATTCATATTTCTCTATAAACTCTTTTCCTGTCATCATTTACTTGGAGGACTGTAAGCAGTAAGTCTCCTTTCCTCACATATTTCCATTATTTTTACTGCTGTTTCATCATATCTAGTAAACCCCCACTTAGCACGTTTTTAAAAAAATATCATTACCGTATATACTCGTGTATAAGTCGACGAATTTTAGACAAAATTTGGGAGTTGAAAATGGGGGGTCGACTTATATACGAGTTAAATAAATAAATATATAAATACCGGAGTCACCAAGTCTGAGTTGGAGAAAGAGATAAAAGCGGACAATGGTCATTTCCCTGGGATTGACAAAAAAAGATCAACAATAATGTCTCTGTAATTGTTTTGCATCCATTTTCTCTCGGGATAGAATTCTCTTCAATACAGGGGGCATTCCTTTCAACATTTTAATCCCCTTTTTAAAAAAAGTTCGACTTGAGAATTCCTATAGAATTTCTCTCCTAAAAGTCTTACAATACAAAGAAGTACTATATTCTTGCAGTCTAAGTAGTTGTTTACCCATGTAAATAAGGCTTGAATAGATTTTTCAAAGAATTTTAAAACATTTTTTCTTTTTAAGTATCATTAAATTGATGTGAATATGTTTCAAAATAGTTGAGCTTCTTCAGTTTTACATAATTATACAGTTTTAAAGCGTTGAATTAAAAAAAAAAAGTGTGATTAGAAACGTAAAAAAAGTTTACTAATGCAATAAAAATTTATTAATTTTTTTTTTATCCTCGATTACAAATCATTTTGCAACATACCAGAAATGTGGTTCGACTTAACGAAAATTACACGAAAATTCAATTTTTTTCAACATTTTGCGTAAGAATTGTGCGGGGGGGGGGGGGGTCGACTTATACGTGAGTATTTACGGCATTATGTTATGATATATATATAGGGTGACTTTTAATTAACCTATAACTTTAAACTGAATTAACTTCTCAGAGCCTCCCTAGATGGCGGCATGAATGCGTGCAGTGAGAGAGGGCATAAAATAAATTTGTTTAGTGTCAATTCCCCGCATTTTTGAAAATGTCTCCCAAAGCATCATATTCAACTGAAGATCGTATTTTTATTGTTAAAAGTTGTTATTTATGTTGTGAAAATGCAACGTTATTTCTACGGAAGTGGTCTTCACATTCAGAAACCGACCTAAGAGTTATGGCCTATCAATACCCAAATCGTTATCTGGTGCATTGCATTGCATAGGCCACTTTATTCCCCAGATATGAATCCATGTGATTTCTATCTTTGGGTTCATACGAAAGATTTGGTTGACAAGAAGAAGTCGACAGATATAATTAGCTTCAAATGTTCCTATAACTGACTCATTTTCAAGCATCAAAAAAGAAACGCTCGATTTTGTTACTGACAACTTTGTGACTAAGTTGCGCTATCGTATCACCTCTGAAGGTTCTCCCTATCTGCAACCACTCAAGAGTTATATCAGTTAACAGTTGTAGATTAATTAAAAGTCATCCTGTAGTGTTAATTATCAAACTGGATGGATTTAATAAACATTAAAGTTATTTAAGGTACTTGATAAACCCCGAAACTGTGTACAACTCTTATCATGTTGTATATACTCAGCTTTGACGGTAAGAACAAAGTGATAATAAAGGAAAACTGAGAAAAATTACTTTTCTCAAACCTTTGTCTATATCAACATTTCCATATAAAGTGGGTGAACCAAAGGTGGTCGGTGTTCCTAAGGTAGCCCACCCCTGAAAAGTAGAAATAATTTAATTTTTAATCACAAAATGGTGCTACTGCATTGTCAATCATGTATCTGCAGTGCACGTGGCTGAATTTAAAGAGATCATATTGATCCTCCGACATTTTATGCAGTGATTTCACTTTTGAGGAGTAGTCGTTCTAAGTTCCAGGTAAGAAGATATTTTAATTTACACGTGTTTAAATTTATAGAACTTTGAGTTATGATACGTTTTCTGAAAGTCTATTTCTTTCTCTTTAACGACATTTACTTTAATTCTAAGAAATTTATCAGATTAAAACATTTACGTCGTGCAAATGGCGACCATACGCATGTTCCCTAAGTGGCCATCTTAGAAAACAAATGTATAAATCAGGCTAGTAAGGGTGATTCTCAACATTTCTACATAAATATCTGAAAAAACTTATTACCATTTATTGTTAACACCAAAGATCACTCAAAAGAAGTCAGTAACTGCCAAAAGCAAATTCCTGAACTATCATGCACAAAAAGTGCTTTAAGGTCTTTTCGTGTCATAAGATAAGAAAATTAAGAAGAAAAACTCGAAAGACATCAAAAGAAAGAAAGGCTCATCAGAGCATAACAGTAAGAAAAATAGTTTGCGAGTATTTTTCACATTTAAAAGTGATTTCAATACATGGGTCACCTTTGGATTTTGGAACACTATGCTCCAAATGCTAACAATTTTGAAATTGTATTATAAAAAAAATTAAATTTTTTTTTACAACAGTACTTCATATGTGTTAGAGATAAGTGTAAAATTTTGCAAACAAATTTCAGCCACACACACCCAACCAGAAAAATTTTAAAAAATCCTCAAAGCTTAACTATGGCCACCTTTGGTTCACCTACCTTATGTAAAGTTATCTTCTTGTGGGAATTTCTAATCTTACTTCTTTGAAAATGTCGACAAACCTATTTCCGACAATTTCTACCCTGAAGACAAGATACTTCACGCTCTGTTTCAATGAATTTCCCAGCCAAAACATTTTCATTTCATATTTCCCCATACACACTTCTCCTATCGCCATTCACCTGGAGGGCAGTAAGCCCCCCCCCCCCCCCCAACTTTTCCTTTACTGCTGTTTCATCATGTCTAGTGCACCTGATCCCTCTCTTCCCGAATCGATGCGGGGGTGGTTTCGCAACAAAGGGACGGGACCAGCATTGATCAGAGGGCATCTCCAGAGCTCCAGGGATCAGGAGCAAAAGCTAGTCTCGTCACGTAGCGGTTGATCCGCAAGAGGGGGACGGAAAGGACCCTTAACGATGTACGAACAGAGTTACGTGGAAGGAGGCGCACCCCCCGTGGTTCCCGCTTTGTTCGTGTCTTGCATTGAGGTGGATTTTTTTAGATAAGTTATTTTTTAGGATGATGCGGGAGTGGTACATTTACTGCTGATGAAAGTGAGTAGAAATTGGTTGGCGTAAGCAGACACTGAATTCGCACAATAAGAAAAAGGTTGTAACGGCACGCATACATTACCGCCAGTGTTGACAACTTAGCCCTTTTTTATACTGAAAAAAAAAAACTACCAGCCAACCAGTACAGAATATATATTTTTTAATTACTGTCTATACTAAAGATGTAATTAATTCTTAAAGTGATTAAAACACTACACAAAAATCCTAAAAATACCTTTTAATATAAGGATGACATGTTTCATACGATTTAAAGGCCACTTCTTCTACACTGAGAAAAATGACATTTTCAAATCTGAGTAAATCGATGTTTCCATTTTGTTATGAAACTGTTTGTTTCAAATAGGACGACCCACTGCTTTCAATTCTGAAATACCAGAGATGCGCAGAATATTGAAATATGGACATACTCAAAACTGAGCACATAGAGGTTAGTTCATACTCATTTTTGAAAAATGGACATACAAAAAAAAAATGATTAGAATCAGTTCAAACTCATTTTTGAAACATGGAAATACTCAAATATGAGCACATGATGTTTTATTCTTGAATGTGTGCATGTTTTCGGAAATTAGTATATACATGTTTCAAACATGTTTTCAAGTAATTTTGATTCGGAGCTATTTTGACTTTGCGACATACTCAGATTTGAGAATTTTTTGCTCAGTTTTGAAAATGTCATTTTTAGAGTGTAAGATTAAAAACGATAAATAAACTATTTTTGCAAAGTCTTTGAAAATGATAAACACAAATCAAAACCACATTTTCAGAAACTTTGCGAAAATAGTTTATTTCTCATTTTATATCTTGAAGAAGTCGCCGTTAGAGCGTATGAAACATGTCATTTTTATATTAAAAGGTATTTTTAAGATTTTTGTGAAACTTTTTATCATTTTAAGCATTAATTACATCTTTAGTTTAACGTTAACAAGATACTTTATTATATTATTTGAACAGAATGCTGTTTTACCATTTCTATTTCTACTATATCATTAATTTAATAAAATTTGTACTTTATTTATTTTTGGCAGAAAGCGGTCTTTTTGTTGCTTGTTTTAATTTTTTGCTCTCCTTGAGCCCATTTAATTTATTTTAGTGCAATTGTTGCTCTGGACTTTGGCTGCTTGCTCTTACTAGAGATACGGAGACCATTGCTCCAGAGACTCTGATTAATAAATTTGTTCCAATTTCTATATCATTAATTAAATATAATTTGTACTTTATTTATTTTTGGCAGAAAGATATCTTTTTGTTGCTAGTTTTAATTTTTTACTCGCCTTGGGCCCATTTAATTTTTTTCAGTGCAATTGTTGCTGCGGTCATACATCGACATTGATCTTACTCGAGACACGGAGACCATGGCTCTAGAGACTCTGATTAATAAATTTGTTCCAATTTCTATATCATTAATTTAAAATAATTTGTACTTTATTTATTTTGGCAGAAAGCGATCTTCTTGTTGCTTGTTTTAATTTTTTGCTCTCTTTAGGCGCATTAAAAATTTTTCAGCGTAATTGTTGCTCTGGACTTCGGCTGCGGTCATACATCCACATTGCTCTTTCTAGAGACACGGAGACCAGGGCTCCAGAGACTCTGATTAATCAACTTGTTCCAAGTTCCATTAAATAAAACAAGAAATACTCTACAGAAATTCTGGCAAAATGGAAGAGCATTTTTTATTAAACTAGAACGAAAAATCCTGCATTAGACATAGATTATGAATTATGAAACACTTTCCAACACTAACAGAATTTTATTCATTATTTCATAGAGTGGAATGAGATATCTGGAAAAGCAATTTAAAAAACATATGCAGTAGAATTTCGTTACAACGAATGCCACTTTAACAAATTTTTCAGTTTAACGATTAATTTTTAGAATGTTAAAATATATCTTATGTTTTCACATTGTAAAAATATTCACTTTAACGAATTTTTCAAATTAACAAATTTATTAAAGTTAGATTTATTAAAGTTCATAATAGGAGATTGAATCTGCAGTTGTAACATTTTATACAGCTTGTTTTGAAAAGTGCATTGTCAACTTTAGAACTGAAAAAAAAAAAAAAAAAAAAAAAAAAAAAAAAAAAAAAAAAACTTCTGTTTTTTTTTTTTTTTTTTTTTTTTTTTTTTTTTTTTTTTTTTAAGAAATATAGTTGCATTAACGGCAGATGCCAGTAAGTGAGGTTTTTTAATCCACCAGATATGCAAGATAAATTATAATTCCTTTGTAACATTTACGATTACAATTTTGAGAGTTAATGAGCTTAATAATTATCTTATTTCTAACTAGGTAAGTTCACAACAGTAATGTACTGTATAATTGTTATTTACTATCACGTTTGCATATTAACCGAAATTCAATATAAGTGTAGTAATAATGTATATTTTTATTCAATGTGTATGCAAAGTTCCTTTTTTAAAAAAACACCACATTGACATTTCACATTAAAGAATTATTTTGTATAACGAATCTAATCCATGGTCTCCACAAATTCGTTATAACGAGATGTTACTGTATACATTATTACTACACTTATATTGAATTTCGGTTAATATTCAAACGTGCCAGTAAATAACAAATATACAGTACATTACTGTTGTGAACTTACCTAGTTAGAAATAAGATAATTATTAAGTTCCTTAAATTTCGATATTTTAATCGTAAATTTTACAAAGGATCTTACATATCTGGCGGATTAAAAAACCTCACTGACATCTGCCGTTAAGTCTGCTGTTAAAGAATAGCCATTTCAGTTTTACGAATGTTAAATTTGCAAGAAAAAAAATATCTCTATTGTAAAAATAGAATATGGAAGAAAACTTTCGTCGGAAACTCAGTGAAAAGGAGGCAGGCGGCAGTGAAAACGAAGCTGATGATGACCGTCCATCTAGAACCGAAGATTTTATTGTATACGTTCAAAAGAGGTCTATAGAATAATGAAACTCTTAAAAAGTAAATATCGCAATATAAAATTATGTTCTGAAAGCTTGCACAATAACAAACAAATGAATAACTTGCTTTATTGTTTATAATTATGACTGAAATATTAATAGCTTTCTATTTCGTAATCTTGACACATTTCTATGGAAGTCTTTTAACTTCACAAATACATCCAACTATTATAATTAATTTTCAACTGCAGACTCAATCACTTATTATGAAATGAAACTTGCATAATAACCATCAAATGTATAACTAGCTTTATTGTTTATAATTATTATTGAAGTATTAATAGCTTTCTATTTCGTAATCTTGACCTATTTCTATGGAAATCTTTTAACTTCACAAATACATCCAAACTACAATAATTAATTTTCAAGTGCAGACTCAATCACTTATTATGAAATGAAACTTGCATAATAACCATCAAATGTATAACTAGCTTTATTGTTTATAATTATTATTGAAGTATTAATAGCTTTCTATTTCGTAATCTTGACCCATTTCTATGCGGAAATCTTTTAACTTTACAAACACATCCAAACTACAATAATTAATTTTCAACTGCAGATTCAATCTCCTTTTATGAAGTGAAGTTTAAAATTTAGAATGGATCTTAATATTTTTTATCAATAAATTATAGTATACTCTTTGTATTCAGAATCACCTTGGGGGTCCGTTTGGTCATGACAGCAAGTTAACCCTGTAATGTGAAATACACGGTATGCCCTCCGGTGTCCAACAGAGAGATGTCTGTAACATCTGCAAACATAATTGTTATTCCACTTTCCATAATACACAGAAGACTGCATTATTATTTTTTTTAGAATAGAAAGTTGCAAATACTTCTTCGTTTTAAAGTATTTCACATATTCACTCATTTGGTAATCGATGAAATCCATAGAACGGCAGAAATTAAATCCACGGAGAAAAAAAAGACAGATGTTTTCTAAATCAAAGAAAATACAATATAAACAAGTCATTTTCACTTAACGTAACAATTTGAGCATTACATATTTTTAAAAAGTAATTTTTTTACCGATTAAATTAGTTTCTATTTTATTTAAAAATTATATCAAGTAATATAACTAGTCGTTGTTGGCCACCGTAATATTTACCCATCATGGATAGACATAATATAAAATATGAAAATAAAACGTATGTAAACTATTTATAAAAGGCATTACAGTTCGAATAAAATCCTGGCTTGATGACGTCATAAACTTTAAATGATCTATTGCTGAATTGCGTAAGAGAAACATCCTTATAACTCTAAAAATGATAATCCTATTAACTAACGTTTACTGCGTCGGATGAAGCGTCTGATTTCCAATTATAATAAATCTTTGAATTGAAATTTGAATGAAATACAGGGTCATGAAAAATCGAAGACTGGAAAATGTGATTACAAATATCTCGGCAACACATTATCCGATCGACTTTATTCTTAATGAAAAATTTATGTTTTTTTATTGCCTTTTATATTCACTCCTTAAAAAACAATTTCGAAAATTTTTACATAATTTTTATCAGAACGAATATTTGGAGAGTCCGAAAAAAATAGTTCCGGATAATCGAGGTTACTGAAATTCAATAAGCTTCCTCCCATTATTACATACTAAGTACATACCCAATTTCAAGTCTCTATCTCAATTTGGTCGGGAGATAGAGCGTTTACAGACACACACACGGCAATTTTTTTTTTCTAAGAATATGTTTTTCGGAATCTCCAGTGTCTGAAACGTGTAAATCCGTCAATTTTTTTTTTTCGATTTTCAAAACGATTACAAGACTTACCCTATACTACATATGATGGGTAAGTAAAAGTAGGGTTAGTTTCGCTATACTATCATAACTATATACACAAAAAGGAATTTCACTTAAAGATAACTTTAAAAACTCAGTACAAATAAAGCTTAATCCTTGATTGAGCTTTTATTACAAAATTATGACAAATAAAATGGACAGTGTAATGACAGTCAATAAAAGTACTTATCAATATATAACTGGAAATCTCTAAGCTTTACTTGTTTAAGCTTGTTTCTGGAAAAAGAACACTTCAAGATAGCATCTTTGAGGATACCACTGTTCACAGATGGAATTCTGGGGTAATATGAGCGTTTCCAGATATTATTACTTTCCTTATTTGACAGGGGAATCATGAACAAGTGGGTAAGTGTGATCGAAAATCGCACAAAGGGTTTCGTTTAATATTCCTTTCAAAACACTTTATCCTTTCTTTATTAAATCCAAATAAATTTCATAAAAAAAAAAAAAGTAATGTTTTTTATAAAGTAAAAATTTACCGGTCTATTTTTCGAAAATTTGAACCTTTCCGATAGCGGTCGAAGCCCACTATTATACTCTGTAATAATAATATCTGTCATGTGGACTAAATGCGATATTTAAAAAAAAACAATTTCAAAATTAAATATGTTGCATAGACACCTTCAAAATGTTAGACGTCAGATTAATTTTCTTTTTAATTCTCTAATGACGTCATATTAAGCTGCTTTCTGTACTTACACATACTCATACTCCTTGTATTATTGAGAAATGTTTGAAATTTTCCGTTTTCTTACCAATATGACGTCATATTAATCGTTTTTTCAACTGGTGAAACTTTTTATTTCATTTTCATTTTTTCCTGTGGAAATCTTTCAATAGAAAATTAATTATAGTAGAAAGAATTTCACTGTGGATTTTTAATTGTTGACAACTGCTATAACGAAAAATGTTTAAATTTAATTGAAAAGGCTGTTAGATTTTTGGTTTTTTATCTCTCTATATTAAAATAATACGATTTTTTTTTCAAATTTTATGATTTTGAGCTTCATAGTAGATATTCAGCTATTACGTACACAAAATTTCAAGTATGTAAGTTATACAGTTTCTGAGAACCGGCTCTGTGACGGACAGACAACGAAACGTTAGTAATAGGGTTTCGTAAGATGAACAAAACCCTAAAAAAACCAAAGGAATTTTTTTTAGAAGAATGCAAACCAGGAAAAATCTTTACTTTTTCAATTTTTAATATTATATGATAGTTTTTAATAATTTAAACAACAAATTCACAAATATATTTGGAAATAAATAAATAAATTGTTGCACGTGGGGTTCAGGGGACCTTTGATGAAATATATCAGTTCGTTTTTCTCTTCGTGTTTTGTTATTTTAAGTTACTTGGGAAGAAAAGCTTTTTGCCAAAATCGTCAGCAATAAAGACTATCCAGTTGATTAAATTTCAAAATCCAGGTAGGGGGGAAAGGCACTTTACCTTCCCTCCTCTTCCACCCATAATTTAAGTGTTTTTGACATTGTTTCACGGATGTTTACACTTTTCTTTTCACATTTTTAAATAATTTTAAGTTATATTGTTGTTATGAGAAATAAAATAATAATGTAATGTTATTGCTTAATCTTATCGAAAGTCAATACTTTATATTTCACATTAGTCTGTAACTCTTAATATTAGTAAACTAGTGTAAAATTTCATTCAGAGATTTAATATAATGCATAACGAATCCTACTATTGTATATCGTTTTAATTATATTCTTAGTTTTATAATAAATATAAGCACGTCGTTTTAAAACCTAATGTTAAAAATACAGATTTGTAATTCAGTTAATATTTTATTTCAAATCATTGCTTATAGTTACATTATTGTATCATATTGTAATATAATTTAACATAGTAATTAAAAATTTACATTTTAAAAATCAATGACTTTAATTTCATTATTTAAAATAGAAAAATCTATTATAAAACAACTAGCATATTGAAGTAAAATTAATTTAATATGTTTTTCTAATATAAAATATAATATACCAGCTAAACTATAATTTAAAAAAAGAAAAAGATACTTTTCTAATTCATTTAAAAATTAAAATAAATACTTTTCTAATACATTTTTACATTTAAAAAAAACACTTTTACAATTTATTCAAAATTTAAAATAAAATAATTCTTAAATTTATTTAAAATTTAAAAAAAATACTTTTTCAATTTGTTTAAAAACTTAAAAAGTACTTTTCTAATTGATTAAGTAAAAATACTTTTTCAATTTACTTAAAAATGTTAAAACATATACCTTTCTAATTTATTAAGTAAACATACTTTTTCAATTTATTTAAAAATGTTAAAAAATATACTTTTCTAATTTTTTTAAACTTAAAAAAATACATTTTAAAAAATCTAATTCATTTTAAAAGAAAAAAAAATGGTTAATTTTTACAATAAGTTTATATATATATATATAATTAATTATAATATCTATGAATTTCAAAAAACATATCAAGTTCTATTCTACTTAAATCTCCAAAGAGATAATCAATGATACTGTGTATACAGAATACCACATAGCTAATAATTAACATGTGCAAACATAATATTACCATAGCTGATGCTTCAATGGTAATTGGCCAAATTTTACTCATACCAAAAGAATATTGAAAAAAGAAATAGAGAGAAAGGGGAAAAAAAAATTATAAATTGGAGTTGCAATTAAGTAAACACAAATGGATTTACAAATTAAATATGAACCATACACAATGGAAAATTGGACCACATGAGAATTAAATATGAATTGGACATGGAAAAACACATGCACATGTACTCATCAGCCTGGATGCACCCACATGTGTTTTAAATAATAATTCAGTGTTTCATAATTCTACTGGCATAATGCTAAGATCAGTAGAATCATCCAGGTACACTGAATTATTACCAGACAACAATTGGAAATATTAAAATTTGGAAATATTTAAATAGGAAATAAAAAACCATTAAGAAAATACAATATATTTCACTCACATCGATTATCCAAAAAACTGTAATTAACACCTCACTAAATTACCACGAGATAACAGTTTTGAAATAATAAAATTGGAAATATGAACGCGTAAAGTGTAGATAAAATATTTTACTCACAATAATTATACAGAATCCTTAAAATGTCACAACGTCTACATAATATTCACATCCACATGGCAATGCATCATACATGTTAACTAAGTCGAGTTGAGAGAAATGATTTGTAAGACAAGTTGAGAGCACACTTTTTTTAAAAAACAACCCCATAAATGACACCCAATCACAAAATGATTCAAAAACACTCAAAATAATTCTGGTTTTAATACACTTATAACAAATTTATATCCGTGAATATATATTACTCCATCCAATTTTAATTCCTGAAAGTAAAATTAATATACAATCAATAGCTCCCTCTATAGTTAAATTAAATATAATATTAACAATATTATCTACAACTACCTGAAAGGTAAAGTGTCGCCATCTATTGGTATTATAATAGTTCATAATTAATATTTAGTTAAATATCCACTTTATTAGTTACATACTCACTTCATTAGATTTATTTATATAAATAAACTTTAAAAAACAATACTAACTTGTAGTTTTACTTAAAATTCAAATAAAATATAATACTACTATATGAATAAATCTACACAGAATTAATTCAACTTGCACAGCATTTCAGATATTCTTAACAAGAATATATTATGTAAAAGAGATATTATTTTAATTCAAATTATTTTTGCTGCCAGCTGTGTTAATCCACTGATATTATAGACATTTATTAAATAATTAATGTTTTATTTTTACTACTACTTAAATATATATTAGACTTGTTTTTAAATAATTAATGTTTAATTTATACTACATTGTAAATATATTTTATATTTATAGATTAATTTAAATATCTAATTAAATAATTCATAAACAATTCAAAATATCTCAAAATTTATAATGTTGATAATTAATAGTATTACTACTGTTTTTCAATCAAATTAATGCAATGCAGTAATTAAAATACGTGTTAATTTTAATTATTCATAGACAAAAATAAAAACTATATATATTTATTTTTATATATATTGCAAATAGATATATATATATGAGTTATAATCACCAATGTTATCATTGTATAATTTAATTTGTTATTGTATAAGTTAATTTATAAATGTATGAAAACTGCACATCAATAATACTTTAAACAGAGGTGATCGGCAACGCACAATCACAACTATACAAAGTATAAATAATGTTCAATCAAATATTAAATTTCCTAATATGTTATAATTGTAATTATGTATGTTATATTTGTAATTTTCTACATAAAGTGTATATAATGTTCAAACAAATATTAAATATTAAATTTCCTAATATGTTATAATTGTAATAATGTATGTTATAATTATTATTTTCTATATCTTTTGGTATATGTTATCGCACACTAAAACAATAATTTATTACATACCATGTTTATATTTAAATTATATAATAAATGTTATTTAAAAGAGTTGATGATTGAATTTATCATAAAAATTGGATATCCATATAATTTTACTTGATCTCGAATATATCTAATATTTTTGTTTTTATTTATATCTGAGCATAAGTATTTTATACGATGTAGGTAATTGATAATTATATTTTTATAAACAGATTTATGTAAACATGAAGCATAATGGGTAAAAATATTTACTTTAAATGGGAAATCAAATCTCTTATCATAAATATCAAAAATTAATTTATAATTATTAGTAATATTAATTTTTAAGTCAAGAAAGTTTATATTATTATTAATTAAATCATTTTCGCTTAATTTAAGCTGAGTAGGATAAAAATTGAGTGGTGATGTGCAATTTTTTTCATTGAAATAAAATATGATAATGTCATCAATATAGCGATAAAATACATAATCATTGTTCGGACTTATATTTCTTTCATAATAATATAAGTAAAGGTCAGAGAGAATACTAGATGCGGTTCCGCCCTGCGGAATTCCCTGGCATTGTTTATAGATAATATTGTCATATATAATGTAATTATTATGCAATGTAAAATTTAGTAAAGTTTTAAAAAAATTTACTGAAATATGTTCTTTTAATTTTAATTGAGATTTAAATTCTTTAAATAATATACACATTGTTTTATGTAAGTCTTTTATATCAATGTTATTAAATAAATCATTAAAATCCAATGTTTTTATGAATTTTACCGGATTGATATTATGTATTTTATTAATGAGTTGAAAACTATTTTTTAGGCAATGTTGGTTATTATGTTTTAACGTTATATCATATATCTGCTTTAAAATATTAAGTAGTAAATTGCTTGCATTTTTATTATATGTGTTACAACCGATGGTAACAGTGCGAAATTTAATAGGATTTTTATGAAACTTTGGAATTATAACAAGATATGGATAATTAAAATTATTACATTTGATTTTTAGTAATTTGTGATAATTTAATAATTTTCTGTTATTTATTTCAATATTTAATTTAGTTTTATTAAAAATATTACTTGTGTTGATTGCATTGTGAATTAACACTTTATAGTATTCTTTACAAATGATAGCATAATTATTTGGAGATTTATCTACATAAGTAATTATAAATTTGTTTTGTAATTCTGATATATGTTTATTTATGTTTTTAAAAGCTGCATGTGTAATATGATGATAATTTTTTATAATTTCATTTTTTAATTTATCAATTACAGAAAATCTCCATTCACTGAAATATTCGATTGGTTTATTGTAATCAACAGCAATTTTATATATAAACAAATCAATATCTTGAATAAACTGCATTGCTATTATTTGGTTACACACTGTGCATTGAAGAGAGATGCATTAAGCTCACAAATGACGGATTATCTCAATTCTAATTGCTTTTTTTTATATAATTAAAATTACTTTAAAACAATACAAAAATAGTAATTTACAGTGCAGAAATTTAAATAAATTCATACACTTTTCACGCCGCCACTACAGCACGAACCAAACTGATTCTTTCTTCAGTGTATTTATGTTACAAAACTAATCGCACTGGTTTATGATAACGAATGCTATTTCGCTTAGTGCACTGAGAGACATGTTGGATGGTTAGTGCAAAACCTAACTGTAGGTGTTCAACGAATTTCGATTTTACGAATGCGTCCATTATTAATCTAGTTCCTTAGTTAAAGTTGTAAAATAAAATATATTGTTTCTATTTTAAAAGAAAATCTAAACTTTTTCATTTCATGCAAGATAAACATAACAATGAGGTCTTACTCCACCGGTATTGTAAGACCGGATGATTTAACGTTTTATAAATGTCATTTATTAATAAAAATGTGATGAACTAATCATATATTTAAAATGATATTATGGTACAAAGATAAATGCAGAGTATGTAGGAAAAATTACATTAAATTCAGTCAGAAATTCTGGCTTCAAGAAGCAATTAAAAATAAGGTATGAGTTTTTATCCTATTTTTTCTATCTATTTTACTTAATCTTTTCCATTAGTTTATTAACAAACTTAAAACAAAATTGACATAAGTTCACTGCCCATGCACGCATATTGATGGATTATTTTCAATCTTTAAAGGGGATTTAAATGAAATAGTTACATTATGAGCCAATAAAAAAAGTTACTGTTGTTTTCTTATTCTTGTTTTTTTTTTTTTTTTTTTTTTTTTTTTTTTTTTTTTTTTCGAAGCCTTATTTTATTGTTTTAAAAATTTTCGGAACCTTTGTTCTTTCAAGTCTTTAGTTGTGACTAAAGATTTTAGGATACGCTAAAACGAAAAAAAAATATTTTGTTTTTTTAATTTATCATATTGTTGATTCATCATAAAGCCAGTAAAAAATTGAAATTAAATAATATAATGATTTAATATTTAACCTGAATTGACTACCCATAAATGAAACTATTTCTTTCAATAGTAGAACCATAAAATTTATGTATTGTTCATCGGATAGTTTATGTAAAAATATTTTAAGTTAAAAATATTTGTCTAAATCAGCCATACTCAACCTGTGGCCCGGCGACCTTTAATATGCGGCCCGCGACACATAATCATTAATCTCTATTTATAAAATCGATTGAGATGTGCATAAAAAATTTTAAGACCGTCACTGTTCTTTTATATATTTTCATGGGAAGACAAAAATATTTATAATCACTAATTTAAAATTACCTTAAAACATGTTAAAGGCCGTTTCGTTAGTCAAAAGTTCTTTATACATGTAGTTCTATTTGTGATATTGGTGCATATATTTCTTAATCTTCAACACTGAACAAATATTATTTCAAATTAATTAAATTTGCACTATATATTGCTAAAAAGATTTTGCATTCAGATAAGGACTGTTTTATTAAAGGAAATCCTTTTTTTTTTTTTTTTTTTTTTTTTTTTAGAAACTTGGAAATGCTGCATTGTTATATTATTACGTTTATACTTATCATATAGTTAATATTCCCTATTATGGACATTAGGGTTACACCTTTGCCGCAGAAAAAAAGCTTTATATCTCGAATTCCAAACAAAAATCTTCGCGGCATATTTCTACATCATTAGGAATAGAAATCTACTACGAAGTATATTGTTCGGAAATAGTGGTGCTAAATTTTTCGGTAACATTTCTTCCGCGACACACCTTTAATCCTACTAATTATACAAAATTTATTCTATAGATTTGTTATACTACTTTTGTTATCTTACTATATTAATTACATATTTTTTACATTATTATATAAGTGTGTTGCGGCCCGCGAGAAAAAAAGGTTGAGAATGGCTGATCTAAATAAATTTGCGCGTTAAAATATATGATATTTTTATAAAATATTTCTGTTATCTGTTTTATATTAAGACTTCAAAATATTGTTTAAAAATTCTCTTATTTTACATTTTTTTAAATGGTGGTCCAGAACGTAATATTTGAAAAAAGTCTTATAGATGGTGCTAGGTGTGACCGAGATAAATCACACGTGGTACACGTGATCTTCATAGGACAATTGTTAATGCTTGCGTTATCTTAGTGAGCTTCGATTTAAGTTTGTTTCCCGAACAAAAAATGTTACCGTGACTGCGGCAGAGAAAGTCTGAAATAACTGTAGATTGAAGTCTCCATATGGGTAACTTCTCATATGGCATGTGATATCATCGCATGGTGTTGTTGGCCGACATTTATCAACCATGCAATAATGTTGCATGTCACAAGAGAAGTTTTTTCAGATGAAGGCTTCAAACTAAAGATAATTTAGACTTTTCTCTGCCGTAGTAGAGGGAATATTTTTTGTTCAAGCAACAAACTTAATTCGCACTCATTAAGATGCATCAACAATTGCCCGCTTTGAAGATCATGCACACCACGTATGATTTATCTCATTCAATCTAGCAGTATGTATAATACTTCAAACATTATTTTCTGGTCAACCCTGTATTTAATAATAAACGGTTCCAAAATTTTGAAATTTTTCTCTGTGTCATATGTAAACATAAGTAAATATTAGCTGTGCTAGATTCAGTCAACCGCCCCTTTAGTATAGCTGCTAATTTTTACGCTGTTTTCTTACCACTAAAATTTAATAGTGATTTTCGCTTTATTTAATCGCCGAAATCAGCGATTAAATAACTCAAAAAATTCTATTAAATTTTAGTGGCAACAAAAAAGCGCAAACGTTGGCAATTAAGCATTTAGTCGTTAGAGCGTTGACTAGCTACTGATCCAGAAGTGTTAGAGCTTGAATTTTTGAAGTGGTTCGAAATTTAACGTGGAAGTTACACAGCAAAAAAAAAAAAAAAAATAATAATGTTGATTTTACAGTATAATACTGTAACCCCAGCTGCCAGTATTATACCGTAAAATTAACAGTAATAAACAGTAAAATAAGCAGTAATACGCAGCCGCGCATGCGCGGTAGTGTATTACTGCTTATTTTACTCTTTATTACTGTTAATTTTACGGTATAATACTGGTAGCTGGCATGCCAGTATTATACTGTAAAATCAACATTTTTTTTTTTTTTTTTTTTTTTTTTTTCCAGTGTAAGACTAGTTAGTCTCGATATGTGTGCACAAAGTGATTCAGCTCAGTATTTTACGAGTAGGTAGAGAACACTACAGCATACAATCTTTTGTACAGGAAAGAAGAGTCGCAATCCATTCATTCAGTCACAAATACAAGGCGGGTCTCCCGAATCCTAACTGGGTTTTTTGTGCATAAGTTTAATAATAATGAAATTATTTTAACGAAATTTGCATCCGACCTACCTTTTATTGCGCAAAATGTAATGATATCACGGGAAGTGGTGGAAGTAATTACCACCCACATCCATAAAGCCTTGAACTGGATTCCTCATGCATCGGAATGTAAATTTACGTCGCATGCCGCTTTACCTACCGAATATATGTGATCTTCATCGAACTTCGAACAAAACAAGGAATGTCTGTTAATACCTTTATTATTGTTGAAGTTATGGACGAAAATCCGGATTTAAGTTGGAGTAAGACATCCTGAACATTTGATTGAATAAAGGATTGTAACTACACTGTTAAAAATTTGCAACAAACTGTCCCGTCATTTGACCGTTTTTATTTAAAACGGTTACGTATAATTGTAATTTAACTCTAATCTGACCATAATATGGACAATAATATGGTCAGAATAGAGTTAAATTACTGTTATGTAACCACTTTCTATAAAAACGGTCAAATGACTGGACAGTTTGCTGCAAATTTTTAACAGTGTATAGTTTCCAAATCAAACAACATGTTTGTTATTGTGTACTATACCTCCCTGCAAATTTTTAAACCAATATTAGGGATCATCCTGTATAAAATGACTTTAGCGTCACAAAACGCAACAACTTTACCCATAACACACTGTTAAAAATCTGTAAATTAACGGGTATTTTAACGTTAATTGATGCAGTAATTTTACGGAAATGCCACCTTTTCAAAATAAACGGTGAAACTTCGTAATTTTTTTTTGTCTTTACCTTCAAAAACCCTTCATCTAAAGGCAAAGCCCATTTATTTAAGGGAAAAGTCCATTTTTTTAATGGGACTTTTTTTTCTGCATTAATTTTACTATAGCTGTTTTTTTTTATAGTGCAGAGGATGTGCGGTCTCTGGACCACACTATATCTACTAAGCCTAATGAGATTTTTTTTTATGAAGTACTTTCGAAGTCTAATTTGGTCTTTATAAATTTCGCCCTATTTAAAAAATCTCCTGCTTGCAAATTTTGTTCAAAAACTGAATATTTGTTTTGTTTACTGTCACAAGTCGAATGTATGAAGTACACATCTGTGCAATTTCTTGCTAATATTTAAATGAAGAATCTTTATTGGATTCATAAATAAATGCGGTCTTTAAGACCGCATGTTCCCTGTTGCGTTTTAATTTTGTTTCTTCCCTGTTACAGGTTAATTAACTTTCAACTATCTTTATTATATTGATTAGATTATTATGATATTCTCCAAATGCTGTAACACAGAAAAACTTAATCTGTTCAGCAATGAACATCAGCACGCCACTGAAAGTGAAAAAATAGAGACAGAAATTCTGACAAACGACCATCAGTGTACATCTTCATTCTTTCCCTTACTTTGCCATCAGATAAGACGGATAACATTCCCATTCCCCCAAAACAAACGGACAGACAGACAGCAAAGGACAGAACTACGTGATTGGAAAAACCCACTCCGACCTCTTCTCTGCTCCCCCTTCTTAAATCCCACCACGTGGGATCAGGCCCTTACGAACGCAGGTGTGATAGAACAGTCCCCTGCTCTATAATCAAATTATTCGTGCTCCCGAGATATAGAGAGAAGAGGAAGAGCAGGATAAGTAGATGGTGTGGGAGGGAGAGGTAACGCGTGACAAGTTAATCCTTAATAAATTGAGCAGGATAAGCTTTTTTTCTCGTACGGGGACGGAGTACAAATGCCTAAACCGCCGAGTAGTTGAGTTTGAGGGGGGCAGAAGGGCAATTGGTTAGGGAATGTCTAAGTTTTTGGATGGGTGACGATGATGAACTGGAAGGTATTCATAACCTTGTACAGTCATGTGCCAATGTTGATGGAACAAGGTGATGAATTTCGTGTTTGATTTTTAATTTTTAGGGTTGTTAGCATGAAGTTCGTCACGTTTTCGTCACTTTGCAAAGACAGTCACTTGCATTTCTTCCAGAAGGGAACTACTTTGGTTGCGTAATATTTAGATTCTATGTATGACATTTGTCGATTTGTTTATGATAGGTAGTGCGCGAAATATCAGTATTAGCTTTATTATTTTGCGCTGATGGAGTATAAATGCGTAAACTGCTGAGTAAAGCTGCGTTTGAAGAGGGCAGAAGGGCAATTGGTCAGGGAATGTCTATATTTTTGGATGGGTGACGATGATGAACTGGAAGGTATTCATAACCTTGTACAGTCATGTGCCGATGTTGATGGAGTAAAGTGAGGAATTTTGTGTTTGATTTTTAATTTTTAGGGTTGTTAGCATGAAGTTCGTCACGGTTTCGTCACTTTGCAAAGACAGTCACTTGCATTTCTTCTAGAAGAAGGGAACTACTTTCGTTAGGTAATATTTAGATTCTATGTTTCATATTTGTCGATTTGGTTATGATAGGTAGTGCGCGGAATACCAGTTTCAGCTTTATTATCTTGCGCTGATGGAGTATAAATGCGTAAACTGCTGAGTAAAGCTGCGTTTGAAGAAGGCAGAAGGGCAATTGGTCAGGGAATGTGTATGTTTTTGGATGGATGACGATGATGAATTGGAAGATATTCATAATCTTGTACAGTCATGTGCCGATGTTGATAGAACAAGGTGATGAATTTCGTGTTTGATTTTTAATTTTTAGGGTTGTTTGCATGAAGTTCGTCACTTTTTCGTCACTTTGCAAAGGCAGTCACTTGCATTTCTTCCAAAAGGGAACTACTTCGATTGCGTAATATTTAGACTCTATGTTTGATATTTGTCGATTTGTTTATGACAGGTAGGGCGCGGGGAATGTCTATGTTTTTGGATGAATAACGATGATGAACTGGAAGGTATTTATAATCTTGTATAGTCATGTGCAGATAGATGTTCATGGAAGAAAATGATGAATTTCGTTTTTGGATTTTTAATTTCAGGGTTGTTTGCATGAAGTTGTCGAAAGTTTTGCACACTCTGTTTTAAATTGCATCGCGTCACTTTCTTTTTTACTTGAAGTGCGTGAGAAAGCTGCTTCGATTTTATTTTAATTTATTACATTTCAATATTTTTTTTAATCTTTCTTATTCCTTTTCGTCATTTCGCAAATACAGTTCATTTGCATTTCTTCTAGAATGTAAAACTTTGGTTAGGGAATATTTAGATTCTATGTATGATACTTGTCGATTTGGTTAAGAAGAATAGTGTGCACAATATGGGTATTAGCTTTATTCA
The DNA here is from genome assembly GCA_963931845.1 of Maratus michaelseni. Taxonomy (NCBI): domain Eukaryota; kingdom Metazoa; phylum Arthropoda; class Arachnida; order Araneae; family Salticidae; genus Maratus; species Maratus michaelseni. The sequence continues at coordinate 193,162,571 of OZ007600.1, forward strand.
CGTAGATGCAGGATAAATGCGTAAACTGCTAAGAAATTGAGTTTAAAGAGGGCAGAAGAGCCGATGCTTAGGGAATATCTCATTTTTTATTTCAATGGCGATGTTAAGCTGAGGGTTATTCATAATCTTTTATAGTATGTGCCGATGTTAGTTAAATAAAGTGATAAATGACTTTTTTTTTTTTTTTTTTTTTTTAATATAATGGTTTCCATAAACTCGTGATTTTTTTTTTTTTTTTTTTTTTTTTTTTTTTTTTTGCCAAGTTTAAAGAGGCATTATCGCATCATCCCTCCCTCCTCTCAAAGTGGGTGAGTGAGCAGCTTTAAATTTCATTTAATAGCTTACATTTCATTTCAATATTTTGTTTTATTCCTTAACATTATTTCACTAAGTCACTTCATTTCCATTTATTTTAGAGTTGAAAATATTTGGTTAGAAAATATTTAGATTTATGTATGATATTTGTCAATTCGGATAAGAAAGATAGTACGTAGGAGGGCAGAATTAGCTTTACTATTATACAGATGTTGAGAAAATATACATTTAATCTATTGCGTATTTGAGTTTGAGGATAGAAGAGGTGCAAGGATAAGAAATGCTTTTTTTTTTTTTTTTTTTTTTTTGCATAAGTGGCATTGATAAATTGGGATGTATCTGAAATCTTGTACAGCCATGTGCCTTGGCTGAACAAGGCGATGCATTTCGTGTTTAATATTGAATTTTTGGGGACGTTTTCATGAAACTCGTGAAAATATTAGTTCATTCACTTTAAATAGACGACTCGTGATTTTCTTCGTATCTTCGAAATGTGCGAGCGGCTGATCTTTGTTTTAACTGAGCTTATTATTTTAGTCTTTTGCTATATCTTTCATATTGCTTCTCGTCTGAATATAGATTCCATATACATAGTAAAAAAAAAAAAAAAAAAAAAAAGGAGAAATTGAAAAAAGGAAATTTGTGGAACTTAGACAGAATCATCAGGTCCCAAATGCCTAAAGTACCTCAAATAAAATGTGTTGTTTCATCTTCATATTAGCCATAAAATAGCTAAAGAATATTATTTTGGGAAAACCAAGCCCATTAAATAGAAATAAACTGTGAAAAAATTAAGTTCAAAATAAAATCAAGATTAAAAAGGATAGAGGGAAAAGAAAACATCAAATTACCAGATAGAAAGCATGAGTCAACACAAAACACAAGCATTGGAGAAAATCAATACTTTTTGCGAAAATAAGTTTTTTTAAGAAATGATGGACCAAGGATCATCATTGTACAGCAAAGCCAAGCACACACCCCAATATATATAACCAGCGCCCTCTATAGAAAATTTAAAATTGAACACTAAACATGTATTCAAATGAATCAATGAGGTGCTGTCATCTATTGGATTATTAGTGAATATATACTATTATATAATAAAAAATATATATATTTGCGTTTGATGTCTTCAGTCAGTTTTTACTGTTAACTTCGATGAAAAAAATGAGATGATATTCTGGTTGACTAATGTTGTTTGCAGATATTTTTAGTCCTTAATTTTTTTTTTAGAATTTTAAACCTGCAATTTAAAAAATATTATATATTGCTAAAAATATATTAGACTGCAGTGCAAAATCTTTGCACGGGTCCACTGGTTTAATTTTAATATAACAAAGCATACATTGTATGCTACGCATGAAATTCCACGATTCGATCCATCAATGGTGTCTTTTTCTTCTAAACATTTGAATTTGAATTTTTTTTAGAAATCATAAATAGAAAACAAACACGTGCAGAGAGGTCCCAATTTAATTTTTTACTACTTTTTTTTTCTTTCTATAATCATTGTTAAACTCGATATAATGCGGTATTTTATAATACTAATTTGAGGAAAACCTTTCATTTCATTTATGAAAACAATTCTGATTTAATTTTTATTCAAGAACAAGTTTTAACGAAATGTGAGTGTACTATGTCAGAAGTCTATTATTATTATTTTTTTTTCATATGGTATCTCATTTATCGTTCTGCGTTTTGTATTTGCTCATAAATAATGATGTTGTCAACAGAAATGAAATTTTTCTTAGTGCAAAGTGGCTGTAATCGGCTAAACAAATTGCACATGTTGAAAACACTTTCACCCACAGTATAGTCTTGCAAAGGTAAAACAACATTTACAGGGAAATGAGGCAAATAAGAAAAGTCGAGTGAATTTGTAATGGGATGAAGTTTTATTTATCTAATAAATATATTCTTGTCGATATAGCACTAAAACTATTAAATATGAAAGTTATGCAAATTAAATACCATTTATGAACATTTAACTTAAAATGTTCAGGCGCTTTAACTGGAAATATTTTTTACCTAATATATATAATAATTCCAAATTTTTCTCGGGATTTTTCCTTTAAATTTTGAACAATAATGGTTTAAGGAATAACAGATTAATTTCTAAGTTTACAATCTTAATTTGGGTATCGTGATATATCTTAATTACTTATTTTATTTTTTATTATTGAATATTGAATCATGTAAAAAAAAATTTAATTATCTAACGTGTTTTTAAAGGGTAACTTAAAAGTTGCTGCACTGTAAAAGAAAGACACATGCTTCTTAATCTAATAAAATATAATAGAACTACGAACAGAAATATACAATAACATTTTCCGAGTTACCCATGATTCCGAAAAAGAGTTCTTTATCTTTAGAAACCTCATAAATCAATATTTTTTCAGGTACTTACGTATTATCCCGGCCAAGAGATAGATCGCCAAAAATGGTTGTCAATTGCCAATCTTGTTTATCGTTGCCAAGTTTGGTAACTGTTCGTCCAGTAGTTTTCATTCCAGTAGTTCCAGTAGTTTCAAACAATTATGTACTAAAAACAATTTTTTTTTTTTGTGACGCTTTGTGAAGTAATTATAAAAGTTAAATGAACTGTTTTCAATAGAGAACATTCTGTCATGAACTCCAATAACATATATTTTTTTCATTCTGTTTGAATTAATTAATGTGAACTTAAATGTGCTCCAATTTAATTTTACTAACATGCTTATTTAACGTGGGAAAATAATTGACCGTCATCATTCACCTCTCTGAAGACTTCGGATTACCGCTGAGGCTTCGAACTCAATGTTCCTAACTTTGGTAACATTTTTTAACATTTTAGCTGCTTTATGCGCTTTTTTATTTTTTCTTTACTCGATGCAAAGAACGTACATAATGTCGTATATCTATACTAACATTATAAAGGAGTAAAGATTGTTTGTTTGTTTGTTTGTTTGTTTGCTTGTAGGGGGTAATTTCTGGAACTACCGAACCGATTTCAAAAGTGATGGTAACAGATTGATGGTGACAATCCCTGCTCCAACATAGGCTATATTTTATGTCAGTGCCACTACCCCAGGGGGGTACAGGAGCGAAAAACGTTCTAAAATTGCCATCTTTTCTATACTGAAGCAGCTAGATATTTGAAATTTTGAGTTGTAGTTACTTATAAGATGTAAATATTCTCTAAGAACAAAATAAAAAAAAAATCGAAATTTAAAAGGGTGAAATGAGCGAAAAGCGTTCTAAAAACATTCTAAATTACAATTTCTATGGAATCTCTAGAACTACCGAACCGATTTGAAATTTGGCGTTGTAGTTACTCATAAGATGTAAATGCTGTGTAAGAACAGAATAATAAAAAAATTCGAAATTTAAAAGGGTGAAATGAGCGAAAAGCGTTCTAAAAACATTCTAAATTATAATTTTATGGAATCTCTAGAACTACCGAACCAATTTTAAATTTGGCGTTGTAGTTACTCATAAGATGTAAATGCTCTCTAAGAACAAAAAAAAAAAAAAAAAAAAAAAAAAAAATCGAAATTTAAAAGGGTGAAATGAGCGAAAAGCGTTCTAAAAACATTCTAAATTTACAATTTCTATGGAATCTCTAGAATTACCGAACCGATTTGAAATTTGGCGTTGCAGTTACTTATAAGATATAAATGCTCTCTAAGAACAAAATAAAACAAAATTCGAAATTTAAAAGTGTGAAATGAGCGAAAAGCGTTCTAAAAACATTCTAAATTACAATTTCTATGGGATCTCTAGAACTACCGAACCAATTTGAAATTTGGCGTTGTAGTTACTTATAAGATGTAAATGCTGTCTAAGAACAAAAAAAAAAAAAAAAAAATCGAAATTTAAAAGGGTGAAATGAGCGAAAAGCGTTCTAAAAACATTCTAAATTACAATTTCTATGGAATCTCTGGAACTACCGAAATGATTTGAAATTTGGCGTTGTAGTTACTTATAAGATATAAATGCTCTCTAAGAACAAAATTAAAAAAAATTGAAATTTAAAAGGGTGAAATGAGCGAAAAGCGTTCTAAAAACATTCTAAATTACAATTTCTATGGAATCTCTAGAACTGTCGAACCGATTTGAAATTTGGCGTTGTAGTTACTTTTAAGATGTAAATGCTCTCTAAGAACAAAAAAAAAAAAAAAATTCGAAATTTGAAAGGGTGAAATGAGCGAAAAGCGTTCTAAAAACATTCTAAATTACAATTTCTATGGAATCTCTGGAACTACCGAACCGATTTCAAAAGTGATGGTGGCAAATGGATGGTGACAACCCCTGCTCCAACATAGGATATATTTTTTGTGGATGCCACTATCCCCAGTGGGGTGCAGGAGCGGAAAACGTTCTAAAATTGCGATTTTGTTTATACTGAAGGAGCTAGAAATTTGAAATTTGGCATTGTAGTTACTTATAAGATGTAAATGCTCTCTAAGAATAAAATTTAAAAAAAAAATTCGAAATTTAAATGGGCGAAATGAGCGAAAAGCGTTCTAAAACCATTCTAAATTACAATTTCTATGGACTCTCTAGAACTGCCGAACCGATTTCAAAAGTGATGGTGGCAAATTGATGGTGACAACCCCTGCTTCAACATAGGCTATATTTTATGTCGGTGTCACTAACCCCAGGGGGGGGGGTGTGCAGGAGCGAAAAACGTTCTAAAATTGCGATTTTTTTTTATACTGAAGGAGCTAGAAATATGAAATTTGGCATTGTAGTTACTTATAAGATGTAAATGCTCTCTAAAAACAAAATAAAAAAATTCGAAATTTAAAAGGGTGAAATGAGCGAAAAGCGTTCTGAAAACATTCTAAATTACAATTTCTATGGAATCTCTAGAACTACCGAACCGATTTCAAAAGTGATGGTGGCAAATTGGTGGTGACAATCCCTGCACCAACAGCCTCTTTAATAAAAAACTATGCGTTTCTGACGACTGGGTTTTTCGCTAATTGTTGCCACAGATTAATCTCGGAAAATGAAACATTTGAAGTTACTGAAAAAAAATATTAGCTCGAAAAGTATTTGTCAGAAAAGTGTTAGGCAAACTGCGTTTGAAAGGTAAAAAATTGTATTTTTCTTGATATAAATTTCAAATCTAATGATTATGCCATTTTTCAAATATTGAATTTGAAAAATGACCAAATTTCACAATGGAGTACCATAGCAAAACCTTCATGCGTAAAAATATAATGATAAGGGCGACGTGTCCTGGCGTGTATATTGGCTAATGCACGAGCTACAAATTATAGTAGCCTTACTATTCTGTTAAAATATAAAAGTGAATTATGAAATGTCAATATTTTGTTGGATTAAAAGTTTGTTATAAGAAATTGACCAGCGTAGCGGGCGTAGCTTGCTAGTAGTCATATAAATGGATGCTAAAATTCTACGTTATTGTCTTTACTAAAGACAATAATATATTTTGCAAGGACTTGTGAAGTTATAAAAGTTAAATGAACTATTTTCAAAAGAGAACATTCTGTCTTGCACTTCAATAACACATACTGTTTTCTTTCTGTTTGAAATAATTAATGTGAACTAAAATGTGCTCCAATTAAATTTTACTAACACGCCTATTTAACGAGAGAAAATAATTGACCCTCATCATTCATCTTTCTGAACACTTCGGAGGACCGCTGAGGCTTTGAGCTCAATGTTTGTAACTTTGGAAACTTTTTTAAAAATTTTAGCTGCTTTATACATTTTTTTTTTCGTTTTTCTTTACCCGATGCAAGGAACTTACATAATGCTGTATAAAGTCATATAAATGGGTATTGAAACTTTACGCTATTGTCTTTAATATCAGCTTCAGACAATTATATCTACTAAAGACAATGATATATTTTGCGAGGCCTTGTGAAGTTATAAAAGTTAAATGAACTATTTTCAATAGAGAACATTTTGTCTTGAACTTCAATAACCCATACTATTTCCATTCTGTTTGAAGTAATTAATGTGAATTAAATGTGCTCCAATTTAATTTTACGAACACGCCTATTTAACGAGAGAAAATAATTGACCCTCATCGGTCATGAAAATGAATGAAAATGAATGAAAATGAATGAAAATAACTTCACATTGTTCTCAAACCGGCATACATTATTCTACTTTCAGACTTCTCCGCAATCTCACATCGTCTTCAAATTCTAATATGAAATTTTCAAGTTTGTTCGAAATCCCTCTCTAGGGATATAAGAATGCCTTACTCTCTTAAACCCCCTATTACAGACAGCCAATGAGGTGGCTAGTAGGAAATTCGCCCTAATAGGAAAAGATCGTGGATAATATGTTATCACAATTTTCTCACCGTAACAGAAAATGAAATTAAACTCGAGGCTACCAATTGTAATGGGAAAGATAATAACGGCTACAGAATTGTTAAGAGAAGACATATACCATTTTATGAGCGTCTGGTTTATGTAAAGTTCTTTAGACATCATGAAATATTTAAAAAAATAAAAGTTAAAAAGCACATGTTATTTTATCTACAATGCAAAATTTATTTTTCATACAAAAAGAACATATATTATATATATAATCATAGGAAATATAATAAAGTAAATTCAAAAATAAATATAGTCGAAAAAATATTTTTTGTTGCATTCTATTTTTCACTATCATAAAGTTTATTTGGGTATTGTTGATCACATCTGAGAAACAGATAAAATATAAGTTGACAGATAAAATCAAATCAGACTGGAGAGTGCGTAAGCAAGTCCGGTGTACGCTGACGAATTCATTGAGACCTCCAACTCTAGGTTCGTTTAAATGTATTTTCATTAAAAACGAGACAGGAAGACCGAGCTATGCTCGGTCAAAAATTGGCTTTGAGTTCAAATATCATGACAAATGACTAAAATGACTCGCTAATCGAAATTTTTCGAACATGTGACCCAGCCCAATAGTCTTCTCGTTCCCTAAAACTGTAGAATACTAAATGTCGTCCAAATCCTCTGATCCGATTTTAAGATAAAAATAGCTTGACCCATAATGACCCATGACCAAAATGACCCACTAATCGAATTTTCTCGAACATGTAACCTAGCTCAACAGTCTTCTCGTGCCCGAAACCTGTAGGATGCAAAATTTAGTCTAAATAGTCTTAGCGGTTTTTTAGATAAAATTAGCTCGACCCACAGTTACCCAATAATGACCCACTAATCGGATTTTATCGAGCACGTGACCTAGCCCAATGATTTTCTAGTGCCCGAAACTTGTAGAATACAAAATTTAATGAAAATCGTTGGAGCCGTTTTTCAGATAAAATTAACTTGACCCGCGTTGACCCAAAAATGACCCACTAATCGAAAGTTCTCGAACAAAAATCGTTTGAACCGTTTTTTAGATGAAATTATCTTGACCCTGACCCATGATGACCCAGAATGACCCACTAATCGAATTTTCTCGAACATGTGAACTAGTCCTATGGTTTTCTGGTGCCCCAAAACGGTAGAATACAAAATTTCGTCAAAATCGTTTGAGCCGTTTTTAAGATAAAATTTCCATATATAACCACACACACACACACACACACACACACAAGATTTGCTCGTTTTAGAATATATGATGATATGATATAAAAGTCATACAAATTCGAGGGTGTATTCTTCCGAATGCAGTGCAGCCCCAAAATTATATTCGTTTGGAAAGATTTTCGTTTAAAATTATAAAATTATTCAATACTGATTTTAGGTATGTTTGAGGTTATTATCAAGGTTTATGTCTATTTGAGGTTATTAAAATGGCTAGCCCGTGGCAACGTCGGGCGGGTTAGCTAGTAGGTAGATAAAAAAAAAATTACTTCTTTTCGCGATCATTTTTATTTTAATTCGCATCACAAGTAATTTTTACAACATCATATCAGAATACCTGATTCTTTTTTCTTTGCATTGATGGCAATGATTGAAGAACAAAGATTTCCCAGTTGATCAAATTATGTTGTTGAAAAACAATAGCTTATCAACTTGATCTGGAGAAAGTTACTAACTGTTTAAGTAAAAAAAAAAAAAAAAAAAACAAGAAAACTTTTGAAGGATTTTTTTTTTTTACTTTGGCAAACTAAGCAGGCATACGTTTTGATACTATATTTTATAAAATACATAAACACGGCAGGGGGGTTTAGGCATATGCCACATGAGCCTACACTGTTAAAAATTTGCAGCAAACTGTCCAGTCATTTGACCGTTTTGTAGAAAATGGTTACATAACCGTTATTTAACTCTATTCTGACCCTAAAATGAGCAATAATACAGTCAGAATATAGTTAAATTACGGTTATGCAACCGTTTTCTACAAAAACGGTCAAATGACTGGACAGTTTGCTGCAAATTTTTAACAGTTAAGTTCAGGGCGATAAAAATTGACGGAGGGCAATAGGGGTACCAATTCAAAGCTTTCTTGGGAGGTTGGGAAAAAACGTTGTTTGAAGAGGCCAAAATTTTCTTTTGATCTTTTTGTGCACATCTTAGAAGCAATTGATACAGTTTTATTCTATCACATATTTTTAAAATTAATAATAGTTTAAAGCACTCATTAAAGATAAATGTGTCTCACTTTGAGAATGTTGCAAGAGTGAGGCTTTAGAAAATGCTATTGTTAATTATTAATTTATATGCCTAAGGTGTTTACTAATGCTAATGTTTCTGTTTTCATAAAATCTTCAAATTATTTTGGTTTCTGTGATTAAAAAAAAAAAAAAAAAAAAAGAGTTTGGCATGTAATGATAGGCAACCCCCCCCCCCCCCCCCCCCAATCGCCTTACCTAACCCAAATAACGCTCCCAGTTTTCACAATGATATTTTTCAAAGTTTTTTTTTAAACATTTCTTACACTGAAACAAAAAAAAAAAATGTTGATTTTACAGTATAAAACTGGCATCTCAGCTGCTAGTATTATATCGTAAAATAAACAGTAATAAACAGTAAAATAAGCAGTAATACGCTACCACGCATATACTGTAAAAACAACAATTTTTTTTTGCAGTGTACTCAAGATATTTTTCTAACATTTAGATACTGTTGAGCTATAACAATGATATTTTTAATCTGAAAATCTATTACTTTTTTCAATTAAATTTTCACTGGAATTGGGAGGAATATTTTATTCATATAGATTTAAGCTTTTTGTACTTGGAAATCTAATAAACTCCGAGAAAAGAAATTTTATATTTTAACGAAATGCTCAGCATTCCCCGAGAAAATCCTGATTAATTAATTATAACATCCTTATAATGAAATTTCAATACAACGAACAGATTTTTGTGATTCTATGGCGTTCTTTCTAACGATAATTGACTGCAGATATTTTATTTTAACTGACACACAGCGAGAAAATAATTTTAAAAGTATCATCATTATTATTGTTTCTAAATTTTTGGACAATTTATGTTTTTTTTTTCTTTTCTCTTTTCTCTTTGCTTTTCTTTCTTTTATTCTCTCTCTCTCTCTCTCTCTCTCTCTCTCTCTCTCTCTCCCCTCTCTCTCTCTCTCTCTCCCCCCCTCTCTCTCTCACCCCTCTCTCCCCTCCCTCTCACTCTCTCACTCTCACTCTCCCCTCCCCCTCTCTCTCTCCTCCCCCCCTCTCCTCTCCCCCCCCTCTCTCTCTCTTTTTTTAGGTGCGTTCGTAATTATATAAATACGTAGCACCTATAGTCGTCGTTTGGTCCGTCCGTCTGTCCGTCCGTCTGTCTGTCTGTCCGTCCGTCTGTCTGTCTGTCCGCATATAACAACGCAAAAACTACCCAACCAAATGGTTTGCAATTTAAAATATATTATCTTTGCAGAATTTTGTCGAGACATTTCAAATTTTATTAAAATCGAATCAAAACTTTAGGAGATATTAATAAAAATATTTATTAAGAAATTTGATTTTTTTTTAAATCGGTGCTTTTTTGTTATAGGAGCTTCCGATGGATGTTAAATCGTCAAGCGACCGAGAAACTTATGTTATTACAGAAATTAATCTGCAGACGATATAATTCATTTCACAGAATTAAAAATTATCAAGATCTGAGTATTTATATAACTAGCTGATACATATATATCTGAATATTTATATAACTAGTTAAGATATTTGTATGAACAGTGTCATAAAATATATACTTAACTAGCTGTTTAACCCGTTCTACGCACGGGATATCATGAATTTAATTCTAAAACGTGCGTACGAACGCACCTCGTTTGTAACGTTTGACGTACAATTTCCAACTTGTTTTTTTTGTAGTTCACAAAACATATTTTCTCAAATATACTAGAAATTATTTTAATTTTAATTGATACATAATGCGAAATTAATTTCAGAGATATTATGAGACTTGATTCTTATATGAAGTATTTTATTGAAATATAAAATTCACTATTTTCCCAAAATTAAAAATATTATGTGTGTTAGTTAAGTTGTTTTAGGGGTTTTATTTAAATAACATTCGGCGAATGTTATTTAAATAAAGTAGAAATTTTTCCTTCTCTTTCTAATTAAATAAATGTTTTAATGTAGCTGGCAATTAAATATTTTTTCTACCAATGAACTCTTTAATCATTTAACAAAGAATTAAACCTTATATGTTACATATTTTTTATTAGGGTTTCGTCCATCTCATGAAACCCTATTACTCCCGCTCCGTTGTCTGTCCGTCACAGAGCCATTCTCAGAAACTATGTAACTTACAGAGATGAAACTTTGTGTATATATATCTGAATATCAGCTATGAAGCTCAAAATATTACAATTTGAAAAATTCGTACTATTCTAATAAATAGAGATTAAAAAAAAAAAAAATCTAACAGCCTTCTCTTATTAAATTAAAACATTTTCTTTATAGCAGTTGCCAAAAATTAAAAATCCACAATGAAATTCTTTCTACAATAATTAATTTTTAATTGAACGATTTCCACGTGAAAAATGAAAATGAAATAAAAAGTTTCACCAATTGAAAAAAAAATTAGTATGAAATAAAAATGATTGATGTCATAGTGGTAATAAAACGGAAATTTTCAAAGATTTCTCAATAATACAAGGAGTATGAGCATGTGTATGTACACAAAGCAGATTAATATCGCGTCATTGGAGAATTAAAAAGAAAATCTGACGTCCATATTGGAAGTTTAACGAATTTTTCAAATGTTTGAGAATAAAACAAAACGAGTATTAATATGAGTAATAGAGAATAGTAAATATATGAGTTTGAGAAACATACTGAATCATGATAAAAGTCCGATTATGGAAATATTCGCATATTTTAGTATTTTGAAGGTGTGCAACATGTTTAATTTTGAAATTATTTTTTTAAGTACCGCATTTAGCCCGCGTGACAGATATTATTATGACAGAATATAATAGCGGGCATCGCCCGCTATCGGGCTGGTTTAGATATTCGAAAAAACGAAAAAAATAGACCGGTAAATTTTTACTTTATAAAAAACCTGAGGTTTTTTTTTTTTTTTTTTTGTTAAATGAAATTTATTTGGATTCATTAAAGAAAGGATAAAGTGTTTTGAAAGGAATATCAAACGAAACACTTTGAGCGATCTTCAATCACACTTACCCACTTGTTGTAATTTTGCTTAATGGCTAGTCATTTCACTGGCATTATGAGTCTTCATTATAATATGAAATACTTTACTACACTGTAAAAATACAGAAATGCTTCTAATCTATATAAATATATTATAACCACGAAAAATAAAATATACAATACGTCTTCTGAGTTACCCATGATTCCGAAAACCGTTCTTTATCTGTACAGACCTCATAAACCAATATATTTTCGATATTTAAAAAAGAATTTATAAAACAAAGTTTCTTCTCCTGCCACTGATTTTTGGAAACGTTTCCGAGTAGTTTTTATAGTGTATTAATCAGTTTTCTCAAACCGGAATATCGCTTTTTAAGATGCTAACCATTATTAATTAAACATTTTCAGCTGCGTAAATGAATTTATATATGCAAGAGTAATAAAATAATGATAATACTGGCTGTTTAACCCTTTCTATGCACAGGAGTTCATGAATTTAATTCTAAAACCAAAATAAAACATAAATATCTGTACAACCAAACAAACAATTTTAAAATATCTAAATAATAAATAAGAACTCTCCTGTTAAAGTGTTGAGTTGTTCAAAAACTATTCAATTTGGAAAAATATTTTTCTACTACTGTGCATTTTTTTAAATGAAATTTAATTTATCATGTTGCTATGGCAGCAGACGATAAACCGATATCTTTGGAATAAGGGAATAAATAGAATAAAAAGTTTTGTGGATGTTTCTGCTAAAATGTTTTTTTTTTTTTTTTTTTTTTTTTTTTTTTTTTAAGTTAATAACTAAGCGCAATTAAATAATCTCTCATTATTTGCATGCGAGGTAAAATAATTATTGTAATACCCGCTACAGCTTCTGGGTATTGCACCGTGGCGTACGTAATATGTATATCTCACACTGAAGTAAACATTTAGAACGGGTTAGAACTCGCGTGAATACGGGTTGAATATAAAAAAGGCAAAAATTCGTCAAAAACATAAAATAAAAAAATATTTAAAAATTTCGAATTTTTTGCCCAAATCGTTCATGGGCCCCTTACCAGTAACCCGTGTACCGAATTTCGTAACCCTGCGCTCTGTGGTTTTTGAGTTTCTCAGGTTACATATAGGACGCATACGGATTTTAATAGGGTATATTAATTTTAATTTAATGCTGGTAATTTATCATGTGTATCTGTAAAACATGTTTGTTGAACATGAAAATGTTTATTGAAAAATGGATAGCATCGAAAAACCCGTATTCCGGGTTGAGAAAATAGATTAATACTTTGTAAAAACAACGTGGGAATGTTTCTGAAAATCAGTGGCAGCGAAAGAAACGTTCTTTTGTTTAAACGCTTCTTTCAATTTCGAAAATATATTGATTTCGGTGGTTTCTAAAGGTAAAGAACGCTTTTCGAAATCGTGAGTAACTCGGATGCGTTTATATTTTCGTTTGTGACTATAATATATTTTCTTAGAAACATTTGTCTTTTTTACAGTTTGCACCTTTAAAACCGAATATTTGGATTAAATCATTATACATATCAATTAGCTAAAACCTTTTTCTCTTTTCACTTAAAAAAATACATTTGTTGTCAGTTTCTAAAGCTAAGAAAACGAATATTTATTGTGTTGTCCTCTAACACACCCCCCCCCCCCCTAGTACTTCATTAATGTCAATATTTTTGTTTCGTCCTGTTTTTATGCGCCATTTAGAAAAATAAAAAGTCCTTCCGGCCTGTACCGGGAGAAAAAGGTAGCTTTCATAGTCCAGGTTTTTAAAAGTTCAACTCATTTTACTCAAGCACCCGAAGATAAAATGCCTGGAACCCGATTATAGAAGATTCAATCCTGGTTTTCATTAATACTGAATTTGAATGCGAATTTTAAACAAAAATCAGATTGTTACGAAATCTCAGCCACCGTAGAATTTCAAACTGCCGTATCTCTGCCATTTTTTAAGATAAAGCCAAATCAAAAAATGTTCCAGAATCTTTGTATAACGTACATCTTTTTGTACATGTTTTTGAATTTTAAAAAATGTAAAATTTTTTAACTGGCCGTCAGTTTGAAACAAGATGGTGGATGAAGCTGCCCAACGAACTCGGTCGAGACATATATATATAACCATAAATGAAATATTATCATAACACCAACTTAAACAATGAAATAATTAGTTGACAATGAAATATTCTCCAACACACTTAATATGGAATCAAAAACATTTAAAGAATAAGAAATTAAATAAAAATTGAATAAATGGAATTAAATGAAATGAAATTTGTGGAATTTAGACAGAATTATCAAGTCCCAATTGCCTAAATACCACAAATAAAATGAAATGAGATGTTTCATCATCATATTAGCCATACATTGCTAAAAAATGTGATATTGGGACTACATCTCAAATACAATGATTCATATCAGTGATAAAATAAAAAATAAAATACAATATTAAAGAGGAAAGAAGCCATACTTATAAATTACAGAGAGAACATTTAATAGAGACATTAAGTATAAAATCCGTAAAGATGAATATATATATATATAACCATAAATGAAACATTATCATAACACCAACTTAAACCATGAAATAATTAAGTATGAAATAATTAGTTGACAATGAAAGATTCCCCAACACACTTAATATGGAATCAAAAAACATTGAAAGAATAAGAAATTAATATAAATCAACATTTGGACGGAGGGTGGTTTTGCGGTCTGAGAGTCATGATCGGTGAAAATATACGAAAATTTTTTGCAATTGCTTTCCTCCGAACGGCTGCAATAGGTAGCTTTTTTAAATGAAAGCTATCTAAAATATTAAAAAATACCTAAGGAATGCTTATTTAGTTTTAAAATAATTTAAATTAACAATTACAGAATTCTGGCAAAACATGAGCTTCTTGTTTACAGATTTTCTTGTTATGATAGAATTTTAGAATGATGTACATAGATTTTTTATCGTTTTTATCAAACCATTAATATGTAAAAAAAAAAAAAAAAAAAAAAAAAAAAAAAAAAAAAAAACTTTATTTTCAGCGATTTATGCCAGGTGCGGGTTTTTTCAGGTAACATGAGTTATTGTTTGGAAAAAGTTTTTTTTTTTTTTTTTTTTTTTTTTTTTTTTTTCAAATTCTTGCTTAATTAGCTGCCACTTTATAATAAATTGATCAAAGGAAAAATGTTCAACATTAAAGTTTTAGTTATTACAAGCTATAAAAATTTAGCCATGTTTATTCATTTATTTCTTGCAAAAAGAAAAAAAGAAGAAGAAAAAAAATGCTTCAATTTATTTTTTAACGATATCTTAAGCGTGAAAATGCAAAGTAAAATAAAATCATTACTCTAGTTCTTAAAAAATAATAAATAAATCACAAATAAAAATGCTTAAAATAAAAACTATTCATTTTATCCCCCTTTCTCTGTCTAAACTTTTCCAGCGTCCAATTACTCCAGCAGAACTGTGGTAAAGTTTTAACCCCAGGGGTGCATGTCCCCCAATTAGAAAATCTATAGTGAAACAGGGGATTACAGTATGAGTTTTTGTAAAAGGAGGGAGAACTGAATAAGAGAATGCACAGGTCTCGAAAACTAATTGGGTATTTAAATTAGCAAGGATCATCTCGGATTTTGATTAAGACTGCATAATGAATGCAGATCATACCCTTTCCGTGATCATTTGATAACAAAGGATATTCACGTACAAAACTTCGGGCCTAATGAAGCCTAAAATAATAAACCCAGCGGATAATACGATATTTTGAAAGAATAAAAATAAGTTTGTGGACACCTAAAAGTTTCAAGTGATTGATGATTATATATAAATATATTTTTTATAGTTATTTGAATATATATATCTATATATTTCCTTTTTAATATTGTTTTTTATTTTTTGAACTTTATGATTTTTTCACAGATTATTTCTCTATTTTGGTGTGGTAGTCCCAAAATCATATTCTTTAGCAATGTTATGGCTAATATGATGATGAAACCACACAATTTATTTGTGGTATTTAGTCATTTGAGACCTGAAGATTCTGTCTAAATTCCACAAATTTCATTTTTTCATTTTTTCAATTTTTAATTTAATTTTTTCTTCTTTTAACTATGTATTTGGAATCTATATTCAGAGTGTTGGGGAACACTATTGTTGTCAATTAATTATTACATACTAATTCATAATTTGATAGTTTTTGTTGGTGTTTCGGTAGTGTTTCATTAATGGTGATTGCACTTGTTAATTTATTAACTATGTGGTATTCTGTCTAATCTTTATTACTAATTATCTCTTAGGAGATTTAATTAGAATGTTACAAGAACTTGATATGTTTTTTGAAATTCAAAGATATTATAATTATATATATATATATATATATATATACATATATATATATATATATATATATATATAGATTTAAGTAGAATAGAACTTGATATGTTTTTTGAAATTCATAGATATTATAATTATATATATATATATATATATATATATATATATACAGTGGTGTTTTATTTTATGTCGAGCGTCCCCTTACTTTTTATTTTCAAGGGGGACGCTAGAGACGCGAGAGGACGCCATCTTTTCAAACTTACTAATTTTTTTTTAAATTATGAGCACACCAATAAATCAACAATTTTAAGAAATAAGGCATTGATTTTTAATACTTTTCAACAACATGGAAAGTGTTTACGGTGTCAGATCGCTTGTCTGTCTCCATCTGTTCGCATTCTACTTGTAACTTCCAAAAGTTTGCTCGAATTTCGACAAAATTTTATGTATATTTTTTCAATGTAGCCTTATCACTATTGTGAATTATGTGTATAGCATCAGTATTTCGTTTACGAGTGATCAAAAAAGAGTTCTTTCATATTACTGTTTACTGGGTGGAGATTGTTTAAAATACACATAAATGAAGTAATGCCATATGGTATTGAAATTCGTTACAACATATTCCCTATCAAAAATAGCATTTATCGTTCGTTTACAGGGACGTTAAAAAGTATTTTGAAACACCATGAGCTATTAACAGTAATCGTTTGCAATGCATGGTAAACGGTGCACGAAACATTTATAGTTATTTTACAAGGCCAAAGAATCCGGACACATTGTCAGATGTAGGTTCCGTTGCTCGAAACGTGTTTTCGATTATATTTTGTATTTTTCAGCTGAAGAAAATATTTATTTGCTAAGTGATACGTAAATGATATTCGTATACAGGGCCACACAAAAATAATCCAAATACACTACCGTCATGGCCGGATATTTCTTGAAATGCGTTTTGCAGCTGGTTTAAATTTTAGTGTGTTATGTGATGAGCATATGATCATTAATTTCTATACATGACCACTCAAAATAATTCGAATGAATACGTTACCATTTATAGATAATTATTGCTTGGTATGTGTTTAAACTGAACAAAATTATATTTTCAAAAAAAAAAAAAAAAAAAAAAAAAAAAAAAAAAAAAAACTAGACATGCTTTTCCTTCACACATTGTTGCACCAAATTAATTTTACAAACATTTGTGTGTAATGAATATAATATATATTGGCCGGTATACAGTGTGTCTGTGTATTATAAAGGTTGACACGCACTTTAATTTGTTACCTGCTGGAGATAAGTAGATAACGTAAATTATAAAAAAGTATAAAATAAAGTAAACAAAAAATAATATTGAAATAATATTGTCAATGAAATAATTATCTTGTTAATTTTCAAACATTTATACAATAACTCTTTATGCGACTCTTCTATTCAAAATTTGTCAGTAAGAAAAATTTTCCTTTTTGCTGCAATAAAATCATTAAAAATCTGCATATATTTAAAATTAAATTTAAAAAATGAAGGAAGAAAGCTGACTTATAAAACCTTTTCGAACCATTTAAATATTACTTTATCAGTGAAAATGCGTCCTGTGCACATATTGGCGATAGCATTTTTAGAACAAAATTAAATATTAAAGAAAAAAAAATGCATCGCAAGTGTATGTACATAAAAAGCTGCACGGGCAGAAGTCATGTAAAGAGACAGTGTAGTTTTAAAAGAAGTTCCCTTTTTTACCCGCTTTCTTTTATCTTACATTTCTGTATCTATGTGAGTCAAATCTTGTGATTCATTTTTCACCCACTTTCTGTTGACGTAGAGCTTTGAAATTTGGAATATATATATATATATATGTATACCTGAGGAAAATACATGAATTGGACATTAATTTTTTTTAAATTATATCAGTAAGGGGCGGGGGGGGGATCAGTCAACGTCGGCACAAAAATGGCATTTACCCCCATAGAAATAACATTACGACTGTTTAATTGAAAAAAATAGCTCCATTGTTTCAAAATTCATCCATTTTCACCACATTGCTGCCCGCATCAGTATGACATCATTGAGCGACGCACACATTTGTGCTTTATAATATAAGTTGACTTTTTGTGAATTTTAATGAAAGTATGTTTTTTTTCTATATTTAATTTATTTTTATTAACGTTAAAAGTAATTTTATTAGGAAAGTGTTTCTTAAATAAGTCATCTGGCACAATCATAAGTATTATTTGCCATAGAAACTCTACTTCAAAATTATATCTTTAAAAAATTCCCGCTCAGTTCTTTAAACACTTATAGAATGACAGATTCAAATCAATTTATAACTAGAGTAGACTTTTATATCGCTATTAATAGTGTGGTAACATTCACTGAGACGATTCCCACATTAAAATTTCAATTCATCGTAGAGAATATTTACGAGTTAAATAACTTCTATGTCCAATTTGAAGTTTCTAGTACTGATAGTTTCAGAAGAATAACAACTTTAAAAAGTTTTCGGCTTATTTCAGCACTTAAAATTTCGAATATTTTAAAAGCCATTCTTCGTGAGCATCTGCATGTTAATAGCTTACCAGATAAATCGTGATGAAACGAGTTTAGAAGATTTACTTAACAATCAGGGCTCCCAAATGGTTCGCTTTTTGAATACCAGTATTTTCTTAGAAAAATTTTATTTTTAGATTTTTCTTGTAAATTTTGCAGAAACAACCTTCGGAAGTAAATTTTTGCAGAAAAGTTTTAGAAACCTACCAAGAAATTTTCTGTTAAAAAATATTGGTATTCAGTTTGTGGAACCATTTGAGAGCCCTGGATAATTCATCCTTTTAAAATGTAAATTAAAAAAATAATAATAAATAAGATTTTACGAGCATGCAAGTCCTGAAAGTATATGTGTGCCAAGTTTTAAGTCAGTTACTCTTGCTCAAATATTTCCACACAAATCATGATGAAACCAATATTTTTGAACGTCTTTCTCCATTTCATCCCGTAAAAATTCAATACTTACAGATTAGAAATAACCTAGTAACTGATTTAAAGAGTTACTAATTCTACAAAAATCTTGATGAAACGCGATTTTCAGAAATTTTCTTTATAACGATACTGGTATATTTCACCCCTTTGAAATTCGTATTGGGATGTTCGGAAAGATCCTTTCATTTGGGAAAACTAATTCGTACCGGAAAATTCTGCCCGTCAATTGACATTAGGTATTGAAATTAATGTCTAATAATTAAATGATAGAATTTTCCGGTACGAATTGGTTTTGCCAAACGGAAGAAACTTTCCGAACAACCCAATATTTTTACACGTTGTTCAAAATTTTGTATAGAGTTTGGTCAGTGGCAAATACACTCATGTTTGTGAAAATTGCAACACCATGAAGAAATTCTCAGAAATTAATGAAATTTATTCCACATATTATTGATAGTGGTACAAATAAACGATGAAATTTACAAAACAAAAAAACGAAAAGAACGTGGGAAATTTGTACTTTGTGTGTCCGCCACGCTGAGCGATGAGAGCCTGTGCACATCGTGGCATTGAATCATACAGGTTCTGAATGTAATTCTGGGGAATGCCATTCCAGATGGCTTCGATTTGAAGCCAAAGTTCAGTCTTACTGATTGCCCCACCGGCTGTGCGAGCGAGTCGCCAACCAATGAAATTCCATTCATGCTCGAGGGGAGACATATCCGGGGAATAAGCAGGCCATGGATGAAGCGAAACCTGTTGTGTACTGAAGAAGGCTTGTGCAGTCTGAGAAACATGCGCACGCGCATTATCCTGCTGACATACAGCACCCGGAATCCGTCAAAGAAAGGAGAGGACCTCTGGCTCCACAATTTTCCTTGTGTAACGATCATTGTTGAAGTTGCCCGCAATGTGCACTAGATGGGATCGACAATTATACCCAATAGCTATTCCCACACCGTGATGCCAGGCATTTGTGCGGTATGACGCTGGATAACACATTGTGGGAGTAGACGTTCCCCTCTGGAACGTCTGACGCGTACTTGTCGATCATTGTACTGCAGATTGCAGCGAGATTCATCGGGAAGAGCAACTTGTTGCCACTGGACACGCCACGCGCTCTGTTGCTGAATCCATTGAAGTCGGAGGCGTCTGTGATTCAGCGAGGGGGGGAATCCTGCATAGAGGAACCCTTGCACGCAGTTCATGCTGCAGCAGACGGCGACGAACTGTGGAGCTAGACAACAAAACACATGTAGCTATGCTCCAAAGTTGTGTGGACACGCGAGAGGATGCTGTACGGTCCGTCACAACCGTTCGGATGATGTGTCTGTCGTCCCGTGCCGTTGTGCTATTGCTTGCCCCACTGCCAAGAATTTGCCTTGTTTGATTCTCCTCTGTCCATTTCTTCCAAGCACGCATCACTGTTGTGGCATTACACTGCGTGCGGGCTGCGATTTCTCGATACGAAAATCCACATTCTGGCATACTGGCGATGCGGCATCGTACGGACTCCGTTAATTGTTGGTATAGCCTCCTCCGCTTTTGACGAGGCATATTGACCACGAATGAAACGTTTACCGCAGACAGAAGAAAATAAACGAATTTCAACGCATCTTTACAGTCCTCTATATAGGGGGAACAAGCAACAGATAAGGAGCCGGTTGTCGTTCCACGCATGACGCATGCGCAATCGCTTTGTAATTCTAATCATTTGCATGACTTACCTCACTTTACATTTCCTGTAAGTTTGATTCAATTTGCATAATTCCTTCATGGTGTTACAATTTTCACAAACATGAGTGTATAATCCAGAATGTTAAATAATCTTTTCATCATATTTAATATACCTGCGAAATTTAATCTCAGCCGAAAACACCGTTTAAATGCTACCCTGCTCAGACACATACACATATTGACTCATTGCAAAATCACCAAACACAGACTTTGGAAATCTTAACGAAAATACCAACTCGCACACATGCATATGCACATACATAGAGAATTGTTACAGAAATAGGAAAAGCGGACTCAGGGAACCTATAAAAGTAAAGATATAAATTTCATAGTCTTTTTTCTTGTCATGATTACAATATTTTCCTTACATTATACGTGTCCGTATAATGTAAAAATGCAATAATTTTCAATGCTCTTAGTATACAATAGTTATTCTATGACTATCTCAAAAATAAACAATGTCTGACAAAAGTCTCGTTGCGTGGATTAGTGTTACTAAATTACGAATTCTATTTCAAATACGTATTTTCACACATGAAATAAGGTTAACAATATTTTAATTTATGGGAAGCTATGAACGACCAACAGATAAAAAACTTTAATTAATTTAATTTAAATAAATTTTAAGTTAAAATTTAAAATTTAATTTTTCAATTACTTTTCTCTGCAATTCAAAATGAAAAGCAAGATTCATAATCAAGTTTGCCCTATGGGTGATACAGATACAGACCCTAATGATCGAGACTATGAGCGTCCCCCCACTTTTTTCCCCAGGACTACACCACTGATATATATATATATATATAGTAAAAATAGTTTATTATTTTTAACTGTCAATGTAAGTGTTACATATACAACGTGCATTTCTTAGGGATTTCTTACGTGGCTTCTGAAAGCTAAAATGTTTTGTTGGGGTATGTTTTACTGCAGTTTCTCTTTTTGTCTAAATATTCCTTTTTAAATATGTTATTGAATTTTAATAATACTCAATATTAATTAATTTTGCAACCATCATGTTCAGGTACTCAATATTTGTCCATTTGTATTCAATTCTCTTTAAATTTTATTTGGAAATTGATTGGGCAATTTGGGTTAACAAACTAGGCTCATAGCAAATTAACTCACACAGAAATCAATTACATTTTACTTATATTAGTGGAATATTGCCTTTGAAAAAATTTTCCTCTATATAACTTTCCAATTACGTTTGTAATAATTTTCACTTTCTGCATATTGGATTTTTTCTCTATATATCTTTAAGTATTTTTCCCACTCATTGTAATTTTGAAACTCTTAAATTTTTGGATATGTTTATGTATTATATTGTAATTATCGGCTTATCTATTGTCGATTATTTATGTGGTTTAAGGGTTATTATTTACAAAAGTTTTATTATATATATACTAGGGGGCCTACCCCCTGCGAGCTACGCTCGCCAACCCCCGCTCAGACTTCGAGGCCTCTAAAAACATGACAGCGTGCTTTGTTTTAAAAATATTGGTAAATCTGTAATTGGGTTGCCATGCTTTTAACGTTTTAATGGGCATTTTTTGATTATCATAGCCTCATACACAGCTGTTGCGACAACTGACGACTGTTTTCGGGATTGATAAGTAAAATCCATTACAACTTGAAAACCAGCTTTTATAAAATGGTTAGGTTTAAATTGTGGCTACTTTTCGTACAATTATAACAACGATCGGTATTCTATTCTTCCTTTGCGTTTAAGGATGAGAAAAGAAAAATTCCATCTTCTTGTGAGTAACATTAAGAACCACGGTATTGAAAAGTACTATGTTATAGACATTTTCAGTAACAGGTTTTAATTTTCTCTCTATTTTAGTGCATCATCATGCATATTTTCATGTTATTTTAAATATGTAAATTATTTATTTTAATTAATATGTATATACGAATTTTCTAATAATTATTTATCATACAAAATTAATTAAACATTTTGTGCATGCCTGCCTGCATTTATTCGGCATCAATTGATGAGATATTTAAACAAATTTGCTATCCGCGATAATTTTTCACCATGTTATGTCACTTGAATACTGTCCATAAGAAAATAGGGTATTTTTCCAGTATAGGATCCTTTGCTTTTAGCTTTGGCATAATTCGAGCTTCAAAAAGGGATAGATTCGTTAATATACATAGATTTGTTGCCAAAAGTTATGACAAACTCAATGAACTTTTGGTGCTTTTCTATTATAGGGGTCTTGACGCTTTTTTAAGAAGCTTGGCGCAATTCGGGCATCAGAAAGTGAGATTTGGTGCCAAATGACATAAACAGCCATGGAAATAAATTCGACGATTTTTTTGTTAATATACGTATAATTAAAATACGCATATAATTATTGTTTTTTCTATTACAAATTACTTCTGATTATATATAAAATAGGATAAATGACATTTTGACGCTAAACAAATTGTATAAATATTGAAAAAATGCTTCTGTATACGAAATGACAAAGTGAATAGGTTGACAGAAAGTATGTTGCCAAATTTCCTTTTCCGCCAAGGCTATTTTCTCTGTTTCGTCAAGGTCCCATATACTGGAAAAGCACCGAACTTTTATGCTTGTTTATACATGTATTTATATGTATATATACAATTTATTTATAATTGTTTTTCAATTTACCTCTTTTTGTACATAAAAATAGATAATTGACTTCTTTATACTAAATAAATTGTATAAATATCGAAATAATTGCTTGTGTATATCAAAAAGCGAATAGATTGTTAGAAAACATGTTGCGGGAATTCAATTCATCGCCAAGGTCACTTACTGTATCTCGCGAAGGCCCCTAAATTGGAAAAGAAACGAAAATAATTTTAATATATAACGTAATTTACAGCTTAAGTGTGTTTCGAGTATGGTAATTTAATTAATTATTTGTAGTTTTTTCTTCTCTTTGTTATTTATGTGTAAACATATAATTCATTATTAAAAAAGTAATGCTACTGAAATATTAATTTGTTTAAACTTTAATAGCATTTCTTTAGTATATAGGGAGCATTTTTTCCCTTGCTGCCAATAAAAGAGATAAAGGAGTAAATGTCATTTTACCATAATTGATGTCATATTCTCATTAAAATTGGAAAGAAAACCAAGCAGGATATTTTATTCTCCTTCCGTTCAGTTGGGCAATTATTATTTTATATACTATTCGTTTCAAATATCCGAATTAGTGATTTTATAAATTCGTTTAATTAAATTTTACAAAAAAATAACAAAATGATAGCAATAAATAATAATTACTATTAATTCCCCCCCTTTCTTTTGCGTTTACATAAATGTCGTCATTTGGATGAATTTATTCAAAATATTTTCAGTTTATAAATTAAATTAAATGCTGACACACGATTGAATCTTGACGATAGAAATGTGATTTTTTTTTTCACATTTTCCTGAAAAACATAATTTAATCACAATCTTGTGTTCATTATTGATTGAAATAAAAGATAAATTCAATTTCAATTTGAAAATGACGAATAAAAAGAAATCAATAATCCCTACCGGGATCCTTTTCAATTTGTTTTCCCATTTTTGTCGCAAAAAAAAAAAAAAAAAAAAAACTGAGTAATTAGTTGCCATCATTACAGAAATGTCATTAAAATTAGAAAAAAAATTAATATCTCGAAAACTAATTCCAATTTCAAAATTACCAGTTTTGACTTCCGCGGATTTTTATGGACAATTGGTATTAATTTCCCCATCAAGCGTTTAATATTTTATTAAAAATAGCCCTGAAACATAATCAGTCGTTTAATCAGTCGTTTCATAAAATCGTTTCACAAATTCGTTTCATTAGGATTTTATATATATAGGGTAGATATCTATACTAATATTATAAAGGAGTAAATCTTGTTTGTTTGTTTGTAGGGTGTAATCTCTGGAACTACCGAACCGATTTCAAAAGTGATGGTGGCAAATTGATGGTGACAACCCTTGCTCCAACATAGGCTATATTTTATGTTGGTGCCACTAACCCTAGGGGGTGCAGGAGCAAAAAACGTTCTAAAATTGCGATTTTTCAGTTATCACACTGGCTGTCAAGCCCTGAGAGCTTGGCAGCCGGTTCTGTATGTATGTATGTACGTACGTAATGCGATAACTCTTCATAGAAATATCCGTTTTCCTTCAAATTTTGTTTATAGGTTCACTGTGTTAAGGCGCTTCCCTGATTAGTTTTCGGGATTGATTGGTTAAGTATAAAAGGGGGGGAACAAGGGGCTAATTCCCCCCCCCCCTTAATTTATATAAATGGGTTTTTCATGCAGAATTATTCCGTTTTCCTTCAAATTTTGTTTATAGGTTCACTGAGTTAAGGCGCTTCCCTGATTAGTTTTCGGGATTGATTGGTCAAGTATAAAGGGGGGGAACAAGGGTCTAATTCCCCCCCCCCTTAATTTATATAAATGGGTTTTTCATGCAGAATTATTCCGTTTCCCTTCAAATTTTGTTTATAGGTTCACTGAGTTAAGGCGCTTCCCTGATTAGTTTACGGGTTTGATTAGTTAAGTATAAAGGGGGGGGGATCGGGGGGGGGCTAATCCCCCTTAATTTATATAAATGGGTTTTTCATGCAGAATTATTCCGTTTTCCTTCAAATTTTGTTTATAGGTTCATTGGGTTAAGACGCTTCCCTGATTACTTTTCGGGATTGATTGGTTAAGTATAAAGGGGGGGAACAAGGGGCTAATTCCCCCCCCCCCCTTAATTTATATAAATGGGTTTTTCATGCAGAATTATTCCGTTTTCCTTCAAATTTTGTTTATAGGTTCAGTGTGTTAAGGCGCTTCCCTGATTAGTTTTCGGGATTGATTAGTTAATATAAAGGGGGGGGGGATCGGGGGGCTAATTCCCCCCCCTTAATTTATATAAATGGGTTTTTCATGCAGAATTATTCCGTTTTCCTTCAAATTTTGTTTATAGGTTCACTTAGTTAAGGCGCTTCCCTGATTAGTTTTCGGGATTGATTAGTTAAGTATAAAGGAGGGGGGATCGGGGGGCTAATCCCCCCTTAATTTATATAAATGGGTTTTTCATGCAGAATTATTCCGTTTTCCTTCAAATTTTGTTTATAGGTTCACTGTGTTAAGGCGCTTCCCTGATTAGTTTTCGGGATTGATTGGTTAAGTATAAAGGGGGGGAACGGGGGGATAATCCCCCCTTAATTTATATAAATGGGTTTTTCATGCAGAATTATTCTATTTGCTTCAAAATTTGTTTATAGATTCATTGGGTTAAGACGCTTCCCTGATTAGTTTTCGGGATTGATTGATTAAGTATAAAGGGGGGGAACGGGGGGCTAATACCCCCCTTAATTTATGTAAATGGGTTTTTCATGCAGAATTATCTCATTTCCTTCAAATTTTATTGATAGGTTCACTGTGTAAAGGCGCATCTCTGATTAGTTTTCGGGATTGATTGGTTAAGTATAAAGGGGGGGGGGGGGGAACAAGGGGCTAATTCCCCCTTATCTATACTAATATATAAAGTAGTAAAGATTGTTTGTTTGTTTGTTTGTTTGTTTGTAGGGGGTAATCTCTGGAACCACTGAAGCGATTTTAAAAGTGATGGTGGCAAATTAATGGTGACAATCCCTGCTCCAACATAGGCTATATTTTATGTTGGTGCCACCACCCCCAGGGGGGTGCAGGAGCAAAAAACGTTCTAAAATTTCGATTTTTTGTGTACTGAAGGAGATAGAAGTATCAAATTTGGTATGGTAGTTACTTATAAGATGTAAATGCTCTCTAAGAACAAATTATAAAAACATTCGCAATTTAAAAGGGTGAGATTAGGAAGAAGCGTTCTAAAAACATTCTAAATTACAATTTCTATGGAATCTCTGAAACTACAGAACCGATTTCAAAAGTGATGGTGGCAAATGGATGGTGACAGTCCCTGCTCCAACATATGCTAAATTTTTTGTCGGTGCCACTGCCCGCAGAGGGTGCAGGAGCGAAAAACGTTCCAAAATTATGATATTTTCAATAATGAAGGAGTTAGGAACTTGACATTTTGTATGGTCGTTACTTACAAGATTTAAATGCTCTATAAGAACAAAATCTAAAAAAATTCGAAATTTAAAAGGCTGAAATAGGCAAAAAATTTTCTAAAATCATTCTAAATTACAATTTGTATGGAATGTCTGGAACTACTAAAGCGATTTCAAAAGTGATGGTGGCAAATGGATGGTGACAATCCCTGCTCCAACATAGGCTATATTTTATGTCGGTGCCACTACCCCGAGGGGGGTGCAGAAGCGAAAAACGTTCTAAAATTGCGATTTTTGCGATGCTGAAGGAGCTAGAAACTTCAAGTTCGGCATGATTGTTATTTATAAGATCTAAATGCGCTCTAAGAACAATTTCTAAAGAAAAATGATCTAATGATTCTGCGATTTTTCAACTATTGAATTTCTAAAATTACCAAATTTCACAATAGAGTACCATAGCGAAACCTTCACGCGTAAAAAGATAATGATAAGGGCGACGTGTCCTGACGTGTATATTGACTATAGCACGAGTCACAAATTATAGTATCCTTATTATTCTGTTAAAATATAAAAGTGAATTATGAAATGTCAATATTTTGTTTGATTAAAGGTTCGTTAAGAGAAATTGACCAGCGTAGCGGGCGTAGCTTGCTAGTATATATATATTGTTTAAGTTGGTGTTATGATAATGTTTCATTTATGGTTATATATATATATATATATATATATATATATATATATATATATATATATATTACCTTTGAATTCAAAATACAATAAACACGTTCTAGCAATAAATCGGACCAAATCTCCAATTTTTTAAAGATAGGTAAGTATGAAGTCTATACAGAATACTACAAAGTTAATAAATAATTAACCAAACATCAAATTACCAAAGCTCCAATTCAGAGACGGCACGCAGCCAAATATACATAATAGTTTTAATGAAAAGTTTGAAAATAAATATTTAAAATGATAATAGATAACAGAAAAACAAAATATAAAACTTAGAAAAATATATAAACCATTTGATGGTAAAATGGAATTGGAAAAAAAAAAGACATGTGCAATGCATTATACAGGCTGTTCCAAAATTCGACCGACAAATTAAGAGGGATTATAGAAGGCATCAAGAGGATGGAAACTTACTATAGAACATGGGGTCGCAAACCACGTTTAGTGGAAGAAAATCGCAAAAATAGTTATGGAGGGTGTGACGTCAAGAGGAACAAAAAGAACCAATAATAAGTCGAAAAAAATCATATAACGTCAAGCATGATTAAAATGCATTGCAGTTCAACGTCAGAAAGGAGACGACGATACATTTTATAGAAATTGTTCGAAGTTGCGGCCACGAAGATCAATGCACTGCCGACACCGACGGACGAAGGATTTTCGGATGTTTAAAACACATTCCTATAAAAATGTCTCATCGTCTCCTTTTTGACGTTGAAATGTAATGCATTGTAATCATGCTTTACGTTAAATAAATGTTTTTTTCTATTTATTATTGGCCCTTTTTGTTCCACTCGACGTCACACCCTCCATAAATATTTTTGTGATTTTCTGCCACTGAACGGGGTTTGAAACATCATACAACATGTGGGGGGGGGGGGATATATATTAAATATGAAAAACTAACACGTACCTTTTTGAACAATAACCATAAATATGTAGAAAAAAAGTAATGAATAGAATTTAAAGCAAAGAGAATATAATGTATAGACTGGAGGGAAAAATGAAAAGAAAATTAAAAACATGAAAGATGAAACACAAATCTGTAATGAAATGTATCTGTAATGAAAGAAAAAAGTGAAATTTTGAAATATATATATATTTTTTTTTAATATTGTGGAAGCATGGCCTCAATTACCATAAATTCCACAAAAAATGTATGATTTCATCTTTGTACGAACTATTAAGTTAAAATAATGCCACACACACATATATATATATATATATATATATATATATATATATATATAGAGAGAGAGAGAGAGAGAGAGAGAGAGAGAGATTATCATAATACAGAAGACGTTATAATTCATCATACACAAATGGGGATATATGCATATGCATCTATATATTTATTTATATATATATATGGTATCTATAGTAATTTCGACAAAATTCTATTATAATATTTGACTTTTATTATTATTATTATTTGTTTCGATGATTTAATTTATGATTAATTTAGATTTCACATTTATTTTTTAGTTTATATAAATAGTTTCATTTATGGTTAATTTACATCCCCAAAAGTTTTGGTTCTAATTTATTTTCATTTTTATTTTTGTTGTTTTTTATTATGGACCATTACTCCGTATTCTAGGATAGCTTTTCGTAACAGGAATGAGTTTCATATTTACTACGTTTTCTTTCTTTGTGCAGGATGAATTATAATTGTCTATATTATGATTATACATATTGTCGTTAATTATGACTATATTTTTTTCAGTTATTTATGAATAATTATGCTACTTTCTATCAGTGGCGGCTCGTCAGGGGGGTTCACAATCATTTTAGTATCAGAATTTTAGTATATTAAAGACCTTATCTAATCGTGAAACGTCCTACGGTAGAACAAGCAGAAAGGATAAGAGTCCATAAGCCGTGTTTTTGGCCCATGAAATACACTAAAACTCCATTTTGTTATTATACTGACTTAATTATTTCACTTTTTAATATTAGAAGGTTTATCCTGTACGATTTCAACAATAGGTTTTGCATTTGGTTTGGATTTATAGGACTTACACAAGCTCAAAGTTCGTATTATTCGTAGTTTTTGATGAAAAATACGCAAATTTCTCCTCATTTTACTACAATTATTTATAATGAGCGCAATCGTGCAACATTTTCTTCTTCACATATATTATAAAATACACCAAAATGTACACTATATGTAAAAACAAAAGTGTTGCGAAGCTGCGCTAATAGTAAAATATTTAAAAATATATTAAAAATTGAGGTAAAATGATGAGAAATTGCGTATTTTTCATCAAAAACTGCGAATAACACGAACTTTGCGCTCTCTGTTAGCTATATAAATTCGAACAAAATGCAAAAAAATATTGTTGAAATCGTACCGGATAAACCTTCTATATTAAGAAGTGAAATAATTAAGTCAGTATAACAAAATCAAATTTTACTCTTTTTTCAAGGGCCAAAAACACGGTTTTTGGACCCTGATCCTTTACTTTATTAAAATAGTGGTAGTAACCCCATTATTTTAACCCCAATTATTTTTAAAAACTAAACTCTGAAGAGCCACTACTGTTTGCTATTCTACCGTGATTCGTTGACATATAAACCACATAACTTTACACGAGTCTATGCGTTGAATAAAGACACATGTAAAACCTAGTTTTTCTTTAAATAATAAGTCGTTCACTACCTATGTCCTGTTAATCACCTTCCTTCCCGGTAGTGCAATGTATTATTCCAAGGTCTGATGCCAACTTGTCGGAGCTGAAACATTAAAGAGAAGTTTATCTTATTTTATATAACTGAAATATTATTTTATGTATTAACTATTTAAAGATAAATAAGTGTAAAAATTTTGATTAAAAAAAAAAACAATTTAAGAGCTATAAATTACATAAGTACATAAAATAAGCAAGTAAAGATGCATTTAAACATTTATGCTTGACTATACTTTTAAGTTTCATTGAAGAAAATTTAATTTACAAGAAAGAGAAAAAGAATTAAAGAAAATTACAATAAATATAAAAATATACAAAATGACAATATACAATATACAATTACAAAAATACAATATACAATGTTACAAAATTACAAAAATATTACAATATTAAATATATTTAATAAATTAAATAAATAATATTAAATAATAAATAAATAATAATATTAAATAAGAAACAATATTAAATAAATAATATTTAATATATTTAACATTAAATAGATTAAATATTAAAAGTTATATATATATTAAATATTAAATATTACGAAATTACAAAATATTACAATATTACAAAAATATGACAATATTACAAAAATATGACAATATTAAAAAAATACAAAAGCATTACAAAAATACAGTTTACAATAAAAATACAAAATTTTACATTAAAGAAAGTTTAATGTATTTTATATGATGTACTTTCCATACTAAATAATACTTTACTCGATGACATTTAGAAAGCACAGCAAAACAGTCGAAGAGAAATATTTTTTTAAGTGGTTACTAGATGGAACCCGTCAAAACGTGACGGAAAAAATACTATAACAATATCAGTAAAATAAGCTTCTTTATTATTTAAGTACGGCTTCGTATGAAACAGTCTTTCAAATATTTTATTTAAAAAAATCCCCCTCCCCCCCAGTGAAATGCTATTTCCGATGCAAACTCCAAATGAACACTCCGTAAACAAATGTGTAATGCAAATCAGTTTGACATTACCACCATATTCCCCACGACAAAAGAAAAAAAAAAAAAAAAAAAAAGGTCATGGACCTATAAAGTATCATACAAATAGTCCTGTCATAAAGTATCAAACAAATTTCCTACTTTCATCTCATATTCAGTAAATATGAGTTAAAAGTTTTAAAATGTCCTCTTTAATCATTGTTCGTTTCAAATCCATATCTTTTAAAACGCATCCATTGTTTTAAACTAATCAATTTTTATGTAAAAATGAAGAATTTTTGTTAAAAATAATAAATTAATATGCAGATGAGGGAGAATTTTAATGTTTTCAATTGTAATTTATTTGTATGGTTTCTTCTATCCCTTTACATAAACAGGATGATTATTCCTTTTCCATCACAGTCGGTCTCTTATACAGTTAAATATCCAATGGATCTTTAAAAAAATAATAAATAACAGTTCCTAGCATATTCTGATTCAACATATACATCAACGAATTCAACATATCTATTTTATGTTAATCATAAACTAAAAATAGTTTTTTTTCTTTTGACAGATTTTATATTAGCGCCAAAATACTCTATCTTATGGATAATCTGATCTTATGATTTATCAGGTTTTTATTATTATTATTATTTTTCACTTTTCATGAAGGTTAGGGATACCTATTTTCAATTGTTGCAACTTTCCAAGGGGCTATTTTACATTATTAAAACAAACGAATGGTCATTGTTGAGATAGAATTGAAAAATATTTCATGCTTGAAAATTATTTAAAAAGTCGTTAAATTAAGCGGCAGATTTCAAATAAATTTCAATCGAAAGCTAATTTTTTTTTCTAATTGAGGATGTAAGAATTTAAATTGTAAAATGTAATAAAAATTTTTTTTAGTATTTAGAAGTGATGTAAGCGCGATGAAAGCTAAAGCGATAGTGCCGTTTGTTGTCACAACCGTTATACATTTCTAAATATTGCCACTGTGTTTTTGTTGGCGTCCAAAAGTAGACTACCATTTTTTGACATCGAAAGAAAAATTCACAGTGAAAGAAATAAGACTTTGCCGCTAATAAGGAACTGTTAAATGAACTTATAACAAACCTACCAAAATAATTCCTATAAAATATTATCCTTACATTGTTTATTCTAGCTAAAAATACAATCATTATTTCAAGTTTTTTTTTTCCTGAAATTCTTTACTTTTGTGAATTTTTTTATTAAAAAAGGAAATCTTAATAATTTAAATCCTATAATTCCTATAACTTAATCCTATAATTTAAAAAAAGTAATTGGTAACATGTAATCAAGGTATGCAATCTAGATGAAGCAACCAATAAAAGCTGCAGTTCTAATCTTTAAAATTAAAAATTGAAATATCAGTTAATATTACGCCATGTTGACACAATCATATAAATTTTTCTTTTTAGTTTTATCAATGTTAAAATGCATTTCAAGCTAAGCATAACGTCATTTTCACTGGTACAAACTTTTCACACGTACATTTATGCTTAAGCACCATGCATACAAATAAAAATATATTTTGCATTTAATTGTAATGAAAAAAAATGGCATCAAAAAAGTTATAATGCTTAATGATAAAATGAACCCAATGGACAATATTTCCGTGACGTCGCAGTAAATATGAATTGTTATTTGCTTATAAAACACACGGATAAATATTTTTACCGAAATACTTAAACATTTTAACTATATTTTAACTTACAAATTAAAAAATTCGGCCTAAAAGTCACGTGCTTTTAATATTTAATATTTATTTTTTATGCTCGTAATCATTGAGTTCAGAAAATAAACTCTGTACGTCGCAACAGTGGGCGTTAATCCGATTGCCGACTTTATGACGTCATAAGCAGAAGTAAAATTTTAATTTAAGATTACGGCTAATTAATTAAATTTTTCGAACAAACGAATGTACGATAACAAATCTGTGACCAAATATCTTTCATTTAAAAAAAGAATGGTGTAATTTGATGTAGTAGTTTGTTCTCACGGATTGTCGAAACAAAACGCTTAGCGTTTTAAATATATAGATTTTCTGAACCCATTACTCGTATTAAAAAAAGTTATATGAAAAATTTATAACTACAAAAACCTTTCCTTTTACAGATAGAATCATAATACATTTGTTGACATTGGTTTTTATAAGGCCAGTTTTCCATTACAGCATTTTTTATTAATTAATCTAATGATTCTTGTATATATTTTACAAAAAGAGCTGTAACGAACGACTGATTAATTCAGCTGTAATGCAAAAACTTATCTAAATACTATATTATTATTATATATATTTTCTAATATATCTTCAGATATAAGGGAGATAATTATTAAGGTGGAGCAATATCTTGATTCATAATTTCTTGCTGAAAAAGTTTGTTTAGTTTTGATGGAAAAAATATATATGTAAGCAAAGAGCATTTCTGAAAATTTAATTTAATAAAATCACAATTTAAAATGCTTCAAGCGCATTCAAAATATTCTATAACCATTGATTATGGTTAATCATTTACAGTTTTTAGCATGTATATTTTACCATCAATTGTTATTAAAATATGGAAACTATTCCTGAAATAGAGCTATTTTCATGATTTTGATTCATACCATCACATTTTATCACACTCTAAAAATGACATTTTCAAAACTGAGCAAAAAATACTCAAATCTGAGTATATATAATTAAAGAAAAATCCCAAGCATCGAAGCTACAAAAAAGTCAAATTCGTACAGTGAGACTTAAAAACTAAGAAAACTCATTTAAAATTGAAAAACATGCTCGCCAATTTTTATGGCATAATTTGAAACACACGGGGCATAAAGGCATTTTTCCTATACTGATATTGCATCTTAGCCAATCTTTCTTATCCTTTTCCCTTTTTTTCATTCCATGTATTTCAGGAACAAACTTGATGTTTAATGGTTCTCGAAAAAGCGAATATTTTCCAGAAAATATTGAGAATACTATATTATCCTGATGTGATATATCCTGCGGTATCCAGCACATTTGCAAAAGGCATCGGTGTATGTGAATGCATTAAATAAAATTTTAAATCTAAGGAGAATTGAAATGAAATATTAAATTTTTAGTTTTATTCATTTATTTATTGGTTGAGTTTATTCAGCAAATATCTTTTCTAATCTTAATAATTAAATCATTTAATTTACTGTAGCCTTATATAGTTCACAGTTAAATTACAAAAGAAAAAAAAATGCTATTATTAGCAGATTCGCAGTTAAAAATTTCTTCATACAAATAATCATATATATTTACATATCTATCTATATTATAAAGTACAAACGTGTCCGTGCGTAACGCGACGTCATTTTGAGAATGGCAACACTTGACAATGAAACTTCGGTTTTGCGATTTTTGCTACTGCATTTTTTTTTTAATTTCTAAACATCGCATATTTTTAATTTTTACACCGTTATAGAGGGATTGGTTGGTTAATTGATTTATAACGGCCAATTATCTACACGAGAGATATAGGCGCTAGGGGGAGTGCCCTCCGTGAGAGTCTTTCTAAGGGTTCCTAACCCGTATTTACGGCAAGGTTCGAAGAAAACCACGGAAAACTCCGAACGGTTAAGTCGACGGGTGCGACAGGGGTTTGAACCCAGCACATGCCCTTCTACCAGCTTTGAGAGCAGAAACTCTCAGCCACTGGTTGGACTCGTTATAGAGGGGGAAAAGTCTACTTTCAAATGCAATTTGTTTGAAAACTGTATCGCAATTTACTCATTTATTATGGTATTTAAATTAAATTTCAAACATTATTTAAAAAATAAAATCTATATCTCTATCGCTTGCAGACGTTTACAAAATATTAATCTGTTTGCACAGTCTGATTTTAAACAATATAAAAAATTCCGCATTTGTTTCCAGCTAATATTTAATAACGAAATTAAAACTTCACTTCATTAAGCAGTAAATAAAATAGTAAAACACAAATTTAATAGACATGTAATCAAAATAAGCGCTTAAAATCGCTGAAATTATAATAATAATAATAATAAAAACTTCTGTAGATAACGAAATTTTTAGCGATTTCTTCGGCTATTAACTTCTGGCACGAGGCCAATATGAAATTGCCGCTTTTAATAAATTTCAAAATTTTATTTGAATATATAATTGACATATTTCATATAAAACTGCTCTTTAGTGTTGTAAGGGGGCAATCTACAAAAATTATTAAATGTAAAAAATCTATTAGAGTTTTCAATTAAAAAAATAATTGGTTTTTACATATAAGAAGTTTTCACATAAAAAGTTATCCCGGGAAGCCCGGGTTGATACCCTAGTTACTATAAAGCAGAAACATGCCCATGAGTAACGCTGACATCATATGAACGATGGCAACGACTTGATCAATGAATTTTGCTTTTACTGCAATTTTTTTAACTTCTAAACATCGTACAATTACAATTTTTACACAGTCGAATAGGGAGAAAATGTTTTTTTTTCAAATTCAATTTACTTGCAAACTCTATCTCAATTTATTAATTTCTTATGGTTTTTAAAATAATTTTCAAGCATTAGTCTTTTTTAAATCTATCCTTATCGAGTGCAGTCCGATTAAAGAAGATTAACACGTTTGCACTTAAAATAATATAAATAGTTCAGTATCGTTTAATATTGAATAACGAAATGAAAACTTCATCAATAAATAAATAAAATAAATAAATAAAATAAATTAGATAACAAATAAGTATATTATACGCGTTTAAACTCTGTAATAATCAGAATAAAAAAGACTGCTGATAGTAGCAAAATCTTCGTCGTCCCCCCCCCCTCTATTTTTTAGGTGCGTTCGTAATTATATAAATACATAGAACCTATATCCATCGTCTGGTCCGCCTGCCTGTCCCTCTGTTCGCATATAACAGCACAAAAACCACCCAACCGAATGGTTTGAAATTTAATATATATATAATCGTTTCAGAGTTTTGTCGAGTCATTTCAAATTTTATGAAAATCGAATCAAAACACAAAAAGATATTAATAAAAGCTTTCTTCATTCTATTAAATCCTATCATTCAATGATGACCCGTGATAGGTAATGATTCTACGTGTTACGTCCTATTTAAGATGGACTCATTCTATTTTCGTATTACTGAATTTAAAAACCGAATTTGTGTGCTAAAATTGTTTAATTAAAGCAGGCCTATAATCTATCGACAATTTTTTGGATGGATATTTCCGGGGAAACAGATATATTAAATGGGAAAAGAGTCAAAATATGGATTTCAAGTTCAGAAAATTTCAAAGCTAGGCTTACGTTTCCCATTGGAATTTTCGGTAAACGTCAACAAAAGATAAATGTTGCCAACTTAAAATATACTTATTATATTACGGAAATCAATCATATAAAATCAGACGATATAATTCATTTCACTGAAATAAAGATCACCAAGATATGAATAATTTATAAAACGCACCTCATTTGTCACATTTGAAGTGCAATTTCCATTTTTTTCCTTTTAAAAACTGGCAAAAAAAAAAAAAAAAAAAAAAAAAAAAACTGCTACTTTCGTATGTAGCCAATACGAAAGTAGCAGTGTAATTAACTTTATTTAAATACATAATTGGTATTTTTCATATACATATATTTTTTAGTGTTTTTATTGTTAAATATAAAAAAGTGTATTAAATGTAATATATATATATATATATATTAGAGTTTTCAATTAAAAAAATCACCTATGTTCTGTGTACTGTGCAGTATATACTGTAACCCGGAAAGTCCGAGTTGTATAAGGATACAACCTCGGAATGAAAGATAACAAGCTGAAAATTTGCAAAAATCTTTGTTTTGACATTCTAAAAGTAAGCTAAAAAGTCTCATATAATCTCGTGTCCGCGTCTCGAGATATTCAAGGTCAAAGGTCAAGAAAATCGTTTTTTTTTGCTTATTTTTAGGCGCTAAATACCGCTGAAAAAAAGCGACTTTTTGACCTTTGAGCCAAAAAACTAGAGAAACCCCCTTTCCTATCCTCAATTACCCAAAAACTAGGCATTTTATTGAATAACACCAGCTACAAAATTAATGTAGATAACATTTTCTGCAAAATGCCTATATTAACTTTAATTAGTTTTTGTCCCTCTGGCCTAAAAGGGAGAAAAACCCACTAAAGATTTTTTCCTATATTTCAAATGATAATCAAAGCTATTACAAAACTTGTAGAGAATAAAATTATTTACAAATTTAGTCTTAATTAGTTACATTATTTACTTATTAATAAATATTAATTATAAATAATAATTAATTATAAATAAATTGGATAATATTTTGTTAAATCATGTATAAATAATAATATATTGAAATGAGTTTTTATGTATTGTAATTACATTTTTATTTATCATAAGATTATCAAATATTTTGTTTAAGTTAAATTATAAGGCGATTATTACCTCTGTTTATCAATAACAGGCATACAGCTAACGTTTCCTCTTGTTCGTCGTCGTCTCCTTCTTCTGTTTGCCCATATAAAATTTCCAGATCGTTATAATCATCCTCGTTGTCCGTAATACTTGCCTCTAAAACCTTAAGAATCTCAGATACATATTCACTTTCTTCATCAAGATCATTTGGATATAATGAAGCGTTGAGACATGCTTGTCCGTTACACTGGCCACAAACTGAGGAGCATTGGAACCCTACTTTTCTACATCCACAGTTCGCGCCACAGCCTTTCTTGCAATTGCAGAAGATCGTACTGAGTAGTTCTTCTGGGGCTGAAGGTAATAATGTTGTTGTGGGTTCCAGGTTCTCGTTTTGCATTACCCACCCCCATTCTCTGGGTTCTAAATCTTTCCCTAACCAAGTTTGGATCTGATAGTAGACACGATAAATATGCTGTCGAGCTGCTGCACTTGTTGGCGGAAGAGATGATAATTTCATCGGTTTATTGAGTCTTGTTGATTTAATGAATTGTGTGTACCTAAAATTGTCAATATTATGTTCCGATTTTGGAGCATTATACATTGCTAAAAGAACACGTATTCCATTTTCAAATAATGTG
Source organism: Maratus michaelseni (assembly GCA_963931845.1). Lineage (NCBI taxonomy): Eukaryota > Metazoa > Arthropoda > Arachnida > Araneae > Salticidae > Maratus > Maratus michaelseni. The sequence continues at coordinate 193,200,891 of OZ007600.1, forward strand.
TTTGGAGGGCAGTTGTCTTCCTGAAACAATTGAGCTGATTCGTGCAAATTGGAATGTTTCTCGAACATTTTTATAATTGTCAGTTTTCCTTTTTTAAACAGCACAGATGTTGTGTCACATCCACTGATAGCGTGCAAAAATAAAATATGTTCTTTAGAACGAGGATATTTATCGAAGCTTTTAGACGAATACATTCGTGTCTCCACATTGCCTTTACCCATTTAAAAAAAAAAAAAAATTCTCGCTGATGTGACTGTGTTTGTCCTATTAAAATAACTAACAGATCAACATCTTCTCCAACTATGACGGCGGTCTTTTGATGTTTCGATTCTTCAATGGCTGTTTCGATGATGAGGGTATCAGCATCATCTCTAGCTTGTTTTGTAGTGATGTTAACAGTTTTTAACTGCTCAATAAGCATTTCAAAGTTCTTTTTATTACACCGGTTCGATAAAAACTTTTCCTGGCTGATTGGCACAATCATTGTCTCATCAAAACGAACTTCGTAAGATGTTGAAACAGCAACAGTTCTTCTGAGTTGTTCCATTGCTTTTATATTTTTACTGTTATCTGAATAACCGTCGAATACAACAACAATATTTGAACCAAAATGTATTTGCAAATATTTGACGTATTTCTGAAGAATAGTTGAGAAAGTATCGTCTTTGCTCCATATGACGCGATGCAGAAGAAATCCACCATCGATAATGTAAGTCACAATCTTCATCCAACAAAACTATTAAGAGGTTCCATATCTGCTTTTGTAGTTTTTCGCATGTAGTTTTTCGTATTTAAACTATTTAATTTCAATATCTTATTATTTATGTAAATTAATTAAATACTATCATACGAATGTCTTATTTATGAATGTCATTTATAAATAAGTAAAGAATTTAAATTTCTTAATTTTGTTATATTTCAAACACCATTTGAAGCGTAGGGAACAATCTTGAAGGATGTTTCTCTTGTTTTGGCATAGGGCTTTAAACTAGCCCTTTTTCAGCGCGCTTTAGCGCCTGAACCCTTTTTCAGAAAATTAAAGTTATTTTTGCAATATTTAGATAATGTTGTGGACTTTAATTTTGTAATTAATGTTCTTTGATAAGACGAACAGTTTTCGAGTAATCGAAGGTAGGAAAGGGCCGTTATTCTTGTATTGGCTCGAAGGTCAAAAAGTCGCTTTTTTTCAGCGCTATTTAGGGTCTAAACATTCCGTCAGAAATTAAAGCTAATTTGTGAATTTTGTAGAAAATATTGCCTACTTTAATTTTGTAACAGATGTTTTCTCGATAAAATGCATAGTTTTTGAGAAATCGAGGGTGAAAGATGAAGTTTCTCTCGTTTTGGTCTGAAGGTCAAAAAGTTGTCTTTCTTCAGTGCGCTCTAGCGCCTAAACCCTTTGTCAGAAAATTAAAGATGATGTATGTATTTTATAGGAAATTTTGTCTACTTTAATTTTGCAACTGGATTTCTTTTAATAAAATGCACAGTTTTCGAGATATAAGCAAAAAAAAACGATTTTCTTGACCTTTGACCTTGAATATCTCGAGACGCGGACACGAGATTATATGAGACTTTTTAGCTTACTTTTAGAATGTAAAAACAAAGATTTTTGCAAATTTTCAGCTTGTTATCTTTCATTCCGAGGTTTACCCCTTTTTTCACCTTATTTGACTGGGCTGGCTCCCATGGTTAAATGTAGAATATATTCATTTTCTAACTGCAGTATACTGTTCCTTACTGCACTTGGTTAAGTTGCATTCTATTAATAAAATCATTGAAAGAATTTTTTTTAAGTAAAAAATATTATTTTAAAGATTAAACAAAGAGAATTTGAGACATACAGCATTCACTGAGATTTATTCTTTAATAAATTATAAGTAAGTCAATCAAATCCTGTAATCAAAAGTATAAAAATTATAAATTATTATTCATGTTTAAATACACCATAAAATAAATGTGTTTGATTGATTAGCACATTACTGTCAGTCCGCTACTTTTTTAAAATTCAAATTTCTTGATTGCTAATGGCAGGTATAATTCGTCTTATTTTTGCAGTATTTAATATGTCAGTAAATAAAGATAATATTAATGTTTCATATATGTGGTAGCAATCAGGCTATCTGAATAATAATAAAACAAGTTGGAAATTATACGTCAAACGTGATAAATGAGGTGCGTTCGTACTCTTATTTCGGTGAAATAAATTATATCGTCTGCTATTATGATATTATTAATTTCCGTAATAAAATAAGTACATTTTAAGTTGGCAACATTTTATCTTTTGTTGACATTGCCTGAAAATTCCAATGGGATACATAAGCCTAGCTTTGAAAATTTCAGAACTTGAAATTCCTATTTAGACTCTTTTTTCATTTAATATATATTTCTCCGGAAACATCCATCCAGAAAAACTGTCGGCAGATTATAGGATTGGTATAATTAAACAATATTAGTATACAAATTCGGTTATTAAATTTAGTAATACGGAAATAATAGGACTCCATCTTAAATATGTCGGAATCACTATGGCAATCAAGAATCATTGCCTATCACGGAATATCATTGAATTAATTATGTAGGATAAGATTTAATAGAATGAAGAATGTGACTATAACTTGGTCATAGAGGTTATAAAATGTCATATACGTCATATATGACTATAATGTCATACATGTCAGATAACTTGGCGATATATCTCGGTCGCTTGACGATTAATACTCGGAAGCTGCTATAACAAGGAAGTACCAATTTAAAAAAATTTCAAATTACTTAATAAATATTTTTTAACTATCTTTTTAAGTTATGATTCGTTTTTCATAAAATTTGAAATGACTCGACAAAATTCTGCAAGGATTATATATATTGAATTTCATACCATTCGGCTGGGTAGTTTTTGCGCTATTATATGCGGACGGCGGATCAGACGACGACTATAAATGCTACGTATTTATATACAATTACGAACGCACCTAAAAAAGTAGCGGGCTGGCAACACTGGATTAGCATTTAATTTGCTGATTTCACTTTAGTAATAGTTCTACATGAGTATCAGTTTTAATTTACTATTATACATTAAATATATTACGAAATAATAAGTAATCATAAGTACATTTTAGTTTTACGCAATGAAGTGTCTTAATTTTCAAAGGCATTTTTAATATACATTTTTGACAAAAATACATTAAAATAAAGTGCAATAAAAAAGTATATGGAATAGGAATTGCTGCAAAAGTACGTTAAAAATTCATTTTAACACAATTTTGTAGCTGTTCATGAAATTTTAGAGAAAAATAAATCAAAATAAAGTGCATTAAAAATGTATATGTAATACGAATGTCTGCAAATGTACATTAAAAATTCCTTTTAACACATTTTTGCAGCTAATCATGAAATTTCAGAAAAATATAATTTAAAACTGTTTTGATATGCTATTTAACGATGCCTGTAAAAATTGTTCTCCCCCGCTAAGAGTTACGTGGCAGTTAAAGAAACATAGAAGACGGCGGCTTTTCGGTTCATCTAAAACAGCCATATTCAGCATTATTTTCTCCCGGGCCCCAAACATATATTTGCTATGTTAGGTTGGCCGAAGCACACTATACATATAATAATTAAATAACAAGAACGAGAAATCAAGCGTCAAGCATAGATTATGAAACACATTCCAACACATTCAAAATACTGTAGCAAAACTTCACAGTTTATTAAATGAACAATTTAGAAAACGTGGAACACATTTAAAAACCCAATTTGAGCAGTTACTACAAAATATATGAATTCTTTTGTGCAGCCCTGTGTATGATCTATAGATTTGTATGCATACTAGACAGAATGTGGACTAGACACAATTCAGCAATGCGGAAATAATATGGCTCCACCTTAAATAGTACGTAATCACTATGGCAACCTATAATCATTACTTATCATGGGATATCAATGATTTAATTACGTATGATAGGATTTAATAGAATGAAGAAAACTTTCATTAATACCTTTTTAAGTTTTGATTCGATTTTCATAAAATTTGAAATGTAATAAAAATATTGTGTAAAGTAAACACACGATTTTACTGAATGGTGTATGAAAAATTTTATGCAAAAATTATATTATAAAATTACATTAAATTGACGTTTCGGTCAACTTCTATGACCATCATCAGAATATGTATTTCTGTAACAATTAGACTTATAAATGAAATGCTTCCATCTTGAAAAATTTTACCATCTTGAAATTCTACAACGATTATATATATTAAATTTCAAACCATTCGGTTGAGTAGATTTGCGCTGTTATATGCGGATAGACGACGACTATAGGTGACGACAACTATACGACCACTATGATCGACTAAACGTCGTAAACTATAGTCGTTTACGACGACTATAGGTGCAAGGTATTTATATAATTACAAACCCACCTGAAAAAGTAGTATAACAAAGCAATATAACAAAATTAATAGTAATAATAAATCTTGAGATCAGGGACTTCAACGTCAATTTTGCAATACATTCTGGTTTCCATCTCATGTCAAATTAGGCCTAGTCAAGACAGCGTGATGTAAGCGTGACGTAATGTTATTTAAAATGTGATCATGTGTTTTACTTTGAACCTACCACAAGTTTTATAATAGGAAAAAGGTTTAAAAAGCCTTGGACTTGTGCAATGTACAAACCATTTATAAATAATTATTTTAAAAGATCATATTCCTCTATTGTATTTATCTCTTTCAAAAATATGTTTTGTCTTTAAACAAATTAAGTTTTTCTCTGTATTCTATTATTACTTACTAGCTTTTCAGTATTTGTGCTATTTTTAACTTTAAAAGACTGCAATGCCATGGAGAAAAACTGTAGTTAAACGATATTCAATTATAGAGATATAGAAAAAGCAATGAGAATAATACAGCAAAACGAGCTAACAGTATATGGTGCCGAAACAGTTTAACCTTTACTAAAACGACTATTTCAATTTTTTGAAACTGCCGATTAAAAAATAACATCATTAATATCAATTTTTAGTTTATTTAAACATAACCTTTTAAAACTGCCTTTGAAATTGTCGAAAGTAATCTAGTATTTATGCTTCAATATTCATACTTTACTTGTGGTTCAGCTCACCAGCTTCAGAAATTATTATTTCGAGTTGATTTATCTAACTATAATGTTAGATAGGCATTTTGTAAAAATATATATGGTGTCATATTTTTATAACCACGTCTTAAAAGTATTTTTTTTATATGAAAAGAATATGAAATCCAATGCACAATATGCATAGAATCGAGGTGCAACGTAAGCGTTGTACTTTGGATCAGGATTCATTTAAAAAAAAAATAATAATCTTTTTAACGCAAAAAAAAAAAAAAAAAAAAAAAAACAGCGAGAAATTTAATAAAATTTATATAAATAAATAATAGTGCAAAATATTTATAGCAACAAATTGAATTATAATTTATTATATCGCAGTTGAACAAAAAATAAATTAAAATGTCCAAATAGGTTCAAGATTAAACACATCCCTCTACTATTAAAATTATAGTATATATTGCAAAATTGTGTAACACTTTTCTTTCTAGTCGGTAAAAAGGGATTTAAGAAAAAATCAGAGTAAAGTTGAATAACAGAAAATGTAAAATATAATTTATCAAAACCATCGCGAGATACATTTTATTTTCTGTTATGTGTGATATTCTTTCATTATTTTTGCTCAGATTTTTGAATATTTAAGATTATTTTGATGAAATTTTATACATTGTGTTATCTAAACATGTGAAATGCTGTAAATTACCCTATTACTAAGTTGATCAATAAAATAACTCCGAGCACATCAAGTCAATAATAAAATAAAAATTGAACCCTTTAATTAATAATCAACATAAATTTAAATCCACACTTTTTAACCTTATTAAAAGATATTGAGGATTTTCAGAAGCTTTTAAATTTGTTCTATGATTAGTTTCTTTTCTTAAATTGCATAACATATACTTTGATTCTTATACAAATCTGGGATCTATTCAAAGGATTTATGACATATACATTACCTTCAAATACAATAATATTTATTCTTAACCGGAATTTGTTTTGCAACTAAATAAAATTGAATATAAAACTGGGAGTTCAAAACTTTACATCTGCATAATTCCTAAAATACTTCATCAAATGACTTGTTGTTTGGTGTCCCAAAATATAATATTTATTCGAATTTTCAAGACGGCCGCCTAGGTTTATTTTTCACATACATTTAAAGAAGACATAATTTCCGTTCAAACAGCTATTTTCGTTTTCCTCTACGTCTATTTAGCGAAAAAAATAGATGGGTATGAGCAGGGCTTTACAAATTTGATAAAATCTGGTAGCCAGAAAAAAATACTAAGTCGCCAGTCAAAAAATATTTATCTCCCACCCCCCTCCCCGTCATTGATTAAAAAAAAAAAAAAAAAAAAAAAAAAAAAAAAGAGTGTTTTATGAATTAATTGAGAAAAAATAGTAACAAGCATAGTTTATAATTATTAGTTACATAGGGTAGATGTGCCAGTAATGGACACCCTTAAGGAATTTCTTTAAAAATTATTTTTTAATTAATAGTTATAATTATTATAGTCCACTTTTTAAATATTATATTAATCTATCAATAATATTTAATCATGTTCATAGTCACATTTCCCAATGTGAATCAAAATTTAATTGTAAATAACAGAAATAAATCAAAACACCCTAAATTCCAGTAATGGACACCCCTCAAAAATAATATCTAATTGGTTTTATGATTGCATTTAAAACCAGAATTTAATGAAAGCATATTAATGAAATAAAATAGTCATTTTTAAATAAATTTAACAATTAGGATATCAATAATTAATAAAATATTTATAAGAATAATTTACTGTTTAAATTAATTATTGTCATTATCACAAGATGAATATCTTAATTATTTTAGATAGAAGATTTAAAATACTAAATTTCAAAGAATTATATTTATCAAATTATTAAGTCATTGAGGAGAGGGAGGGGGTTTAGAAGGGTTAGTTTAAAAAAAAAAGATTTTTTAAAAAAGTGTCTTGGAGTACCAGTGCATGGAATCATATTTCTTTTTATTCTTAACAGTTAAACTTCCTAAAACTGCTTTATATATTACTTTTAGCAATTTGTATAAAATATATCAAATAAATGAAAGTGTAGGTTGAATGTTTTATAAATACTAAATAAAATATCAGAACTGACATTTGAGCCCCCTGATCTGCAGATTTACTACTTTCATTGCTACTATAAATTTAATATTAAAGGGATTTTTTATGTATGTAGTTCTTTTGTCAGAGATGAATAATGAAACATTTAAGACAGAAAATAATAGATTTTTAAGAACTTGTGTGACTTAAAAAATGGTCTTTTTTAAAATGGGGAGAGTTTGAACCCCATGAGCTCCTCATTTTCCCATGCCCTTAATGATTATTCTCTGCTTCCTGGTAAGTACTAATTGCCACATTATAAAATATGCAAGGTACGGTTTATAAAAAAATAATTTGATAGCAATCTTTAAAAAATTATTAATTACGCAAAATTAATAAAAACAGCTATTTATATAAAAAAATATATTACATTCCGGTAAGTGAAATTTAAAAATTAAATTTGATTACTTAGCTTTTCAGTTAAATAAAAAAAAATATATGAACTATGAACATTACTGAAATTGCTTTTTCAGTAATGTCCACAAGGGCTGTCCATTAACGGAAATTGACTAATTAAGCATTCTAGTAATGGACCATGGTCCTAAAACCTCAAAAATAAGTGACATTTTGTAAATTGCCATTAGTATGTAAAATTCCAAGTTTTATGTTATTGTCTAAACAAAAACATGCATTTTTTTTTCTAGAAAATAAAAAAGATATCAATTGTTTAAGTGAAGCCAGCTCTTAGCATGTTCATTAAGATTTTCACAGAAAATCTGTGGAACTGCGAAAAATTATTTTCTGCTTTCTCATTGGTTTGATTAAGAGTGTCAACAATAACCCAGATTATAAAACAAGCAAGGAGGAATTATGAAAAAATATATAAAAAGCTGAATTTTTATTGGTTATTTTTTTATAAATCAAAAACTTTGAAAGTGGCCCATTACTGGAAGAGGGTCCATTACTGGCACATGTACCTTAGTTCAGAATAGTACATAATTTAGAAAGATGAATGATGATAATTTAGAAGTTTTTCAATGAAACTTATCAAAGTTGTAATCACTTATATTATGTTGACAGCTTATATAAACACAAAAATCAGATTTGAAACTCACAAAAAAACTTGAGTATTTTTCAGCATTGCATCCAATTTTAGATGCCACAGAGGCTGGATTGACACTATTTCTTACTGTTTTATTTAAATTCCCCCCCCCCCCCCCGACATTTTAATCACATGACATGTTCTAGCTGGCTAATAGCTGAAAAGAATGGTGTTTTCTGTGCATGAGTTGAAAAATACCTTTTAAATTTTTTTCGGCCATTAAAAGTACGAGAGAAAAGGAATATCACTGCTTGCAGCGCAGGAGTAGGGGTGAGGGGGAGAAAAAAATGCCATTTGTGCTCACTTCTTATGACAATTTTTTTACATAAATCACACCGAAAGATTAAATATTTTGGTCGCCAGATCAAAAAACTTGGTAGCCAGTGGCGACCGCATTTGTCAAGCCCTGGGTATGAGAGATCCGTTTTGTTTTATTTTTTACCGACTGTGCAAGTATTATTCCTAGTTTGTTTGTTTATGTTATTTATGACTTTTTCTTCAGAAAATATCTGTAAACCAATATCTAAATGTCTATCTAAGTGGTTGTAACTACGCTATAATTTCTGGTGCATAGGAAAATAAGCACTAATTATAAGTACTTTCAGAACATTAATTCACTTTTTTCTCGTTGAATTTTCAGAAATTGAAACAAATTAGATAAAAATACAGTTTGTTGAAAATATGCGTATAAAATTGGCTCTATATCATAAAAAAATAAAAAACGATTTAAATCTAAATGTCGTAGCGGTTTAAGCTGAATTCGTAAATGCACGTCATGCGGTAACTACCAGTATATTCTTATGTATGCATTCAAATCTTTTTTATCCTGTGAAAAAAAATGTGTACAGAGGTTATAATGATAACAATTCCAAATAAGAAACTTTCCGTATTGCAATTTTATAACACATTTAAATTTCGACGTTTCCAGAAATGTTAAGACTTTTCTACAAAATAAGACTGGCTAAATTATGTTAAAAACACTATATATTAAACTATCGTTGACTGTGAAACAGTGTAACTTAATTGAAAAATAACTAACCTTGGATGATCATGTATTCCTATTATTTTCTCATGTAAAAAAAATGTAAACGTTTCAAATAGCATTTTTAGTGAGAAATATACTGCAATTAGCTACAATAACATTTTCAAATTTCGTAGATACATAAGAATTTTTCGAAAGTTATAATGCTGACAACTAGACAGACAGACTTCACACATAAATAATTTCAGCTACGTTGGATAGTAAAATAGTTCGAAAGAGCATATAGTTTTTATTAGAATATGAGAATTGGAATAACACAATTATGCTGTGTATACACTCTAAAAACGACATTTTCAAAACTGAGCAAAAAATACTCAAATCTGAGTATGCCGCATAGTCAAAATGTCTCCGAATCAAAATGACTCAAGTTTGAAACATGTATAGACTCATTTCTGAAAATCAAGAACAAAACATCGTGTGCTCCTATTGGAGTATGTCCATGTTTCAAAAATGAGTATGAACTGACTTCTGTGTGCTCATTTTTGAGTATTTCCATGCATGTTTCAAAAATGAGTTTAAACTGATCCTAATCATTTTTGAGTATGTCCATATTTCAAAAATGAGTATGAACTGACCTCTATGTACTCAGTTTTGAGTATGTCCATGTTTCAATATTCTGAGTATTTCTGGTATTTCAGAATTGAAAGCATTGCGTCGTCCAATTGAAAGAAAAAGTTTCATAACAATATGAAAACATCGATTTACTCAGGTTTGAAAGTGTCATTTTACTTACCCATCATACGTAGTATAGGGTATTACTTACCCATCATACGTAGTATAGGGTAAGTCTAGTAATCGTTTTGAAAATCGAAAAAAAAATTTTGACGGATTTACACGTTTCAGACACTAGAGATTTCGAAAAACATATTTTTAGAAAAAAAAAATTGCCGTCCGTCTGTGTGTGTGTCTGTGTGTGTGTCTGTGTGTGTGTCTGTGTGTCTGTAAACGCTCTATCTCCCGAAAAAATTGAGATAAAGACTTGCAATTTGGTATGTACTTAGTATGTAATAATGGGAAGAAGCTTATTTCATTTCAATAACCTCGATTAACCGGAACAATTTTTTTCGGACTCTCGAAATATTCGTTCTGATGAAAGGTATGTAAAAATTTTCGAAATTGTTTATTTTAAGAAATGATTATAAAAGACAATAAAAAAACATAAATTTTGCATAAAGCATGAAGTTGATCGGATAATGAGTTGCCGAGATATTTGGAATCCTATTTTCCACACTCTTCGATTTTTCATGACCCTGTATTTCATCCAAATTTCACTTCAAAGATATATTTTAATTGGAAATTTGACGCTTAATCAGATGCAATAAACTGCTAGTTAATAGGATTATTATTTTCGGAGTTATAAGGATGTTTCTTTCAAGCAATTCAGTAATCGAGACTTTAAAGTTTGTGACGTCATCAAGCCACGATTTTATTTGAATTGCAATGCATTTTATAAGTAGTTTACACATTTTTATTTTAATATTTTACATTATGCATATCCATGATGGGTAAGTATTACGGTGGCCCCCAACGACTAGTTTCTCAGTGTAGTTGTATTTTTCCACAGACGTAAAAAAAATCCTTAATGTGTGTCTAAATATGAACCAATCGTAACCTCTGAACTAGAAGACATGGATTTGGAATTTAAAAAAATATTATTGAAACAGAATGCGTTATTAAACACACTAAATTATTTTTGAAATACTGCACAACAATTTTAATAACAGTTATGAAGCATAGAAATACTATTAGAAAAGTTTTAAAATGTTTATGTTAGATAACTCCAAATAATAATAATAATAATAATAATAATAATAATAATAATAATAACATTTAGGTATTTTTTTATTCAGTTAAAATCTGGAAAAGAGATCTTGTTTTTCTCTAGTTTTAGGATACTTTAAAAGTTTTTTATTAAAATCGTCTCTGCAAAGAAAAAATTGTACATCATGAAGTGCAGATTGATATGTATTTTTATTTAGTCCATACTTAAAGGAAAACTATTGTTATTATAGCATTAAATTTTAATTTAGTGTTATGTACCATCAAGGCATTCAATATAACTCTTCCAAAGAGTACTAAAGTAAAGCAATGCAAGCAAAATTAAGTACAATAAGTTTTGAAGATTATTTTCGCGATAGTGAAAAGGACAATTTTCAAATTTATTTTAGTATAAAGTGAATTTAGTACATCTAATTTTATAATAATTCCAGATATAACAAGTTGGAAATTGTACGTCAAACGTTACAAACGAGGTGCGTTCGTATAGAATTAAATTCATGATATCCCGTGCGCAGAACGGGTTAAACAGTTAGTTAAGTATATATTTTATGACACTGTTCATACAAATATCTTAACTAGTTATATAAATATTCAGATATATATGTATCAGCTAGTTATATAAATATTCAGATCTTTTCTGATTTCTAATTCTGTGAAATGAATTATATCGTCTGCAGATTCATTTCTGTCATAAAATAAGCATCTCGGTCGCTTGACGATTTAACATCCATCGGAAGCTCCTATAACAAAAAAGCACCGATTTAAAAAAAAAAAAAATTCAAATTTCTTAATAAATATTTTTATTAATATCTCCTAAAGTTTTGATTCGATTTTAATAAAATTTGAAATGTCTCGACAAAATTCTGCAAAGATAATATATTTTAAATTGCAAACCATTTGGTTGGGTAGTTTTTGAGTTGTTATATGCGGACAGACAGACAGACGGACAAACAGACAGACGGACAGACGGACGGACCAAACGACGACTATAGGTGCTACGTATTTATATAATTACGAACGCACCTAAAAATTGGTTATGTGCAAACTTTACATTATCATTACGTAATTCTAAGATATTAGTAACTTTAACTCACTGAGAATCATATTTTCGATATTCAAATTATATATAAAACAAGAACGAAAGATCATGCGTCAAGCATAGATTATGAAACACTTTCCAACACATTCAGAACACTGTAACAAAACTTCACAGTTTACTAATTAAACAATTTAGCAAACACATAACATTGAAAACCCAATTTCATCAATTACTACAAATCGTCAAACAAAATATCCGAACTCTTTTGTGCTGCCCTGTACATGATCTATAGATTTGTACGTATACTGCACATTATGCTAAAATGTACTTCAGTTAGAAAATATATAGCACAATTGAAAATTCAACCTTCGGAAATTTTCGTCAGTAAACGGAAAAGTGCGTGAGATCTTTTAAACAGCTTTGTATATGATCTCTAGAATTAATATGCTAAAAATTAGTTACATATAAAAAAGCGTACCACAACTAAAAACTCACTTCCAGCAATTATTGTTCATAGACAGTACTGTAACCAAATTCTTTTGAGTGTCCCTTTAATGCACGATACATTCTAATGCATATCATATTCTACAATAAGTACCTTGTTGTGTACTTTAGTGATATGTATCAATTTGAATACGTTCAAAATAGTGTAATATCATTAAAATACTCCGCAAATGAATTTTCTCCATAGGCCGTACACTCTAAAAACGTCATTTCCAAAACTGAGCAAAAAATACTCAAATCTGAGTATGTCTCATAGTCAAAATGGCTCCGAATCAAAATGACTCAAGTTTGAAACATGTATATACTCATTTCTGAAAACATGCACACACTCAAGAATAAAACATCATGTGCTCTTATTTGAGTGTGTCCATGTTTCAAAAATGAGTATGAACGGACTTCTATGTGCTCATTTTTGAGTATGTCCATGTTTCAAAAATGTGTTTGAACTGATTCTACTCATTTTTGAGTGTGTCCCTGTTTCAATATGATGAGTATTTCTGGTATTTCAGAATTGAAAGCATTGGAGGGTCGTATTTGAAACAAAAAGTTTCATAACAAAATGAAAACTTCGATTTACTCAGATTTGAAAGTGTAATTTTTCTCAGTTTAATGTAAAAGAATTTTTTTAGTGCCGCTGTTAAAGACCCGTAAATGCTACACATTTCATTTTCAATACCAAACATGCCATAGTAAACCGCAATAACATATATCAATTTCAAGGCAATCCGGGTATATCTACGCGAGTTAGAGCACGGACACACGCCAGACAGGTAGACAAATCGAATTAATAAACACTTTTCAGCTGTGTGGGAAAGTGTTTAACATTCTTAATAAAAGAGGTAGGGAGGGCTGTAGTGGGGCATGAAATACCGTGAGTTAATTGAAAATTCTTTTACAATTGAACATGTTACAAAAAGAACGGTTTAAACACAAGCAGTACCATTAAAAATTATCAGGAAAATATCCAGTCTTAGACAACAATGTATTTTATTTTTTTCCAATTAGAAGCAATTTCTAATACACCTTTTTTAATGAGGAATTTCTAAAGAATCAGCTTTTGTATTTTATTAAAACAGTTTTCCATTGCTTGCAGCTTAAACTTATATCCCATGCAGACAAGTAGAGCGTGCCATCCCATACTCCCACACACAAACTGAGTATGCCCCCCCCCCCAAAAAAAAAAAAAAAACGAATTATGTATTCACATTTTAGTGGGGCAAAAATTAACGTAAGTTTAATGAAAAATCTCTTACAGTTAGATTTGAACACAAGCAGTATCATTAAAAATTACCAGGAAAACAACCAGTCTTAGACAACAATGTATTATTATTTTTTTTTCACATTAGAAGTAAAGTTATTTCATCTCGAATACTCGTTTATAAAAAAGAAAATGCTACAAAATTAGTTGTTGCATTTTATTAAAATAACTTTCCATTGCTTGCAGCGTAAACCTAAGATCCCATACAGACAAACTGAGTGTCACACGCTTAAAAAACCCTATGATATTGGGAAGTGTTCCAATACAGATATTGAAAAAAGCATGCAGAATGTAATTTAGCTAAATACCATCACACATGCATTCATACATCATATGTGCAATCCCACACACAAACTCAGTATGCATTGATCCTCCCAAAAGAACCCCCGAATTACCCCCTCACACACTAAAAGCCCTACCTCCAGCTCTCACAGTAATCACTCCTTTCCGAAACTCCGTCTTTGGCACGCGGCCTAACCTTCCTCTCCTTCCCGCAGGAACTCCCACCGCCTCCCGTTCCCGACTTGCACCGGACGTTAGAACGATACCTCGCCGGACTCCGAGCAGTTATCCCCGTGGCCCAATGGACCAAGACCCGACAACTAGCGGAAGAATTTGCGGAAGATGTCGGGCCCAAGTTACAGCAGGAACTGGTGGAATTGGCGGGAAAAGTTGACAACTGGGTAAGTTGAATATTGAATTTTCTTATGATTTCATTTATAAAGTGAAAATTTATTATTATTATTTTTATATATAATAAAGTAGTTAAATCATACATCGATATTTTGCATTTTACACTATTTTACCTTTAAATGGATGTGCTAAAAAATAATAAGTTTCATCATTTAAAACGTATTAAATATGTTATATTAAAATATCTTTTATATATATATAAACAAAACAAAAATATTAAAGATTTAGTGATGTACCTTATATTACAACTACAATAAAAATAACTGAATTAACTGGAATTAAAATAATTAAAGCATTTCAAAGTTTCTTCATTTGATTTTTGTTGCATGTTGCTAGGAATAATGTTTCTTTTAAACGCAGTTTATTTATAGTGGTAATTTCTGTATAAAATAATTTATCTTAATACTTAACAAATTATAAAATTAGGTGTTTCTATTAAAGAATATTTCAAATATTTTAACTGTTTATAATTATTTAGTAAAATATAATTATTCAAAGCACATAATATATTTTTCTATTGCGGTTTGTTATATTTCTGGCGACAGCAAATGTTAATTATGAATGTGAATTTAGTAATATTTTTGCTTTGATTTAAAGTCTTTGTTTTACTACATGTATGGCCAAAATTATGTAGTAAAAAAGAGCGATATCCCCCCCTCCTTTTTTTTGGGGGGGGGGGGCAATTATACAAAAATGTATGGATTGTAATTATAGTAAATATTAATTAAAGTGTTAATAATTTAAGTTTTCGAAAGTTTATCATAAACTGTGTTTAATTTTTACGGTGCTGATATAACGGACAGAAATGCTATATTAATTTCACGTACATACATTTGAATTTAATATACTTTTATATTAGTTACACGAATATGGAAAATTACTATATATAATAGTCAAAAAATAAACTGAAACTTTAAAATATGAAAAATTAAACAATAAAATGCAATAACTGTGTATAGGAAAAGAAAGTTTTAAAGAAATGAAAAAATTTAAATATGTTCATATATTTATAAAAATGTGTAACATTCGTGATATATAAACATTCTAAAGACTGATATATTGCTGGTCAAAATAAATAACTTTTATTTGAAATATTCATATTTTTTTAATTATTCATAAGATAAATTATAAAGACCTTGAAATCTCGTAGATTAAAAAAAAAAAAAAAACTATATTAGTATTTGCAAGAAGAAAAAGTTTTTTGGCTGGAATAAACTTAAAATTCATCCTGCCTAGTTTCATCAATTTTGACATTTGAAGTTTGAACATTTAAAACTTTAGTCTGGTAATGAGTTTAAAACGTTTTAGTAAATTATTATTATTTTTTTAATATTGACGTTAAAACAGTTCTGATACAAATGTAATTAATTTTTATCCTGAAATTTTAAAATTTACTCAGTTATAATTGTCAAAGACTGTATCAATTGTGGAATATTACAATAACTATCAACATTTCAATAAAATATTTATCAGTATCGCTAAATATTTTTTTCTACAGAATGTTTCATAATTAAATTATGGAATTAAATAATTAGTAGCTGAAATAATAAAATGCAATAAAGTTGAACTTAAATTAATTGTAATAATTATGATTATCATTGATTATTATAATTATGAAACTTTGTTAAAGACTTCAAATACATCACAGACCGCATTAATTATGGAATATTATAACAATTATTAAAATTTCAGTAAAATTTTTATGAGTATAGCTAAACATTTATTTTATTTTTTCTATAAAGTTTTTTATATCTAAATTAAACTAAATTATTAGTAGCCGAAATAATGTAATGCAATAAATTTAAATTTAAATTAATTGTAACAATTATGACTATTAGTGACGATGATAATTATTAAGCATTGCATCTTTGGTTTTTGTAGAAAATATTTCCGTTTAGTCGAATGTGATTATACATCGAATAACCTCGTGTGTTTGATTTATTATAATGATGGACTATTACTGAATTCGAAACGATTTTGTAAAATTTAAAATATATATTATTAATCCTCTTTAATAAAAAGGTATGCGTTGCTGACGACTGGGATTTTCGCTAATCGTTCCCACAGATTAATTTCGGAAAATTAAACATTTGAAGTTACTGAAAAAATGAATAGCTCGAAAAGTATTTGTCACAAAATTGTTAGACAGACTGCGTTAGAAAGGTAAAAAATTGTATTTTTCTTGATATAAATTTCAAATCTAATGGTTATGCAGTTTTTCAAATATTGAATTAAAAAAATTACCAAATTTCACAATAGAGTACCATAGCGAAAGCTTCACGCATAAAAAGATAATGATAACGGCCGCCTGTATATTGACTATAGCACGAGTCATAAATTATAGTAAGCCTTATTATTCTGTTAAAATATAAAAGTGGATTATGATGTCACGAGTGCATGATTTTTATTTAATTCTCGACATATAGTATATTTTAGTCCCCCTCAGTGAGGCATATCAATTTCATTATATTTGAAATATTGTAACTTCATTAAAATCCAACGGAAATGATTTTTCCGTATCGTTTTCAGAAATGCGGAAGGACATTCCAAGCAAAGGACGGTATGGTTTTAAGACACAGGGTCAAATTCAAGGTCAATATTTCGTTTGATTAAAGGTTCGTTAAGAGAAATTGACCAGCGTAGCGGGCGTAGCTTGCTAGTTTTAACATAATTATGGAACTTTATGTAAACAAAACGCCATTTTCACAAAAATCATTTCAGCTGCCAAAAAATGTACGTACATTTCTTCAAATAGAGCTGATTCAAACAGTAGATTTTATTAATTCACATAAGTAAATAGTTATTGCTTTCTTTTTAAATTATTCCATGTATTTAGAACTACTTGAAAATTTTCATTTCTCAATAATAATCATCCTATTTTTAAAAATCATTTTTCATTTATAAAATAAAATTTACAAAAACGCGGATGACAAGCGGAGAATTCTGTAAATGCTAACAATATATTTATTTTCGAAATACATTTTTAATAAGTATTCGAGTTTATTCATGTAGCATTTATACACTTTGGATTCTCCAAAAAAAATTAAGTAAAATCTTACTTTTTAAGTGGGTATGATAAACAAGTAATATATAAATAAATAAGTAAATATCTCATTAAAAGAACATTTATTCAAATACAAATTTTCAAAATTTTTAATTTCTCAAAAATGATAACGTTATTTTAATTTTATTTTTTTGCGTTATTTAATCCAATTATTTAAAAAAGTTAGTAAATTTATCTCTTTTGAATTAGTCTTAAAAAATTTGTACCAAGTTTTATGAATTATGGTATATAATTAAATTTACAAATTTATAAGAATAAAATCAGTTCTGCGTAAAAAAAAAAAAAAAAAATTGTCTATTTACTATGTATAGCATGCATTACAAAAAAATAAAATTTCATTCCTAAATATGACGCGTAAAATATTTCAAATTAATGTAATATCAAAATTGTTAATTACTCTGATAATCAAGATGGGATTTAAGATTTTCAATTATAAATTCTGCTTAAAAACGCATATATATATATTTATTATATATATATATATATATATATATATATATTTATTTATTTATTTATTTATTTATTTCCAGATAATAAAAATAAGTATCTTTATTCTATTTTAAAAGGCGAAATTATGAAAAGTTGGAATCAATATGGCATAAAAACCATCAATTAGTGTGTTAATTTTAATAAGATAAAATTTTAAAGTATTATCTTCAAATAAAATTAATACAAAGTAAAACATTTTTTTCAGATACGAAGAAAAGTGCAACTAAAAATATTGTTTTTAAAATTATGTAAATGGCATGCATTCGATTCATTTTAATGATTGCCTATTAGGGAGCTTTAAACGTAATAGCACATTTGGAAATTTTAAATTAAATATTTTAAAAATAATTTTGAAAATTTATGTATACAAAATTATATTTTTCCAAAAATTCTTAAATATTGGAATAGCTGGCAAAACTAATCAAAGATGTGAGAACTTGATCAAAAATGACAAAGTATGTCACGTATATATATATATTAAAAGAAATCACATGTGTGAAAAACGAGGAAGAGACACTACAAAACACAAATAAAATTCTAAAACAAAATCAAACCCAAAAATGAAATACCATGAATAACTTATGCATTCGTCAGAGGAACATCATAAATATAATTCATAGTAAATATAGGTTATTTCCTCAAATATTATCATTCATTATATTATCATGCATTAATCCTAAGAATGACAATATTATGCCTCTTATTACATACCAAACGAAAACCAAGAAATATTAAAACAAACAGAAAAACAAAAAAATGAGTAGTTATCCAAAATCAATAACTAAAAAACCAAAAAATAGTACACAAAACTCACTAGCAAAAAGAAATTGTAGGAATGATTTATCTATACACACACGTATATATATAATCAAATTCACTATTCACAAAAAATCACTATTAAATTTATTTCTATTAAATTTCTCTCTTTGAAACTATTCCTGCAAAAGTTACCATTGTATAGTTTCTTCAGTTATGGTGCGTAATCAAATTTTCATACTTACAATTCTGCGCAAAAACTATTGTCTATATGCTGCATAATTTTACATATATTATTAAATATTTTTAATTTGACTTCAAACAATGAAATATCAAATATTTAAAATTGATGTTACATCGAAACTATTAATTACTGTGATAATGAAGATTGATGGAAGTTTTTTAATTGGTAAATTCTGATTAAGAAATCTATAAAAAGAGATATTTGCAAGTAATAAAAATAAGAATTCAAATTTTCTTTATTTAAATGTGAAAATTTTAAAATGGAAAATTTGGAAAAATTTGAATTAATGTGTTGCTAGTAGGACCATATTTAGGGATGTGCAACATGTGCAGCTGCACAGGGTGGAAATTTTTTTGGCGGGCATAACTCTAAGGAGGTAAAATTTTGAGGAAGGTAAAATTTTGTTGTTTTATGAAAAATGCAAACCAAACAAGAGAAACATTTCTGAAGAAATTTTCCATTCTTAAAATCTACATGAATTAGAAAACCTAAAAATTATAGAGGTCAATCATATGGCACCCAATATGTCTGGAATATATTCAAACTGGCAGGCAAAACTTAAGGACATAAATCCCCTTACTTTCTTCATTCAATGTTTAACACATCCTCTTTTTAAGTTAATACAAATTTTATACAATTATTTTGCAGGTTCTAAAGGCAGATAGAACATGTTGGAAATATTTTTAGAATTAGCATGTGTCACATTAAAATCATTGTCAGTAACTCTAGGGTGTGAGGATTCTTCTAATTTAGGAGACTTGTAAGACTTGCAATGTAGCTTAAAAAGCAGTGTTATGCTCATTGAAAACGATTTCAGAAAATTCAACGGAAAAAGTTAGATGTGAAACTGGGGGTCTTTAGAGAATTAAGTAGTATTGAGGTTGCACTCATGACATCAATGTGAACAAACGAAATAGTCAGGCAAAGCAATGAAAAACTACAAGTCGAAGTAGAGAACATTTTCACTTCTGTTTAAATGTATCACTAAATTTGAATACCTTCAGACCTCTTTATTTACATACCTTTCCCCATTCAGGTGAAAACAGACTTGCTTAGATGATGAGTCCGGAATTTTCTTAGAGATGAAACTGATTAATAAGAGATTTTTTGATGATTGATCTGAGTCAGATTTTCATTTTTTCTTAACCATAACAAAACTAGAATCTGCCAAAATTTGAGACGTTGTGGAGCAAGTGTGAATCAAACTATTTCGAAATAGAGAGCAGCCTTGGTGAAGATTGGTGCGTTTTAAAATTTATTTGTTATCCAAGACGAAAACAAATGATGAAAAGTTTAAAAACAATCTGTACCTTCAATGTATAATACTCACTTCATTACGAATACATATGTTAAGGGTAGAAAAGTGCGTCGGGAAAAAAATATGTTACTTGTATTTGTGTATGACATCGTTTTTAACAAACTTATACTTTAAAAAGAAAATAGATTCATTTTTTTTTTCAGCAAAACAGTATTTGTACATTTATTTTAGTAATGTACTGTTGGACAAGAACGAAGTGTTATTAACGTCTTGAAACTACCATGTAGGAGAATCTTTTAAGCCAAATTACAGGGCTTGAAGGGCCGAAATTTCCAGAATCGGACGCGACCCGGCCCGATGTAAAAATTAAAAGTTCGGCCCGATTCCGGCCTGTATCATTTGTATTTTTGCAAATCACGGCCCGGAACGTGCAAAAATTAATGAAATCAGGCTCAACCGGGCACAGCCAGACATAATTTCTACAAAAAAAAATCCTTACTTACAATAAAGAGTCTTTTAAGGTTACTGCATGCACATTTATGTGAAAATTTCACTGTATATTTCAGACCATGTGCCTGCAAGCCATAGAATACAGAATAGCAACATTAACGATCCCTTAGACTCTTAGACTATTACATTCAAATAAAGACTCATTAAAAGCGTTAATGTAGTTTAGAATAAAAGATAAAGATGTTTAAAAACATCATAACTTTTGTAGCTCTATAATTTAAAAAAAAAGTAGATTTTAAAAAATATTTCTCTGTAATTTATTAAAGCATATTTCTAAAGATTCCGTTAACAAAAGTTCATTATCACTAATAAATTTACAAGAAAAAAAATGTCTTCCAGACGGGTGCTGGGAACAATTGAGATCAGGTCCGGCTCGTCCCAAGTATGTAGACAAAAATGCAAGCCTGAGCCCGACCCGGCCCAATAAATCGTCTGAAAAAATTAGATCCGAGCTCATACATGATGTAACTGCTCGATACAGATCGATCTCAACGTTGGAAATATTATATTTCTGCATTGATGTTCACAAACTAGCATTGGCTCGTGCAATACATTTGTAACTTATTCTCGACTTAGCCACGTCCATTAAAAATTGTTCATAATTTGTCGGCTTAGTCCGACCCTTTTAAATGTATTATATCAAGCCAATTCACCCGCTTGATTTTTTTATCGGCATGGCTGGACAATTTGTTTGTTTATTTGGCTCGGCTTGGCCTGTTTATTTGTTTATTTTTTATTGGCCCGGCCCGTTAAAAAAAGTGTTTTTATTCTGACGGCCCGACCTGTTTGAAAGTTTGTTTTCATTTCGCGGTCCGGGTACGAACATCGAGAAAGGCCTGTACCGGTGCACCCCTCTAAGAAAAAACGGCGAGTTCCGCTAACATTTATTCATAAATTTATTACAGCACACGAAGTTCACCAATCATTTTAAAAATCCAAAATTTATTGAAATAATAAATAAAGTATTTCCTTTGTTATATGCTCAACATACGATAATGAATTGACACCTGAATCATTTTGGATAAATTGACATGGTGCTCCATATAGTTGTTCAGTTATGCAGTTTGTTAAGCATTAATAATTCTTGTTGCAATTAGATTCGTTGTAAAATTGCTAAAGATTTTTTAGTTAATTATATGATTTATGCAAAAACAAAGCTTAATTTCGCATAACGTGTGTACATCATATGATTTAATTTACATTACTTAGAGTTACATTTATTTTTGTTTGTTTGTTCAAAAAAAAATTATTCGAACACATTTAATGTAACATCGGTTATAGGAGTTATTTAATGGGATAACTTCTCAATATGCCAAACCATTTTCATTACCTTCTTTGGTAAAAACTTTGGTTAATAGAACACATATTTTAAACTGATCCTAATTTAAAGAATCTATTTAATTCTCCAACAATCGATTTTTTTTAAACTTTTTGAATGCATCTTGGGAAATATATTTCGCTTTAATATCATCGAAAAGTTGCATTTTTAGTAATATAACAGGCGCTATAAACAAACGACATTGCAGCAGCGTCAGAATTAAATTTTGTTTTAGGTACACCTAATGTTGTTGGTAAACATTAGTGTTATAGGTCTTATGCATCTGCATAAGAGAATTTCGGGTAGCTCGGAAGACGTTGTTGCATATTTTCGTTTGTGATTATACTATATTTCCTAGATTAAGAAACATTTATTTATTATTATTATTATTATTATTATTATTATTTTACAATGTAGAATGACACATCAGCGAATACTGTCACGTTTATACTATTTAAATAATAGGAAAATATTTCATTGAATTCTGTAAAGAGCAACTCGATTAAAATGTTATTAGAAATAATAACTGCTCACAAATGATAGTGCAGTTCTCTTAAAAGTCCATTCACAATTTCAGAATCATTTTCAATAAATTAAAATTTTAAAACAAACCAAACATTAGTATGAACCAAATGATCCTCCCTATAATGCTGCTTAGTTTTTTTTCTGTACTGAGAGACTACAGTGACGGTAGAACAACTTTTACAGGCGTAGTCAAGCCGCTGCTTATGGAGACTCGCGGGAATGAACAAGGCCCAGATAGTGATATAAAATAATTATAAAAACCCTCTTTAAAATAAAAAAAATGACCGTGAAATCCAAAATCAAAACCTAAACAGGGAAATTTTTGATGTTTGAAAATTATATTTTTAATCCATTAAGGTGGCTGCGTACATTAAGTGACCATTTTCGCGTAAATTTTCATACTTTATTTCAATCTTTGCGTCTATTAATTTCAAAGATACAGCCTAATTTAATAAATCGTAAATGAACATTTAATAACAGTTTAAAAGAGAGAGAAATATCTAAATATTACAGATTTTTTGACTTTTCAATATTTATGTAAGTTTAAATCTTAGAAAAAAGACCACTTTTAATAACGTTTCACTTTTAAGAGTTTAAATTGTTAGTTGAAAATTTAACAGATTGTTTTACAAAAGGAAGAATTTCAAATATGTTTTTTTGAAAACTTGCTTTTGGCTTACGGTAACTCATAACTCATCATTCATAACTCAAAAAGTTTTTCAGATATTCTTATGTAAAGTTCCCACATTCATTTATACATATTTATCTGTGAAAATATAAATCTCTGGGATAAAAGCTATTTACTTTACAAACTTATTAACAGAACAAAAACAGGTATTTTTAACGAAAATTCTGACTTTTTCGTAAAAAATCACTAATTTTAATTCAAATTTTGATATATTTTAAAATTTTAAGTTCATTGCACTAACAAGGTCTGAATACTATTATGGTTAAACGAAATTAAAATACATAAAGTAGAACTGGATGTGTGAATGCAAGCATAATCATAAAAAAAAAACGGTCAAGTGCGAGAATAACTTGAGCTCAAAGGGTTCCGTACATTAATTTTATTAATTACTATTTATTAATTAACAAACTCTTACTACTCCTAATGTTTCCATAATTGCCGAAACGTTAGAGAAGGCTCAGAGTGGAGACGCGAAAAGTTTTTGGTTTCTATTTGTCTGTTCCGCGATAACTTCCGCAAAATTCATCCGATTAGGTTAATTTTTGGAGGGTATGTTGGTGAGGTACCCGGAATGAGCTGTATAGTTTTGGGTTAAATTTGGTTCATTCGTTCGGAAAATATAGAACATTTCTTTTTAGTTTATAATGATTTCCTGTGGAAATGCAGACGATTTTCAAATTTCATTTTTAACAGAAATGAAAATCGCACATTTGAATAATGGATTTAAACATAAAATCATTACTGCTAAATTTTCAATAAGAGGGTTTTAAATATATCCAATAGCTTTGAAAATTTCCTGATACATTCATTAGAATTTAGAAATTAATTGTTTAAATTATTAGAAATTTTTTTTAAAAGTGTTCGGGAAATATAAAACATTTTATTTTCCTATTTTTTACAAATTTTAAAATGTATTTCTTTTTACTTTGCTCTTTAATTTTTCAGTTACTTAGTAACCCTATTTCAAAGAATATCAAAATAATAAAATTCAAGTAATTCGCGCCATTTTGCTGCAATATTTATTATCAAAATAAATTATTTTTGTATTCTATTGACACAAATGAAAAATTTATTTTAATACAAGTTTTTTTTTTTTAATCTAAAAAGTTACATGAATAAGAAGTTCATAACAATTTCAGACTATTATTGCATAAACCATGTTTAATTTAACGCTTCTAATTCCTGAAACCTTCGAAGTATTTTTATATGCCTATAAATATGTATCTAATATAAAAAAAATTAATTGCGGATTGTAAGATTCTAAATAACGTGAAAAGTGAGATTAAAAAACAATGACTTTCAGAGTTGACGTTGGGGCTCCTGATCTGCAGATTTACGAGTTTTAGTTCCAGTAGATTTCGAAATAGGAGGGGAAGGACATGTTTTTGAAATACGCACTCGATGATATTTTTTTAAATATAATACCTAAAATTAAAACAAATATATTTTTGAGTTCGGTGTTACGAGATTTTTCGAACGATACTCTACGCGATCATATATATAAATTTCTTTTCAGGTAACTTAATTAATACCTCGACTAATTACCGACAATTTTTATCGAAAATCAGTATCAACTATCCTTGGATTATTCTGTGTCGACAAGTACCTTGAGAGCCACTCAAGTGCCCCGCCGACTTCTCGAAAAGTAAAGTTTGTGTGTAACGGAAAAATGCGTTTTTCTCACAAACTATGTGACCTAGTTAAATCGCTATAATTTTCCTGCAAGGTTTAAATAAACTCCCACTATCCCTGATTTCTTCATAATTTTAGTTTCAGCAGTTCGGAATCAGAGGTGGGGGAACATATTTTTGCAGTGCATTTTCGACGATATCTCTGAAAATATAATACTTAAAATGAAAACAAAACATTTTTTATTTTTGTGTTACGAGATCTTTCGCACGATACCTTACACGATATACTAAAAAAATAATTTTTTTTCAAGTAACTTAATTCCCCCATTAATTTTATCTAAACATAATTGTGAATGACTAATAATCTGAAAATATGTGTGTCAATAGACTTTATAAGTTTGAACTTTCCATGTTCAATAGTTTACGAGAAAAAGTCCTTCCGGCCTGTACCGGGAGGAAAAGGTAGCTTTCCTATATCTTCGTTTTAAAATTTTAGCTAATGTTACACGAAAACAGCAAGCTAAAATGCAAAGAAAACGTTTACAAAGGATTCGTTAATACTGAATCTGAATAAGAAATTCGCCAAATTATTGAGCAATAGCCAAATTGGCTTCATTTATGAAGACTTATTTTGGTCGCCAAATTTGGCGATATTTCGCCAAATGTCGCCAAGTTTGGCGAGAATTTGGCGCTAACGGATATGAATATATAGTTTTATGCGTATGATTGGGAAATGATTACAACAATGAAAATTTTTGTAATGTGCTGTCTTGTTTCAAAATGTCAGCCACCCTAGAATTTCAAACTGCTCTATCTCAGCCATTTTTTAAGATAGAGATAAACCAAAAAATGCTCTGGAATCCTAGTATCAAGGCCTAACATTTAATTAAAAAATAAATTTAATTTTTTAACTTTTTTGTATATTTATTTTAGTTTTAAATTTTTAAATGGCCGCCATCTTGAAACAAAATGGCGGACCAAGCTGGCCAACGAACTCGGTCGAGACATTGGTGAGCTTAATACACACAATTAGTTTCATCAAAATTGATTTATAAATACGAGCGTTATCGTATGACATAGGTCAGATATATATATATATATATGGAGATATATATATATATATATATATATATATATATATATAAATCAACATTTGAACGGAGGGTGGTTTTGGGGTCTGGGGGTCATGATCGGTGAAAATATATCGAAATTTTCCGGAACTGCTTTCCTCCGAACGGCTGCAATAGGTAGCTTTATACTTTTTTGTATTGAAAGCTACCTAAAAGAGCTGTAACAGACAGATAGATACACGAGTTACCCTATAATGGTTCCGTTTTTATGTGCGGAAGCCTAAAAATCAACAAATATCTGTCCAAAATTGACAATTTTTAAAAATTTGAGAAAAATATAATAAAATTTTATTTTTATATATCACATTCAAAACAAAAATGACAATAAAAGTTTTAACAATACAATTTATGATATTCAAAAATGATATTTCATATCTATTAAATGATCAAATTTGTACCTTAACTTAATTTCAGAATCATTTTCTATAAAGAACAATCAATAAAATAAAACTTTAAAAGAAACCAAACACTCAAATGATCTTCCCTAAAATCCTGCTTAGTTTTTTTCAGTACCGTCAGACTAAAGTGAAGGCAGAACAACTTTTACAGGCGTAGTACCTCTGCTTATCGAGATGTACATAAATGAACAAGACCCTGATAGAGATATAATAAAAAATATCTTAAAATTATGTTTAAAATAGAAAAATGATCATAAAATCCCAGACCTAACCTAAACATGGTAATTTCTGACTCTTGAAAATATTTTTTTTATCCATTAATGGGGCTGACTATGTTCAAATGCCCATTTTCGCGTAAAGGATCAGGGTCCAATAAGCCATGTTTTTGGCCCATGAAATAGACTAAAACACGATTTTGTTATACTGACTTAATTATTTCACTTTTTAATATTAGAATGTTTATCCTGTATGATTTCAACAACAGTTTTAACATTTTTTTCGGATTTATAGGACTTACAAACTCAAAATTCGTATTATTCGTAGTTTTTGATGAAAAATACGTAATTTCTCCTAATTTTACCCTAATTATTTATATGTGCGCAGTCGTGCAACATTTTTTTCTTCACATATATTATAAAAATCATCTAAATGTACAATATATGTAAAAACAAAAGTGTTGAAAATCTGTGCTCATAGTAAAATATTAAAAAATATATTAAAAATTGAGGTAAAATTAGGAGAAATTGCGTATTTTTCATCAAAAAGTACGAATAGAACGATCTTTGAACTTGTGTAAGTCATATAAATCCGAACAAAATGCAAAAACTATTGTTGAAATAGTACAGGATGAACCTTCTAATATTAAAAAGGGAAATAATTAAGTCAGTATAACAAAATCGATTTCATGGGCCAAAAACACGGCTTATGGAACCTGATCCTTTTTACGATCTCTTTTAATTTTTTATTTTGTTCAGCTGACATTTGTGATTCCAATAATACTTTATTTTACTCTTTACGCTTATTACTTTCAAATATAGAACCTAATTTAATAAATCATATATAAAAACTTAATAACCAGAAAGAGAAAATATGTAATATGTAAATGTTACTTTTTTTTTTCTCAAATTATTTAGGTCTAAATATCAAGAAATAAAAACACTTTTAATAACGTTTCATTTTTAAGCGTTAAATTATTGGTTGAAAATCTAACAGTTTGTTTTTCAAAAAGAAGAACTTCAAATGCGTTCTTTGAAAAACTCGCTTTTTAGTAATTTTGGTTTTCGGTAGCCTTTATAAATTAAAATGCTATTCAGATATTCTTATACAAAGTCCCACATATTGGAAAAGTTGCACATATTTGTCTGCGCAATGAACTGGAAGCTGAGCTCTGCGATCAAAACTATTTTTTACAGGCCTTTAAACAGAAAAAAAAATGGGGGGACTTTCGGGGGGTTTATCATCATAAGTACGTCAAATTTTGATATTATTAAAACTTTTAGTTTATTGCACAGAAAAATGTGTGAATACTATTATGGTAAAAAGAAATTAAACTATATCGAGTAGAACTGAGTGTGCATTTGTTTAGAGTAAACATAATCACCAAATTTTTGTTCAAAATTGCCAAATTTTAAAAATTTGGGGAAAATATAATACAATTGTGTTTTTTTTTTATAGTTATAAATCAGAATTAAACTATAAATAAATTAATTTAGCCAATATATTGTATTTTTCATAAAAAGTTATCCGAATGAAAGAAAATTAATGTTTTAATGTTTAAATGTTTCAATTCGTATTCTAAAATTACTGAAGCTGACTTTAATGAATCTGCTATTGAAGGCAAAACACAGTGATTTTAAAAAAGAAACAGTAAGCTAAGCAATAAAGATCCAAATTAATATTTTCTATCTTTCTTTAATTTGTAGAAGTTTGGTATTTATTTGTGTGCGGGAAAGCTATACTGAAAGAACAACTTTTACAGCCGTATTCAATACATTGTTTACAGAATTTGGGTTGAATTTATTAGAATGAACAAGACCTAGATGTTCATTTAAAAAATCCTAGAAATCGCCTTTAAAAGAAGCAAGAAAAAAAATTATGCGCTAAGAATAGATTATGAAACACTTTCCAACACATACTGTAACATAACTTCCCTGTTTAATACGGTGAAAGAGGATTTCTAAACTGAACACGGTCAGAGTCAAACCGAGAAGGGAGGCCTACCTTTCGGCTTAAGCTCAACTAGCCCCGCCCAACCTCTAAGTAAACAATTTGAAAAATGCATAACACATTCGAAAACTCAATTTATGCAATTATTTTCTATGGTTGGGATAATATCCGAATTCTTATGCGCAACCCTGTCTATGATCTATAGATTTGTATATATACAACATAGTATGGGAAATTTTAGCTCAGTTCGTAGACGCATTACTCAATTGAAAATTCTTGCTCAGTAATTTCCGTCAATAATCGGAAATGTCCTTGAATTCTTTCGCGTATCCATGTATTTGATCTATAGATTTGTATATATACAACATAGTATGGGAAATTTTAGCTCAGTTCGTAGACGCATTACTCAATTGAAAATTCTTGCTCAGTAATTTCCGTCAATAATCGGAAATGTCCTTGAATTCTTTCCCGTATCCATGTATTCGATCTACAGAAGTTATACACACCAAGTAATATGCAAAAAATTAGTTCTATTTAAAAATCATGACACAATTATAAATGCATTTAAAACAATTATCTCTCAAAGCCAGTACTCTAACAGATTTTTTTCTGTGTGTGTGTCCCTGTAAATGGATGATATGAATGATAAATGCTTTGCACACCATATTTTATAGTAAGTATCTGTAGTGCACCTCAGTGGTGTATATCATTTCAATATGCTTGAAATAGTGTAACATCTTTAAAATACACTGTAAATTATTTTTCCCCATAGACCACAGTGTAACGGAATACTTTTGAGTGTCCCTATAAACGAACTATAAATGCTACACACTTAATTTTCAATACAGAATATGTCATGGTAAACCTTAATAACATGTATTAATTACACAGCAATCCGACTACATTTACGCTGGTTAAAGCACACAGACGGACAGACAGACAGACAAACCGAATTCATAAACTCTTTTCAACTATATTGGAAATTGTTAAAAATTACCATAAAAGTTTTAAAGTATAATTTGTGATATTTGAAAATGGTATTTCATATCAATAAAACGATCGAATTTATAAAATAAAATAATTAAGGCTGATTTTACTGACGTTTTTCTGGACGATAAATCACTGTTGCCGTTCTTCGTAACGCACAGTATTTTTTAATATATTAGAGGTACTACTGGTGACTATTTTTCTATTTAATTGACATCACTCTTTTTAAACAGTAATTTTTGTGATGCATTTTGTTACTCTTTCTTTTGCATGTTGTAGAAATATACAAACGAAAATTATTATTTAGAAGTAGTCATGCAGTTAAAATATAAAAATAGACACCAGAAGCATCTTTGATAAAGTAAAAAATGGCTTTATGGATTTCTAATAACAAATCTGGAGAATACATAACAAAATTTAAAGATCTGAAATAGTAAGAGATTAAAGAATTTTCTTTTCAATTTCGTCTTCTAAAATTTTCAGAAGTTTGGTGTTTATGTCGGTACAAAAAATTTACTACAAAAATAAAATAATTTTTACGGGGGTAGTCAAAGCAAAATAATAATTATTATTATTATTATTATTATAACAATAATAATTCTCAATTAATTTTCTTTTGACATTCTGTACTCGACAAAGTGGATATTTATGCATCGTAGAATTCTTGCGCATTTTCAATGACGTAAATTCTCAAGCAATAACCGTAAAAAGTCAAAAGAGGGGGAAAAAATCAAGAAATTGAAGAATTCATTGAAATTTTATCACTTTCCATATTAAAGAAAACTCTAAAAGAATGAAAAATTAACAAATTGAAGAATTTGATGAAATTTTATCACTCTCAGTATTACAGATAATATTGAAAGCTTAAATATTTAAACTTTAACTTTTAGGCGTAGTGAATTCAAAAGTAAATTTTCATTTTCACGAAATAATCGATTATATATGTCTTTCAATTAATTTTCTGAAAACATTTATAATCAAGTCAATGTATATTTATGTCTTACAAGATACACATGCACACGTAATGACCAAAGTTCATGAACGATAATCATAAAAATTCATGAGAGAAAAAAAAACTACAAGCTGAAGAATTTATCGCAGAAGACATTCAAAAATTATAACTGAACACTTTTTAATTTCGATACGCGTAGAAAATGAATTTTCATCTTTCCGAAAAAATCTATTATACACATAACTCGCAATTAATTTCCTTAAAATATTTATACACAACACAATGTATATATACCGGGTGATTATAATTAAAGTTACCATTTCAAAAATCGATAATTTTAAAACTACTGGTCAGAATGACTTGATATTTTAGCAGAACAATCGTGAGGCAATGGAATTTTGTTTGGCGAAGGAAAAAAAAATAGTTCCAAATTGTGCCGATAGATAGCGTTGTCAGGGTAATGTGAGGGGAAAGACCAAAAATGTATTCTTGAACCCTTTCCGGCGCGGTGTAAATTTGTTTGCAAAATGATGAAATAATAGACTGACACCGGAATTTACAAACGAATCCATTAGTAAAAAGAAACTTGCTTATTTTCTTGTTCTTAATGAAAGGAAAATTTTAATTAAATATTCTTGGTGCCGTTTGTCAGTTTTAGAATTAAAATTGGGTGTCCTTTTTTGTGACCACCGCCCGTTAAAGGGTTAAACATAGGAATGATGTTGCCAAAAGGAAAAAAAATAGAGTTCAGAGATTTACTAAAAATTTCTTAGCGAAAAGACAAGACTACGTGTTTACAGCGACGACAGCGATAATGACAAAAAATGAAAAAAAAAGAGCTGCATGGAACAAACACCTTACTGATTATTAAGGCATAAGTTGCTCAATATGCCCTCCGCCTTGTTCTGCTACTAATTGGAAGCGCAAAACGGCATGCTCCACAACAGATCGGAGGGTATCTGTACTAATGCAATGGGTGTGTTGTGTGATGCTTGCCTTGAAGTCGGCTAGATTCTGAATCCGCCCGCTATAAACAACATTCTTCAGGTACCCCCAAAGCCAGAAATCACACGGGTTTAAGTCGGGGGAACGTGGCGGCCACGTTGTTGGAAAATGGCGGCTTATGATCCTATCATCTCCGAAATTATCACTCAGTAGCTGCTTCACAGTAGTAGCAATGTGCGGAAGAGCGCCATCTTACATGAATATTATGCGATCCACACACTGATGCTGTTGAAGTGGCGGAAGAACATGGTTACGCAAAAGTGCTTCATACCGCTTGCCAGTAACTGTGCAGGTAACGGGACCCGCAGGTGTGATCTCCTCGAAGAAAAATGGACCGACGATAAACGCTGCCGTTATTCCGCACCACACAGTGACCTTTTCAGACTGAAGAGGTAATGGCTGTAGCTGGGACGGATTCTCGGTCGCCCATATCCTGCAATTTTGCGTATTTACAGAACCTTGCAAATGAAAGTGGGCTTCGTCAGACACAGAATGTTCCATGGCCATCCGTTGTCCACTTCCATCCGGGCAAGAAATTGTAGTGCAAAAGATTGACGTGCTTCCAGGTCAGCAGGTAGCAACTCCTGCACATGAGTTATCTTGTACGGATAACAGCGTAAGACGTTCCGTAGGACTTTACGCACCGTGCTGTTCGGCATATCCAGCAGTCGGCCAATCCCCCTTGCACTGCTGATTCCAGCATCACTGTCAGTATGTTCCTGTAATGCTGTAGCCACATCTTCCACTGCCGCAGCTGAAACTGGTTTCCTTCCTCTACCCCGTTTAACGTCAAATGAACCGGTCTCTTCGAATTTAGCAATCATTTTTTGCAGACCATTTGTTGTTATTGGACCTTTTTTATGGATTTTAATGTCCGAAACTTCCTAATAGCTGTAAGTGCACAGTCATCGTTCTTATAAAAAAGCTTCAAGAGCAGAGCGCGATCCTTCATAGTCAGTGTCATGATGAAGCATTCAGGCAAAGAGCTGCTGCTCTGCATTTTTATGGTTGATATGTCTGCGGTGCGCATGTCACGTATTAGTAATTTGCATATCTTCAGACAATGTGAACCCAGACAGCGCCATCTATGGGCACATTTTGAAACTTTTTTTTTTCCTTCGCCAAACAAAATTCCATTGCCTCACGATTGTTCTGCTAAAATATCAAGTCAATCTGACCAGTAGTTTTAATTAAAATTATCGATTTTTGAAATCGTAACTTTAATTATAATCACCCGGTATTTAATTAAAATTTTCCTTTCATTAAGAACCAGAAAAATAAGCAAGTTTCTTTTTACTAATGGATTCGTTTGTAAATTCCGGTGTCAGTCTATTATTTCATCATTTTGCAAACAAATTTACTCCGCGCCGGAAAGGGTTCAAGAATACATTTTTGGTCTTTCCCCTGACATTACCCTGACAACGCCATCTATCGGCACAATTTGGAACTATTTTTTTCCTTCGCCAAACAAAATTCCATTGCCTCACGATTGTTCTGCTAAAATATCAAGTCATTCTGACCAGTAGTTTTAAAATTATCGATTTTTGAAATCGTAACTTTAATTATAATCACCCGGTATATATATATATATATATATATATATGTCTGGTAAAAGTTCTCGGGTATACTCAATGACATAAATTCTCAAACAATAACCGCAAAAAGACAAAATAGAGTGTAAAATAAACAAATTGAAAAATCCAGTGAAAATTTTATCAATTATGGCATTGAAGAAAATATTAATATATGAAAAATTCAACAACTTGGAGAATTTGGTGAAATTTTATCACTCTCTGTATTAAAGAAAAGATTGAAAGCTTAAAAATATCAACTTTAACTTTTAGGCAAAAAGAAAATTAAGTGAATTTTCCTTTTTACGGAAGAATCGATTATATATATCTTCCAATTGATTTTCTGAAAGCATTTATAATCAACTCAATGTATATTTACGTCTTTCAAGATGCACATGTACACGAAATGTCCAAAGTTCACGAACGATAATCATAAAAATTCATGAGAGCAAGAAAAAAAATTCTACAAATTGGAGAATTTATTACCGAATACATTAAAAACTTAAAACTGAACTCTTTTACTTTTAAAATATTTCGATGCGCGTAGAAAATGAATTTTCATCTTTACGAAATAATTGATTATGCACATAACTCGCAATTAGTTTTCTTAAAATATTTATACTCAACACAATGTGTACATATATATATATATGTGTGTGTGTGTGTGTGTGTGTGTGTGTGTCTCGTAACATTTCGCGTATACTTAATGACGTAAATTCTCAAACAATAACCGCAAAAAGTCAAAAGAGGGTTTGAAGAATCCAGTGAAATTTTATCAATTTTGGCATTTAAGAAAATATTAAAAGGTTAAAAACTTAACAACTTGAAGAATTTGGTGAAATTTTATCAAGCTTAAAAATATAAACTTTAACTTTTAGGCGTAGTGAATTCAAAAGTAAATTTTCATTTTTACTAAAGAGTCGATTATATATGTCTTTCAATTAATTTTCTGAAAACATTTATAATCAAGTCAATGTATATTTGTGTCTTACAAGATACACGTGTACACGTAATGACCAAAGTTCATGAACGATAATCATAAAAATTCATGAGAGAGAAAAAAAAATCCACAAGCTGAAGAATTTATCACAGAAGACATTCAAAATTTAAAACTGAACACTTTTTAATTTCGATACGCGTAGAAAATGAATTTTCATCTTTCCGAAAAAATCTAATATACACATAACTCGCAATTAATTTCCTTAAAATGTTTGTACTCAACACAATGCATATAAATGGCTCGTAAAATTCTTGCGAATACTCAATGACATAAATTCTCAAACAATAACCGTAAAAAGTCAAAAGAGAGTCAAAACAGGGTATAATATAAACAAATTGAAGAATTCAAGTGAAATTTCATCATTCTCGATATTAAAGAAAAGATTAAAATATTAAAAAATCAACAAATTGAGGAATTTGCTGAAATTTTATCACTCTCGGTATTAAAGAAAATATTTAAAGCTTATAAATATACACTTTAACTTTTAGGTGTAGAAAATCAAAAGGGAATTTTTATTTGTACCAAAGAATCTATTATATATATCTTCCAATTAGTTTTCTGGAAACATTTATAATCAACACGATGTGTAAAATGTA
This sequence comes from Maratus michaelseni, assembly GCA_963931845.1. Taxonomy (NCBI): domain Eukaryota; kingdom Metazoa; phylum Arthropoda; class Arachnida; order Araneae; family Salticidae; genus Maratus; species Maratus michaelseni. Next base: position 193,235,761 of record OZ007600.1, read on the forward strand.
TATGTACACGTAATGACCAAAGTTCATGAACGATAGTCATAAAAATTCATGAGAGCAAAAAATACAAAAATAAAAATTGGAGAATTCATTACAGAAGACATTCAAAACTTAAAAATGAACTCTTTTACTATTAAAATTTCGGTACGCGTAGAAAATGAATTTTCATCTTTACTGAAAAATCGATTATGCACATAACTCGCAATTAATTTTCTTTAAAACATTTATACTCAAACACAATGGATATTTATGTCTCACAAGATGCACACGTACTCGTAATGACCTAAATTCGCAGACAATAACCGTAAAAAGTCAAGAGATATAAAAAAAAATTCAACAAATTGGAGAATTTCCGAAAGAGATTGCGTCCTTAGGTTATTTGAAGGACAAATCATCCAGTCTCATTCCCCCTCTATGCTAAAATAATCAATTGCTGCAGTTCCACTTGAAGAAAATTCTTGTTCTTCTCTCTAACACACCGCTTTTCCAAACTACAGACAAGGGGGGAAAGGGGGGGGGGGAGATATTCAGCCCTATGATGGAAATAAGTAAGGGGGAACAGTTTAAGGGGGGTAGAGAGAGGCACTCGAGCGGCTCATCCCATTGGTTGATTGTTTTACAGGGACCAGTGCACCTGCGTCCTGTATAAGGTACTGGTACACTTCACTCGAAGTTATTTGGAATGTTCTAGAGTTTGAGGGATTGAAATGGGTTGGACCTCCCTAATTTTTGGTTGGAGGATGGAGATGAGAGATGACGTAGAGAACGCCCCCTGGTGGTACAGAGGCATTTCAGTTCGATCTGTCCGGATGTGTGAGGGAGTATTGAAAGTTAGAGGAGTAGGTAAATGGGTAAAGGGTAGGAGGCAAGATCTTTCGGCTTTGGCTTTAATTGTGATAATTAGCGTATGTTAAAAAAAAAGAAGGGAAATCAAGTTATCATGAATAAGCTATATCGGTAGCAGTGACTGGGAAATGCTAAATTCCTGCTTTTGATCTCAGAATAATCAAAGGAAATATATTCATTTGAGAATATTCGTCTTAAAGTATCGCGACTTCGGATAATAAATTTTTGAATTCCAAATAAGTTTATGTAGGGGCACAAAATTCTTAGGTATACCTTTCTGGATTTCAAAGAAAGTCTAGAAATTTATTTAGAGAATGTTAATTTAAATTCAGCCATAGAATTTATGTATGAATGAGTGAATTAATATATGTATATTTCAAATATAGTGGACAGTCCTTAATGCGACTCCGCTTTAGATGTATTTATAGCGAATGAGTGCAATTTTGTTTTCTCTATCGTTGTTTATTTGCATTTAATGTTAAACATATCGCTTAATGCGGACAATTTTTTCAAAATATCGGATAATGCGGATAATTTTTTCAGAAATTGACCAAGCAGAATCTACACTGGTTTTGTACATTATTTCTTAAAAGACAACTTTGGTGTAGCTTTGAATATTCAGAGATCAAGAAATTGTCAGTGACGGTAACAAAGAACAAGAACGAAAACTCATGTATGAAGCATAGATTATGTCACACTTTCCACCACTTTCAAAATACTTTTACAAATATTTATCGTTAAATAAGGTGAAAGTTGATGTCTAAGTAAACAATATAGATAACACATTTAAAAACACAATTTCAGGAATTGCCAACAATTTTCGGAAAAATATCCGAATTCTTTTCTGCCACCACGTATGGAATTTATAGATTTGCATATATGCATCATAAAATTCTAAAATTTAGTTCAGTTATTTACCGTTTAGCACAGTTTAAATTTTCCATTCTGGAATTTCTATCAATAAGCGGAAATGTACTCGAATTCTTTTGTACAGCCCTGTATAGGATCTATAGAATTTATACACACCAAGTAAAATGCAAAAAATTGGTTAAATTTAAACCCGCATGCCGGAACTGAAAACGCACTTCCAGCAATTATTGTTAACAGACAGAACTTTAATCAAATTATTTTGTGTGTCCCTGTAAATGAACGATGCATGTTATACACACAATATTCTGTAGTAAGTCTCTTATGATTCACCTTAGTGATATATATATATCAATTTTAATATGTTTGAAATAGTGAAACATTATTAAAATGAACCGTAAACGATTTTTCCTCATAGACCATGATATAACGGAATTCTTTTGAGTGTTAACTATATGTGCTATGCACACAATATTCGATAATAAGCCTATTGTAGTGCACCTAGAGATATATATCAATTTCGATATATTTGAAATAGTATAACATCATTAAAGTAATCCGCAAATGATTTTCCGCACAGACCGCAATATACCAGAATTCTTTTGAGTGTCCCTGTAAAGGAACTGTAAATGCTAAACACTTAATTTTCTATACCGAACATGCCATAGTAAACTTGAATAACATATATCAATCGCGTGACAATCCGAGTGTATTTACGCGAGTTATAGCACAGATAGACAGACAGACCGAATTCATAAGCACTTTTTAACTATATTGGAAAGTGTTAAAAAGCAAACATCCTATAACTAAAAACACGAGCTGTACAAAAATTGATAACGCCTGTTCGCCGATATTATTCAGATATCAATCCAGATGCTATGATCATTAAGGTTATCCTGGTGAATTAGTTCAGCCCTATTCGTCCGGGATTGCTCAGTTGGTAGAGCATTGGCAGCTTTAGATAAGGGATCCCAGGTTCGCATCCTGGCCCGGACTTTTTCGCCCAGTTGGGAAAATTACATCTCATAACTAACTAGCATTGCTAACTGTGTTGCAACAAGGTTTCACAAAATGCAATTTTTTTTACCGTGAATGTGACAGTCGAGCAAGAGAAAAGCATAGCTGCATCTAACATGGCTAATGCCTGAAGAAAATGTTCGAGTCACGAAAAATGGTGCATACCAAGTATTAGTTCAGAAGACAAAATTATATTTATCATCTTTCCATATAAATCTTGGACTTATAAAACAATTTGTGCAATGAATAAAGACAGTGGAGGATTTGAATAAGTTGCTAAAAGGCGGAAAATAAAAACTTTAGAAACATTAAAATAAATTTTATTAGACTGTTGACATATTTCGGCTCCATCGGAGCCATTATCAAAACAAATAAGAGCATTCTAGAATTGCACGGTCTATGAAGTTATTATTTGAAACGCCGTCATTTTTTATAATAGCTCTGATGGAGCTGAAAAATGTCAACAGTTTAATAAAACTTATTTTAATGTTTATAAAGTTTTTATTTTACACCTTTTAGTAATTAAAATAAGTATATTATTACAAGATGTTGTATTTTATTATATTTTTATGTGATACACATTTACACGAGGCCAAAATAAAAGCAGGTATTTTTGTTGAACCTCAAATGGAGTATAGCTAATTCAAGATCTACCTTCAAAAAGTAAACTGAATGCTGTCGAGAAAGTATAGCACGGGATGCACTGGGGGATCACAACAGAATAAATCACAGGTAATGAGACCTCCAGTAAACTCTGGAAATGGGATTACACTAGATTAATTTTACCATAATTAATCTAATTGGTAAAGAAATCATATGAGATGTAATCTTACCCAACTGGCCGAAAAAGTCCGGGCCAGGATTCTAGTGTAATCACGTTTCCAGAGTTTTCTGGAGGACCCATTGCCTGTGATTTATTCTGTTGTGCTGATTCAGATATCAGACCAGATGCTATGATCATTAAGGTTAACTGGGTGAATTAGTTCAGCCATATTCGTCCCGGAAAGCTCAGTTGGTAGAGCATTGGCAGCTTCAGACAAGGTATCCCGGGTTCGAATACTTCTCATATGATTTCTTTATCAATTAGAAATAATTGTGGTAAAATTAATCTAGGGATAGTTAGTTAGTTAGTTAGCTAATTAGTTATTAAATTAAACAATACACTCTGTGTGTTCCTCTCAACAGTGACGCTATGCAAATTTTCTCTCAGTGCCCTCTCTATTGAATGTCATTTGAAATTGAATATATGCAAATTCAGATAGGTGACTTTAAAAAGAGGATGAAAATCTCTTTCAAAAGAGGTTAGAAAAACATACCGCAGTAGAATCAAAAAATAAAAGAATAGCACACCTTTAGCGCTAAATTTTTAGCAAGGAAAAACATTTTTAATTTTAAAGACGACTCTCCCAACCAAAATAAATTGGTGCATGATGGAACAATTTGATTGTCATATATGAATATTGTACCGTTAAATCTATCAGAAGCAACCATTGTTTGTACAGGGAGGATTTTGATGATGACCCGGGAAATTATATAACAAGTGGATAAGTGTGATCGAAGATCCCACAAAGGCTTTCGTCTAATATTCCTTTCAAAACACTTTATCCTTTCTTTAATAAATCCAAATAAGTTTCATTAAAAAAAAAAGTCATGTTTTTCTAAAAGTAAAAATTTTGTCTATTTTTCTCGTTTTTTCGAATGGTTGAACCGGTTCGATTGCGGGCGAAGCCCGCTATTATACTCTGTCATAATAATATCTGTCATGTGGACTAAATGTGATATTTAAAAAAATCAATTTCAAAATTAAACATGTTGTATAGAGACCTTCAAAATGTTAACATATGCCAATATTTCCATAATCAGGTTTTTATCATGATTCAATGCGTTCCTCAAACTCATATGACGTTATAACCACTTGCTGACGTCCTATCTACTTGCTTTCTCTATTACTCATATTGATACTCTCTTTGTATGATTCTCAAACATTTGAAAAAGTCCCTTTAAACTTCCAATAGGACGTCAGATTAATTTTCTTTGTAATTCTCTAATGACATCCTATTAACCTGCTTTCTGTACTTACACATACTCATACTCCTTATATGATTGAGAAATGTTTTAAAATTTCCATTTTATTACCAATATGACGTCATATTAATCTTTTTTTTTCATTGTTGAAACTTTTTATTTCATTTTCATTTTTCACGCGGAAATCTTTCAATAGAAAATGAATTATTGTAGAAAAAATTTTATTGTGTATTTTTAATGGTTGACAACAGCTATAACGAAAAATGTTTAAATTTAATAGGAAAGGGCTGTTAGATTTTTGTTTGTTTTATTTCTCTAAAATAATACGATTTTTTCAAAATTTTATGATTTTCAGCTTCATAGTAGATATTCAGCTATAAGTACACAAAATTTCAAGTCTGTAAGTTATATAGTTTCTGATAACCGGTTCTGTGACGGACAGACAACGTAGCGGGACGAATAGAGTTTCGTGAGATGAACGAAACCCTAAAAATTGTAAAATAACAAAGTTTTATTTCATGTTTAGCCAGACTTAATAACCCTAAAAGTTTGATTAATACATATATACATTTGATAAAAAAAAATCGCGATCACTACTGATATCAGCGCTATCTTAATTTTTTTCGGAAATAAAAGCATATTAACCAGTAGTTCAGTCATATTAACCACTAGCAAGCTACGCCCGCTACGCTGGTCATTTTCTCTTAACGCACCTTTAATCAAACGAAATATTGATCTAGAATTTGACTTTGTGTTTTAAAGCCATATGGACCTGACTATATAGTATATAGCATTATTATATTATATAGCCAGTGTACTACACGTCAGGACACATTGCCGTTATCATTATCTTTTTACGCGTGAAGGTTTCGCTATGATACTCCATTGTGAAATTTGATAATTTTTTTAATTCATTATTTGAAAAATCGGCGTAATCATTAGATTTGAAATTCATATCAAGAAAAATACAATTTTTTACCTTTCTAACGCAGCTTGTCCAACAATTTTCTAACAAATACTTTTTGAGCTATTAATTTTTTCAGTAACTTCAAATTTTCATTTTCTGAGATTAATCTGTGGCAACGATTAGCGAAAAAGCCAGTCGTCAGCAACGCGTAGCTTTTTATTAAAGGGGATAATTACGTATACGGAACGGTATCAAAATAAAAAATAAAAAATCTTAATTTTTTTTTTCCTACATTTTACCTGTAAGTTTTACTGTTCATATCTGCAACAATGTGTCGATTTTAGTTATTTTCGGATTATAGGGTTGCGGATTTAAAGGGAGTCTACAGTATTACAAAATTCCATCTTTACATACAAAAACCAAGTTGAGTTAAATAAAAGTGTTATAATAAAAATAACCAAAATGCATTTCGTATCCGATAGTTGTAACAATACCGTGTCCAAAGATTTTCAAATAACCACGACAAAGCTTCGAACATCGCGTGTTTTTTCCATAGCAGGGATTCCGGACAGCAGGTGCTTCATCCGAATTATTTCTCATGGGCCCACCCTTTTCGGTACAAGGGAGGACTGAGGCGAGAATGCATTTCATGCCAAATTGATCTGACAGGAAAACATGCGCAGTTTGTCATAAAGACTGAACAAGACCCTAAAAAAGCGACAGTTGAATATTTCAATTTTTTATGTGATATGCATTTCCAATACGTTGGTTATCGATAGTAAAGTGTAAAAGGAGTAAAAAAATATCTTTAACTGCCCTGTCATGCATTCAATGGAAATGTTGAAATTCTAGTAACTACAGTCCAATATCGATTTAAAGATTTTCCCGTATAGTTACATTTATCAAACTATAAGTTTCATTTTTACACTATTTTATTAAAGTCAGCGTGTTTTTTGTATATAAAGATGAAATTTTATTATAGATTTATCACTCACTTCCTGATATGCTAGAATTATAAAAATGATGTACACAGATGTGTTTCCGATGACAATACAACATTTTAATAGTTTTAGAACTTAATAATAAATTAATACATTAAATTTTATAGCATTTTTTCTTTAACCGCCACAGGTGGTGATAAATCACCGAATATTCTTGTGGGTTACAATTGTATATGAGTTACAACAACAATGGATTTAATGATGCGCCAAACCACGCTATCCAAAATAGGCCAACTGGTTGTGAAACTGCAACGATTCAATTTTATACACTATAAAGAAGAAAATAAAGCAAAACGTAAATAAAAATTAGCTTGTAATAATTAAAATAATACGTTATTATCGATTAATAGTATCATGTTAATTAAATTATGATTATACGTTGAGAAATCAGTTTAGAAATCCTAAAAAGATAGATTAAATAATGTTTGCTTTTCTTTCCTGTTAGCCAAATCTTAAAGAAACAGGGCAAAAGTCGTAATTTTTTTAAGTAAATTCACACGCTCACTCTTTCTATCAAGCGTAAATCAAAGCAGTGAATTTTCGGTTTTGGTACCCACGTCATATTCACGTAGTTTAGCAGAATTTTTTTTGAAAAAAAAAACATGATTTGCAGCCGTGAAATTGGGCGTGATTTTTAAGATAAACATTGAATGTGCATAAAAGAGTTAAAAAATCAAATTTTTCACACTCTCTTTATTCTGGATTCACATTGACGCATGTGTTCCTTGGCTGATAAAAAATTTGAATTAGCCTCGATATGGGATTCCGAAATAATTACCAAATAGTAATTTTTAGCATTATAAATATAATTTCCGTACAGTATCATTAACATTTCCACTTACATATATTTAAATACAAATTGATCCATATACTAAAAATAAATATTAAAAAAAAGTTGCACTATTATGTGCGCATAAATGCAATAATTTTTTATAGCATGGATTTTATGTTGATTTGAAAAGTGTATAAGAAGTATTTAATAAAGAAAATATATGTACCCTTCTTTTTCTTTAATAAATTCCTCTCAGTATTCAAATTTTTGTCAATAATTGTTAATTCAATGTATTTTAAAGCGTTACTCAGAGTTTTATTTTATCTCAGCCTTTAATATGCAATACAATGCATTCTGTTATACTGTATTTAGTCACTTAATTTTCTCTCCTGTTTTTCTCCATAATTTTATCCCTCGTACCACCCTCTACTTTTGAAAGAAACTTTCAGAAAAAAAAAATCATATAATTTTCTGATCAAACACGTAGTTAGATTAAAAAGTTTTTTTTTCATATAATCTTCTTGTACTTCGACACACTTTTCACCCCATTTCATGAACAACTCTATGCCCCGTAAAAGTAATCTAAATGTATGTTGTCGAAATGCCTGCAACTGCTCTTTTCACGTCATCATCATTATCAAATCTCTTTTCATGTTTGAGTTTAAAGAGCAGATAATAGTCATTTGGAGCTAAATCTGAGCTGTAAGAGGGATGGTCAAACTCTTTGTATACACATTTCTTTGTTGCTTCTTTAGAAACGATGGCTGAATTCACAGGAAAATTATCATGGAGAAAATTAACTTTGCGTCTCTGAATTTCAGGCCTTTTCTCTATAATTTCATTGTGCAGTTAATGCAAAATGCCCGTTACTGCTTTTTTCACGTAATCATCATCAAACCTCTTCTCATATTTGAGTTTGAAGAACAGATAATAGTCACTTGGAGCTAAATATGGGCTGTAAGGGGGATGGTCAAACTCTTTGTATACACATTTCTTTGTTGCTTCTTTAGCAACGATGGCTGAATTCACAGGAAAATTATCATGGAGAAAATTAACTTTGCGTCTCTGCATTTCAGGCCTTTTCTCTTTAATTTCATTGTGCAGTTTATGCAAAAAGCTTACATTATATTTCCAATTTATTGTTGTGACCCTTTCTTTAATGTCGGCTTGACAGTGAAAAAAAGATCCCTGACAGTTCGGCTTACAGGCACAGGTAGATTTCGAAGACGCTCACGTTGGGTGCCTGTTTATTGGGAATTGCAGAAGAAATGACCTTTTTGCCATGATGCGGCAGTTGCGACCGCCCACTTCGAAATCTACCTGTGTCTATAGGCGGAACCGACAAAGTTTTTTTTTTTTTTTTTTTTTTTTTTTTTGCTGTAAGGGTTGGTTTTATAAAAAACTTGTCAATATAAAAGTTGTAGATAATATTAAGAGGATTTATCAAAAATTTGTCATACATAAATTTTCGGCCCTTTTCCTAGAAATAATAATAACTTTAAACGGATTCAATACGTATCATAATTCAGAAGTTATGGGTTTTTCCTGTTTTCACAAAAAGCCCCCCCCCCATTTCCACCCCCTTAGTTCGATTTCGCCCATTAACGAACTTGACTTAGAATTTATGCCCCTTGATTTTATGTATCAGTTTGGAAGAGATTTGTGCAGAATTATGGAAGTTATCGTGTCCATAAAAAAGTAATATAAATAGATAAATAGATAGATAGATAGACAGATAGATAAAGTTTCGAATTGGACGTGGTTTTGGGTTCTGAGAGTCATGATCGGCATAGATCTGCAAAAATTTTTCAGAAATTCCAACATAGGGGAGAATGTGATAGGTGGTATTTCTTAGGAAATCTACCTAAAATGATGCATCTTTTTTCGTTGATGGCGGCACTTTTGCTTTTATTGGTCGTACTCCACACGGTTTTCTCCACTTCATTGATTGCATGTTTAACAGAGAATCATAGTATATGACTATTGTTTCATCTCCAGTTACAATCGAGTGTAAAACGTTTCTCTAATTTGCAATGCAAAACTGCAACAAATGGTTACAGCAAACTTCACGTTGATGTTTTTGAATCGCTGTAAGAAATCACAGTACCCATCTTACTAAGACTTTGTTCATGTAAAGACGTTCATATAAAGTACCACAAAAATGTCCATGATACATTTAATCTTGCTGCTATTCTTCTTGACTTTTATATATAATCAGTTATACAATCAGTCACTCGATATTTCCTCCTGGAAGAGACCAATTTTTCTAATTTCGATATTTCCAATGATCAACCTTGACGAATATCATCTACTATGGATATTTGGCCCACCCGAAAATATTTTGTTCATTACTTTATTGTGGAATAGGAAGGTGAAATATTTTCATAAGCATTATCTCAAGTATTGTTTTATTTCTTTGGACCTTCTTTAATGGAAAATTTAATTACTGAACGATACTTAATTTTAAAGATTTTTGTAGAAATTAGCTCATTACTGTTCTCATTAAACAGTCAACAAAGAACGCAGACGATTTTACTAACGAAACTTTCCTATTTATTCTCTTAATGTTACAACAATATGTCTGCAAGATAAATTTATTGCCAAATTATATGCGAGACCGGTAACTGCTGGTATGTGAAATAATTAAATGGAATTCTTACATTAATCTTAGGAAATTGTTTTTGTAGCCATAAAAGTTCTTTCGATTGTGGGGTACAAGAAGAGAAGGTACATAAGAAAACATATTAAATTGTAACTGTTAATTGTAACTTTTGTAACTTATTATGTATATTATCTATATGTTTGTAACGTTTAATTTTTAATACATATGTAGATAAAATTTCAAAGATATACCAATATTTTCGAAAATTAATTTTCGCCGTATTTAATTTTAAGATTCTGGGATTAAATAAAGTAAATATTATTTTACAATAAAATTACTGTTCAAAAGTAAGCAACCGTACAATCTCTGTAATCACTTCAAAGTTATGTTTGATATGACCGATTTATTAACAAAATTTCCTCAAAAATATTTACTAACTTGATCACTTTAAACAATTTTCTTTGACACTAAATCATAGACTAAATCTGTATTCATGAGCACAATAAATATAAATTAGAATAAAAAGAAATAATAAAATGGAATAACTGAATAGTAAGTTTATTCAAGACGCATCATTTTACAAAAAGCGTATGAAGTTTCAAGCACATGAAAGAATTAGAAATGATCTTATATGTAAAAACATCGATATGCCAAATGGACACAATAGAAGAATTGTCTAAAAATTGTGATAAAAAGATGGTTAATCATATATATTTTTAATTATCGGAGTTGCATTTTTTGCTTAATTAATTATTTTTTTTTTAATCTTACGTGGAAGAAGTCGATGGTAACAGCTAATCATAAATAAATTACACTTTTCGGTCACAATCAGCAATAAGCAATCCTGTTTCTTCATAATTTATATAAAACTCCAGTCATCTATAATTATATAGTTTTCTTTTTCAAAACACAATAATATATTAAAACAACAAACTCTAACAGCTTGCTCAAATATTTTTCCTAATTACAGACTATGTACTATTCTACTGAAAACTAAAGGTACCCAAACGTTGAAAGTAAACCCTCATTAAGCAAAAGCTAACCCGCAGGCAATTGACTCATCCTTGTTGTATTTTCATTGAAGCGCCCCTGTTCTGGCTCTTCTCTTTTCAAAACCCTGCGCCCCTTCCTTCAGATAACGAGGTTTGGTGCCCTTGTTAAGGGGCATGTACGGAAGAGGGATTTTCCTTATCGTGCACGGGGTGAACTAGGGATAAGTGGAGGGATTATCAGTCCGTTCTAATCTTTAGTGTAAATACGGAAATAACCGGGAGGGGTGACACAGGAATACAAATATGACACTTTAATGGCGGAATAGGGTGTGTATTATAATTGTGTTATGATTTTTATCGCTCGGGGTTTTTATTGCTCAGTATTTTTATATTTCCCTAAACGTCCATACAATAAAATGTTCTGCAGGAATGCGTGAGTTGGAGGGGATATAGTCAGCCATTCGTCTTGCTAGAATGGGTAAACGTAAATTGGGCGTTTGTTCTTATGGGTAGTTGCAATATTATTTGCATCGCTAGAAAAATCAAATGAATTTGTGTATAGTTTCTGGGATTAAATTTATAAATTGATTGTATATATATATATGTGTATTAACTGTAACACTTTCCATTGTGTCTGAACCCACTGCATACGAAATTTTCATTTCTTTCAAAATTTGTTTTCCAAAATTTATTTTTGTATTAAGGAAGAACGGTCATCCAAGGATATCTATATATACGGTTTACTGATTTTTGGGGGCCCTAAAAATGTCACATCCCCCAGAAGATAGGTCATTGATTTCACATCACTCACACTATATACCATTGACTTCACATCACCAACAATATATGTCATTGACTTCACATCACCAACAATATATGCCATTGACTTCACATCACCAACAATATATGTCATTGACTTCACATCACTCACAATAAAAAAATCGCATAATTGTAAAATGGCTGTTATTTTTGTATAGAGAAAGGACGATCTTACATGGATATCTATATACTATATATTTTACTAACTGTGATACAGTTTTGGGGCAATGGGAATTTCGCCTCAATCATAATATATGTCATTGACTGACTTTTCATCACTCACAATAAAAAATTCCCATAATTGTAAAATGGCTATTATTTTTGTATAAAGGAAAGACGATCTTACATAGATATCTATATATGGTTTAATGATTTTGGTACAATTTTGGAGACCAAAAAATCCTTAAGAAGTTATAATTTTTTTTAATTTTCAAAGCTTTGAAGTTGATTTTTTTTTATGTTGCCAATTTATGGAGTAATATTAATTTGTTATCGTGTATTCGTGTATATAAATTGCTGTTTGTGGCCCCCTAAAACTTTTGGCCACAGGTCCTCGGACCGTCCGGACAATAAGAGCGTGCACTGCTGTGGGTCAGTGCATGCATCAGGCCCTGAGAACAAAACATTTTCGAACATTTCTTCGAAAATTAGATGGAAAAAACAAACAGATTTTTTAGGATAAAGTCCAGAATTTTGCTTGAGATATAAATAAGCATATATTTCCATATATATATATATATATATATATATATATATATTCAATTTACTTCTGAATTTTTTTAGAAATATGATTGCAGACAATTCTACTATTTCAAATGTTGTCAAATAATTGCATAAATTGTATTAATTTAATAAACGTGTAAATTAATATGATTGTGTGTAAACAATTTTGAGTGCAAAGGGTAACTTCTTTACAACTACCAAGGATAGGAAAAATGAAACAATGCCCGAAAATACTTTTTTTTTTATTATTATTTAGTCCGAGTGAGATTTTTTAATGTTTTATTCACAGAAGATATTATTAGAAAACACCATACCGATGGAAGTCATTTTCTTCCTTTCAATAAGAACAAACAATTACTGAACGTAAGTGTTGTCATGAGTTACTACTGTTGCTGCTGCCGAAATTGAATTTATTCTGCGTTTCACTTTATCGGCTGACATGATGTTTTAATAAACATGAAAACGGATAGTTTTATATAGAAAAATCTTTTTAAATCGAAGAATTATTTTAGACACTATTTAATGTTGAAATTGGTCAGAAATTGGTAACCAGAGTAGTCAAGTTCAAAGGTGTGGTTCGGTTTTTGGTGGCCGAGGGTGCTGGAACACGCAAAATTCATCGTCGCATGTCTGCTGTCTATGGCGGACACTGGCTCGATGGGCCTGTCCTGGCCGGAATTCCTTCTCGGAATCTCTTATGCCACTCGTGCACACTTGTCGGTGACATGCAGTGTTCGCCATAGACAGCAGGCATGCGGCCATGAATTTCTCGTGTTCTAGCACCCACGGTCACCAAAAATTGAACCACACCCCTCTGCTCTTCTTTGCTTGCCTCCATTTCTAATGCTGGACAAACACACTTTTTACTACGCTCACCTAGAAAAAAAAATTAAAAAAACTGTGTGCACCTGTGAGCTAGCTGTCATTATGCATTTCTACCAACCCTCGAGATGGAAGTATCAGTATGTTACAACACTGTTGCCGTCCCGCAGTGGCGCGGACGGTTATACTTGGTTCTCTTAAGATCACCGAAAGCGAAGCAGCATCGACCAATGTCAATGCTTGGGGGGGGGGGGGGTGACAACCTCTCTCGACTGCCGCTGCGGTGGGACCGTGTACGTTAATGGGAGCTGGTGCACGCAAAAATCTGTTCGTGGCTCCAATGTCCTGCCAGTTTAGTATAAGCGTTACCTCTGGGGGTGCCAATCCAGGTGCAGGTCTCTCATCTGGAATTGGTTCAAAATTAGGAGACCAGCTCTAGAAGTCCAACGTCTCTTGAGGCTCTGGCTCCCCTTCTTTCAGAGAAGTGCCTTGGCACTTTCTCTGACATGCCAACAACAACACTGTTGCCAATTTTGGCGAGAAATGTGTTTTATGGCTGGTGTTTGGTTTTCATTTGACTGCCCCTTATAATAACATCTAATAATAGCCATAAGACGTAAGTGAAAATGCTTTAGTAAAAAAAAAAAAAAAAAAAAAAAAAAAAAAAAGCGCACTGTGTATCGAGTCCTTTTAAAGAAGGGTAAAAAATGTATTTTTAAATCTTTTCCGAAAACTTATTAAGTCTGAATAAAATTTCCTTTTCAAAAAATGAAACATGCAGACGATAATGTACATTTAAAAAATAAATCCCATTGCTGTATGTCAGCAACTTGGAACGTGATGTTCAGACCACGGAGTAACTAAACTGTACCTTGACGCTTTTACATCGATCTGGATTCATGCTTTTTCGCACTCCCTCATCTATATTTAAAGAGATAGAGAGTGTGGGAAAGAACACAGGCCATCGCACCTGCTGGGATGCGAATTGAAAACGCCCCCGTTTTCTGAAAAGGTTCCTTTCGAGCCATTGTCTAAAAACACAGCAAATCGAAGTGTGTAACAGTAGAGCACTATTTATTCAACTCCATCTCGTGAATAAGTGTGAAGTAGCTTCTTTAAATTTTAAATAAAATGGGAGAGAGTTCTTGAGCAGAAAAATACTCAGGAAAAAAGAATGTATAATTCAAAAAGGGGAAAAAATCGCTTTTTAAATCTGGCAAGAGTAGAAGGTTATTCTAGATTGTGAAAGAAAAAAATGAATGAAAACACAATTCTGAGCATATTCTAATGCAACATATCTTTATTAACCAATCGAACTTATTAGTTTTATGTTGAACATAAAATTACAATCTGTTTTTGTTTTTTTTAAATATTTTAGTTTTGTGCAGTATCTTATGGTTGATCAGTTTGTTTTTTCTCTTTTTAATTTTCTCTGGACAATCAGGTACTAGTTGTGGTAACCTTTCCACTAGTTACTTTACATTACTGTGGGAAAAAAATATATCAATGTTGAGACTTTTTTTTTTTCTTTTTAATCATGCTTGAAAAATATTTTAAAAATCACAAGTTTCGAAAGTATATCTTTTTCCATATTCGATGACGTGAAAGCTAAAATTATACGATATTTAGAAGTGATGTATGAGCGATAAAATGAAAATCCTAGCATGGATCGTTGCCACAATTGTTGTAAATGTCTAGAAATAGCAACAAATTTTTGGCAAGGGTCCAAAAGTGGACTACAAATTTCTGTGCAGAACAGTCCGTAGTGCGTAGTGAAACAAATAGGACTTTTTCTCTGAAAATATACTTCTTGCACAATTTTTCACGATTAAGTCTAACCAGAAATAAATAATAAAATTGATTACCCTTGGATAAAACTTATTTTAATAAAAAGAAAAGTGCCCAGTTATTACTGATGGCATTGAGCTCACACTAATTGTATACTATAGTCTTATTTCAAAGAATAATGCCCCTCGAAAAATAAAGAAACCGACAATAAATTAAGGGGAAATTAGCCCCCCCCATTCCCCCTCTTTACACTTAAGCAATGAACCCCGAAAATTAATCAGAGGAGCGACTTATCACAATAAACCTATATATACAAATTTTGTAGCAAATCAGCTAATTCTGCATGAAAACCCAATTATCTGAATTAAGGGGGGGAATTGGCCCTTTGTCCTCCCACTTTATACTTAACCAATGAACCAACAAAACTAATCGGGAAAGTGCCTTATCACAATGAACCTGTATACAAAATTTGAAGCAAATCGGATAATTCTGCATGAAAAGCCCATTTATCTAAATTAAGGGGAGGATTAGCCCCCGTTCCCCCCCTTTATACTTAACCAATGAACCACCAAAACTAATCACGGAAGCGCCTTATCGCAATCAACGTATAATCAAATTTGAAGCAAAACGGATATTTCTATCAAGAGTTATCACGTTACGTACATACGTACATACATACATACATACATACAGAACGGGCGGGCACATTAACTCTCAGGCTCTGATAGCCTGTGAGCTAAAAAGTGACGCATACAAACGATAAATAGCAAGTTTCAAATAAACCAACCAATTTCTCTCGGCAGCTTCAAACATAATGTTCAGTCTACTTACGGCAAGAGCTACAGCAATCTTTCAGGGGGAGGGGAGGGTTACAGGGGTCATCACTCATGAGTCCCTAAAATTTTTACAAATTAGTATATTTTTCGTATGTAAATGCACATTAATATAGAAGGTTCATTTCAAATTCAAACTGGCTACTTTCTGACACATTCCTGAATTCATCTGTGCTAAATGCATGAGTTTGGCAGATGATCTTATTCATAGACTAGGAGGCGGCAGCACATACAATCACCTCATCGAGTTCACGGCTGAAATTCCAGAATTAGTTAAAACTCGATTCACATATTAAAACGCAAAGAAGAAATAATATATACATATCAGCAAAGAATACAGAACGAAAACTCAGCGTATCAAGCGGAACAGCTGACGATCTTGGACTCAATACAATGGTCAAAACAATCAAAATATCGCACAATAGTTATAAAATCAGATAGCCAATCTACAATATCAGCACTAAAAGATATATCTACAAAAAATATAATAATCAGCCAAATAATCCAATCTCTGCAAGGAGCAACACAAAAAATTTATCTACAATGGGTCAAAGGACATTCAGGCATAACAGGTATAATGAATTAGTGGATCGGTTAGCAAAGGAAGCAACTAACCCAAATTCATTAATACCAGAAAAATTTATACCATATCCATCCTCATATCTTAAGAGAATATTAAAGCAAACTTTACATAACTCATGGCAACGTGATTGGGACTTATGTCCCACTGGGCGATATACATATGCATTGAAGCCAAAAGTTTCAGAAGACTATCTTCTAAGTCATCGATACCTATGTTATTCGCTATCAATCATGGCCCTTTCCCGGCTTATTTAATTAAATTTAATAAAGTTTTGTCTTTAAGATGCACTTGTGGCGCAAGAGGGGATTCGCTACATTACGTTCTCACATGCCCATTGACAGCAACTTTACATTTGAGGAAAACAGACACCATCTCTCTGTCGAATTGGTTCAAATCAATCTCGGCGAATTCCTCATTGCTTCAAAAGATAATTAGCTGCATGTCTTTAATAGAAAAAAACCAATTGCTATTCCAAATGCCACCAGTACACATCATTGGTGGTGATGATGCTTTTTCTGATGATGAAGAAGTTTATTGAAAAAATCCACTGTCTCTACTATTAAAATATTTTATGCTAAAAATCTGACAATTTCAAATAATTTTTGAACTTTTATTAATTGTGAGTTTTCTGCTGAGTATGACTTTTTGAGTATGACTTTTCTGCAAATTAAACTGGGCAATATGTAATATTGTTGTATATATATAATATTGTCAGGACAATTGTCAAATATGTAATATATATTTTTTAATAAACTTGCCAAGCAGGACTTGCAGGGGCTAAAGCCATATGGTAGGCCTCCCTGCTTGGGTGAATCTGAATCTGAATCTGAAATCTGCCAAGTCATATCTTGGTGGAAAACACGTGAAAACCCGATTTTAGCGGTTGACTCGTAGGTTTACCATTGGGTTTTCCTGCTCCCAGTCCTCCATGTTTTCATACCTTTGGGTGCAGGAAAACACAATGGTAAAACTACGAGTCAACCGCTAAAATCGGGTTTTCACGTGTTTTCCACCAAGATATGACTTGGCAGACCGGTTGCGTTTTAACATGTGAATCGAGTTTTAACTATTTCTGGAATTTCAGCCGTGAACTCGATCAGGTAATTGTCTGTGCTGCCGCCTCCCGGTCTATCAGAAACTATAAAATGGAATTGTTTTTTCCATTATCCGATAAACGTAGGCGATCTCTCAGGAAATGCTGACAAAGTTGATTTTTAAACTGAATTTCCTTACTCGGAAGGCCGTTAAAGATCTTTATGAGACAACAATTGCCTATATTTCAAGATGCAATTCCTTTATCGAAAAATAGAAAACTATTTGATTCCAAATCATTTGAATATTCATGCATGAAAGTATCATGCTTTTACTTGTAAAAATTAGTCCGTAAATATGTCAGAAAATATAGCAAGGAAAAATAATCGAGAGCTGGATCCATTGTTGGTCCACAAACTGACAAAACCATACCTTGACACTTTTACAGCGATCTGGAATAACAGTCATGCTTTTTCGCATTCCCTCATCTATATTTAAAGGAAATAAGAGTGCGGGAAAGAATATATACTATCGCACCTGCTGAAATGTGAAATGAAAACGCAACTCTTTTCTGAAAAGGTTCCTTTCGAACCATTGTCTGAAAACATTGTAAATCGAAGTGTGTAACGGTAGAGCACTATTTATTAAACTCCATCTCGTGAATTGGAATGTAATCATTTATCAATATCCATCTTACATCACCTATATGTTAAATGTTTATGCAAATCTTAATACACAGCCAGTTAGTGTGACGTCACTATGTCACGACCGAGTCTAACGAAGAAGACAGGATACCGCACTACGTTTCATGTTAGACCGCTAGAGTCACGTGATGCGCTTTTCGTGCATTCGCGCATCACATGATTCGAGCGGGCTGAAAAATAGAGACACGTGCATGAACTTAGAAATTGATAAGGTAGTTCTGTAATAGATATTCTAACGAAATTGTGTTAATATATAGATATTCTAACGAAATTGTGTCTCGACTTTCGAACTTAATGTCAGCTACGCGCACGGTCCTGCGCAGTCCGTGAGCCTCCCTGCTGAGGTAGCCCCACCTACAAACAACACTCCGAAACTGTCACTAACAATGTTTCGTATTGCAATATCAAGCAGACGATTTGAAGAACCTGACGAAGTGGTGACGTATACAGGGCAACTGTCCTACGTAGGCGTTCATCCCATCTATTTGAAACATTTTTTGAGGAAAGGTTTTCTTCTTCGAAAGGCTATTTCGTTAGAATTCCTTATCTATTTCTATCTTCAAGGACACGTATAATCACAGCCTGTCTTTTCCGTGAGCCCCGCTCACGACAATGGGCACAAATATTCACAATAACAACAATGACCAGATGATGTGACTTCTTGCTTGTGGGTCACGATATAACTCTCAATTGACCGTCATTTAATGACTCCGTCTCCGTGACCAATACTTTTATCTACCAGTATTTATTACATATGACAATATGTGAAAAATAAAGCAAAATATATGTAAATGTACCATGGTGATACGAGCGCTTTAAATCTATGTTTCTAATCTTGTATAATACATCTACCTATATTGTGAAGGGAAAACATGTCCGTTAGTAACGCTGACGTCATTCTGACGATGGGAACGATCTGGCCAATAAACTTCACTTTTACTGCATTTTTTAAAAACTTCTAAACATAGCACAATTTTAATGTTTACACCGTTGAATAGGGATAAAATTGTTCTTTCAAAATCAATTTGTTTGAAAACTATATTACAATTGCCTGTTTTTTTTATGGTTTTTAAAATAATTTTTAAGAATGATTTTTTTTTTTTTATCTATCTCTACCGCGGCAGCCCGATTACGAAAAATTAGCCTGTTCACACTTAAAACGATATAAAGAATTCAGCATTTGTTCCGCTAATATTCCATTACAAAATTAACATTTTATCAAGTAATAAATAAGTATAAAAGTAGCAATATTTCTTAAAAAACTTTTTCATAATAGAAACACTTTTATTCAATATTTATCTTTAATATTACTCCTAATTTCAAAACTGAAACTCATGGGGGTTTTTTCTCTAAAAATTTCCTTTACAATACATTCATTTGGCGTGGGTTCCGATCTCAAATATGCACCGCTTTTTTACGCCTGGCAGAAAGCGCAAGCAAATGAATAAATTGAAAAATAATATAATTTTTGCTCTGTTTCTATTTTAAGATATGGCAACGGGAAAAAATAAATAAAACAGTATTTCAATTATCTTTTTAAGACTTCCGAATTGATTTCTCAGCGTAAAATAGTAAATTAATTAATATTAAACTATTAATTGATGAAAGCGTATTTTTTTTTTAAATAGTTCACTTCTTATTTTTATTTTTATTTTTTTTAATTTACTTTCTACTTTTTAACCTTTAAAATGTTTCATTGTAGCAGTTTCATAGCCATTTGGCATATTTTGGTGAACGTAAATTGTCGCATAATTAAATTCATTGTTTTTTCAACTTTTATACAATTGTACAAGTTACAGAGAATATTTGGCGATTTATCGCGGGCTAACAGAAAAATTCCTTAAAATTAATGCATTAATTTATTTGTAATGTATTAATTTATTTATGTGAAACTATTTATATTCTACAAACATCTTTGTGTGATACTAAATATGGTTCAGCTGAAAAATGCATAAAACAATAAAAAAAATCCCATTTAAGTGATTTAATGTCCATATACAGTAACGCTTATAAACTCTTTTCAGTAGCTGTGCATATGATCTTTAGAATTTATACACGTGTCATAATGTAACAAAAATTAAACTATAATGCATAGTTTTTGAACGTCTAATCATAATTTAGTTAATATTAAACTACTAATTGACAACGCGTTTTTTTTTTTTTTTTTTTTTTTTTTTTACACTCTTTATTTTTTATTTATATTGTATTTTTTATTTATTGGTATTTAAAATATTTCATTGATACAGTTTCATAGCCATTTGGCATATTTCAGCCAGAGTGGTTTAGTACACAATTAACTATTTTATAACCATATTGTTTATTTGAAAGAATATTTGGTTGATGTATCAACTGCGGTTGGCAAACGGAAAATGCCTTAAAATTAATTAATCTATTTATAATTAATCTCTAAAAATATTAAAATTTTGTTTTGCCAAGTGGTGCAGTCATACCACTGAACTGCTCATCTATTCTTCAAGCGGACTGTACAACTGGTGCAGGCGCACCTTCTCCATCATCCTGTCTGTCGCTGCCTGTCGCGTAGGAACGCTGGTTCCAGCGACAGACCCTATATTGTAATTTTTTTTTTTTTTTGTCTTTACTTCCTGCCGCCTGCAGCGTGGGGCTTTGCCCGGCAGACCAGCATTTTGTACTGCCACGTTTAATCCCCTGCGTGCCGGGGAAGACATTAAACGCTCAACGGCTGGGTTCGCCCTCAGCCGAGTGGTCTTCCTCAGGCATTAAAAGGCATTAAACTGGTGTACATAATTTTTACATTTCTAGCACATCGAAGTGGATGAAATATCGATTGTAAAATTCATCTTTACATACAAAATCCAAGTTAAGTTAAAATAAATAAATAAAATAGGTTAATAAAGTAAATAAAAAGAAAACTGCCCAGTTAAACTGAGGGCATTGAGCTCACAGGCTATTCACACTAATTGCATATTATACTCGTATTTCAAAGAATTTGAAATAAGCCCCTAGAAAAATAAAGAAATCGACATTATATTAAGGGGGGTCATCCCCCGTTACCCCCTCATAGTTAACTAATGAACCCCTTAAACTAATCAGGGAAGTCTCTTATTACAATGAATATATATATACAAAATTTGAAGAAAATCGGATAATGCTGCATGAAAAACCCATTTATCTAAATTAAGGGGGATTAGCCTCCCCCCTTCCTCCTTTATACTTAACCAATGAACCCCCAAAACTATTCAAAGAAGCGCTTTATCACAATGAACCTATATACAAATTTTGAAGCAAATGGGATAATTCGGCTTGAAAAACCCATTTATATAAATTAAGGGGGGGATTAGCCCCCCGTCCGTCCCCCCCCCCCTTTATACTTAACCAATCAATCCCAAAAACTAATCAGGGAAGCGTCTTAACCCAATGAATCTATAAACAAATTTTGAAGCAAATGGGATAATTCTGCATGAAAAACCCATTTATATAAATTAAGGGGGGATTAGCCCCCCGTTCCCCCCCTTTATACTTAACCAATCAATCCCGAAAACTAATCAGGGAAGCGTCTTAACACAGTGAACCTATAAACAAAATTTGAGGGAAAACGGAGTAATTCTGCATGAAAAACCCATTTATATAAATTAAGGGGGGATTAGCCCCCCGGCCCCCCCCCCCCACCCTTTATACTTAACCAATCAATCCCGAAAACTAATCAGGGAAGCGTTTTAACCCAATGAACCTATAAACAAAATTTGAAGGAAAACGGATATTTCTATGAAGAGTTATCGCGTTACGTACATACATACAGAACCGGCGGGCACATAAGCTCCCAGGCTTTGATAGCCTGTGAGCTAAAAAATGAGTAAAATGTTTTCACAATATCTTTTTTATTTGATTTCTTTTTTTAAGTAAAGAAGACATACAATGTGTCTATTCTTTAATTCACAGTCACTGAAAACGGTGGTACATTTTTGAATTCTTTATGCTCAATAACAAACTCCCCCCTTTTTTTTAGGTACTAAAATGCAAAACTGGAATCGTTAAGAAATATTTACGGTCGCTTCCCGTATTCCCCGTTGACTGTGTGTCCAAACGTTAATTTTCCCTGTCAAACCGTGAAATTCCCCATCCCTATTCCTACACATCCAACTTCATTTACGGAATATAAATGCATTCGCAACCATGCTTGCTGAATTCTCTACTCGCCATCTTTAACCACGGGTATTCTACTGTATTTTTGGCAGGAATAAAACCAATGTTTTTTAAAATACACGATGCCCTTGTTAACAGTTCCTTTATAGTTCTTCCTTAATCCGTCAGTGCATATAGTAAAACTTCTATTATCCGTCACTCTTTTAACTGTCAGTTTCTATTATCTGTCAGTCATTTTGTAAACCTAGATGATTAGACGTACTCGGGATAGTGGAAACGACTAAATGCTCGTAAACTACGAATTCTGTACATTTTGCATTTTTATGTTGGAAAATAGGGTAAGAAATGTTTATAATGTACTTCTAAACATTGTATTATCATATAGCTTCTAGAAATCGATTTTTTTTTTTTTTTTTTTTTTTTTTTTGTAATTCATAAATTACATTTCATGCTTTGTTCCAAAAATATATATTTTGAATTTTTTTTTAATTAATTATAATCTAAATTTTTTTTTAAACAGAAATCGATTTATGAAAGCTTCAAATATATAAAAAATACCGGAATTACAATCTTTTTTTCAACGATAAAAAATTAATTTAACCCTTAACTGATGTGGCAAGCTTGGCGATAATGGCAGGTGCCAAGATGCTTGGCAATTCCCTCTTGTCCAGAATAGTCTCAACCAATCAAATTTTATATCTTGTATATCGACGCTTTCATATAAAGGCACATTACTTAAAGCTCTGACTGCTAGTTAAGATCCAATTCCACCTTTTTTTATAAAAGGTCCTTGACCTGTTTGGTTCTTGTGAGCGAAATTTGGCTGTATCGTTCTCAAAGCCGAAACCAACCAACCTTCCTTAACACTATCAGGTGTTCTTTGAAATTTGTAAACATTTTCACAACAAAATTTAAAGTTTTTTTTATACATATATTTGTACCTTATAGCAGTTCAGAGCTCCCAAATGGTCCGCCAACTGAATACTAATATTTTTTAACAGAAAATTTCATGGTAAGTTTCTACATTTCCGCAAAAATTTACCTCTAAACGTGGTTTCTACAAAATTTGCAAGAAAAATCTAAAAATAAAAATTTTCTAAAAAATTATCGGTATTTAAAAAGCAGACCATTTGGGAGCCCTAGAGATAAAATATGATAAATATAAATTCTGGAAATAGCGGTAACAAACATCTCGCAGACTTAATGTTACAATAATATTTCCTTATTTCGTTTTTGTAGACATCAAGTAATAATGTAAAATAATCAAACTAACATTTAAAAGAAAAAAACGCAGGGGTTAAATATCTTAATGTTTATATTCTTCGAAAAATTACGAAAAAAAATAATAAAAGATGTTAGAAAAAATATGTAAAAGTATAATGAATTAATTTATTTGAGTTTACAATAGCTACTACTACATATCATGATATACATATATATATATATATATATATATATATATATATATATATATATATATATAATGAGTGTGAGTGAATGTGTGTATAACATGAAAACATCGGATTTCTAATTCAGATTGTAATTTTTTTTTTTTTTTTTTTTTTTTTTTTATAAATGAAATATATTTTTAATATCTCATTTTCAAATAAAACGAATTAAAACTTTATGAGTAGCAATGTTTTATGATTATATATTACTTTTAGAGTTATATTTAATTATACAGTTATTTAAAATATACATAAAGCTATATTATTTTTTTATATATATAAAATGAAGCATGAAGAACATTTCGTAGACTAAAAGTTGAATAGAATGTTAAGCATCAACTATATATTTTTAAAGGCCTTACAGACCAAGCTTAGGCTTTCGCTTGATTATAATATGGGGCCGACTGGGCTTTAGTCCTGGGGCCGTTGACTTTGAGGCCCCCAAATTTGGTATGCAATTTTCGTATACTGATATTTCAAATCTATTGTAAAACCTTGTAGAGATTCTAACCAATATTTTGTACTTTTAGAATATGATAAAATTAAAAACAACAAAATATATTTATCTAAATAAATATTTATATTTTCATATCTGTATTTTAAGGTATAGAAAATTATAAATTTTTTGGACAGTGTAGGAATTAGGCCTCTGAATAAATATTAGGCGTTGGTCACTTTTTTGGCTTGTTATCACCTTAACTGACCTTTTATTGTCTCTCTTTTCAGGCGACCTACTTCTGGCTAGACGACATGTACTTAGGCAATCCGATTCCCCTCCCGGTCAACTCCAACCCCTTCTTCCTCCTGCCCAAACAGCACTTCCACTCTTCCGCAGAACAGCACAGGTAAGACAATAATTCATAATATATGCATTCTTCAAACCACGGCTAATCCCATTTTTTATTCTGATTACAAATATGGTCATCCACATCGACCACAAATATGTGGTCATCATTTTGCCATTGTGGCCGTAACTGTGAGAGCTCGTATAGGGAAGTTGCAATCATCTGATCAACCATCGTACTTCAACTGGAGGTCAGGGTAGTTCCACCAATTAGAACTGCCTATTTGTAGTATGTGACCTCCAGCATGACGTCAGTTGCAACTGTCTTATATTGTTCTTCACACCATTCACGAGCGAATACCTTAACATACCCACATCAAGAGATTTTACATCGTTTCCTAAGAGCTCATATATCAACTGAAATAGCTCAAATATTTTTATTACCTCCCTGTACATAACAATATTTAGCTTGTTTCTCACTAGTTGTGATAAAATATTCATTTATAATATGATTTAATTTGTTTGGGCATCTTCGGATATGTGATATTTTATATAGATCAACCGACGTATCTGTGTGAAGCCAAGTTAAATTGACAGCCATTGTAGCTCATTATATACACACTAACGTCTCGCACTGAAACTGATAGATTAATCATGAAAATCTATTATAGTGTTGCTTAACCAACCATCAGATATCTCGGATTGTCACGTTACAGCAGGGTCATTTGTAAATCTCAATTATTCCTTCCAATTGGGTTCAGATTCCTTAAAATTGATCCATTGAGTGATTAATTTTACCAGTTTTTCCCTGTTTTCTCAAACACTATTTTAGATATCGGAAGGCGAAAAACTGCAGATTGTAACCGGAATCATCAATTATAAATCTGAATTATATCTTTCAATCGCCGTATGATTCCTTAAAATTGATCAATATATCTCCCGAGTTTTTGAGAATTGAAAGATTGTATGAGTTGTAATTTTCCAACTTTGCAAAAAATGTCCGCGCTAGATTCGAACCAGATATTCGAACCAGGGACCTCTTGGCTGAAGCTGCCAAGCTCCTCCAGATTAGGTAAATAGGTTCTCCAGGGACCTCTTAGCTGAAGCTGCCAAGTTCCTCCAGATTCGTCCGGAATACATCAGTTTCAACTGACGTCACATACTAGCAACCACCTTAGCAACTAGATTTGTTTTTGTGTTTGCTTGCCAAAGATGGTGGATTGTGATTGGTTGGCTCGTAATACAGGCTGCAAACCCTCGATTATGATTGGTTGGATAACACTTGGTGGGCTGTTGAAACTGATCTATAGCTCAGTTGGCAGTTCAGCCAAGAGATTCCTGGTCCGAAACCTGGCCCGGACATTTTTCGCCCAGTTGGTAAATTATAACTCATATGATTTATTTACTAATTAGAATGATTGTGTTAAAAATTAATCTAGTATAATAACATATCCAGCGTTTACTGGAATTCCAAATTACCTGCGATTTATTCTGTTGAGCTGATTCAGATATCAGAACAGATGCTATGATCAATAAGGTTAACTGGGTATCTTAAGTCCTCCAGATTCGTCCGGGATAGCTCAGTTGGCAGAGCATTGGCAGCTTCAGCCAAAAAGTCCCTGGTTCGAATCCTGGCCCGGACAATTTTTCACTCAGTTGGAAAATTACAACTCACATGATTTATTTACTAATTAGAATAATTGTGTTAAAAATTAATCTATTAGAAAATTGTTGAATGATTGATTTTCCCGGGTTTCCTCTGTTTTCTTAAAAACTATTTTATATATGGGAATGCGCCAAAATACAAATTGTAGCCAGAAATATTCTCCATTTGTCTCTGATGTAACCTTTTCTGAGCCTTCGTCTTACGATTCTTTAAAATTGATCAATTATTTCCCGACTTTCTAGTCCCAAAACATTGATTGATTGATTAATTCTCTGGGGTTTTTTTCTGTTTTCTCAAAAACTATCTTAGATATGGGATTGCGACAAACTTAATATTGTTTCCAGAAATATTCTCCAGTTGTCCCTGATAAATTTAGTGTTTCTTATGTAACCGTTTCTGAGCCTTCGTCTTACGATTCTTTAAAATTGATAAATTAGTTCCCGACTTTCTAGTCCCAAAACATTGATTGATTGATTAATTCTCTGGGGTTTTTTTCTGTTTTCTCAAAAACTATCTTAGATATGGGATTGCGACAAACTTAATATTGTTTCCAGAAATATTCTCCAGTTGTCCCTGATAAATTTAGTGTTTCTTATGTAACCGTTTCTGAGCCTTCGTCTTACGATTCTTTAAAATTGATAAATTAGTTCCCGACTTTCTAGTCCCAAAACATTGATTGATTGATTAATTCTCTGGGGGTTTTTTCTGTTTTCTCAAAAACTATCTAGATATGGGATTGCGACAAACTTAATATTGTTTCCAGAAATATTCTCCAGTTGTCCCTGATAAATTTAGTGTTTCTTATGTAACCGTTTCTGAGCCTTCGTCTTACGATTCTTTAAAATTGATCAATTAGTTCCCGACTTTCTAGTCCCAAAACATTGATTGATTGATTAATCCTCTGGGTTTTTTTTCTGTTTTCTCAAAAACTATCTTAGATATGGGATTGCGACAAACTTAATATTGTTTCCAGAAATATTCTCCTGTTGTCCCTGATAAATTTAGTGTTTCTTATGTAACCGTTTCTGAGCCTTCGTCTTACGATTCTTTAAAATTGATAAATTAGTTCCCGACTTTCTAGTCCCAAAACATTGATTGATTGATTAATTCTCTGGGGTTTTTTTCTGTTTTCTCAAAAACTATCTTAGATATGGGATTGCGACAAACTTAATATTGTTTTCAGAAATATTCTCCAGTTGTCCCTGATAAATTTAGTGTTTCTTATGTAACCGTTTCTGAGCCTTCGTCTTACGATTCTTTAAAATTGATCAATTAGTTCCCGACTTTCTAGTCCCAAAACATTGATTAATTGATTAATTCTCTGGGGTTTTTTTCTGTTTTCTCAAAAACTATCTAAGATATGGGATTGCGACAAACTTAATATTGTTTCCAGAAATATTCTTCAGTTGTCCCTGATAAATTTAGTGTTTCTTATGTAACCGTTTCTGAGCCTTCGTTTTACGATTCTTTAAAATTGATCAATTAGTTCCCGACTTTCTAGTGCCAAAAGATTGATTGATTGATTAATTCTCTCGGTTTTTTTTCCCTGTTTCCTCAAAAACTGTTTTAGATATGGGATTGCGACAAATTTAATATTGTTTCCAGAAATATTCTGCAGTTGTCCCTGATAAATTTACTGTTTGTTATGTAACCGTTTCTGAACCTTCGTCTTACGATTCTTTAAAATTGATCAATTAGTTCCCGACTTTCAAGTACCAAAAGATTGGTTGATTGATTAATTCTGTTTTTTTTTTGTTGTGTTTTCTCAAAAACTATTTTAGATATGGGATTGCGACAAATTGAATATTGTATCCAGAAATATCCTCCATCTGTCCCTGATAAATTTAGTGTTTCTTATGTAACCGTTTCTGAGCCTTCGTCTTACGATTCTTTAAAATTGATCAATTACTTCCCGACTTTCTAGTACCAAAAGATTGGTTGATTGATTAATTCTCTGGGGTTTTTCGTTTCCTGTTTTTTCAAAAACTAGTTTAGATATGGGATTGCGACAAACTGAATATTGTATCCAGAAATATCCTCTATCTGTCCCTGATAAATTTAAACTTGTTACGCAACTGTTCCTGAGTCTAGTCAAGAGCGACAAAAAAAGTTAAATGTTATTTTTGGCTATACGTCATTTAAATTGTCCAAAGAAGTTAGAAATAGGTGTATATTCGGAATATTATAGACAGACACTCCAATTATATATGTTTATATACCGACATTTCACCGACATTTTTTTTTTTAAATCACATATATTAAAGAACTTCTTTCATCCTTTACTGCAAATTCCTGTAAATGTTGTTTTACCTTTCGTTGAGCATGTATGCAGTCAAATGCACGATAATAAGAATGCGTGCAAGTGGTAATTGAAAATTTAGACATTTTCCTACGATGTTAGCAATTTTGTGTCCCGATTGTACCCCTCGTGTACCAGGTGCCCCGATTGCACCCCTCGTGTACCAGGTGTCCCGATTTACACAGGATGTCCCGATTTTCCGGACTTTTAAGACCCATTCCGGGAAACCAGTACGTTAGACACCAAAAGTCCTAATTTATTATTATGTACAAATTATTTTTAATTTCTTTTAGTATCATGCTTTTAGTTACTCTGCATCGAATGGAATTTTCTGCCGTAAACCTTTTTAAAAAATAACCTGTCTATAACGGTAAAATTTTATGACCTCACCGAAAGGAATATGCTTACTCCGAGGAAAAACTCTCTAAAACGGAATATTTATACGATCTCTGGCGATTCTGTTTTTACAGGTTTTTCTATACTTAGTTCAGTAAAGCCTGTAAAAATAGACTGTATCTTATAACAAATCCCGTCTTATACGTAAGACATCCATACTGAAAGATTGTCATACAATTATAACTTCTCAATTTAAAACCTCGTTAATACGGAATTTTGTTTCGGTCACTAGCAATTCCGCTTTCATAGATTTTACTCTCTAAGATTATTATATTTATTTAATACAGTAAAGCCTATCAAAACGAAATCTCAGAGCAAACAGTAAAAAATTCCGTTTTAGACAGGTTTTTTCTTAGCCGGTATATTTGTAGGGTACTTATTCTGTCGGTACATGGACCTTTTACGTTTAAGACAAGGTTACGTTATAGACAGGCTCCGTTTTCATAGTATTTTTATGTCCCGATACGGAAGTCACTGTCCCATTTTTTCTGACTCCTTATCCACTGTCATTGCTGTCCACCTGCTTTCCTAACCATGAGTCTCCAATGGCTTTCAGAAATAATAACTAGTTAATTTGAAGATCAATGGCTTACAGTTCAGCTCTATAAGTCATTTTTCATTAATATCCGTTTGCATAATATGAACAGGGAAGACCGAGCTATGCTCGGTCAAAATTAGCTTTGAGTTCAAATATCACGAGATATCTTTCAACTTGCGCCAAGTATGTGCTTTGTCATTGGTAATCTTGAAAATCAATTTTCCAGCCTAATGTCGCCAATATTTCTCCAAATTTGGTGAAATGATGACAACTTTCCGGTTTCGTTTACTGCCAACTATTCAACAACTTAATAACTGTTGCATTTTTCATTTCCATTGAAACGCTTTACGCATAGTCATGACCCATAATGATCCACCAATCGTATTTTCTCGAATATGTGATCTAACCTAATGGTATTCCCGTAATCCAAAACGGTAGGATAAGAAAATTATTCAAAATCGTTATATTCGTTTTTAGATAAAATTAGCTTGACCCACAGTGATACCAAAATGACCAATTAATCGTTTTTTTCCTTCGAAAATGTGCCTTAGCCCAATGACATTCTAGTGTCCGAAAACCGTAAGATACAAAATTCAATTAAATAATTAGAGCCGTTTTTGATTAAATAAGTTTGACCCGCAGTGACCCAAACATGACTCACTAATCCAAATTTCTCGAACATGTGATCTAGCTCAATAGTCTTCGTGCCCAAAAACCGTAGGATACAAAATTTAGTTCAAATCGTCTGAGCCGCTTTTAAGATAAAAATAGCTTGACCCATAATGACCCATGACCAAAATGACCCACTAATCGAAATTTCTCGAACATGTGACCTAGCCCAATAGTCTTCTCATGTTCGAAAACCGTAGGATGCATAGCTAAATAGTCTGAGCCGTTTTTTAGATAAAATCAGCTTAACCCACAGTGACCTAAAAATGACCCACTAATTGAATTTTCTCGTGCCAAAACTCGTAGGATACAAAATTAAGTCAAAATCGTTAGAGCCGTTTTTTAAATATAATTAGCTTGACCCGTAATGACTCAAAAATGAACCACTATTTGAATTTTCTCGATAAATGGGACTTAGCCAAATTCTTTTCTCGTAATCCAAAATGGTAGAATACAAAATTTAATCAAAATCGTTTGAGCCGTTTTATAGATAAAATTAGCTTGAACCTGACCCATTGTGACCCAAAATGACCCACTAATCGAATTTTCTCGAACATGTGACCTAGCCCAATGGTCTTCCAGTGCCCCAAAACAGTAGGATACAAAATTTCGTCAAAATCGTTAGAGCCGTTTTTAAGATAAAATTTGCATATATATATATATATATATATATATATATATATATATATATATATATATATATATATATATATATATATATATATATATATATATATATATATATATAGACATAAAGATTTGCTCACCTTATAATATATGATTTAATACTGTACAATCCGCAAATTATTATTTTTTTAAGTTATAAGTTATATATATATATTTATAAGCATAAAAGATAGCAGAAAGTTTACGGAAACTTTAAAAATGTCACATTAAACATGATTTTATGCAATGATATTCTGATTAACTGCTTATTCTTCTAATATTATAAGACTGAAAAGTACATTTCAATTTAATTTTATGTTCTCAATTTTCAGTATGCGTTTTACTACTCTAATTTCTTTAGATTAACCATCTGCTTGTACGAGAGATTTTATGCTATTTTTGAAAGAATACTAACTTTTCAACCACGAAACATCCACATCTGTTGCAGAAATGGAAAAACATCTCATGTAAGAAATATATTTATACAAATGTAAAATTCCTATTACGAGACTTAATCCAAATTACAAGCCCAACGTTTTTATAATTCTCGTTTGGAAAAAATGTTTTGATGATCATTCTATAGTATTTATAAGTGAATTTTTATCCAAATAAATACTCAAGTATAATTTAGCAATATTGGTATGAAACTGCTCAAATGATACATAAAACTTTAGGATGAAAAATTAACTCAGTATCGCCCTTTGTGGAGAATTCTTTGACAATGTCTACCCTATTAAAATTCGTGCGCGTATCTATCTATGTAACCTCAAAAACTCAGAAACCACAGGGCGCAAGGCTACGAAATTTGGCACACAGGTTGCTGGTAGGGGGCCCATGAACGATTGGGGCAAAAAATTCGAAATTTTAAATAGATTTTTTTTCTGACGAATTTTTGCCTTTTTTATGCTCAACCCGTAATCGCGCGAGTTCTAACCAGTTCTAAATGTTTACTGCAATGTGAGATATACATATTACGTACGTCACGCTGCAATACTAAGAAGCTGTAGCGGGTATTACGATAATTCTTTTACCTCGCATGCAAATAATTAGAGATTATTTAATTGCGCTTAATTATTGCATTTTTTAAAAAAAATAAAGAAAAACATTTTATCACAAACATTAACAAAACTTTTTATTCTATTTATTTCCTTATTCCAAAGATATCGTTTTATCGTCTTCTGCCATAGCAACATGATAAATTAAGTTTCATTAAAGAAAATGCACAACAGTAGATAAATATTTTTCATTTTGTTGTACAGATTTTTATTTTTATTTTGGTTTTAGAATTAATTTCAGGATCTCCCGTGCGTAGAACGGGTTAAACAGCTAGTTTATATTAACTTCTGTGTTGGGAGATAGCAGAAATAAATAAAATCGTCTTTTAAAGCCCACTGTATAAATAACATATACTTTTGGGTATGTTTTGGAAATGTACTCGAGATCTTTTGTGCTGTCTTGCATAGGATCTATAAATTTATACACACCAAGACATAGGCAAAAAATTAGTTAAATTTAAAAAGGCGTTCCGCAACTGAAAACGCATTTCAAGTCACTGTTGTTAACAGACTATACTTTAACATAATTCTTTTGTGTGTCCCAGTTAAATGAACAATAAATGCTGTGTACACACTATTCTATAGTAAGACTCTTCTAATGCACCTCATTCATATATATCAATTTGAAAAAGTAAAACATTATTAAAAGAAACCGCAAACGATTTCTCCCCGTATACCGTAATGTAACGGAATTCTTTTGAGTGTCCCTGTAAATTAACTAATACGTGCTATACACACGATATTTGATAGTAAGCCTCTTGTAGTGCACCTAGTGATATATATCAATTTAGATGTGTTTGAAATTGTGTAACATCAGTAAAATAAATCGCAAAAGATTTTTCCCAATAGACCGTAATGTAACGGAATTCTTTTGAGTGTCCCTGTAAAAAAACTATCAGTGCTAACACACTTCATTTTCAATACCAAGCATGTCATAATAAACCTCAATAACATATATCTACAACATGTCAATTTAAATATATTTACGTGAGTTAGAGCACGGACAGATAGACAGAAAAACCGAATTCATAAACACTTTTCAACTATGTTGGAAAGTGTTAAAAAGCTACATTAAAAACACACATATCTACAACTTTCGATTTACATCTGAGGCCATCATCAGGATAAAAGTCAATCACAAGATGTTTCCGACTGTACTGTCGTTGAGAATTCCAACACTTGCCCAATCATTTTTTAACAGTGATACATCAGTTTAGCAATGTGTTTACATTTTATCATTATTTCATTTATTAAAGTTTTACATGGTGTAAACGTGCAGAACATTTTGATATTTTTACTTTTATTTATTATGAATTTTTGAAATGTTAAAAAAATTATGAGTATACCTGGAATTATACTTTCCTGGACAACTGCCTAAAATACAGCTGACCGCTTAAATACTATTTAGATCAGATAAATATTATCATTTTACCATAAAACACATCCAAGATAAACGTGCCTTGATAAAACAAAGTCTCTGCGAAAAATAAATATTTAAAACCAACCTAAATCATATTTCATGATGCAATTAGCTATATTGTTCCATTTAAGCTAGCGGAATATGAATTAAATATGATTAGAGTTCATAATTTCAAACTGTTGCTTGCAATTACATAAGTGATCAGCCAAGCAAGATATGCCTGGAGTGTCAAAAATCCCTAATATATGTTTTTATCTTCGGCATTACAATATGCTTTAATTAATTTTTCACTAAAGTATCTACAGAAATAGCGTTACATTTTTCTGTTTTGAGAAATTCATTATTGAATTATTTTATTTTATAGCATTTGATTGGTTGTTTCTGCCTAAATCTATGTTTAGTTTTTCACAGATTGAAACTTTTCAGTGCGAAAATATTTAAATGTATCTAAATTATAAAACAAAAACATGTCCGTGAGTAAATTTGACGTCATATTGAAGGTGGCAACACCGGACTAATAAATTTTGCTTTCAATGGAATTTTTTTAAACTTCTAAACATCGATATAAAATAAGTACGTTTTAAGTTGGCAACATTTTATGTTTTGTTGACATTTACTGAAAATTCCAATGGGAAACTTAAGCCTATCTTTGAAAATTTCAGAACTTGAAATCTATATTTAGACTTTTTTCCATTTAATATCTATTTCTCCGGAAATATCTATACAAAAAATGTCGGTAGATTATAAGATTTCTATAAATAAACAATTTTAGTGTACAATTTCAGTTTTTAAATTCAGTAATGCAGAAATAATAGGACTTCATCTTAAATAAGACGCAATCACCATGGCAACTTAGAATCATTACCTATCAAGGGATATCCTTGAATTAATAACGTATGATAGGATTTAATAGAATGAAGAATGTGACTATAACTTGGTCATAGAGATTATAAAATGTTATATGACGAAACGTCATACATGTCAGATAACTTGACGATACATCTACTTGACGATTAAGCCTCAGAAGCTACTATAACAAGGAAGTACCAATTTTAAAACATTCAAATTACTTAATTAATATTTTTATTAATATCTTTTTTAAGTTTTGATTCGATTTTCATAAAATTTGAAATGACGCGACAAAATTCTGCAACGATTATATATATATTAAATTTCAAACCATTCGGTTGGGTAGTTTTTGCACTGCTATATACCGACAGATGGACGGACCAGATGACATAATTACGAACGCACCTAAAAAGAGACAACCTTTAAGAAAAGTACACAAAAAAAATATGTTAAAAATATTAATATCCAGAGGAGACATTTTAATTATACAAATTCTTGTATTAATTATATAACTATATACAAATTTTAATTATACGCCCATAGGTTTAATATTACACTGTTAAAAATTTGTGGCAAATTGTCCAGTCTTCAATTGTTTTAAAAGCTAATGGTTATTTGACCATACTTTCAAGCGTATTTGACCACATTAATCCCCATATTAAGTTCAGAATAAAGTTAAATTACGATTATGTAACCAGGGCCGAAATTAAGGGAGTCCTAAAAAATCCTAGTTTTTCAGTTTTTAAGACATTGTGACTCGTATCACTCCTGCTCAATTGTAATGTAGTACTATAACTACAGTAAAGTCTGTGAAAATGAAGTATGTCTATAACGAAAGTATGTCTTAAATGAAAAATAAGTCCTTCCGGCCTGTACCGGGAGGAAAAGGTAGCTTTCCTATATCTTCGTTTTAAAATTTGAACTAATGTTACACGAACACAGCAAGTTAAAATGCAAAGAAAATGTTTACAAAAGATTCGTTAATACTGAATTTGAATAAGAAATTCGCCAAATTATTGAGCAATAGCAAAGTTGGCTTCATTTATGAAGACTTATTTTGGTCGCCAAATTTGGCGATATTTCGCCAAATGTCACAAATTTGGCGAGAATTTGGCACTAACGGATATGAATATATAGTTTTATGCGTATGATTGGGAAAATTATTACAACAATGAAATTTTTTGTAATGTGCTGTCTTGTTTCAAAATGTCAGCCACCCTAGAATTTCAAACTGCTCTATCTCAGCCATTTTTTAAGATAGAGGTAAACCAAAAAATGCTCTGGAATCCTCGTATTAAGGCCTAACACTTAATTAAAAATTAAATTTGAATTTTTAATTTTTATGTATATTTATTTTAGTTTTAAATTTTTAAATGGCGGACCAAGCTGGCCAACGAACTCGGTCGAGACATTGGTGAGCTTAATACACACAATTAGTTTCATCAAAATTGATTTATAAATACGAGCGTTATCGTATGACATAGGTCAGATATATATATATATATATATATGGAGATATATATAAATCAACATTTGAACGGTGGGTGGTTTTGGGGTCTGGGGTCATGATCGGTGAAAATATATCAAAATTTTCCGGAACTGCTTTCCTCCGAACGGCTGCAATAGGTAGCTTTATACTTTTTTGTATTGAAAGCTACCTAAAATTACATGGTCCGAACAGAAGGGATATCAGCAATTCTATTTGCTAAGACGAAGACCTGTATAAAGCGGATTTTTTTTTTTCTGTTTCTTTCGATTCCGGTTTCACAGATTTTACTGAATAAATATTTGACAAATCTAATTACAAAGTTCGCTATTACGTTTTTTATGATTACTTATTTTTTAATATTCAATTTTTTTTTAATTGCTTAAAAGGCGTAAAGCCAACATAGTGAAAAAGTACCCAAGCCGGGACTCGAACCCGGGTCAGTAGAATAGCGCACTGACGTTTTACCACTTGGGAACGATACTCAGCATGGAACTTTCTCACTATAACATGTTGGCAAGGCTGCAAACGCAGCACAACATGGAATATTTTCTGTAAGCCACCAACCCTGGGACAAATACGAAAGCAAAGAAAATCCAGCATCGATAATTGAATAAATCTATATTTAATACTTGGAAATTTTTCCATGGAAAGATTCGAGTCCCGGCTTCGGTACTTTCCCCACTATGTTGGCTATACGCCTTTTAAGCAATTAAAAAGAAAAAAAAATGAATATCATTAATGCAAGGCGTGTGAAATTTTTTATGGAAAATTTTCCAAGTATTAAATATAGATTTACTTATTTTTTATTTTAAAATTAGTCGGCTATTAGAAACTTAGTAAAATTATCTTTATAAGAAGGGAGGGGGTTGCGCCAAAATCCATGTTTGCGCCCCACGAAAGAAAGCTAGTTTCATACCGTTTTCAATAAAAACGGGTAGATGACCGCACAGTTTGCTGCAAATTTTTAACAGTGTAGCGAGGGCAATTGGAAAGTTGACTGACTGTAACAGCCTTAAGAAAATTTTTATACAGCTTGTTTCTTATATTTCCACATACACTTTAGCAAATAGGCACATAAAATTCCTTTACCGTCACCGGGAACGACTCCTTAAAAGCTTTAAAGCAAATGACTTTACAGGCGTTACTCAGAATTGTGGTCACGTCTGTACGGAACTCGGGCTTTAATCGGACGCACGATGAATTCCCGATGAACTGCCACGAATGTTTTGACTACGATACAACCGAGGACATCTCCGCAAACTACGAAAAGGAGGGTGTAGCAATTAAGGATAGTATCCGGTTTCCTGTAAGGGAGTGTGTACAGGATATTCAGCTATCGTCGGGGGAGATAGTTGGGTGACAATTTTTTTTTTAGTTTTCTGGAAATAAAAGTTTTCGGGATATAGGCTGCAGTAGTGAATATTAGGCTTCTATTTTTTTGTTCTCTAATGCGAAGCAATTATGGTTAGAGGCACGGTGATGATTTCCTGTACAGAATTTAGATGTTATGGGTGTATATGTAAATGATTTTCATTTTGTTAAAATGGAGGATCCTGTTGTGTTTTGTTTGATTTATCTTTTTGTCAAATGATTTCCTTAGCAAATTGTGTGTGCAGCCAAGAATTCTAATATGCTGAAAGGAGTCCATTTGCAATCCTTGGAGATTGCATTGCCAATCTGTTATGCTTCTATTTGTTCTCTTTAACCCTTTAAGGGAACTCTGTACTAAACAAAAATTGTTTTGTTAATAACACCTATATTAAAGTTTTTGGATCATGATTCATTAAGGCGAAATCATTACAAATATTAAAATCCTTGAAATTGATAATAAATTAATAATTTTTCTTTTAAAAATGATTTTTCTTTTTTAATTTAACAATTTTAAAATTATTTCTTTTTTTTTTTCCAATTTTGGTATTTCAAACTACGGTTTTCTACTTTCTTTTTTACTTTCTTCAATCTTAACAAGAAGAAACTATTGGATTCGTGTAAAATCTCGACGGATTTATATGTTTTAGATACTCCTGTACACAATTTGACTGGTTTTAGAAAAGGTCTGTCTATGTGTCTGTCTGTCTGTGTGTGCGTTTGTCTGTGTCTGTCTGTATGTGGCGCAAATTTTCTAGGTAATCAAAAACGAATCTACGGACTATAATCAAACTTCAGATTCAGTTAGAACTTGACATAAATTGGCACTGATTAGATTTTGATATAAATCACACGACAGGTGGCGCTGATATGCTGGCTGCATTTTTCACGATTTCCGCAATAGCTATATATGAATAATTAATGCGCTGAATTTCACAAAACTTCATATTCTATTAGATTTTGACATAAACAGATTCTTATTAGGTTTGGATGTACACCACCCAACAGGTGTCGCTGCTATGCTCTGTTTTTCACGATTTCCCCGATAGATGTATTTCAAGAACGAATAGATTGTCATTTAGTTTTTGTTGCAGACGATTTGATTTATACAGAAGAAAGTTTTGTGATGGCCACAACATACTAGTTTATCTTATACCCAAGTAACTTTGTTCTAGAAGTCTAAATATCGAATTTTTTTTGTGCAAAAATTAGATCACAAGAACAGAAACTAATAATTGTATATATGAAATATACCTATGAAAATCGCATATATTTAAATTCAGATTTTTCTCTTCAGATATAAAAAAATCGATGCTTGGTTATCTCTCTTAGAATCTAAAGATATATTTAAAATTTCAGTCAGTTTCCTCAATTATTGTGATAGCCTTAGGCATTTTGATTACATAGAGAATATTAAAAAACAAGTGAGTAAGTGTGATCGAAGATCGCTCAAAAGGTATCGTTTAATATTCCTTTCAAAACACTTTATCCTTTCTTTAATAAATCCAAATACATTCCATTTAGCAACAAAAAATGTCATGTTTTTTATAAAGTAAAAACTTACAGGTCTATTTTTTTCGTTTTTTCGAATATCTAAACCAGCTCGATAGCGGGTGAAGCCCGCTATTATATTCTGTCATAATAATATCTATCATACGGATTAAATGCAATATTTAAAAAAATAATTTCAAAACTAAACATGTTGTACACCTTCAAAATGTTAAAATATGCGAATATAAGAACTAAAATAACTTCTTAAAACACCATCAAAAAACTTAAAACGTGCGTCAGTCTTGCTGCTGCTTTCATAGTAGACGCACGTCTTTTTGCGCCTGACGAAGAAAGACTCAGATCTTTCGAAAGGTCTAGCGCATTTTAAAGTTTTTTGATGGTGTTTTAAGAAGTTATTTTAGTTCTTAGTGTTTCACACCAGTTTCAACTTATTTTATTTTTTTTATATGCGAATATTTCCATAATCGGATTTTTATCACGATTCAATATGTTTCTCAAACTCATATATTTACTATTCTCTATTACTCATATTGATACTTGCTTTATATTATTCTCAAACATTTAAAAAATTCGTTAAACTTCCAATATGACGTCAGATTTTCTTTTTAATTCTCTAATTTCGTGATATTAATCTGCTTTGTGTACATACACATACTCATACTCCTTGTATTATTGATAAATCTTAGAAATTTTCCGTTTTATTACCACTATGACGTCAATCAATTTTATTTCATATTTATCTTTTTTTCAACAGGTGAAACTTTTTATTTCATTTTCATTTTTCAAGTAGAAATCGTCTGATAGAAAATTATTTATTGTAGAAAGAATGTCATCGTGGATTTTTAATTTTTGGCATTTGCTATAACGAAAAATTTTCAATTTAATAGGAAAAGGCTGTTAGAATTTTGGTTTTTTATCTCTATTTATTAAAATAATACGAATTTTTCAAATTTTAATATTTTGAGCTCTTCTTAGCTGGTATGGAGCTATATACACAAATTTTCAACTCTGTAAGTTACATAGTTTCTGAGAATAGCTCTGTGACAGACAAACAAAGGGAGCGGGAGTAATAGGGTTTCGTGAGATGAACGAATTCTGGATGAATTATGCCCTCCAGATTCGACCGGGATAGCTCAGTGGTAGAGCTGAAGTGGCGGCTTCAGCCAAGCGATCCCAGGTTCGAATCCTGGCCCGGACATTTTTCGTCCAGTTGGAAAATTACTACTAGTTTGATTTATTTACCAATTTGAAATAATTGTGCTAAAATTAATCTGGTGAAACCCTAAAAATAAAATGGGAGAAATGAGTTTAAACATTTCATTTATAAAAGAGCTATTAAAAAGAGATATGTAAAATTAACCATATCTCTTTTGCAATTTATCAAGTTGTCAAAAAATTTGGGCACAATGCTCTACATATGTTAAGGTTCATTTTACGATAAAAATCTAAAATTCGACATTTTTTCCATTTTTTCTCAAAATGTGATGCACTGAATCCCCTTAAAAGCCTATGGTATATTATTTATACCACATAATTTAAGTACTAATACTTCACTTAATAATAAAATACTGTAAAAAAGCACAAATTTAACAGATATGTAATCGAACTACGCGCTTAAACCACTGAAATTTTAAGAATAAAAAACGTTGCTGTAGATAGCGAAATCTGTGGCGATTTTTTCGACTATTAACTTCTG
Source organism: Maratus michaelseni (assembly GCA_963931845.1). NCBI lineage: Eukaryota > Metazoa > Arthropoda > Arachnida > Araneae > Salticidae > Maratus > Maratus michaelseni. The sequence goes on from OZ007600.1 coordinate 193,276,068, forward strand.
ATATGCGGCTAATACGAAAGCATCGCTTTTAATAAATTTCAAATTGTTAATTGTCTGTTATTTTATTTACTGATTTATGAAGTTTTAATTTCATTATGTAATACATGCCAGAAACAAATGCCGAACTTTTTATATTGTTTTAAGTGCAAACGGGTTAATCTTTCGTAATCGGGAGCACGCAATAGGGATAGATTTAAAAACAATTCATGCTTGAAAATTATTTTTAAAACCATAAATAGTCAGTAATTTGAGATACAGTTTTCAAATAAATTGCATTTGAAATAATTCCCCCCACCCCCCTATTCGACGGTGTAAAAATTTGAAGTTGTGTGATATTTAGAAGTTTAAAAAATTGAAGTAAAAGCGAAATTTATGAATCAGCTGTAGTCACCGTCAATATGACGTCAACGTTACTCACTGGCCTTTTTTTTTTTTTTTTTTTTGTTTGCTTTATAATATAGTCGTTATATGTTATAATGTTAAATATTTCCTTAACAAATTATGTTCGCAGTCACATATGCAGTCATTTATAACCCCTGGAAGTTAAAATGGCAATTTGTTATGCTTCTATTTGTTCCTTTTAACCCTTTAAAGGACTGTGGTGTATTATTTATACCACTTAATTTTAATCAAAATTCGTTCCAGGATATTTTAATAAAATTTTATTTTTATAACTTTGGTGAAAAAAAAAATTAATTTCCTTATTTTAAAAAAAAAAAAAAAAAAAAAAAGAAAAAAAAAACAGTTTCTGAAAATTCTGGTGTAAATTTAACATAACAGAAAAATAATTACTTACCCCTGAAAGGGTTAAAGTATCTCAAACAACTTGACAAAACACACTAAAAATCAATTTTCAGCAATTGCAGTCCATATCCGGTAATGGTGTAAGAATTCTTTCGTGTAGCCCTGTATGCGATCTATAAAATTTATACACACCACTTAATATATTCAAAAATATATAAGTTTACAAAGGAATACCACTGTGAAAAACGCACTTCCAGCAATTATGGATTTTTATCGGTCTACAATAACCTAATAATCAAACTGTAGTCCACCCAAGATAAATTGACCAATGGCATTCAGGACCGATGACCTTGACCTTCGCAGTGCTACGAGGATAGAAATTTGCTAACACACGAAAATTATGCAGGAAATGGAATATTTAATTAAAAACTAGATTTTGCTATTTGCTGTTAGTAATCTCAATTTATCTTATTCATGATGAAAGTTATAATTCAATCTCAGAAATACTTAATTTCAAATCCCGAAAATTTTCATGGCAGCAGTGTTGCCAGCATATTCCCGTTATTTGAAGAATGTCCGCTTATTTTTTTTTCTGTTACATTCGGGAAAATATCTGCCAATTGAAGAAACTTTCGTAAATTTTTTCTCCGTTATTTGAAGAAACGTCAGTTTTAAAAATTATATTGCTCTTTGTTTCTGCCATCTATTGATTATTACGAAAGTATTTATTATTTGACGCATTTTAAAAATAATTTCTGGCTGACCTTGGGGTCGATCCAGGGATTTAGTTCCCTTGAATCCAATATCATAACCGATAAGACAACGGGTGCTTGCTGGAAGAAGAGTTTTTAATGATGATGGTTTTCTTCAAATGGGACTTGGAGTTTTAAAAAGTTTGCGTTTACAAAGCTGGCAGATTTGCAGTTAATTGCGGGAAGATTTCGTCTTTATGAGATGACAGTTGGGATTTTAACACTTTAGCAGTAGTAGAGGATAAAAAGATGAATTACACATATTTTTAATTTGATTGTTAGATGTAAAATATAAATATTATATTTTTAAATAAATTAGAGAAGAAATGTTTGATTTTTAAATCAAAATTCATTTTTTTTTTTTCAAACATTATTTATCTTTTAAATGTGTTCCTTTAGAATGTATTTTAAGCGCGAGTATGTTTTCTTTTATAACTTTAAAAAATAAATTGCGAATAATTTTAAATGAATGAGAAAATTAATTGTTCCTTTTTTCAAATTCAAAAGCATTATTTTTTGTTATTGCCTTTTTGAGTAAAATCGATTTTTTTTTCATTTAATTTAACTATTATATATATATATATATTTAAATATGTTTGTTTAGAATATAGTTTAAATGTGATTTTTTTTTTATATATAACTTTGAAAAATAAATTGCGAATAATTTTAAATGAATGAGAAAATTAATTGTTACTTTTATTTTTTTTTAATTCAAACACACTATTTTCGTTTTTCTTGTTTTTAAATAAGTTAGGAATTTTAATTTACCGAATTTTTAGTTTTTCATTTTTTAAATAAATTTGAACTTTTGTATTAATAAAGCCAATACACATCCGTGCTGGGAGTAAACGGGATTTTTCCCTCTTCTTCAGACTTTCGTTAATAATTCACGAGAAAAACATGTTTTCTAGGAAAACGGAAATTAATTTGTTGAAAAATGAGGAATAGTTTACTGCATAAAGACGAGTTTTTCTGACAACGTAGGCAGACTATAACACATATGCTCAAAATATAATAATTCAAAGACATTCTTACAACATTTCTTTTTTTTTTCTGCTGGAATTTACCGTTTTAATTAATTAACGAGTTATATATAATTATACGATTAACCGTAAACGGAGCGAACGAAATTAATAAACTCATAGTATAATGCTTTCTTCTTGATCAAAGACAAAAGGCCTACCACACTCTATGTATGGCACTTAAAAAGTCAAAGACCGTCCATTTACTATTATTCTCAGGGGAGTATAGAGACGTGTCTCTTTTTGCATGGATATCACGTTTCCGGGAGAGTCGCTTTAGGTATTATTTCCCTGACAATAAAATCAGAAGCTAACAGCTTCTTTCTGACATACCGGATGCTTTTATTTCATCCTAATATTAAACAGAGAAATGCCATCACTACTATATGTTAAAAATAAATTTATGAATAAAAATCACTTCTGTTATAGACAGTTTTTGGTCCGTTACTTATCAATTATGCTCTTTAATATATTCAGATACCGGGTGTCCCAAAAATGACTGACGGATTTTAAAATTCAATAACTTGCAAACGGTGACACATATTAAAAAAATTCTTGCAAGAGGGTTATGTATGATGTCAGGAGTTTTCTTACTGTGATTCTTGTTTTTAGTTCGAATTTCAAACAATAGATGGCTCTGATAGCGACTGGAACTATTTTTTCTGAAATTGAATAAGTTAAAGAAAATTTTTAGATATTATTGGTGTTGAAGTTCGAAGGACCGTACAAACGCTGAAAAAAAAAATCCGCCTGCGACAGTCGTCATTTTTGTCAGCGCGCAGGCCTAGCATTCAGGGGGCGGTGCATCACTGCTGAGGGGCGTCGGTTTCGGCCTCGACTGAGCGCCAATCGCTGTCAGCGCCATCTATTGTTTGAAATTCGATCTGAGATCAAGAATCACAGTAAGAAAACTCCTCACATCATACATAACCCTCCTGCAAGAATTTTTTTTAATATCTGTCACCGTTTGCAAGTTATTGAATTTTAACATCCATCAGTCATTTTTGGGACACCGGATAATTATTGTATGGTATAATCGATGTATGTGATCAGCTCTGTTTTCCTGCAATGCTTTCCCCAAAAACATGACGTCTATATGAGTCTTTTGCCAAAATTTTACGACACAGAAATCTTTTACAAAATATCACAAACAGTGTCTTCAAAACACCTTGATGGCGGATGGTTACATACATTTCTGACATAACAGATGCTTTTATTTCAACCTAATATTAAACAGCGCAATACTACCACTACTATATGTTAAAAATAAATTTATGAATACAAATCACTTCTGTTATAGACAGTTTTTGGTTCGTTGCTTATCAATTATACTCTTTAGCATATTCGAATAATTATTGCATGTATATAAGAGATGTGTATATATGATCAGATCTATTTTCTTGTAATGCTCTTGCCGGAAACATATCATCTATATGTCTTTTTCAAAATATTATTACAAACTGGGACTTCAAAACATCTTGATCGCGGATGGTTACATGCTAGAGTAGTAGGATTTTTTTTAAGTTCATTGTTATACAATACATGAATTTCATGATGATAACCGCGTTGACGACCAACATACCGAGTCTAAAAAAAAGACAGGTTGCAGCACTTGCGTGACAGGTTGCAGCACTGCAGAACTGCGTCTGTTTTCATGTGATGAAAACATGTGATGCTTGAATCATGTGATGCTTGAATCACGTGGTGCTCTCTTCTTTTCGCGGGTGTAAGAAAAGAACAAATGTAAGTGCAAGAAAAGCACGAATGTAGGTGCAGAAAAAGAGCATCACATGACTCTATCGGTCCGAAGGGAGAAGAACGCGAAACGTAGTGCGGCAGCCTGTCTTTTTTTTTTTCAGCATCGTAATCAAAATGGAGCATCACATCACCTCATTACGTGACGTTAAAAAGAAGTCGAATACAAGTCACTGGGACTCCGAACTGTACCATTTTGGGATAAGTCACAAACGACATAAAAAATCTGCTATATATTATTATTTTAACTAGTGTTGTTAGACTTTTTTAATAGTAAAATGCTTACTCTGTTGATCCCACGTGACGACAATTTTAACACCAGCTTTTCTGTACAGAAGTTTTTGCCTTAACAACTTACAAATTTTAAGCTATTAAATAAGGCAAAAATATCTTATACGGTAAAATTAGTGACAAAAAATTAAAAAAAAAAATTTTAAAGATCTTCGTCGTGTAAGGGAGCATACCATTCTTAAATCCTCTAAACATTCGGTCTTGTGACGTGTAAATGAAAGAGCAGCCATTTTGTGCGCATTTTAAACCAAAATGCACAAATAATAAAATTTTACTATAATAATTACGCTAGTTATGTCATAGAAACATATCAGGTGATCCTTGGATGTTTTATTAAAGCTTGATAAATCTCTAATGTTCTAAAGTCCTTGTACTGGATTATATTTGAGTCACTAATAAATATATACTTTTTAAAACTTTTTCTTTTTAAATATTCACAAATTTCATAGATATTTGACATAAAATATTGTTGACCGGCGATTTTCTATGGAAACAATAGACTCCCTCTTCTTTGAAGTTTACGAGCTAAGACAGGTTTTCTAGGTTATTCATCAATAAAAATATCCCATTATATGGATTTAATGTAAAATTTCCCATGTCTACTAAAATATGTTCAAATATATGATATAAATACATATTTTTAATGTTAAAAGCTTACAAATTTTATGCAAGAAAAATTACAAAGTTGTGACTGAGAATTTAGCTTTGTCAATGGCGTTTGTTTGAACAGAATTAATAGTGCTTATTACATGGGATAAATTGAAGCGACAGAAATTGCTGCGACTCGTCAGTTTTCCAAGCATTTCATTGGCTGTTGAAGGAAAGGTTTTTCCCTTGTCAGATTTTTATACATTTGATTAGTTGTTACATGCTATATGCCTATAGAAGCGACAAAATTGCTCCGACAATAAATAATTGTTTAATTTTCGAGCAACTCTTTTAAAGCCACAGATTTAACATGGTGTCGTCCAAAAGTAGTGGAAACTTTGACGCCTCGTGTAATAGCACTTTAAGATGACTATACAATATAAGACTGGCGACGTACGTACAGGGGGTGCTAAGACAGAAGTTTTTTCCCCAACTATGGCAAACCTACATTCCAGAACTTGGGGATACTCACCCGGACGAGTGGAATAATTTAACAAATATTTAACTTGAGATAATGGCAAACTCGCCAAGGTGCTTGGCAATTTGATCTTGTCCAGAATCGCCTCAACCAATCAAATTTTATATGCCGTATGTCGCCACTCTCACACAGAAGGAAGCACCCTTGTAAAACTTTTCACAATTGGCACCGCGTCGGAGCGCGACCTACGTTATACACGGCCGGTTCATGACTTTTAAAATGTCACATGGAGTGGATAATCGTTACACAGCGATTAGCATAGAACGATGGGCACTAATCGCCGTGTAAAGATGATTCACTTCGTGTGAAGTGTTTTAAACGCCAAGAATCAGTCTTAGTATAACGTAGGTGGCAGTCGGAGACAACAATAGGATCAGGAATTGTTATTGTAGAATTTGATGTCTCTCTTCTATATCGAAATGTAACGATAGACTTCAGAATCAGGCCCTCAGAAAAACTCATCTGCGTGTTTGTGTTCTGCGAACTATAACCCGGCGTACTAATAACCTTTTACTCATTATGAATCACTAATTTACCTGTTTGTTTTAAAATGCGCAGAAAATGTTGCTTATTCGTTCATATGTTTCTCGAAAAATGGAATTTTTTTAAGATTAAAGGATTCCATGCTCCCCCCGCCCCCTTTAAGTTCCTAGTCTAAACACGCAACGGCATTTGCAAGCTAATATTAACACAATAAAGGTGCTCATTACAAATTTCTTGTGTGCATTTTAATATATGTAAAAATGATTCTTTTTACACAGGATATTTGAGATCGATATCTGACATAATAGTTTTCGAATTTGGTTGCAGTTTCATTTTGAGGTCACTTTTAATTTCCGAAAGTTGAGATCAGATTGAAATGCGTGATCGGAACTGAAGTGTAAAGATATTGGGGGACACTGTAATTTAAGAGAAATATGGTGTTTAATTAAAAATATTTCGTAAATAATTGCTACAACGGACTTTTGCTTTTGTTTGCAAGTTATAGGCAAAGGGAAATACTAATACAGAAACATGAAACACAAACAAGTGTGGTAAGTGTGATCAAAGATCGCTCTAAGGGTTTCGTTTAATAATCCTTTCAAAACACTTTATCCTTTCTTTAATAAATCCAAATAAATTTCATTTAGCAACCAAAAAAAAAAAAAGTCATGTTTCTTATAAAGTAAACATTGACCGGTCTATTTTTCTCGTTTTTTTTTTTTTTTTTTTTTTGAATATCTAAACCAGCTCGATAGCGGGCGAAGCCCGCTATTATATTCTGTCATAATAATATCTGTCATGTGGACTAAATGCGATATTAAAAAAAAATAATTTCAAAATTAACATGTTGTACACCTTCAAAATGTTAAAATATGCGAATATTTCCGTAATCGGGTTTTTATCATGATTCAATACGTTCCTCAAACTCATATATTTACTACATTAAAGACGTGAGTATAAAATATCACAAATTTACTGAATGGTGTATATGTATACAAACGTTTTCTATACACTATTCAGTAAATTTGTGATGTTTTACACTCACGTCTTTAATGTAGAAATGTTTCATGGTCGTCCAGCAGGGTCGTCCATAGAAATCGTCCAGCATTTATATCATATATTTACTATTCTCTATTATTCATATTGATACTCGCTTTGTATTGTTCTGAAACATTTGAAAAATCCGTTCAACTTCCGATATGACGTCATATTTTCTTTTTAATTCTCTAATGACGTGATATTAATCTGCTTTGTGTACATTACACATACTCATACTCCTTGTATTATTGAGAAATCTTACAGTTTTATTACCACTATGACGTCAATCAATTTTATTTCATATTAATCTTTTTTTCAATTGGTGAAACTTTTTATTTCATTTTTCACGTGCAAATCGTCTGATAGAAAATTAATTATTGTAGAAAGAATTTTTTTAAATTTTTGGCATCGGCTATAACGGAAAATATTTCAATTTAATAGGAAAAGGCTGTTAGAATTTTGGTTTTTTATCTCTATTTATACGAATTTTTCAAATGTTAATATTTTGCGCTCTTCACAGCTGCTATTCAGATTTATACACTAAGTTTCAACTCTGTAAGTTACGTAGTTTTTGAGAATGACTCTGTGACAGACAGACAACGGAGCGGGAGCAATAGGGTTTCGTGAGATGAACGAAACCCTAAAAAGGAACGACACAAAACAAAATAAATTTTGCTTTTAGACTAATTCAAGGTAACATTTGACATTAAAGAAACTGAAAACGACAATAATAATAACAACAATTATTCACATTCCATATGTATTTGAATAAGCCTGGTTCTTATAGCGTACTAGCTGCGTGGCAACCTGATGTGTTGCATTTAAATGCATGAGATCATTCGATTCATTAAGACCAAGTGAAAGCTAATTTTATTGTAAATTTAAAAGATAACTATAACATTAATCTTATTAGATACTATATTTCAAGTAAATTCTCTTTATAACATAGGTTCCAAGCTTTCCTAATAAAAATGCACATTTTGACTAACTTTGTTTATCAAAAGCATTTCGTTCTTCCAAGATTTGGCTTCTAATTTTGGAGCTGGTGGAATAAAAATGACGTCATTTTGGCGAACTTACACAAATATCACATTTTTTTGACGAATTTATTCAAAAACATTTTATATTTAAGAATTAAAACAAATGTTTACAAAAATATAATTTTTCTTGCTAAAACATTTCGTTTTTAACGACCTTGTGAAAAATCTTAATCGCCATCTTAAGGAAATAGAGGGAAAATATCTGTGTCTTTTCTTTAAATTAATGTTTCGTAAATAGGGAGTAATAAAAACAAGGAGATTAATTTTGTTTTAGTTTTACCTCCTTGGTTGAATATAAAATTTAATAAAAGCTACAATTGAATAATTTATTTATGTCAATTTGTCGACAGACGATTATTAGCTTTTTAAGATGAAATAATTCCTGAAGCGTAATTATGTCAAAATAAGTTTTTATTTCTTCAAATTTTCTTGAAAAATGTAATTTAATCACGATAATGTTTCATCCATCTATTAAAAAAAAAAAAAAAAAAAAAAAAAGTATTTATACTTATCAATTTTAATGGCAAGATGACATCAATAAAAATGTAATAATCCCTATTATTAACTTTTTTTCCCTCTCTTACCCAGAACAGCGTATACAAAACTGACGTTATTTGAGCGAAATTATTCAAAATTATTTTAAGTTTATGAAGTAAAATAAAAGCTATTAAAAAATGTATTTTTCTCGCTAAACCATTTTACTTTAAGCGCCTTTATGTTTTAATCGCCATCTATAAGAAATAATTACTTGAAAAACTGTGTTTCTTCTTTAAATTAATTTCTTTTAAATAGGGAGAAATAATTCTCTACTTACAAGGAAAATCGCCATAACCGCATACACAGAAAAATTTGCAAAAAATCCCCCAATGAGTACAATTTACCCCATATACTAATAAGGTCATGTACAAAATTTCAGCACTTTATCCTAAAAAGTCGCAGAGATATGTCTAAACAAAGTTGGTGATGAGTTAATAATAACTACATCATCACAATTATTATTTATTTATGCAATCATTGTTTTCTTTCGTAATTGCTTACGACCCCTGAAACGCGATCATGATTTTTTTCCCTTTTCGAACTCAGATCCAGGCATTGAAAAGCGGAGCTTTTCTGTATTTTCATATCTCTGTGATTTCTTATGATAAAATACTGAAATTTTGTACATGACCTTATTATTGTATAGGGCACATTTTACTCACTGGAAAATTTTTTGTACGGTAGATTAAATTTTGTATTTCTTCAAATTTAATCCTCTGAAAATTTTAATCGATTTCATAAAATTCTGTAAATTTTATTTACATAACTTTGTAATTGATGATATATGTATGTCCCTAATCAAAATTTAAAGAATAAAAACTGAGGTCCATGTTTTTGGTACATCCTGTATATTAATTAATTAATTACGTATGATTACATCACGAGTAGTAAACAGAGCGAACAAAATTCATAAACGTGTAGTATTATGACCATATTTCTTCTTGATCAAAGACGAAAGCCCTCTTGCGCTCTACGCCACTTAAAAAGTGAAAGATCGTTCATTTATTAACCTCACGGGAGAGGAGACGTGTCTCTTTTTGCATGGATATCACGTTTCGGTGAGTGTCCGGGAGAGTCGCTTTAGGTATTATTCCCTGACAATGAAATCTGAAGCTAACAGCTTCATTCTGACGTACAGGGAATTTTTATTCCATCCTAATATTATGAAGTGCAGTGATGTCATTGCAAGTTAAAAATAAGTTCGTGAGTAACGGCGTTCTATGATTTTCTATTCTTTGTCCATCAACTTTTTTTAAGGTATTCCACTTTTTCTTTATTTTTTGTATGTAATATATACCGGGTGTCCTAAAATTGACTGACTGATTTTAAAATTCAATAACATGCAAACGATGACAGGTATTAAAAATACTTCTTCCAGGAGAGTAATGTATGATGTCAGAAGTTTTTTTAATGCGATTCCCGGTTTTAGTTTCAAATAGCAGTCATAGTTGGCGCTGAAAGCAATAGGCACTCAATCGGAGGCAAAACTGAAATCACCATGCATTGATGTGAAGGAAAGAGGCTAAATATATAGAGGTCTCATTCGCCAATAGTCTTGTTTTTAGGGCCCAATTCTGAACAAAATTATATTGAACCTATAAAAGTAGATTTCAATGGATCCAAAATTATATTCCGCACAAATAATCACCTGAAAGCTATCATAAGAGAGTCTCTAGAAATTATATCTAAAAAAGAAATAGTCTGTAACGATGTATTATCATATGATATCCACGCAGCCCACCTTATATTCCAAACCCTTGAAGTAAAATAGTTTATTCCGGGCTCGCAAGAAAACGCGAAGAGACAACAACTCAACTCAACAATTAGTTTTTCACTGATGATGACCGAGTAGTTCGGTTGAAAACGTTTTGAATTTTTTAAAATGACTTTAATGTGCTTTTAAATGTTTTATGTATGTTTTTACGCACCTTCAAGTAATATATTTACATTTAGTTGTATCTTGATGAATTTTAAATTATATTGGTGAATGAGACCCACTCCATATATTTATCCTCCTTCCTTAGCGTCAATGCTAGGTGATTTCTACTATTGTCTCGATTGGGCGTCTATTGCTCGTAGCGCCTTCTATTGCTAATAATTCGAACTAAATTCAGGAATCACACAAAAAAAAAAAAAACTTCTGACATCTTACACTCTTGCAAGAATTTTTTAAATATCTGTTACCGTTTGCAAGTTATTGAATATTAAAACCAGTTAGTCCATTTTAGGATGCCCGGTATATTTTTTCATATGAAAAAAAATCTGCAATGATCCCACTTGAATTTCCGAAAACTGCATTAAAGAAAAAAAAAAATCTGTTGATTTTACAGGAAAAAACTGCCAGCCAGGATGCTTGTAAAAAACTCTATTTTACTGAAATAATCTGTATTTATTATGAACTTACGGCCAAAATATCTTAAAATAACAGAAAGTTTCTCATAAATACAGATTATATCAGTAAAATAAACAAGTTTTTTAACTAACCTTCCTCATCACTGTCAGTTTTTCTCTGTAAAATAAACAGATTTTTTTTCACTGATGTTTCAGTCCAGAAATTAAAAGAAAAAAAAATGGATTCGAACACTGGACCTCCTGTTCTGGAACTGGAAATGGTACCTCCACACTACTAATACTTGATTACTGTCACAATTCTTTGGTGATTTTCCTTACAATCGGTCGCAAATTGGTTTGAAATTGGTTTCAAAATGGATTAAATACCGAAATTGGTGGCCGGTTTTTTCGAAAATCTATGCAGTTTTTGCGACAGTGGTCTAGAACAGGGGTTCTCAAACTTTTAGACAGATGTACCACTAAATCGAAGTTCATACTTCCGCGTACCATCAGGTAATAAACGTAAATCTAATATAGTAAAATCTGTCTAAAACGAAATATCTCTCCAGTCTCTTGTATTTCCGTCATAGCAGGTTTATTGCATTTAAAAATGAATGATTACATTACTAAATTTACTGCTTTAAAATAACATTCAAGTAAAAAATAGTATCATCATTAAATTTTAATAATGCATGCAATATCAAAATACAGTATTTTGGTATAAGCCCCAATACTTAATGGCATATTGGTGCACACTGATTCATATACTTTTGTAGTAGGCAAATCAAAAGGGTGGGCTTGTTTTATCAAGCACAACTTCCTCATGTCTGGCTCAATATTAGGAAGTTTTAGTCATAAGTCAGATTCGATGTAACTGTTATATGTATTCGATTATAACTGTATTTTTTTTTATATGACAAAGAGGGGAAAAGCACATTCCCAGAGATATGTTGTGCTAAACACAATCAGACTTTGATGATATTAGACGGTACTCTGATAGTCTCGTCAGCGAAATTACTGTTACATTCATCCTTTTGAATGTGGACTCCAGTAATCCATGACAGGAGAGGAGGAGAGGAGAGCTGAATAAGTTCACTTCTTTCCTCTCTCGTGAGATACAGTGGTAGGCTGTCTCAAATGAGAAAAGAATTTCCAGAGAACCTATTAAGGATTAAGGGCATGTGGAGCCCATGGCCCAGTACCTTTTCGGAGCCAGTCTCAAACCAAGATAATAGCTATAATTTTTTTTTCTTTTTTTTTTTTTTTTTTGGGGGGGGGGGGGGGAATATTCGGTAGTTATCTTTAGATATGGTTACCAAGTTAATCAAAATCTTTTTTAATTTTGGGGAAAATAATTGAAAAAAAAAAACTGGATTTTTAATAAACTTTTTGTAAACAATTTTATTTATTTTGGGGCCCTTCATCAGGGGTGGCCCTACGCTACGGCCTAGTCGGCCTCTGCATTAATCAGGCCCTGCGAATTTCTTATCCAAAGCTTAGTTAGCGCATTTAACATAGGCTCAATGCAACCGTATTAATAATCTGCATACCTTTAAATGCGACAATAATATCGCTCAGTAGGCAAACACTTGTAAGTTTCTTCATACATTTATGTATATGCCACCTCAATACATATGTACAATGTTTTACCTCAAATCCGCACTGCATATGACCACAGTTTTTGTTTGATTTAAATAATCATACTCTCTTGACCATTTTAAATAACCTTACTCTCTTAAAAACTGATTTCCATGAAATGGAAGGAAACTGTAACACTTTTTATACAAGAGAAGAAAAATATTTCAATCAACACAATGAATAAATTTATGAATTATGTTTGAAATAAGACTTTTATTTCAATATTACTAGAAGCTCCTCTAGTGCAAAGAGAACAATGGACTATAAATTACACTTCGAATGTTATTTTGTTTTAACTCCTCCTACTCACACAAGCTCCTCCTACTTCCAAGCATTCAGACTTTACCTTCAGATAATTCAATTTATAAAGCATGTTTAAAAACAGTTCTTCCGCTAATTAAAAATACTTCATTCATTCATTCATTAGGTCTTTATTAACAAATTCAATTTTTATCTATATAAATCTAATAATTGTATTTTTAACTCTGTATTCTATCATAAGCGTTGTGTACGACTTTCAGCGAGTCTACTATAACAAACATTTCTCATAACAAAAAAATAGAAAAAGCGCTTGCAGTGTTTCCACGCACCAGTATCGGACTTCTGCGTACCTGTAGCCAGAGCTTCACGTACCAGTACTGGTACGCGTACCATAGTTTGAGAACCCCTGGTCTAGAATATACTCGTTAAATAGGAGATCAATCGGAGGTACCGTTTCGGATTTACCGTGTTCTCTCATACACACACAGAAAATTCTAGTCGCCAGTAAAAAATATTTACCCCACCCCCTCTCCCATCGCTGATTTTCAAAAGCCACCTAAGTTTTTTGATGAATTAATTGAGAAAAAATAATAAAAAGGATACCTTAGAATTATTAATCGCACAGTTTAGAATAATACATGATTTAGAAAGATAATAACACTTAGTTTACTACCCTAACAAGCTTATTCGAACAAAGAAAGAATTATCAAAATCAAAGGATCCATTCCAAAAGTATTATAACCTGGCGCAATAATGTTTTCCAAGGCGAACTAAAGTATCAATAAAAAATGAAATATAGTATAAAAATTAAACATAACAATTTGTGGACAATCCCTTATCATTTAGCGAGTTTTAGTGAGAAACTAAATAACAGCTCACTCTAACGCCGATATCTCTCTGAATTTTTACGATATTTGACTTTTTTTTTAATAAGTTGCTCCATAGAGTTGACTATTAAATTATGCAAAAAGTTTCTTTTTATCGTTCGCGCAAGCGCGGATAAAAAATATTTTATACAACTGCCCATATTTCCTTAAATATTTAATATATTTACATTTCAATTGCACTATATTGTTTCTACTATATTTTGTCAATTTTTCTGAAACTGGCGTTAAATTTGGTTAAAAACCCTGTATGTTATAAGCAAAAAACATGCAAGAATTTTTTTAATTTTTTTAAAAAATCGCTATATCTCTATTAATATACATGCTATTCTTAGACAAATGAATACACATATTGTACAATGTCTGCCTATGTATATTCTGTAGCGATAGATCATTTCGTGCATTTTATTTTACAGGGTGATCCCAACTATTATTGTTTTTCTTTAATTTTTTTTGGCCCCCTAATTATACTCCTTATCAAATCGACGTTGATAAATATGAAGTCAAACCTGTTCTTTTTAATTCTAAAATTCCAGAAGAATTTGACAAGTACATTTTAAACTATTCCACAAAATGTCTAAAATTGAAAGTTGCCGGTCATTAATGGCCATATAGTGTATTTATATATATATATGTGTGTGTGTGTGTGTGTTACGGTCAATATGATTAATCCGGTCATTATTAATAATAACCGGTATTTATTAATAATGACCGGATTAATCATATTGACCGTAACATACATATGTATACGTATTTACATATATGTGTGTATAGTTATGTATATATATATGTATATATATAACTGGCGTCCGGCTAACACAAAAGTACCCTTTACTTACACTATGTAATCCAGACTGAATTTGACCACATGCGTATCCTCTAACTTATAGCTTTAACATTGTGACACCTTAAATACATTCGCATATAAAACAAATTACATATTTTAAGCAGGCACATATTATGATAAGTTATATTTAGCAAAAAATCACCATACTCTAACCAGTAAAACAATGAAAGTGCCATTTTAGTGCAACCAAAACTTATCGATTCTTTACTACCAAAATTTACCGAGTTATGATACTTTGAATTTTATGGATTTTCAGCGTTTTCTGACACTAAAAACGGAGAAACGCGTTTTTAGTGTCAAAAAACGCTGAAAATCCATAAAATTCAAAGTATCATAACTCGTTAAATTTTGGTCATAGAAGAATGCAATTTTTACTGTTTTACTTATTACAGAAATTGAAATGTATTTTCTAAATATAACTTATAGAAAGAACCCAGGTACCAGATAAAAATTTCGCGATTTTTTTTCAAAAATAACACTTTTACTTAAATAGATTTTCATATGATGAAGAACAACATTAGAAACATATTTGCAATTGGAACTATTCTTGTAAAACTTATGGTTTAGCAATTAGCTATTTGGCCAATGATAAGAAGGTATTATAACTTGATTGTTATTAAAATCATGATGAAAACTAAATAAATGAAAGCAAGAAACAAAAATCATACAGTTTTTGTAAAGAATCAATAAAATAAATAGAAATAAGTAAACACAAAGTATATTACTAGTTCAATGAAGAAAATCATTTCGAATTAAATTTCTTTTATTCGAAAATGTTATAAAATTTGTGATATACTTGAGTTTATAAGGAATTAATCAATATAAACTTGAAATAACGAATTTTACAATGCATGGATTTGTTTAGTAAAATTTTTGCTACACCAAATTATCAGCAATATTGTCATAAGTAAATTTACAAACGTATTATTATTTTTTAACAACTATATTTTGTCTGTATAACACGTATATAATCGTTTTTACTTCAAAATATTAGAGCATTTACTAAATTTAATCTTATAATACAAAAACAGTTAAACATTACACTTTTTTTAAAATAAAAATGTACTGGTGTATGAAAAAAATATTGTCAAATATATCAAAAACAAGAAAAAATAATTATCTTACTCGGCTATATCATTCATGGCTACGTAAGCAATGACAACACTAAAACTTTTTATGTCGGTTTTTACTTTCCTAGTTATTTGATGAAGTTGCTCTAGAATAAGTTCATAACACTTGTTCATAAACAAATACGCAGTGGCAGCAATAACCGAGGTGGCAAGCAACATATAATCAGCTTTAACTTTTAAGAAATTTTGATTGAAATCTCTTTCTTTATCGTTCCCGTCACCACCCAAAGCATCATACAGTTCATTGTATAGTTGAGCTCTATGTAGATAAACAAAATCTAAAATGGTTGTAGTTAAATCATACAGCGATTCTTCAATATTTGGATCATTTGTATATAAAATATACAATAGCACTCCTACATAAAGTGCAGGTGTTGTGAGATTAACTTTGTAATTAAGAGTTTTCAGAACTCTCAGTTCTGATGAAAATATTCCATTCAAACTATAAGGTTTTCCAATTCTCTCCAAAACTTCACTTACTTGTGTCGGAAAAATGTGTTCATAATGGGATTCCAATTTACTTGCCAGTTGAACCGATGTCATTATTCTCAAAACACTCTGTTCCTTGATTCTTTCTTCAACAGTCTCCCAGTTAGAATCCTTACGAGTTTTCGAAATTTCTGAATGCTTTTGATTCACATCAACAATATGTTCAGCAATGAATCTTTCATAAATTTCTAAAGCAACATATTTTACATTTTTCTTTAGTATCATCTTTTCACAAATATTGAATACGAATTCCGTAGTATCGGATGACCATATATATTCGACATATTTACAAGAATCAATTCTTTCCTGATTTTTCATAGCAAGTTGCAATAATATTTCTTCCAGCAATTCATGTGAAATAGGCTTTGTATTTTTTATTTCGTTTGGGTGGCACTGAAATAACAGATTATGCATGTCTTTTAATTAATAATTTTCAATAATATTCGAGTAATCTATCTATATATAAAGAGAGAGAGGATTTTTTTAAATTCCAGAATATTTATATTCTTAGTTCTATTATATTGTAAAACATTTTTTTAATAATTCACGCCAAATGTAAGTATTTACCAAATTCTTTTAATCTTCTTTTCGAACTATGTTTTTCAATGCAAAATAGCTGTTGCCATTTCATTATTGTTTTAAGTTGATCTTTATCAATTATTGAAATCAAGTCTTATTAAAATATAATACTTGTAATAATAATTACCATAATATTTTTTCTTAGTTAAAAAAACTAATGATTTTTTTTTAATCAGCATTTGTTAATTTTATAAATACTATTAATTAAAATATTTCTTCGGCGCAGACGATTTTTCAAAAAAAAATGTCATATTACAGTATTAAAAAATTTGTGTTTGTTCTTTGTTGCAAGTAAATGAAAAATGAAAAAGTAAATGAAAAAGAATTTTTTTTTTCTTTTCGGTTTCTTATTGATATTATGCATATTCAGAACTATTGGATTAGTCAAATATTTATTAAACTACCAAATCATTTTTTCACAGATTAGAGATAATGTGCATGTGACGTCATGCACCAAAACAAAGACGTATTTCTCAACAATCTGTAGGCAGAAAGTAACATTTCTCGCAGAACTAGTAATTTATAATGTATTATTTCCTGCACATAATAATATGATATATTATAACTACGTGAAAATTACGAGCATTTTAACAAAATTTTGAGCAATTTAGTTCAATATTTTGCCTACGTTAAGTTGAGTAGACAAGCAATAAGTCGGTTTGTTGCTGTTAAGTTGGCGTTAATCACATAAAAAATGTGTCGATGCTGTCATATAAATACCAATTAATTATATTTTATACATTAATAATTATATTTTACATGTAAATAATATTTCATGAGAAAAGAAAGCTATTTTAATGGGCATAACTTGTTTAATCTAAATCTCAACGTACAGCCATAATAAAATAGGTGTTCTGGTGTAAATTTACAATTAATATACGGCAGATGAAAGCGAGTATAACTGATAACAACTTACAACTGTGGTTTATTAACTATTTCGTCAAAATAGAAAACAAAATTTTGTTGTCATGGTAACCAATTATTTTCTACTATATCAAAATGTATATAAAAAAATAGAATTAAAGCTGACATTGTAAATTTTACCGCTAATAGTAGCAAAAGTGGTGTAGCCACCTACCACTTTATTTATCGTATTTAGTTTTTGAAATTTAAAAAAAAAAGAACTTTTCAAATGCACGGTTGCGAAAAAAAAATCATTTAATAATTAGAAATAATTATTAGTAAGGGAAAAAAATCAGTTGAACTTTAGTAACCCGCAAGATTTTTCTATAGATATTCAGTAGGGAACATGTAAGCAACGGGGGGGGGAGGGGGGGGGAAGCAAGCGAAACCCCCACTTAAGTTTTTTTTTAATTATTATTAAAATTAAAATCTTTACTTTTTTTTCATGAATTATCATTATGCATCGAAATATGTTTATTTTGCCTGCGATACATTTATAACAATTCTTATTTCTGGTTTCATTTTTAATTACTACATGCTTACTTACACGTTTTGTATGATATCTATATATGTAAACGCTAAAGTACGTGACGGCGAAAAAGCGATTATTCCTCTTTTGTCGATGGCACCGAGTGGTTTGTTTTCGCTAATTTGAGAATATTGAGAAAAGTATTTGAGTTATCAATTTAAAACTCATCACACATATGTAGAAAATTTTTCTGCATCCGAAAATACAATTTTTCTAAAAATCGGCCGGTAATTTTTCTTAATTTTTGGCCAAAAACTAGCTATTTTCTGAAAAGGAAAGAAAATAAAGTGCAAATCAAACCAAAAAACGCTCCATTTTGTGTTTGTTTCAAAAGTTCCGATATTTGTTAAAAGTGATTGATTAAATTTTGAGGGGGGAGGGGGTGTTCGTAATTTAATGAACCGTAATTTAAATATCGTGATTTAACCGCAAATTACCCATACGGTAAACCGTAATTTAAATATCGTGTTAATGTTGAAGGTATTTGGATTTAGCTGCCCCTGGTGATGGAAGGTGGAACTAATTTATTTTTGCAGCACGCCTGTTATACTTTGCCGTAGGCATCGGAGACTTTTTCCGGAGGTGCGTTTGGAAGGAAGTTTGTTTAGAACAGGAAAGTGATGGAAAGTGGAACTAAAACATTTTGTATTTAATATCTGTCTGATTCAAACGAAATCTTTTCTAACATTCTTCCCAGGTTCCCCAGGTACTAAATAAACATCGGTATATTTTTTCACCCTTGGTTACCACCATTTCTTAACACTTTGCCGTCCGGCGATATCACAGTGGTGTCGTACGTAAAGTAACTTAATTTTAATACTTAAATGCTACATTGGCACCAAACTTTTTGAATGAAAAATTCCTTTTTATCAAGTACATAAAGAAAAGATATTTCACGATATTTAAATTACGGTTCATTAAATTACGAACAGCCCTCCCCCTCAAAATTTAATCAATCACTTTTAACTTATTTTCGAATAAATTTGTTTCTAAATTCTGGTGTCAATCAATTATTTCAACATTTTACGAATAAAAGTATTTTTACGAGACATGCGGACGGCAAAGTGTTAATATTAATCTCCAGTGATGGGGGGGGGGGGGAGTGTTATAGGGTTCTATGGGCCCGATTTCTACCAGAATTGGTTCATTCATCTTAACATGAAATAACTAAGATACAGATTTGGGCGCACCTTAGCGGTGGAAAATGGAACTAAAAGATTTTCAGTGCGTGCTCAGCACGCCTTCTATACGGTGCCGTAGGCAACGGGGACACGTTCCGGATGTTCGTTCAGAAAGAGGTTTGTGTAGAACAGAATGTGCCCCCTGGTGGTGGAAGGTAGAACTAAAAGATGTTTTAATCGTTCGAGGTTGTTTTTGGAAAATCGACAAGCGAAGCGGGTGTAGCCTTCTAGTTATATTTCAGCTAGCCGCCTATGGCGACCAGTTTGGTCTCCCTTAAATGTATGCTAAGCATTGCAACATGTTACTTTATTCATAATTTAATTTACTTGCTTAATCCTTCGCCTAGAGAAATCAAGAACTCTGTGCGATCATGGCAAAATTTCGTATATTTTTTGTTGTTATGTATTTCACCTTTCTTCACAAAAACCGCTTAACTTACTTATTTAGGTATTTACGCTCCATGTGCGTTTACTTATCAGTTGCAATACATGCCCTAATGCGGAAATTTTTAAACCTACTATTAAGTAAACTTCTATAATTGGGTTCGCTGACAATTGGCGCATTTTAACTCATATGTCTTGGTCCAATGAAGTATTTTGTGTGAAAACCCTTTAAGGGTATCCATTTTCACATTAAACTGTGTTGTTGCTAGTATACTTTTTTGTTTCTGGATCCGATTACGGAATAATAGAAAACTTATTTTTGTTCTCTCTTAAGCTTTCTGGTTAATCTTTCATAATCGGACTGCACACTTATTGATGTATTTTAGATAATACAGGTTTTATGGAAACCATTAAATGATATCCTCACTCATTTTAAACCATATTTTCTGTCAGTATTTCACACTTTTGATCATTTCTTCCCCTTGGTGTGGAAATTACCAACTTTCTCGTAGGCACCTATCTCTATCCCGTTTTTTTCTCTTCACTCCTCTTTCTTTATACTGTTCATGAGTTTTCATAACACCTAAACTCTACTAGAATTCTTAAAAAGTAACGACACTTACGTAGTATCAGTGCCAAGTAAATACACCGCGCCAACAATACTAAATGCAGAAATCCTTATTTTTTTTAATATTGTAACTTTATAGTTGATATTACGTGGGTAGCAGTGGCGTAGCCAGGGAGGGGGTCCAAATGCTCTGGATACCACTAATATTTTAAAGCTTTCTTCTCCTTCATTATCACAGAAAATTTTCCGATAAGATAAAGGAAATAAAACATTACAAAATTAGTGGTATCCAGAGCATCTGGACCCCTACCCTGGCTACGCCACTGCATGGTAGAAATATTAAAAGCAATTGTAAAAGTATTTAAGTATAACTGTATATATTCAGAGATATAGTATTTGATTCGAATGAATATCTCCTATTTATTCCAGCATATACATCATACAGCCAAAATAAAATTACCATAGTAAACATCTTAGCTAAAAACCATCAATTTTATGGTATGTATTTAATAAATGTATACAAAATTATTGTTTTCTATTATTTTAGTTTGTATCTGTATTATTTACCATTTTCAATTATGTTAAGTATTTAATAAATGTACATTAAATTACTGTTTTGAACGCGATTGGTCACTGGCTAAATAGGATTGGCGAATAACAACCCTTTCTAGGGATCTATCTTCCTGGCAAGGATAGTACTTAAGTAGCAAATTAACTGAAAATTTGTTTTGAAATTTGATTCATTAAATATTGTTACATGACTTGAATTTGATTACATTTAAAATATTGTGAAGGAAGTTGAGTTTTATAGCACTTCATTTAACAGAATTATGCTAAACTTTGATTGGCTTACAGGTGCAAATTATGACACCGGACACCGCTGCAAAAATTCAGTCGTGGAGAACTTATTTTATAAATTATTACATTCATGGTTTAATATTATCATCACTCACGATGATTAAATCGCTTCTGTTTGTTTACTTTGATGGAATGGGATATTCGACTGGCAAGTGGCAACCTAATTGCAACTGAACTTATCTCAGAATATATACATATTTGAATGAAATTCACCTCTCAAACATAATTTGTTTTGAACGATCTTTCTAAAAATGTAACTTTTATGCACTTTTATTCGAAAAAAATAATTTTGTGTCAAAATGCTCGCCTGGCATATGAAAAAGGAAGCGGTCAATCCGTAACTGTTTATGACAGTCACATGACTTGCACTTTTAATGTACAGATAATAGTTTCTGGTTTCTTCATTATCATCTATATATATTTTTTATTCTCTATAGCATACATACATAGAAGGTATATTGCATAAATTCTGTAGTTTATAAATTGCTCTGTTAAAGAGAAATGTTTTTGTTCTAACACGAATGTTTTACAAAAATACAATATAACCTCTTCCAAGTTACCGACGATTTCAAAAGCGTTCCTTTATCATCAAAAGTCCATAAATTTTAGCGATTTAAAGAAGAATTTCTTAAACAAAAGTTTCTTTTACTGTCCGTAATTTTCGAAAACATTTCCGAGTAGTTTTTACAGTGTAATTTTCAGTTTTCTCGACTCAGTATCAACACCAAATATCGTTTTTTCGAATTCTATGAAACCTCGAGTGAACAAATATGTTCAATAAAAATGTTCAACAAATATGTTCAACAAGTACGTTCAACAAACATGTTCAACAGACAGACATGCTAAATTAACATCTTAAAATTAACATTATTTTGCTACCCTTACGTGTATAAATTTTGTTAGCAGCTAAAAATGTGTACTTGAGAATTGATAGCATCCAAAAAACTGATATTTTGTGTTGATACCTGGTTGAGAAAATTGATTAATATATTGTAAAAACTACTCGGAAACGTTTTCGAAAATTACGGGCAGCTTGTCCGTTACTTGTTTCGAAAACGCTTGTAAAGTTCTAAAATCTATTGATTTCTGAGATTTGAGAATATAAAAGAAACGCCTTTTAGAATCATAGATAACTCGAACGAAGTTATATTAATTTTTCGTAAACATTCTTTCTAGATCAAGAAACATCTCCCCTTTTGTATAAAGAACGAATGCACATGTAACTTTTGTTCCATTTGTTTGTTTTTTCTTCGTTAATTAATCTTATATTTGTATGTGAGAATTTTAAATAATTAAATCTGACTTTTTTTTCCAGATTCGCAGCCCGATTAGTTCTTTTTGCCATGGACTATAAAAAGAAAATTGATAGGTAAGTAATGATTAAATATCGTGTCACAATATTTCTAACTAAACACTATGCTTTTGATTCTTATGTTATTGACATTGATTTCCCTGTTGAGTTACTAATTTATATCAAACGTCTAAAGTTTTATCATTTCGTTATTATGAGTAGTATTAGCATTAGCATTAGTGTTATCAATTTTTTTATTCCTTAATTTTAATGATTTAAAAAACTTAATTTTAACAGCATGTATACTTATTTTGAATTGATTGTGATGCAAAATGCAAACTATAAAAATGGTCTGAAAATAGGAGACAATAAAATTATAATGCATAATTACATAGTTTTTGGCAAAGATAGGTATTTTTGAAAAGCTGCAGCTTTATCGAAATTCCATAGAGCCCATAGTATATTAATAAACATCAATATGATGATACCACGGAAGTCAGATGATGATAGTTGCAGATTTTTAACGTGTTATAGTTATGTCCAAGTTTCAGAAGTGGTAACCAATTGATCAAATGATGATCCGTATATATATATAAAATGAAATCACATGTGTGAAAATGAAAGAAAGAGGTATTATAAAAAACAATGGAAAGGATACTGCAAAAATTAAACATAATAAAAGGAAAAATAAATTATTAAAAACTATGCGTATATTGTGGGATCTTCAGAGGAGCATCATAAGAATAATTCGTAGTATAGATACGTTATTTCATCAAATATTGACAGCATTATGCCTAAAAATGACAAAATTAAGTTTCTTATAACATATCGAAAACCCAAAATAAGATAAAAGGAACAAGAGATCCAATAAATAAATAAATAAATAAATAAACCATGGTTTAACAGCAGCATTGTATAATAGACCATAAAGCAATAGACACAGCTAATCATAAATACAAATGTATACCCAATTTTTTGTCATGTGACAGCACTCGTATCTATGAACCAATTTAGATGTGACTGAGCATGTGAACAGGACTTAGCAAAGTCTCGACCGAATTCGTCGGCCGGCTTCACCCTCCATCTTGTGTCAAGGTGGTGCCCACTTAAAGATTTCACATTCAAAAAGATGTGTAAAAAAATTATAAATCCAAAAATGTTTACGCTTAAGTGTTCGGCTTAGATACAAGAATTCTACAGTTATTCCACAGTTACCACAGAATTCCACAGAAAAATTACGCAGTTATACCCGCCAGTTTCAAGTTCTTATCAAACTTGGCGATACTTGACGAAATATTGACAAATTTGGCGACAAAAATAGGTCCCCGTAAATGAAGCCAACCTCGCGATAGATGACTAATTTGACGAAATTCTCATTCAGATTCCGTATTGATGAAAACTGGGAATGAATCTTCTACTATAATCGGGTTTCACGCATTCTAGCTTCGTGTGTTTGGGTAAAATTAGCTGAATTCTTAAAAGTAAGGAATAAGGAAGATACCTTTTCCTCCCGGTGCATGCCGGAAGGACTTTTTAAGTTTGTGATTAATAATAATTTTATGATAATGTTTAAAATTATTTCATCTATGTTTCTGAATTTCATTTCTTAACGTAAGATAATCTTGTACTGTCTTATTTTCAGCAAAGAACTCCCACCCGACACTTTACCTGCTAGGGGTGGAAAACCAACCCCTCTCTGCATGAAGACCTACCACCACTTCTTCTCAGCTTACCGAAGACCTGGTGAGCAGAAGGATGAGCTTGTAATGTCCACCAGGCAAGGAAAGGACGACGCTTGGAACATCACCGTAGCCTGTAAAAGTCAGGTAATTTGGTTTATGATCATCACTTGTATTTTATTGTGTATATTTTCTCTAGAATTTTTAGTGGTGAATTCAGGGAACTCCAGCCTATGAAGAAGTTAACTTGCTGTAAAATAATATACATAGCTATAGTGTTTTCAGCATTAATCCAAGTTCTGTAAATTAAATGTTTCTTTCTGAAATCTTGTAGAAAAACTGTCTGAAACGTTGTAACCTTTGTAAGTATGTTTAATTGAAAAATGAAGCATATCCACCATACAGCAGAAATGTGGGGCTACATTAATGATCATGCTAAAAGTAAGCGGCTACATGTTGTGATGGTCACATTAGGGCGAACCCGCCCTAATGTTTTCAGGCAGCTGGTCAGAGAAGAAATGCTGAAAATCGTACTCCACAAACTGTTCCTTAGATTTATTGGCATAAATAATTTAGTGAAAGTATATGAATCATAAAATATCCGTGAGATATTAATGTACAGAAACTTTTGAATTTCTACGATAAACTTGATAAGTTTGCAGGATTGAAAGCATGCCAATTAGTACGATACAAAAAATTTAGAAGGGAGAAGTGCCTGGAAGAAGAGTACAGATAGAAAAAAATATATAAATGGGAGGCTACTAATTAGCCATTGCATGATTTAGACAGAAACATATGCATAAATGATAAATTAAAATGAACTCTAAATAATAGGAAATATTTCTGTGGCCGGTAAATTTATTACTTATTTTTTCTTTTTTTAGATGGAAATGCGGTTGATTTTGCCTGATGATTAAAGATTAGAATTTTCATGGGAGTGTTTAACGATAGAAAAAGATTAATTATTTCTTTCATATATTTAGAATGGGAAAACATAGAGTTTAGTTAAAATTTAAAATAATTTAATCAATGAATTAAAAAAAACAGATATTTTAATAAAGTTAAAGGGGATGATCAGAAATATATCTGATTTCACATTACACCCCCGAAGTATCAAAGTATCCCCCCGGAAGTTTTAAAATTTTATATTAATCAATGGTTTGAAAATGCAATCCCCCCCCCCCCCCCACACACACACACCATAACGCCAACCGTCTCCCCACAATCTGCAAATATCCTTCCCTGAGAAAAATGTCTGAATTCAATACTGTATTAAATGGTTCAGGAGCATCATGTTAGATTTAGTTTGGAAGTGGGAAAATTATTTTGGTGGGCACAGTAAATTCAGATTTTCTATTAATTGTTTTGCATTTATTTTTCATATATTTTTTCAGAAGAATATTGTTAATTTTATAGTTTATTTATATTGTCCTCCCAAAAGGAAAATTATTAGATAGTGTGCTGAGTTTAACTTATGCAACCGTGTAATTTGCACAGATGCAGAATGTTCCATGTAATGATTTCTAAGAAATGATTGTTACCATTAAATTCTGGGATGAATATCTTCCTTTTCTTGGTACTTATAATTTGTTTTACATGTAATTGGCATGCAGGTACATAAAATGGCTATAGTTCTACAAAACCAACCAAGCAGTTAGAATGTTTAATTTCAAGTAAAAACATAATAAGTCAATGTAATTATGTATATATTTAGGATGAAATGGCTGGTAAAGAGGGAAAGAACTATAGGGAGATTTACTCTACACGTGAGCAGAAAGACTGTAAAGATATTCAAAAATTAACACCAGTTATCCACATGGATCCGAGGATGTCATATAAGCTCTCAGAATTTTAAAATTTGAACCAGTTTCCGCTATTTTAATTTTTTTTTTGTAACTTTTAACGAAGTTTACCTTAATATGGCAACTAAATTACTCCATGTTTGTGTAAAAAAGAAAAAAAAATGTAAATAATGGAATATCGTCTGCTGTTCAAAATGGCGAATAAAAATCTTTGTTTTTGTTTGTTTAAATAAATCGATTTGAGTTTAGATTCTCTTTAAAAAATGTAATGTAAAGAATATTAATATGACGTTTTTCCTCATTTACTAAAATTATTATAAGAGAGCTAAAATATTTTAATATTATTGATGGGTATCAAATAATATTTTCCGAATTTGTTTAAAATGTAAATGAGTGGAGTTTAGAGCATGAAGTTTGAACGAAAATACCTATGAGCTCTACAATAGAATGGAGAGCTAACTCCCTATTCTGATACATTGAATCCAGCGGTCGGCCCATGAATACAATGCCAAAGATCCCATAGAGTAGTATAGGATAGATATTTTCAAGTTGGATTATCGTTTAAAATTATGATGAAGTTGCTATAATTTTCACTGATAGATATTTTTTATTAAAAAAAACTACAGATTTCATTTAAATTCATCGCAAATATTTAATTCGATGTTAGTTAAAATTTTATGTAAACTCAAAAAAAAGAGAGAGAGAGAGAAATTGGTTAAATATTACTCATAAAAATGTGAAAAGGATATAGAAATAAACAAACGTGCTAAAAAGTATGAAGAAAAGTTTGAATAAATAAATGCCTGTAATGTTAAGAAAATGGAAGATTCATTGCTTGCGCGTATTTTATAGCCCATATGTAGCCATTTTCTAAAAAAGGCTATAATTGCATCAAAATCAAATAATTCGCAAAATGTAATTTTCGTAATTATCAGTTATTTTAAACTGTAAAACTAATTTCTTGCTTATAAAAAAAAATAATAAAATTAATATTATAAATCTTTTTTAAATGTAGAATTAAATTACATTTATTTTTCCCCAAAAAATTTAAATATCTCATGAAAATGAAATGAAGCACATAGGGTTGCTATGCCAGCTATAGTGTTATTAGTAAATAACGTATTTTATATTTTTAAAAAACTGTAATAATCGAAATCATACATGCTAAATTGCTGCGTTATATGATTTAAATGCATTAACAGAAAAAGAAGAGGCTTCGAATATCAGAAGTCACTATCATTGTTAATATTTTGATGCTGCAATAGTATGTAGGTCAATGGATAAAAATCACAATATTAGTTTAAGAACAGACATTCTAATATGCATCGGGACGATGATATTTATGCTAACTTTGGCCAGTTAAATTTGAAAATATTTGAAAAAAATATTTAGGATAATAAAAATTAAAAGAACATAAGGAAAATTTTCTGCTAAAAATTATTTAAAGAATGCTGAAAAGGTTTCTTTTTATTTATTTTTTTAGTTTGGAATAAAGTCTAATATGCCTAGCACAATCATTATTCTACAGCCGTGGAAAGAAAAATTATACCCCTTACTAACTCCGCCACAATCACAAATCATCGTATACAAAATTGACTGGTACAGATTGATTAATAATTACGTCTTCTAATTAATTCTATACTTAAATTTTGCATAAGCAGTCGTCTATACATATAGAAATTGTAATAAACTTTAAAATTTTCAATACTAAATCTAACTTTGACACCATATTTAGATTATTCGGTAAATTTTATCTTCGAATACAAACGGAAAGTCATTCGATCAAGTAATTTAGAAATTATGAATGTTTGAAACGCCAATGTTAAATTCATTTTTAATCGTTGCAAAACTGATTGCAATGAGGATAGCTTTTTAAGCATTACTCAAAACTATTTGACGGAATAAGTTGTAATTTTGGATTCACACATTTGCAGCTTCTGGTAATCAATTTCTGTTTTTAAAAAATCAATTGATTACAATTTATATATATATATATATATATATATATTTTTTTTTTTTTTCAAATATTATTTTCAAAATTTATATTATTTTAAATAAATATTCTAAAAAATATACAAATTGTAACTTTTAAATTTTTTAAAGACAAAAATCGATTTCTAGAAGCTTTGAAAACGTGTATCCAATATTAAAGAACATTCCGCCAAGTAGTTTTTGAGCTATGCTTAAAAAACTCCCCGCATTGCAATCTTTTCTAAAATGATAAAAAATTAATTTAACATTACGAGTTTCAAACTTCAAACCTGTATAATTAGTTAAAATACTTAACCTGATGACTTTCGGTTGGTATCCGAAGATAAAATTTACTGACTAATCTAAATTATGATGACTTAATTAGGTGTTAGTATTTTAAAATTTAAAATTTGGTTACAATTTCTATATCTAAAAAACCCCTAAGCACAATTTTAATACAGCATTAATTAGTAGAGGTGTTTATTAATCGATTGTTTTATACGATGACTACCGGTAGAGTTAGAAAGGGGGTATACTTTTTTTCCATGACTTAACTTTATGTGAGATATGAGATATAATTCTCACATCGCCTATGCGTATATAATTTTTTATATAGTATGCATTTTTTTAAATATGAAAATTATTAAAATGGAAGGAGATTTTCCATGTTGATTAGTTATATCGCATTTCCGACTTAATTGATATATACTTTATTAGCGAAATTCGGTTCGTAAATTGGTATAAAGAGAATGTATAAGAGAATGGATACTATATGTTTCAATATTTTATTACTTTTTATAATTGCACGATGGGAAAGGCACTGTTGAAAATGAGAAATATATAAAATAGTAAAGAAATGCACTTTGGTATAGCATAAAAACTACAAAAACTTCTTGATGTCTATTTTTTCTTGTTGTTGTTATTAGTTGTTGTTGTTTCTCCAACCCAGTCTAGAGTCCTGCATCGAGTCGAGTAACCCGGCTTTACGAAAACCCGACCGGCCCCGAGGTCGGATTGACACTATGTTTTTCATTACGGGTTGAATTCGGGTCTGATTCACTTGAAATTATGTGTCGGGTTCTAGTTGACCCGATTTTTTTAAAAAAAAGTCCTTAATATTTTTAGTTGAAAAAAAAAACTATATATTTGAATAATAATGAGTGTTATTTGCGTTCATTTTTATACAAAAAAAAAGATAAAATTGATATTAGAGACATAATTGTAGACTAATTTTCTCATAATTGTGTTAAAATATGGATTAATTTTCTTCCATTTTGGATTCGAGTCGGGTTCGAGTTGAAGTGTGTCGGATTCGGTTTTCAGGTTCAGGAGAAAGTTTTGTCGGGTTCCAGTTAACTTTAAACAGAGTTTTCGAGTGTGAGTCGGGTACAACCTGACCCGATCAAAATTCTAACCCAATCCCCCTTTTAAGAAATTTAGTGATTCTCATGCAACACACCCATTTGGTAACGCAGTTTCACAACCTAAGCATAATTTTAATTTCAAGGATGGCAACATGTCATTGCATCTGCTTTTTGTTCGCATCCAGTTATTGAAACAGTTATCATTGAAATGTTGCATATGAATCAGTTTAATTGCTTCGCAACTACATAGCGCCGATTTCCTTCGAATGAGGTTTCTAAAATCCCTCGAGACATCACACTGTGCGTTGAAATCGGGAAATATATTCATATATTCGGTACCAGGGAATCACAACGTTTGCATTTACATAGCTCATATCAGGAAATTATTGTAAGTATGAGATTATTGTTAACGTAAATTCAGAGTAACGAATAAATTCTTAAGGCTTGCTATAGCTTAAGGCTCAAATCCAAACTGGCTACTTTCTGGCACATTTTAAATTCATTTTTGTTGACAAACACGCGAAATTGGCAGGTTCTCTCGCAGGTTATTTAAGGACTATATAATCGAGCAGTTTTTCCATTTCTCGGTAAAAGCAGCAGATCTTTCAGGAAAAGTTAACAAAGTGAGCGTTTTGGACCGGAATTCCAGACGCGACAGCGTGGGAAATGAAAAAAAAAAGTGGCGTAATGAGAAAATAATTGCTTATAACTCAAGATCCAATTCATTTATAAAAAAAACATTTGATTACAAATCACTTTAATAATCATGGCTGCAAGTATCATAATTTTATGTTTAAAAATGAGTCAGTAAATTTCCCGTTGTTGAGCGAGGATTTTTTTTTTTTTTAGGTGCGTTCGTAATTAAATAGATACGTAGCACCTATAGTCGGCGTCTGGTCCGTCCGTCCGTCAGCATATAACAACGCAAAAACTACCCAACCTATAGGTTTGAAATTTAATATATATAATCGCTGCATGTAGAATTTTGTCGAGTCATTTCAAATTTTATGAAAATCTAATCAAAACTTAAAAAGATATTAATAAAAATATTTATTAAGTAATTTGAATCTTTTAAAAATCGGCACTTCCTTGTTATAGCAGCTTCTGAGGATTTCAAGCGACCGAGATGTATCGCCAAGTTATCTGACATGTATGACGTTATAGTCATATATGACGTATATGACATTTTATAACCTCTATGACCAAGTTATAATCACATTCTTCATTCTATTAAATATTATCATACGTAATTAATTCAATGATATCCATGATAGGTAATGATTCTATGTTGCCATGATGATTCCGTCCTATTTAAGATGGCGTCCTATTATTTTTCGTATTACTGAATTAAAAACCGAATTTGTATACTAATACTGTTTAATTACAGCAATCCTATAATCTACCGACAGTTTTTGGGATAGATGTTTCCGGAGAAATAGATAATAAATGGAAAAGAATCTAAATATGGATTTCGAGTTCTGAAATTTTCAAAGCTACGCTTAAGTTTCCCATTAAATACATGTATAAAGTGCTTCAAACGTCTAATATTTGCCTATTTTATCATACAGTATGCATTTGAGAATTTTCTGATCATTTGCAAATGTAGTTGATCATATTGTATCTCAACGCCAAGTGACAATACAAATAGATTACTTTCTTTCAACGTCTGTTTTTTTTTTTTTTTTTTTTTTTTTACAGAACACTTGTTGCAATTAAGCAGTTAGTTTTTACGTTACCTCCTTATTACATTTTACTGTATTTTTTTTAAAGAATTTTGGATCATGTACGCTACTAGCGCACGGTGCATGTAAAATCCGTCGTGGGTGCAAGTCCTCCAAGTTTCCTGTGAATTTTGTGTTTCCCTTCTGGAAGTGCCTAGTCAGGTGAAGGTCTCGTCACCTGATCAAGGTGTTACGCGCCCCGGTGCCAGAAGCTAGGGAAACCTGGCAGGTAGGGGACTGGTCGCCGGTTTAAAAAAGAATTTTGGTTATATGTGCATAAATCTATTGAAACATACCCTGCAGATTTTTTTAAGTTAACACAAAGGGGTATTTCAATGGACAACTAATGTAACCAAACTCAGGAGATAGATGTGTTAGAGCTTCTTTTAAGTGGTATAGTAATTTGGCAAATCCTTACTACGCATTACTTTGCAAAGCAAAGTTACTATGTAGTAAAGCTCTATAAAATTTACGAAAGGTTAGAATGCTTGCAATTATCAATTATAATGAAAAAGCTGTTTTTCTTTTTTACAAATGCTGCCAATAACACAGAGGGGTGACAAAAAAAATCAGATTTAAATGTAACTCATATAGCAGATTAAAACAAAATTGTAAGACAAAAAGGTGTAAAATTGAACATAGTTTAAAAAAATAATAAATAATAATATAATTTAACAAATTACAATAACTATTAAAATGCTCCGAAAACTTAAGTAAAAAAAAAAAAAAAAAAAAAAAAAAAAAAACCGTATTTTTGTATTATAGCGGCGCCCACAATTATGATTATGCCACGGTTGCAGTTATGATTTCATCGCAAAACTTATGTATGCATCCTATATACGCATATATATATATATATTCCAAACACTCCTATATACGCCATGTATATCATTATACACATATTATTTGCGTCTTATATGTCGCATGCATACATCATATACATATATCACATATATACATCATATATGACTATAACTTGGCCACATACGTCAAGAAATGTTATATATATATCATATATTATTATAATGCCATACATGCTTTATAATTTAGCGATAAATCTTGGTCGCTTGGCGATTCATCCTTGGGTGCCGCTATAACACGAAAGTACCAAATTTACAATATATTAATGAAAGCAGAAATAAAAAAAATTATAAGACGATTTCTCATCCGACGTCCATTTTTGAATTCGGCTTTTTTTCATACCTGATAACTTGCATCTATCTTTTTTGTAACTTTAACATATTTGTAACGATTTTATGCATTTCTATTGCCTATTCAAAGAAAAATTCTTCTAAAGTTACAGAATTTCGTTAAAAATTCTTATAAATTTACAGAATTTCATTAAAAACGCTTAAAAACGTTTAAAAAAATAAAATGACGACGTCAAATAAAGTGACGACGTCAAGAGGTCCATTCTGGACCGAAAACAACAACCATTTTCCCAATGGTTAAAAAGCACTCTTAACAGAACGTTGTTCACACTTTATGGAAACGATTTTTACAATTACATTGAAACTTCTGTTTAACGAAGTCTCATCGTTGCACTTAAAACTTCGTTATGTAGAAAATTCGTTAAATAGAAATCAAATTAAATTAATGAAATTTTTCCTTTAGATATGACAAACAGGTGTTGGATTCAGAAGCATTTGATTCAGTTTCAATTATGAAGTCGTCTTTTACAAAACAGTTCATACGGCTGATAAAATCACGTCACATTCCCAAGCTTTCATCAGCTCCGATACACACGTTTTCAAACTAATGTTGTCACTAAATTGTCTTTTTTCTGTCTTTTTCGATAATGTATTTCAAGATTTTTTGTTATTCCTTAGACTAACGGCTGAAGTTTATAAGTTCTATTGGCAGAAATAAAAATAACTTTGATGATCTTCGATTTGAATTTTGAAACACATTCTTGTGGATGTACAAAGCAATTGTCTATCAGCAATGAGAGGTCAAAATGGTAACTGTCTAACTCTAATTGATATTTTTTGCTTCAATGCATCTGACGCCATTGCGTCACTGTATCTTCTATATCATTGAATGTAAAAAGGGGATTTTGACTTTCCCTAACTGTCAGCGCTTGAGTCTCGGTGAGGGAATGTAAATCAACAAGTGTTTTTCTTAGTGAGATTTTTTTTTTAATTTAACACCAAGCAGAATGGAAATTATTTAAATGTGTTCATTTCCATACAATTCACTGAAATAAATTCGCATATCCATCGCAACAGCAACCCCTTAGTTTGAATACTGTACGCGTACAAAAGTGAAATAAACTTCGTTATATAGAACATATTTTTCGTAATATGGAGGTAAATTTACATGCTAATAATGTTTAAAGTTACAGTTCTGCAGAAAATTTCGTTAAGTAGAAAACTTCGTTAAAAGGAAGTTCCATTGTAATTTCTGAACATATATGTCATATTCTTTGCGACAGTTTTACTCTACTATACAGCCCTGACTCTTGATTATAATTCTAGATCAAAATTTTCATCATAGTCGATTTTACTCTTAGTATAATTCTATCAATTTTCTCCCACACCTCTTTGAAAACTTTCCTAAGTCTTCCAATGTGTTGTGTATAAGCGCTTTCTAATGTTCGCTTTAACAAACACACATGTGGTGATAAATAAAAATTTACCGTAACACTGGATGAAACATGGATTTATTTAAGTGACTGTATCAAAAGAAGAACAATTTCTATCAATTTTTAAACTATTAGTAAATATTTCACCTTTCTAAGGTGAAATAATTCCTAAGACATAATCATGTCAAAATAAGTTTTTACTTCTTCAAATTTGCTTGAAAAATGTAATTTAATCACGATATTGTTTTCATCATCTACTCAAATAAAAAGTATTTATTCTTATAAATTTTAATGGCAAAATGACATTATAAGAATATATAATACTCACTATTATGAACTTTTTTCCCTGTCTTACCCAAAACAGCGTATAAAAAAGAGGCGTCATTCGAAAGAACTTATTCAAAATTATTATAAGTTTATGAAGTAAAACAAATGCTAATAAAAAGTGTAATTTTCTGGCTAAGCCATTTTGGTTTAAGCGTCTTTTGTAATCGCCGCATCTATAAGGAATAATTACTTGAAAAACTGTGTTTCTTCTTTTAAATTCATTTCTTGGAAATGGAGAAAAATAATTCGCTACTTAAATGCAAGGATCTCAAATTTGATTTTGATTAACCTCCTTGGTTGAGTGTAAAACTGAAATAAGTTGGAAATTGTACGCGAAATGTGACAAATGATGTGCGTTCGTACTATAACTAGTTTCAGTGAAATGAATCATATCGTCTATTATTATGATATCAGAATTGCCAAGTCTTTGGCTTTTTGCACACCAGTAATTTTTTAGAGAAAAATGTTGTTCTTTCAAATCACAGAATTCTACAATTAAATAAAACAACATTTTCTGCACTAAAATACTGGTATCCAAAAAGCCGGAGACTTGGCAGGTCTGTGATATCATTAATTTCTATTATAAAATAAGTGCATTTTATGTTGGCAGCATTTTATCTTTTATTGACATTTAATGAAAGTTCTAATGGGAAACTTAAGCCTTGCTTTGCAAGATCTCAGAACTTGAAATCCATATTTACATTCTTTTTCCATTTAATATCTGTTTTTCCGGAAACATCTATCCAAAAACTGTCGGTAGATTATAGGATTGCTATAATGAAACAATTTTAGTATACAAATTCAGTTTTTAAATTCAGTAATACGGAAATAATAGGATTCCATCTTAAATAAGACGTCATCACCATGGCAACCTAGAATCATTACCTATCATGGGATATCATTGAACTAATTACATATGATAGGATTTAATAGAAGGAAGGAAACTTGTATTAATATCTTTTTAACACTTTCCAACCTAGTTGAAAAGTGTTTATGACTTCGGTTTGTCTGGCCGTATGGCCGTCTGGCCGTCTGTCCGTGCTCTAACTCCCGTAAATATGCTCGGATTGCTCTGCAATTTTTATATGTTATTGTCGTTATCAATAGAATGTTCCCTATTTCAACGGAAGTTTGTAGCACTTATAGTTTTTCTACAGGGACACTCAAAAGAATTTCGTTACATTGCGGTCTATGGGGAAAAATCATTTGTAGTTTATTTAAATAATGTTTCACTATTTTAAACGCATTGAAATTTATATATATCACTAAGGTGCATTAGAAGAAGCTTAATATGGAATAGGGTGTGCATAGCACTTACATTTACTTTACAGGGACAGTCAAAAGAATTCCGTTACGTTACGTCTATGGAGAAAAATCGTCTGCGGTCTATTTAAATAATGTTTCACTATTTTAAACGTATTGAAATTTATATATATCACTAAGGTGCATTACAACAGGCTTACTACAGAATAGTGTGTGTATAGCAGTTATCGTTCGTTTACAGGGACACACAAAAGAATTCTCTACTGTCTGTTAACAATAATTCCTGGAAGTGCGTTTTAAATTGCTGAACGCGATTTTGAATTTAACTCACTTTTTGTCTATTACTTGGTGTGTATAAATTCTGTAGATCCTATACAGGGCAGCACAAAAGGTCGCGAACACATTTCCGTTTATTGACAGAAGCTCCAGAAGGAGAATGTTAAACTGTGCTACGCGTTTCCTAACTAAACAATAATTTAGCATCCTATGTAGTATATATACAAATCTATAGATCATATACAGGGCTGAATAAAATTATTCGGATATTTTTCCAAATATTGTATATGTTGGAAATATATGATGGAAATTCCTGAAATTACGATTTTTAATATGTTATGCGTTTTCCAAATTGTTTACTTAGATGTTATGTTTCAGCTTAATAAACAGTAATGATTTGTAAAATTATTTTGGAAGCGTTGGAAAGTGTTACATAATCTACGCATGATTTTTCGTTCTTGTTAAGTTTTGTTTCGATTTTCATGTAATTTGAAATGGCTCGACAAAATTCTGCGACGATTATATATATATTAAATTTCAAACCATTCGTTTCGGTAGTTTTAGCGCTGTTCTATGCGAACTTACAGACGAACAATATAGGTGCCACGTATTTATATAATTACGAACGCGCCTAATAAAAGAGTTTAAAAATCCCTGAAATTTATGTAGATTTGTTTACTTAGAAAAGTATGTTGTTTCCTTTTCAAGAGATTTTTACGAATTAAATGCATTTATAAATTTCTCAGTAAAACAGTTTGAACTGACTTCGACAAATGTATTTCAATAGAAATTCTTAAAATTCGACAATAGAATATTTTCTCCATTACATGAAGAAGTCTGTAGAATATGGTACGAGTGAAATCTGATCAGTCTGCATTGTAATGTCTGCATTGTCTGGCATCTTCTTTTAAAAAAGCATTACGTTTATTCACACGTATAGGATTTCTCTAGGAAATTTTCTCTCAAACAATGCATTCGATTTTTGATTTTGTGATTTAATAATGTTAAGTAAACAAGGATTAATAATCTTAGTTTATATTTCTATTTTTAAATTATTTTGAATTTAGGGAATAATAGATTATATGTTGTGTGAGCTTTTCGATGGCTTTCGATGGTTTTTCAAATGATTACAATAAATGCCTATGTACCCTGTAAAAAAAGACAGATCTTTCTTAATCTAAAAAAAATATAATATATACTGAAAAAAAAAATGTTGATTTTATGGTAGAATACTGGCATTCCTGCTGTAAAATTCCTGCTTATACCGTAAAATTAGCGGTAATAAAAGTAAAATAAGCAGTGATATGTTACCGCTCATGCGTGGCATGCAATTTTAAACTGTGCCACACGTTTCCTAACTGAACAATAATTGAACATTCTATGTAGTATATATACAAATCTATAGATCCTATACAGGGCTGCACAAAAGAATTTTTCCGAATACTGTTGGTAATTCCTGAATTAGGTTTTAAAATATGTTATGCGTTTTCTAACTTGTTTACTTAGATATACTTCAACTTACTAAACGGTAAAGATTTGTAAAATTATTTTGGAAGTGTTGGAAAGTGTTAAATAATCGATGCTTAACGCATGATTCTTCGTTCTTGTTTAATAAATTAAAGCTAACAGTTCTTCTAAACATTTTCATTCGTCGAATTCGACGGGTTCCGCCTTGTTATTTGTTATTTTAAAATGATTATTTCTTTCCGTAACAAATCTTATCCTTTGTACTTCACTGATAATGCAATTTCGAATGCATTTTCTAAATTTATCTATTTCTTCTTCTTAAGAAGTTGAAAAGTTCAATAAAATTCACGGATATTGTTATTCAAGAAGAACAGTCCTCCTAAATATCGAACATGAAACGAAGAATAAGCTATAAAATACTTGATTATTCCCTAGTAGTGGATCTCAACTGAACAATTTAAAGTGTCTTTTTTACATTCTGGTAAAGCGAAACGGCATTCTTAAAACATAAAAGTTCACAGTCGTGATATGAATATCAGAGAAACAATAACGTTGGAATGAAAAATCTATTTTAGCAATTTTTCGATGACAACGTATCGAGAAAGGTTTCAATATTTTTTTTAAATAAATGAAAAAGTTATTCTGATGCTTTTCTATTCGGAAATAAAATAAAAGTAAAAAACAGTTTTTTTTAAAAAAAAACACCTTTTTTATAAGCATTCAACGTTCATCTTAAAAATCTTGTCTATTTCACCACTGCAATACATGTAGTTTCAAAAAATGTCTTTATAATACTTTAGTTTAGCCCGGCATTGGATTATTGAAAATTCGTCGCTTGATTTACGTTTGTCAGAAAGTGAAAATTAGAACTTTTTAAAAAATATATAATGTATGCTCTGTTTCTTTTTAAGATAATCAAACGAAAAAAAAAAAAACACTGTTTGAACCATCTGTTGATGTTTTCTAAATAGAAGTCTCAACGTAAAATTATAATTTAATAATTAATATACATTGCCAACAATTTTACTGATGGATCTCGAACAGCAACAGGCGTGGCATCAGCTTACTGTGTCACGGAAGGTGCCTCGATCATCCACCAGTGGGCTTGCAGACTGGACAACAACAACACGGTATATCAAGCCGAGCTATATGCCATCCTCCAAGCACTCGAATGGATCCACCACAAACAGGCACAACCCTGGTCTGGATATATAGCGACAGTCTGTCTAGTCTGCAGGCAGTTAATTCCCACAGAACTAAACACCCACTAGTTCTTGATATAAAGAAAAGGCTATTAACCCTCGTAAGCCGCGCTCAAATTGGTCATGTGTCCGCTCACAAGGGCATATTTGGCAACGAACACTCTAGCAAAAAAGCCACAAAAATAACCAACATCGATCACCACCTTACACTCCCACCTAGATACATTATTAAACAAAAAATATTTTAAAAGACTGGTAAGTACATTGGAGCACCTCAACAAAAGGCTGACATACTCATACGCTAGTCCCCAAAGTCTCCTACACACTATTTTACCTCACCCCTCACACTACAGCTTTTCATACTGGTATGGACTCTTCCGCCAGTACCTACACAAATTCAAATGTGCATCTTCAGACCGATGCGAGTGCGGTGAACAAGGTACAGTGTCACACTCGTATTTTCACTGCACACTGACAAGCCGATGGCATCTCAGGTGCACTCAAAACCCTCCAAAAAGTTTGCTCGCAAATGTCCTAACTCGCCCACTTCTAAAGAGGAAACTAAAAAGCATACTTGACCACCTAACTTACCTCTCAAATTTAACTTAGGGATCACAATTTTTCAAATCTCTGCCCCCTGTCGTGCGTACAGTTCTGGCAGACAAACGCGCGCTTGTCGGGAAAGAGTTTTTCCGGCCTAAAAGTTTCCACCACCTACTGATGCCTCTCGCTGAAAAGTGTCGCGTGGGAAAATCGGTTTTCCGGCAGTGATGGACCACTTCTGTAAAAGCCTTAATCAGTCCCTGTCACTTACTCGCTATTAGAGCTCTCCTGGCATTGCCGGCCGTAGGCCGATTTTCTTTCTTTCTTATGTTTATGTTTTGCCGTTCATTGTCGCGTTTTCCGACGGCTTCAGCTGCGGCTTAACACTGTAACTTTTTTAAAGACCTTAATAAAGGGACCGGGAGGAATACTATGCTCTACAGACTTGGTTTCCTTGTGTGAGCAGTCCCTCTTAGGCAATCAAATCAAATCAGAA
Organism: Maratus michaelseni; assembly: GCA_963931845.1. NCBI lineage: Eukaryota > Metazoa > Arthropoda > Arachnida > Araneae > Salticidae > Maratus > Maratus michaelseni. The sequence goes on from OZ007600.1 coordinate 193,315,424, forward strand.
CTATTAATTGATTAAAACGTATTTTTAATATATATATTACATTCCTTATTTTCTATTTATATTTTATACTTTTTAACGTTTAACCCTTTCCGGCGCGGAATAAATCTGTTTGTAAAATAATGAAATAATGGACTGACACCAGATTTTACAAACGATTTCCTTAGAAAAGAATAACTTGCTGATTTTCCCTTACTTTATAAAAAGAAAATTTTAATTAAATATTCTTGGTGCCGTTTGTCAGTTTTGGAATTAAAATTAGGTGTCCTTTTTTGTGACCACCGACCGCTAAAGGGTCAAAACAGTTCGTTGTTGTAGTTCGTAGCCAATTGACCTATTTTGGTGGAGTGTGGTAGGTGCATCATTAATTTTACTGTCGTTGTAACTCACAAATAACTGTAAACATAAAGAATATTTGGAGATGAATCAAATTGTTAATAAAATGAGTATTTTGCACAATAGCAAGCAAATCGTCCATTTACAAATAGTCGTGTGAAGTCAATTCTATTTTTCGTTTAAAAATTATTTCTTATTTTAAAGGATTATTTGTTTCCGTAACAAATCTTATCCTTTGCCCTTATCCATGACAATGCAATTTCGAGTGCTTTCTCTAAATTTATCAATTTCTTTGTTCTCCTTAAAAAGTTGAAAAGCTCAATGAAATACACGGCTATTGTTATTTAAGAAGAAAGTCCTCCTAAATATCGAATATGAAATGAAGAATAAGCTATAAAATACTCAATTTCCCAGCAATGGATCTCAACTGAACAATTTAAAATGCCCTTTTATTTTCTGTAAAGCGAAAGCTTATTCTTAAAAGATAAAAGTTCACCGCCGTGATATGAATATCAGAGAAACAATAACATTGAGTGAAAAATCTCTTTTAAGCAATCTTCGATGGCAACGCGTCTAGAAAGGTTCCAACTTTTGTTTTTAATAAATAAATAAATTTATTTTCATGATTTACTGTATGGAAAAACAAAAGACCGATGAATCACATTTCAGAACTTTGCCACATTTAATGGAAGAATCAAATTTGTTTTATTAGTGGTTAATAGTAGAGATGAGTTCGGGCTCATTTTTCGAAGCCCGAGCCCGAAAACTTTTGTGTCATCAGAGCCCGATCCCGCACGAGTGCAATACTGAAAGTACACATTAAAAAATAGTTAATAACATTTTAAAATTGTTTCAAGATTAATTTTCCCTTTTAAAAATCTCTTTTTACATAGAAATAAGTATTAATCCTAAATACTTATTGCATGTTTTCAGAAAAATGCATGTTTTCAGAAAAATGCATGTTTTCAGAAGTGAGTCTATACATGTTTCAAACTTGAGTAATTTTGATTGGGAGCTATTTTGACTATGCGACACATTCAGATTTGAGTATTTATTGCTCAGTTTTGAAAATGTCGTTTTTAGAGTGCAGTGTGAAGCAGTACAGTCAAACAAAGTAAGAGTCCATGGGACACCACTCAATCTTGTATTTGGACTTTATGCTGTAAATAAAAGCTGATTGTAATACTGGATAGATACAAATAAGTGGCGAATTCAATTGTCGTTGCTTTTACATTATACGTATCTGACATACGCACAAAAAGGCAGGGTTTGTACTTTTTAACCATCTAAATACCACTATTTCCAGGTAGCAATGATTCTTAAATGCAAATTTCTGAAATTCTAAGTTGGCAAGAAAATCAGTTAAAATTTTAATGTATTCTAAGAATTAACAATAGATGTAACTATTCTGCAGTGTAAATAAAATATGCCATTCCCAAGTAGCACAAATCGTTGGAAAATTGTAGCTCACGTTGGCTCACATTAAGAAATGTCCGTCTTGCTGTACCCATAACCAATGAGCCATTTGCCAACGAAGGCCCAACTGTGGTCAACCGTTCTCTGCTCATAATCCTTCTCAGATACATGCCAAATTAGAAAGATATCCACATCTACCATTTCCAAACCAATTCCGAACCCTACTATTCCCAATGCTATCATTAATAACAATTTAATTACCATTTCCAAACCCTACTATTCCCAATCCTACCATTAATAACCATTTAATAACCATTTCCTAACCCTAATATTCCCAATCCTACCATTAATAACCATTTCCGAACCCCACTATTCCCAATCCTACCATTAATAACCATTTCCGAATCCTACTATTTCCATTTCTACCATTAATAACCATTTATTATTAACCATTTCCGAACCCTACTATTCCCAATCCTACCATTAATAACCATTTCCAAATCTTACTATTAATAACCATTTAATAACCATTTCCGAACCCTACTATTCCCAATACTACCATTAATAAGCATTTAATAACCACTTCCCAACGGTTTCCACAAAGTGCCAGCGATGAGCCAACAAACTGTGCATACTTGAGTGAAATACTGTTTTGTTCTTTCCATTTGTTGATTTCCGTTTTATACCTTCAAATAATTTTTTAGCTTTCCAGTTCCATTTCGCGTCTTTTATCGGTCAAGCTACTATTTCCAAGCTTTCACAAATACAGATGAATTAATCATCCATCCTACGCATTATTATGGATATTTAATGAACAATTGTTTTAAAATATATCATCAACTCCGGTTTCGTATCATAATCAGATATATTATTTAAAATGCCATTTAGCAATTAAGGAAGCTCTTATTAAGTAGAATTCCACATCCTCGCATTTCTATCGCTGTCAAATCTTCCTTCCTGGAGTTTCCCCGGGAGATTTGGCGACGAAAACGCGTTCGTCGAGTCCGAAGCAACAATGATTCAGTTTAAATGTTGAATCTATATTATTTAAATGAGAGACGCTGAACCTCGCCATCTAAATATAGATTTATAAGGAATATGCCTTGAATATTTTATATTTGAGTCTTCTAATGTATTCACTACCAGCATTAATAAATTAATAATTAAGTACCGAAATTTGACCAAAAACTTGCCAAACTACTATATTCTCCAGATATGGCTTCATGGGATTTTTTTTCTTATCTTTCGGTAACTTAGTTACCATTTCGGGGATTGTTGTTCGACTGAAGCCCTTAAGATGCTACTTCACTTACGCTAAAACACCCGTTCGCTAATGTTAATCCTACGGGAGACTTTTTTTTTAATTCTCGTTCGCATTTCAATATTTTTAAATGATTTTTTTTTTCAATATTTTTAAATGATTTTTTTTTTACATTGAATAACAAATTGTTGATGTCTACAAAGGCCTTTTATTCCGTATTTGATATTATTATTATTATTATTATTGAAATACTTCCACTTTCGAAAGTCAACGTATCCTCAAAAAAAAAAAAAAAAAAAAAAAAAACCTGGAAACAAAATTCAAAAAGCAAAAACGGCATTTGTAGTGATCGACCTTCGGTATCCAATGAAAAAAAAAATCATTTAAAAATATTGTAATGCAAACGTGACTTTTAAAAAATTCTCCCATAGGATTAACATTATCGAGTAGGTGTTTTCGCGTAAGTGAAATCTACAAAAACAACTTTTCAAAAGTAAAAAAAAAAAGCCAAGCGTAAAAAAAAAAAGTTGTGGTTAAAAAATGGTGTGATATCAAATTTCCAAGCTATTATATTAATTTTTTAACTTTTTTCCATTAAATAAGTTATCATATATATAAGTCGAGTGCCTACGTATATGTTAATAGAAATCGTTTTCTCCTGTACTAAATACATCCTAACGAGTTTCTGAAAATTCAATTTTTTTCAAATTATGCATGATGGGCTTGGCGACCATCTTTGCATATTATTCACAAAATTCTAAGCATCCAAATCCGTAGTTAAAATCCGAAGTTCAAAATTGTTATTTAAGCAAATATTTTAAGCGTTTCATTTATAGATTTGTATGATCTGAAAATTGTGTCTTAAGATAATGATGACTTATCTTAAAGATTCATCTTATGATTTATTTTTTACAGTAATTAATAATTTCAAACTAGTAAAAATCAATTTATCAAAATATCAGTCTTATCTAATTTATCTGTCCGTAGTTAAAATCTGAAGTTCGAAATTGTTATAAACATATTACATTGCAAACATATTACGCTTTTACTTTAGAAATTTGGGTGCTTAGAAATATGAAAAGATGGCCGCCAAGCCCATCATGCATAATTTGAAAAAAATTGAATTTTCAGAAGCTCGTTAGGATGTATTTAGTACAGGAGAAAACGATTTCTATTAACATATACGTAGGCACTCGACTTATATATATGATAACTTATTTAATGGAAAAAAGTTAAAAAATTAATATAATAGCTTGGAAATTTGATATCACACCATTTTTTAGCCACAACTTTTTTTTTTTACGCTTGGCTTTTTTTTTTTACTTTTGAAAAGTTGTTTTTGTAGATATCATTTCTTTTTTTTAAAACAGAATAAACATAATTTAAATAATCTAAACATGAGAAATAATTTAAAATTACATTTTACTTTCAGTCATTGTTTAAAGGGTTAACTAGAAATACCAGTAGATTTTTCAATTAAACTAATAACAACATACTAAATGTGGCTTGTTATAGTACTTGTTATCCCCCGTTAAAAAATATCACTGACTTATCGATGAAATGAATAAAAATGCAATACGTACATAGCGTGTCAGCGCTGCATTTGAAATCAAACGTGATATCACGCTCTTTTATTATTAGCACTAGCTGGCTTCGCCCGCTAGCGGACCTCTAATTTATATCGGGGCCTCGAATCTTGCAAAACCTCGAATAAGATAAACCTCGAACCGAACGAACCTCCGACCTGGTTCTCCGCTGCCTTCGACACCGGATAATCCCTTAATTTGCACATCGAATAGTATAAACCTCTAACCAAACTAACTTCCGACACGGGTCCCCGCTGCCTTCGGCACAGTATAGCAGTCGTGCTGCGCACGCTCAAGTTCCATCTTCCACCACCAGGTAGCGCAATCTGTTCTGTATGAACCTCGGGCACTGAAATCGTTAAGGCTATAGATGTCGAGTCGAATGAGCTATACCCCGTCTTGATCTAGCCCATAGAACCAGAGATGGAAAAGTGCCCCCTGGTGGTGAAAAAACGAACTAAAATCGGAAAGCTCTATTGATGTTGAGTCGAATGAGCCATACCCCGTCGTGATCCGACTCGTAGAACAGATATAGGAAAGCGTCCCCTGGTGGTGAAAGCTAATCGCGCTTTGGGGGCAAAAGGGGGGATGAACACCGGAGATGCATAATAGGATTAAGCGGTCACAGACCTTTCCAACGATGTATCACATGAGGGGTATGTGCAAAATTTAGAAAATACCCCCCCCCCCCTGCATATTATGATTAAGCGTTCACAGACTTTTCCAACGATATATCACATGAGAGGTGTCGGCAAAATTTAGAAAAGTGCCCCCTTTGGGTGGGAGGGCTGAAAGTGGGATGATGGACCCCGAAGATACATAATATGAATAGCGGAACAATTTTTAGAATTTCTGAAAGCTGATTTTTATTTATTTATTTATTTATTTATCTATTTTTTATTTTTTGTTTATTATTATTTTATTTTTTTTGCGTTGCCCTGTGCATGTTTGGAATTTCTTAGCAATTTCTTAGATTTACCTTATTTTATCCAATTAAACATTGTACTGTTACAATTAATTTAAATGGAAACTTCACTTCTAAAACAAAAATAATTTAACATCTGGATTTCATTAATTTATAGGAAAATGACGTGAAAGGTATTCCTGCGAACGAAATGCCTGTCCTTTACCGTGTTTTTTTTTATTTTTAGAAATAAATGTATCACATTTAGTTAATTTCAAAATTTTTGTTTACGTTTGGAAAGAAATTTTAAATGGCGATAACTCTTAATGTATACATTTTAGAAGGTACATCTTCCCTCAAAAACTAATTTATTTTTAAAGATCTTTCTAAAAACGTAAATTATATATTTAAAATATTTTTAAAGCATTAACACTGCGTCTGATTACTTTATTTTACAATATTTATAAGAACACGCATTTTATCAGACAATTAAATACACTAAACAAACATGAGTGAAAAATAGACCTGGGCCTGGACTCGAACCTAGGACCTTATGCGTACCATGCCGACGCTCTGCGACTGAGCTACCCAAATCCATATCCATAACCGGCAATTTCTCATACTTATTCATGTTAGAAACAATCATCTGCCACAGTTTGCAGTCATATTTAATTATTTGATAAAATATGTGTTCTTATAATTGTGAAGTTTTATTTAAAAAAAATATCTTCAGAAGAAAATGGCTGACTTGCAGATGAAATTTGATGTAGTTATATTATAACCTGTAACTGATTTGTGCTATTTTAATACAGATGGTACATGGTCGTTGGCGGGTTTTATCTCTGTGTTGGCATAATTTTTTAATCGCCAAGTTAATTAACAGTTTTTTGCTAATTAAGGATAGAAAATAATTTTTTTTTTACACTGAATTTTATAAAAGCACATAGATTACGTAATTACTTGTCCAAAAATGCAATCCTTTTTTTATTCTGCCGAATATTAAGGCCTGTAGCTTGTTTGAAAAAAAAAAGTTTGACGAAGAAAATAGTGATCATTTTAAGTAACTCGACGTTTTTTAAAAAAAGCTATATCTCTGTTTATAAATCACTTATGAAGATGAGTTTGGTCTTAAATTGAAGAAATTCTTCCTTAGATTCTTCTAGTTTTCGTTTCTTTTTTCTACGACGCTTGGTTTGTTTGATATCTGATATTTTAATCTGGCATGTTTTGTCGATTTAACATTGCGAAGTTGCTTTCTGTATATAAGCATTAGCGGTCTTTATTCCAGTTCTTGGCGTTGTTTGTGTGGCGTTTTTTTTTTTTTTTTAGCTTGGCTTGGCAGAGCGACCGCCCTGCTTGATAGCCTTTTGTCAGTCAGGTCTTCCATCCCCCTCTCGAGTATTAAACTTATGAGCAAAGAATGCATTCCTATTCTTAAAATATCTCCTTAGAAAATTAATATGTTTAAGATCTTTTTTTTTTCTGTGTACATATTCTTAAAATATATCTTTTTCTTTTTTAGTTGACAAAATATTTCTAAAATATATACTTAATTTAATATTTTATGTGTTAAAATCTTAGCGAAACTGACGAACTGAAAATAAAATTTTAACATTTCAAATAAAATTAAGTAATATATATTTTAGAAATATTTTGTCAACTAAAAAGAAAGAGACATCCTTTAAGAATAGTAAGCAGATAAAAAAAGTTAAAAACATTAATTTTCTGATGAGATATTCTAAAAATATGAATGCCTTCCATACCCTTAGGTTTAACATTAGAGAGGGTAAATTGAGATCTGTAATGACTGTTTGAGTTACGCAAAAGAAGTCACATTCTTTAGCGATTAAAATAGCATTTTCCTAGTGACCACATTAATAGTTAAATAGAAATTCTGAATTTTACTTAAAACTCTTCTTTACCATTTTCACAATATATACGTTCAAATAAATTTCAAATTTACGGCTCCATTTCGTATAGCTTTATCTGCAAAGCTGTTTCAAAACTTTCACAATATGTACGTTCAAATAAATTTCATATTTCCGGCTCCATTTCGTATAGCTTTATCTGCAAAGCTGTTTCAAAAACTTTCATAATATGTACGTTCAAATAAATTTCAAATTTCCAGCTCCATTTCGTATAGCTTTATCTGCAAAGCTGTTTCAAAACTTTCACAATATGTACTTTCAAATAAATTTCAAATTTCCGATTCCATTTCGTATAGATTTATCTGCAAAGCTGTTTCAAAACTTTAACAATATGTACGTTCAAATAAATTTCAAATATTCCGGCTCCATTTCGTATATTTCAAAACTTTCACAATATGTACGTTTAAATAAATTTCAAATTTCCGGTTCCATTTCGTATAGATTTATCTGCAAAGCTGTTTCAAAACTTTCACAATTAAAAAGAAATTCCTCATCCATCATACACATTGTTATGGATATTTAACGAAAATTTGCTTTAAAGATATCATCAACTCCGGTTTCGTATCATAATCAGATCTATTATTTAAAATGCCATTTAGAAATTAAGGAAGCTCTTATTAAGCAGAATTTTGCAATTTCGCATTTCCATCGCTGTCAAATCTTCCTTTCTGGAGTTTTCCCGAGAGATTTTGGAAATGAAAACGCGCGCGTTGAATAAGAAGCTGTAATTATACAGTTTAAATGTTCAATCGGTATTATTCATCTGCAAAGCTGTTTCAGAACTTTCACAATATGTAAGTTCAAATAAATTCCTTTAAATGAGAGACGCTTTTCCTTGCTCTCTAAAAACTTATAAGGAATATGCCTGGAAGGTTTAATAATGTAAGTTATAATTTACATTTTTCGCTGATTCAAAAAGGAAATGTTTACACACCTTGCGGAATGGTTTTTGGCAGAACTTCCACTGTTAGTTATATAATTTACCAGAGATGGTTTTAGTATCTCGCATATTGTTCTACTTTGGTTAGTTACAGAATTATGGGGGAAAGTTTTACCATGAGATGAGCCCGATTATAAAAGCTTAGCCTTTTAAAAATATTCTGCCGAATGGATTTTGACAGAACCTTCGCGGTTAGTTAGATGAGTTTTCAAGGATGGTTACAGTATTTAGCATATCGGTTTATCGTTCTTTACCAAATCCTACTGTAAATGATCAACGAAAGGAGTTTGCCCTTAACAGCGAAAATTTTGTCTGACACATTAAAAATGTAATAACGGAATGGCGTTCGTATCGTTTTCAGAAATGCAGAAGGACATTCGAAGTAAAGGTCCTATGGTGTTAAGGTAAACGGTCAAATTCAAGGTCAATATTTCGCTTGATTAAAGGTGCGTTAAGAGAAATTGACCAGCATAGCGGGCGTAGCTTTCTACTAAATTAATAATTAAGTACGTAAGTTTGACCAGATACCCAGCAAATAAGATCGACCAAGTACCGTATTACGGAGATATGACTCCATGTAATTTTCTTTATCTTTCCAGTGGAGTAGCCAGGGAGGGAGGCCAAATGCTCAAAGAAAGCTTTACAAAATTAGTGGTATCCAGACGATCTGCCCCCCCCCCCCCACACCCCACCGGGCTAAGCCACTGCTTTGTGAAACTGAGTTACCATTTCGGGCATCGCCATTCGACTGAAACCGTTAACAAAAATTCCACAGAAGAAGACCAAACCGTTACCTTCTTTAACGTTTAAAATAGAAATTTCCGATTCACCAAATTAATAAGTAAAAAAAAAAAAAAAAAAAAAAACTATATTTTTCTTAAAACTTTCCTGTAAAAAATTTCACAGTATGTCCGTTGAAATAAATTCTAAAGTTCCAGTTCCATTTCGTATAGATTTATCTGCAAAGCTGTTTCAAAACTTTCACAATTAAAAAGAAATTCCTCATCCATCCTACGCATTGTTATGGATATTGAATGAAAAGTTGCTTTAAAGATATCATCAACACCGGTTTCGTATCATAATCATATCTACTATTTAAAATGCCATTTAGAAATTAAGGAAGCTCTTATTAAAGTAGAATTTCACATTTTCGCATTTCCATCGCTGTCAAATCTTTCTTCCTGGAGTTTCTTTCCCCCGAGAGATTTTGGAGCTGAAAACGCGCGCGTTGAATCCGACGCGACAATTATACAGCTTAAACGTTGAATCGATATTATTTAAATGAGAGACGCTCTTCTTTGCTATCTAAAAACTTATAAGGACAAGACTAAGGCCAAGAATATTTCATATTTTAGTCTTCTAATGTTTTCCTTTCCTACAATAGTAAATTAATAATCAGGTACTGAAATTTGACCAAAATCGCAGTAAATGGCATCGACCAAGCACCGTATTTTTCAAATATGGCTTCATGTTATTATTATTATTATTATTATTATTATTATTATTTTACCTTTATAAAACTGGATTATCATTTTGGGAATCGCCGTGTGGCTGAATCCGTTAACAAAAATTACGCAAAAGTCCAGATCCTTACCCTTTTTAGCGTTTAAAATACCATTTCCTTAGTGACCACATTAATAATTAAATAAATATTCTGTATTTTACTTAAAACTCTTCTGTACAATTTTCACAATATGTATGTTCAAATAAGTTTCAAATTTCTGGTTCCATTTCGTATATATTTATCTGCAAAGCTGTTTCAAAATTTTCACAATTAAAAAGAAATTCCTCATCCATCCTACGCATTGTTATAGATATTTAATGAACTAGTCGGATGTGCCAATCCCAAAACTTTCTTCTATCTCAGTCATGTTAATACTTCAAAATTCGCTATCACATCGCCAATAAAATCAATATTTTTCGTCATTCTGTTGTACGTCAGCTGCTTGCGAATCGGCGGGTTACAGGGATGCGAACAACCGATGTATACTAAACAACGAAAAGTCCTTCTAACCTGAACGGACAGGAACAGATAGCCTCCCTACTCCTTGGTTTTATGATGTTAGCTAATTTTACTGGAAAACATGAAGCTAAAATGCGTGGAACCTAAATAAAGAAGATTCAATCCCAGTTCTCGTCAACAATGAATTTGAATGAGAATATCGCCTAATTAGTCCTTTGCAGCCAAGTTGGCTTCATTTATGGCAACTTATTTTGGTCGCTAAGTTTGGCGATATTCCGCCAACTGTCGCCAAGTTTGGCGAGAATTTGACGTTGGCGAATATAAATATATAGTGATAAGCATATAATAGAATTAATGGTTACAACAATGAAAGAAAATTTGCCGAAACCATGTTAACTAAAACGCGTAAATTAAACCCGTTTATGGATGAATTCTGCTGTCTTGTTTGAAAATGTCAGCCACCCTAAAATTTCAAACCGCTATATCTCAGCCATTTTTTAGGATAGAGGCAAAACAAAAATTGTTCCGGATTCTCCGAATCAAGGCCGAAGATTTAACGAAAAAAAGTTTTAGGATTTCTAATTTTTTTTTAATTTGCACATCTTTTTTAATTTGAAATCTTTAAATGGCTATCGCAGCGCCCCCTTTCGTCGAAATTGCCCCCAAATTCTGATAGAGCCTACTTGTCCTAGCCAAAAACATAGAAAGAAAATGTGGTTCAATTTGAAGCATAACTTCATATACTTTTAGATGGTACAATAGTGAAAATGGAACAAAAATATCGATCACAGCGCCCCCTTTCGTCGAAATATCCCCAAATTCTGATAGAATCTGCTTGCCATAGCCAAAAACATAGAAACAAAATGTGATTCAATTTGAAGCATAACTTCATACATTTTTAGATGGTACAATAGTGAAAATGAAACCAAAATATCGATCACAGCGCCCCCTTTCGTCGAAATATCCCCAAATTCTGATAGAATCTGCTTGCCATAGCCAAAAACATAGAAAAAAAAATGTGGTTCAATATGAAGCATAACTTCATACACTTTTAGATGGTACAATAGTGAAAATGGAACAAAAATATCGATCACAGCGCCCCCTTTCGTCCAAATATTTCCAAATTCTGATAGAACCTGCTTGCCATAGCCAAAAACCTAGAAAAAAAATGTGGTTCAATTTGAAGCATAACTTCACACACTTTTAGATGGTACAATAGTGAAATTGGAACAAAAATATCGATCACAGCGCCCCCTTTCGTCGAAATATCCCCACATTCTGATAGAACCTGCATACCATAGCCAAAAACATAGAAAAAGAATTTGGTGGAATTTGAAGCATAACTTCATACACTTTTAGATGGTACAATAGTGAAAATGGAACAAAAATATCGATCACAGCGCCCCCTTTCGTCGAAATATCCCCAAATTCTAATAGAATCTGCTTGCCATAGCCAAAAACATAGAAACAAAATGTGATTCAATTTGAAGCATAACTGCATACATTTTTAGATGGTACAATAGTGAAAATGGAACAAAAATATCGATCACAGCGCCCCCTTTCGTCGAAATATCCCCAAATTCTGATAGAATCTGCTTGCCATAGCCAAAAACATAGAAAAAAAAATGTGGTTCAATATGAAGCATAACTTCATACACTTTTAGATGGTACAATAGTGAAAATGGAACAAAAATATCGATCACAGCGCCTCCTTTCGTCCAAATATTTCCAAATTCTGATAGAACCTGCTTGCCATAGCCAAAAACCTAGAAAAAAAATGTGGTTCAATTTGAAGCATAACTTCATACACTTTTAGATGGTACAATGGTGAAAATGGAACAAAAATATCGATCACAGCGCCCTCTTTCGTCGAAATATCCCCAAATTCTGATAGAACCTGCTTGCCATAACCAAAAACTTAGAAAAAAAAATTGGTTCAATTTGAAGCATAACTTCATACACTTTTAGATGGTACAATGAAGACGGACAGACGGACAGACGGACGGATGGACAGACGGACAGACAGACATTTTGTAAAAACTTGTTATTCGGAATCTCTGACCCCTAAAACGTGTAAATCCGTCGAATACCGGAAGTCGAAAAAAATTTCGATTACAATACTTTCTTCTATTATAGATAGAAGAAAGTAAAAATTACTTTAAAGATATCATCAACTCCGGTTTCGTATCATAATCAGATGTATTATTTAAAATGTCATTTAGAAATTAAGGAAGCTCTTATTAAAGTAGAATTTCACATTTTCGCATTTCCATCGCTGTCAAATCTTCCTTCCTGGAGTTTTCCCGAGAGATTTTGGAGATGAAAACGCGCGTGTTGAATCCGAAGCTACAATTATACAGTTTAAACGTTGAATCGATATTATTTAAATGAGAGACGCTCTTCCTTGCTATCTAAACACTTATAAGGAATATGCCTGGAATGTTTAATATTTGAATATTCTAATGTACAATTTCAACACTAATAAATTAATAATTTGATACGGAAGTTCGACCAAATACTTAGCAAATAAGATCAACCAAGTACCGTATTCTGGAGATATGGCTCCATGTAATTTTCTTTTTCTTTCTAAAACTGGGTTACCATTTTGGTCATCGCCAGCATTCTCCTAGCCACCACATTAATAGGTAAAATAAAAATTCTGTATTTTACTTCAAACTCTCCTGTAAAAATTTTCACAATATGTCAGTTCAAAAATATTTCAAATTTCAGTTTCCATTTCGTATAGGTTTATCCGAAAATCTGTTACAAAACTTTCACAAATACAAAGACATCTCACCCATCCTATTCATTGTTATGGATATTTAATGAACAGTTTAAATATATCATCAACTCCGGTTTCGTATTATAATCAGATCTATTATTATTTGAAATGTCATTTAGCAATTAAGGAAGCTCTTATTCGGTAGAACCCCACATTCTCGTATTTTCAGCGCTGTCAAATATTGCCTCCCGAAGTTTCCCAAGAGATTTAAATATGAAAACGCGCGCATCGTGTCCGAAGCGACAATTACACAGTTAAAACTTAGAATCGATATTATTTAAATGAGAGACGCTCATCCTCGCTATCTAAAAATAGATTTATAAGGAATATATCTCGAAGACTTGATATTTGAATCTTTCAACACTAATAAATTAATAATTAGGTATTGAATTTTTGTAAAATTGTTTCCTGAAATATGAATTACCCTAATTTCCTTCAAAAATCGAATATTTTATAGTATATTCGTTAGATTTTTGATACTGAAGGACGTACGTATTAAACGCATTTCAAAGACCGCATCGAAACATTTATAGCATTCATATGAGCATTAAACTTTTAAAATATTTAGGTAGTAATAAACTGCTGCGTCAACTATTGTTTAACAATGTTTTTTTGCATAGCTTAAATAACTCTGATCTTATAATGTTGAATATCGTAAGCATATAATATTAAAAAAAATATCAAGATTTGCTTTCACAGGTTGTTGGGGTTTTAATAGTTTTTATAGGTTTCAATGGGGTTTGTATAGTCAAAACAGTATATCAAGAGAAAGTTTCAATGGCTGTTTAATTCATCACTTTATTATAATTTAAATTTTCATCGAAAGTTAAATAAACTTAATTTTATTAATTTAGAAAATGCTCTTCTAAAACCGGGACATCATATTTTTATTGAAATAAGCATTAATATCCCAACAACTAGCGAAACAAACTGAAAATTTGATACTGAATAACACTTCGAAAAAAACACGCAGATTAATCTCAAATATTTCCTAAGTTAAAACGTTTTTTATTGTTATTAGGTCTTTGTGGTCACCTGATATGTCACACCCGCAACGCAAAATAACAACATTTTATGGATGTCTAATTAAATTTTCATCAAAGCTGAATTTACGCTGGAAATTAATGAATACAACAAAGGATATGAATTATCACTTACTACACAACGTACAACCAACAGAGTAAAAAATGTCCAGAGCAGGGAATCCGCAGGACATACAGTATAACGTTTCTCACTCTTGTGTATTGGCAAGGCTTGCAACTTTGCAGCACAAGATGGAGAGTCAATCATGAGCACACAACTTCAGTGGCAAGCATGAGACGAAATAAACCCAGTATCGTTGAATATGTAATTAAATTTTCATCAAAGCTGAATTTACGCTGGAAATTAATGAATACAACAAAGGCTGTGAATTATCACTTACTACACAACGTATAACCAACAGATTAAAAAATGTCCAGAGCAGGGAATCAGCAGGACATCCAGTCTAGCATTTCTCACTCTTGTGTATTGGCAAGGCTTGCAACTTTGCAGCACAAGATGGAAAGTCAATCATGAGCACACAGCTTCTGTGGCAAGAATGAGATGAAATAAATCCAGTATCGTTGAATATATATCTAATTAAATTTTCATCAAAACTGAATCTACGCTGGAAATTAATGAATACAACAAAGGCTGTGAATTATCACTTACTGCACAACGTATAACCAACAGATTAAAAAATGTCCAGAGCAGGGAATCAGCAGGACATCCAGTATAGCATTTCTCACTCTTATGTATTGGCAAGGCTTGCAACTTTGCAGCACAAGATGGAAAGTCAATCATGAGCACACAGCTTCTGTGGCAAGCATGAGATGAAATAAACCCAGTATCGTTGAATATATATATAATTAAATTTTCATCAAAACTGAATCTACGCTACAAATTAATGAATACAACAAAGGCTGTGAATTATCACTTACTACACAACGTATAACCAACAGATTAAAAAGTGTCCAGAGCAGGGATTCAGCAGGACATCCAGTCTAGCATTTCTCACTCTTGTGTATTGGCAAGGCTTGCAACTTTGCAGCACAAGATGGAAAGTCAATCATGAGCACACAGCTTCTGTGGCAAGCATGAGATGAAATAAATCCAGTATCGTTGAATATATATCTAATTAAATTTTCATCAAAACTGAATCTACGCTGGAAATTAATGAATACAACAAAGGCTGTGAATTATCACTTACTGCACAACGTATAACCAACAGATTAAAAAATGTCCAGAGCAGGGAATCAGCAGGACATCCAGTATAGCATTTCTCACTCTTATGTATTGGCAAGGCTTGCAACTTTGCAGCACAAGATGGAAAGTCAATCATGAGCACACAACTTCAGTGGCAAGCATGAGATGAAATAAACCCAGTATCGTTGAATATATATCTAATTAAATTTTCATCAAAACTGAATCTACGCTGGAAATTAATGAATACAATAAAGGCTGTGAATTATCACTCACTACACAACGTATAACCAACAGATTAAAAAATGTCCAGAGCAGGGAATCAGCAGGACATCCAGTCTAGCATTTCTCACTCTTGTGTATTGGCTTGCAACTTTGCAGCACAAGATGGAAAGTCAATCATGAGCAGTGGCAAGCATGAGACGAAATAAACCCAGTATCGTTGAATATAGTATATCTAATTAAATGTTCTGCAACGCTGAATTTACGTGGGAAATTAATGAATATAACAATTGTTGTATTAATTAATTTCCAGCGTAAACTGAGCTTTGCTGAAAATTTAATTTGACATATACTCACCGATACTATGTTTATTTCGTCTCATGCCTGCCACTGAAGTTGTGTGCTCATGATTGATTTTCCATCTTGTGCTGTAAAGTTGCAAGCATTGCTAATATATAAAAGTGAGAAATGCTGGACTGGATATTGTCGGATAGCTCAAAATGGTGGAGCATTGGTGCGTAATACCAAGGGTTCCTGGTTCGATCCCCGGTCTGGGCATTTTTCACTCTGTTGGTTGTACGCTGTGCACAGCAACTTTTTAAATTCTACCATTAGTACATAGAGCGACTGATTCATTACGTTTGCTTTTGAAAACTTTTCAATAAATGTCGTGCTTTGTTTATAAAAAAAATACAAATTGTTCCTGATGATCATTAGCGAACAAAATGGTTTAAGGAAAATGCGAGTGATAATTCACATCCTTTGTTGTATTTTATAGATGTATCGGAAAAAAATTAATGCAAGTGGTTGTTACTAAATTATTTTTAGATCATAAGTTTCGTCTTAAATCGCTCGGTCATGCTCCAGTGAGAAAAATACTTTTATGTTTCGCGTATGACAAAAATTGATAAAAATTAAAAATGCTTACAATGCTAATGAAATGCAGTAAATTTTTCTTCATAATTTTTTTTTTTTTTGTAACATATTATCTATGTAAAAGTGGAATTTCATAACATTAAATCTGTAGCTGTGCTAAAACTTGAAATTTTATAGAATTGAAAGGAATATTTTATCATGCACATATCATACATTTTGCTTTGAAAATATGAATTTTAATAAACATATTTTATTTATTTTTCTGCAAAATATTTAAATTTACACGCTTACGAGTTAATCCTAAGTTAATGCAGATTTTTTGGATGAATTTAAAATTTTCCATGAGATGTCCACTTTTCCGTGGATTTTGTGCTATCGTAAAATGTCATCACGCCGATTCTGAAGTAGTACGTTCACCGCATCCTAAAATTAAAAAAATCTATTGAAATATGTATATTTAAATCTCATTAAAGTATTCATTAAAAAAAAAGAAAGAGAGAAAAGGAAAAAATAGAAAGAAAGCAGAATATTTCATTTGAACAAGATATTTCTTAAAAATAAAAATGACGAAAACGTAATCCTAGTTCAGTGTGGAAGACACGTGCGTCCAAAAGTGCCCAGCAAGTTGAAAAGTAAAAATCCTGAAGGAATATCGGATTACAAGAGTAAGGAAAAACTTTACCGTGACACTTTTAACTTTTATTTTCGTGTCGTTTTTCAGAAAGCTTTTGATTCGAGTTTAGATGTAGATCATGAAGAGAGTTGATAGATGGTAGCGAGTAAAAGAGAGTTTTTTTTGGAACGGTTGCAAAAGAATCTTAGAATGCTTAATTTAAGCTTATTTTTTTGGCAAATTCGTTAATTTAATTTGTTGTAACACGTCACCTGGAAATAAGTAAAATTATGAATATTTATAAGTGGTATAAAGATGCACAGAACTGGTGAAATGTAAAATGCCAATAAGTCGTAGGCACAGACCACTGAGTGGTTTATTATTAGAAGCCTGGACAGCTAATTTTTACTATTATGAGTACAAGCATTTCTAAGGCAGACAATTTACAGCATCAGATGGCCTTGTATACTTATGCTGCTTAAATCATTACAGTGCATATACAGGGTGATCCGAAACTATAAGGCAAAGTTTTAAAGAGTGGTAGAGTGGACCAAAATAAGCATTTTTCCTCATAGAATGTGTGTCTGGAAATGACGCGTATAAGCGCCATCTATTGGCCCTTATACGATGTCTTTCAATGCAACTTTCACATTTTTCTTCGTCACTAGCACTTAAACGGGCTATTTCCGGACACGCATTCTGTGACGAAAAATGCTTGTTTAGGTTTCCAATACTTACGCTACACTTAAATATGCGCGGTAGCGTATTACTGCTTATTTTACTGTTTATTGCTGTTAATTTTACGGTATAATACTGGTAGCTGGGGTGCCAATATTATACGGTAAAATTAACACTTTTTTTTTTCAGTGTAGACATCACATTCACCTTATTAAACGGTTTAAAGTTTTTTACAATATTTTGATTTTGTTGGAAAGTGTTTCATAATCATCTGTGTTTCATCTTAACGCATGGGTTTTCTTTCTTGTTTAAGTTTGTATGCAACCCAAACGTTAAAATACAAATTTTTTTACAGTTTTGAAAACACATGTGGAAAAAAAAATTAAAATTTTCATCTCAATAAATATAGAGAATAAAGCGACACAGCTTAGAGAAAATTTTCAGAAGAAAAAATGGATCATACTTAATCCTATTTCCGAGTGAAAGACAAGCGCATCTAGAAAACAGGAAAAAAAGGATTTTAAAGTTGAAATGTAAAACCTCAAGACAAGAAAGGATTACAAGAATAAGAAAACTTCACCATGACACTTTTATTAGCACGTTTACGTGTCACTTTAAAAAATCAGATTTAGATGTTGGTCATGTAGAGAATTGTAGACAGTATGAGAAATTGTTTAGGAAAGTAACTTTTTGATAAGCTTTGCGGCTTAGATTTAGATGAAATAAACGAAATATATTATGCCTTTCATGAAACTAAATGTGTGCTCAGAATGATCAAAATAATGACATTTTTTAACACTTTCCAACATAGTTGAAAAGTGTTTATGTATTCGGATTGTCTGTCTGTCTGTTTGTACGCTAACTCGGGTAAATACAGTCCCTGGCCAAATTATTAGACGCAGTTGTTTTTATTATAATTTATTAAATATCTGGAAAGATACATGAGGAATTATCCTGAAACTTCAGGAGTGTAAACAACATAATAAACGTCATATATTTCCGCGAAGATTTTTTCCCGAAACCCCATAAGGGGCCGTCAACAAATTGAAGAAAAACGAATATCTTTTGGATAACCCTGTAAAAACTAATGTTGCAAAAAGCATTCAAACTGTAGATTATGATTAAGTGGCTTATTGTAATAATGTGGGTTCATTTTTATGAAGATAGCATGTATAATCAAAGAAAAATTCACGTTTTTATAAAAACAGTCCCAAATTTTACCAAGTTTTTTGCTTATAATTTGCAGAGTTTTTAATATAAAAACAAGTTATTTTCAGAAAATATGACAAACAAAATTATACACAGTACCCTGCAATCAGAATTAAAAAATAATAAAAATTGTATGAAAAATGAGCAGGTTTACTAAATATTGTTTCACCGCGCATGCGCGAATTCAATCAAAATATACTGTGCATAACATATTAGCTTAATGTATAGACCAACTTTTATGAAAGTCTCCAAAACATAGCTTGAAAATTCTGATAGTAATCGTCGATAGAATAAGTTCGAAATTCGCTGTTCCTATATAGTTTTAAGAAATATTAGTTTTTGCAGGGTTATCCAAAAGATATTCGTTTTTCTTCAATTTGTTGGCGGCCCCTTATGGGGTTTCGGGAAAAAATCTTCGCGGAAATATGTGACGTTTATTATGTTGTTTACACTCCTGAAGTTTCAGGATAATTCCTCATGTATCTTTCCAGATATTTAATAAATTATAATAAAAACAATTGCGCCTAATAATTTGGCCAGGGACTGTATACTCAGCTTGTTATGTAATTGATATATGTTATTGAGGCTTACTATCGCATGTTCGGTATTGAAAATAAAGCGTGTAGCACTTATAGTTCTTGTACAGGGACACTCAAAAGAATTCCGTTACATTACTGTCTATTGGGGGAAATCATATGCGGTTTATTTTAATGGTGTTATACTATCTCAAACATATTGAAATTGATATACATATATCACTGAGGTGCATTGCAAGAGGTTTACTATAGAATATTGTGTGCATGACATTCATCGTTCATTTACAAGGACACACAAAATAATTCGGTTACAGTACTGTATGTTAACAATAATTGCTGGAACTGCTTTTTCAGTTGCTGAACGCTTTTTAAATTTTACTATATTTTTGCCTATTATTCGGCGTTTTTAAATTTTACTAAATTTTTGCCTATTATTTGGTGTGTATAAATTTTATAGATCCTATACAGGTCAGCACAAAATATCTCCAGTTCATTTCCGTTTATTGAAAGAAATTCTTGAAGGGAAATTTTCAACTGTGCTGTGTATTTCCTAACTGAACTAAATTTTAGCATTACATATAGTACATATACAAATTTATAGATCTTATACAGGTCTGCACAAAATAATTCGGATATTCTTCTTAGTATTGTTGGTAATTCCTGAAATTAGATTTTTAAATGTGTTATGCGTTTTCCAAATTGTTTACTTAGACAATGTGTGGAGCTAGTTGAGCTTAAGCCGAAAGGTAGATCTCCCCGCCCGGTTTAACCTTGATTTTGTTTACTTAGACATCATCTTTCACCTTATTAAACGGTAAAGATCTAGAAAAGTATTTTGGAAGTGTTACGTAATCTGTTCTTGACGCATGATTTTTCTTTGTTATTTAAGTTTGTATGCAACCTCAAACGTATAATACAAGTTATTTTTCAATTTTGAAAATACTTGCAGAAAAACAAAGTAAATTTTTCACCCCAATGAGCATCGGGAATAAAGTGACACAACTTAGATGAAATTTTCAGAAAAAAATTAATAACACTTAATCCTATTTCCGAGTGAAAGACAAGCACATCTAAAAGAGAAAACAGGATTTTAAAGTTGAAATGTAAAACCCCAAGATAAGAAAGGGTTACAGGAATAAGAAAAACTTCACCATGATACTTTTATTAGAACGTTTGTGTGTCATTTTTAAAAATTAAATCTTGTGAAAACAATTTACATAAAAGTTTCAATTGTGATTGATATTTTGAAAAGCCATTCATGGCACTTTGATTATTGTAAGTCGAAAAACAATAATTACGCCAGAAATTTATATTATTATAGACTTCATAATCCATATATTTTTCTTCTTTATTTTTTAACTTTTATTCATAATAAATTTAATTCAATCAGTCTATTTGAATTTTTGTTGGTCTATTCTGTTTAACATGTAAAAATTTTCGATAAATTAAATTTTTCTCTCTCTTTATTTCGTTGTCATTTATTTGTAATTTTACTGATTTTTTTAACATAAAAAATTCGATCAAATGTCACAATCATTTTCTTATTTCTTTTTTAGTTCTTCACGCTCCAAGTAAAACCACCAAATACAGATGCTTGTGTAAACGAAGACATTTTGGCAGAACAATTTAAACTAATTACACAAATGGCGAAAGACAAAGAAAATGTACAACCACCAGTAGGCCTACTTACAACAGAAGATCGTCAAACGTGGGCGAAACTCAGGAATTCAATGGTCAAAAGTAAGTATATGATCAAATATATGCGTCACTATTTGTTATTTTACTTTATGCTGCAGAAAACCAACGTTAAAAGTGCACAAATAATACACAAAAAAGCAGCAAACAGCTGTTTCGAATCCACAAGCGAAATTCTTTTCAGTGCGACAAAGGGCAAAGTACAGCGTGCTAGAAAAAGCAAGGCCATAACGACAGAGAGGCGGTGACTTATATATCCGATGCGGGTAGAGAACGCGCCAAAAGCAGCCAATGAGAAGAAAAGAGCATGAAGCAACTGGTTGGTAAAGTAGAGACATCTACCAGAGAACGAAAGAAACAAAAGAAACCAAAAAAGGGAAATTAAATTGATTCATTTCCAAATAGCTCGCTGCACGCTGGGCTTCGCTCTTTGTCGCACTGAAGAAGAATCTCGCTTCTGAAATCGAAACAGCTGTTTGCTTCTTTTTTATGTATTACTTGTGCATTTTTAACGTTGGTTTCTGCCTTTTAATATTCTTGCACAAAGGCTTTATTTGCTATTTTTAGAAAAAAAATGTTTTCCTTGGTAAATATCGTCATAGTTTAGTAACACTAAATAGTAAAATATTAATAAATTATAAACCAATCAGCAGAAATTGCTAATTTGGAAGGTTAGGCATTTTGAAGAAATGAAGCCATCAAAAATTACCAAATATAGAAAATATAACAGAAATCGTAAAATCATAGTTTAATTTAATGTCGAACATTTACTAGTTTTTAAATTTCGACATTAGTTTGTAAATTTTAGATGAATTTCCAGTTTATGTATTTATTTATGAAGTGATACAATCGCTTTCAATTACCTTTTCGAGAAAAGCAAATCATCTAGAAAAAAAATTTACAAGTCTATACGAATGAATAATGTCTATGAAACCACGTATAAAAATTTCATATCGCTCATCCCCAAGAAAAGTAAAACAACTCCAAAATATTAATTTTGTGTAATATTCCATTAATAAGTCTGACTTAGGTGCGTCTTGCTACCGAAAAAGTGTCATAAGTGTAGTTATCCAGAAGACCGCTGAAATACGGGATATGTGTCACTTTGCCATCACAGTAGGAGAGGCAAATTATGTGGTGAATACTTTTACTCAATCTACGTCTTGATTCTTAAGGGTTCCACTAATAAGTCTGACATAGGTGCGTCTTGCTACAAAAAAAGTGTCATAAGTGTAGCTATCCGGAAGACCGATGGATTACGGCTATGTGTCACTTTGCCACCACAGTAGGAGGGGCAAATTATGTGGGGGATACTTTTACTCAATCTACGTCTTTATTTTTAAGGGTTCCACTAATAGGTCGGATGTAGGTGCGTCTTGCTACAGAAAATGCGTCATAAGTGTAGCTATCCGGAAGACCGATGGATCACGCTATATGTCACTTTGCCAGCACAGTAGGAGGAGCAAATTATGTGGGGGGATACTTTTACTCAATCTACATCTTGATTCTTAAGGGTTCCACTAATAGGTCTGACTTAGGTGCGTCTTGCTAGAGAAAAAGGTGTCATAAGTGTAGCTATCCGGAAGACCGATGGATCGCGCTATACGTCACTTTGCCACCACAGTAGGGGGGGGGGATTATGTGGGGGAAATAATTTTACTTAATCTAGGGCTTGATTCTTAAAGTTTTTACGCTTTTGTGTGCGATTTTTGAGCTGTATGCAAAGCTGAGTGCTATAGTTTTATGTTAGAGTAAAATAACACCAATCTTCATTTTCCTCTCCTGTGAAATATACTATTTTTGAGTTGTGCCACTTTTCTTGCAAATGAACGATATTTCCTGTTGGATGTATATGAGCTTTATAGACAGTTCTGTGTTTTAAAGCACATAAGGCATCTAATTAATGAAGCACATTTGATAACATCCGGGTAGACCTAGAGTCCTACAATACAAATAATACATCCAAATCATGACAAAAAGCGTGAGCTTTATAATTAAAGCCATTAAAGGCCGGCCTGTAGATAGCATTGTATGTTACATTTTATATGTAGAAAAATACAATAAATTTTCCAAACATCTTAAAAAATGTGAAACACAACATTTTTCCATTTACATTGTTAGTATTTTGTTTTACTTGAGCTTCATAACTAAAAGAATGTCCTTTACACACCTTAACAATTTGGCTGAACACCTTCTACAATTGTTGTGATATATAAGAATTTCTCGTTTGATATCTTAATATTTTCATTCAGTTATATAACAGAATAAATGTCCTTGACACAACTTAACAATTTGACCAAACATCTTCAATAATTGGCGTGATATATAAGAATTTTTCGTTTGATATGGTCATATTTTTCATTGAGTTACATAACAGAAGGAATGTCTTTCACACAACTTAACAATTTGATCAAAAATCTTCAACAATTGGTGTGATATATAAAAAATTTTTCATTCGACATATTAATATTTTTCATTGAGTTGCATAACAGAAGGAATATCCTTGACACACCTTAACAATTTGGCTGAACATCTTCTATAAGTGGTGTGATATGTAAGGATTTTTTATTTGATGTGTCAATAATTTTCATTGAGTTACTAACAGAAGGAATGTCCTTGACACACCTTGACAATTTGGCCAAATATCTTCTATAAGTGGTGTGATATGTAAGGAATTTTCCTTTGATGTGTCAATATTTTTCATTGAGTTACATAACAGAAGGAATGTTCTTGACACACCTTAACAATTTGGACGAACATCTTCTATAAGTGGAGTTATATGTAAGGATTTTTCCTTTGATGTGTCAATATTTTTCATTGAGTTACATAACAGAAGGAATGTCTTTGACACACCTTAACAATTTGATCGAACATCTTCTATAAGTGATGTGATATGTAAGGATTTTTTCTTTGACTTGTCAATATTTTTCATTGAGTTACATAACAGAAGAAATGTCTTTAACACAACATAAACAATAACTTTAAAAAACAAAACAATTTTTAGTCAGCTATTCAAATACTACACCATGATAGATAAATTAATGCAAAACACATTCTGATTTTTCTTTTCATTTATGATATTGATTATTTTTTTGAAAAAATATAAATTAATTAAAAAGGAAGTTAATTAAAATATTTTTCATTTCAGAAAGATTCAGTGTTAGGATCTTGAAAGTATGGATCTGTATTTTATATGATGAACCTGTACTAATCCTAATTTGTTAGAGTTCGGGTTTCGGGTACTCCATTTTCCAAAGGAAAGACTATAATATTCTTTCGGAAGAAAAAAGCTATGTATTTTATTATGAATTCATTATATCTATTCATGTTTCTTTATGAAACATGAAATTAATATTATGGGCTTGATTTAGTACTATATTTTACGTAAATCCATTAGAATACAGGGTGCTTCAAAATATTGTATACATACACTGTTTAACGGGTCATAACTTTTTGATTTTTCTTTCATTTCAGTGCATAATTAATTTGAAATAATGAGTAGACCAAGAATAATTTTAGGCTAATTCCATGCGTTAATGTAGTGTAAGTCACATAGCCACAAACGTTTACCGTTCTTGGCCATCGGTATTTATTTTTTTAATTCTTCACTGTATTTTATTTGTAGATACATATGGGCTTGAATAAGTCAAATTTTCCTTTACTATAAATACTGGTAGTCAAACACCGCAGCCATTTACATCTCTGTGACTGACACTACATCCACGCGTGGAATTAGCCTTTAGAAAAAAAAGAAAAATTATTTTAAGATACTACACTGTAAAAAAAAATTGCAGTAAAATTACGGACAAAGGCCGGCAGCAGAGATTCCAGTCATACCCCGTAAAAAAAAAAAAAAAAAAAAAAAAAAAAAAAAGCCCATCATTTTGTGCAGCTCGTAATTTTACGGGGCAAATAAGTAATATAGCATTATAATGCACAGGATATAATGCACTTTAAAACACAATAACAATTTGCTTACTGTGCCGTAGCACGTAGCACGTTAGATAATCATCACAGAACACAGAATCGCTGTTTTGGCGGGTTAAAATTTTCGAAACACGAGTAAAGTGAAGGGTTCCACCCTAGCGGAGGACAATGTATGGGGTCGTACCGTATTTTTGCTAACATATGGGCTAGAACTGTACGGATATGTGGATTGCTCTTAATTTTCTATGTATCTAAGGGATAAGGCCGCTTATTTAGTGGATCAGACCGTTTTTCATCCAATAAGGTTGTTGCCCGTAAAAACTGAAGGGCAAACGCTCATAAATTTACAGTTTTGTTTTTAAGAGTGTATTGGAAGTATGAAGATGCAGCAGAAGTACAAAGACAGTATCGCAGGAAGTCTCAGGCAGATCCACCTACGACACGTACAATTCATCGGATAAAATATAAGTTTGAAACGAATGGATGTTCATAGACAATGTTGCGGAACTTCAATTGAACAGGAATATGCGCCTCAACACCAAATTAAATGTTTGTTCAAGTTTTGAATCAATAGACCATCGTTATCAGCAGTGTATTGACCAGAACGGTAAATAATGTTGAACATCTGTGGTAGGAGGAAAAGTTATACATTTTATGTAGACACTTTTGCAATTTAAATATTAATTATATGAGAATAAAAACTGGAGTTATAATCATTCAAATTGTATATACATTTTTTGAAACACCTTGTATAGGATTAATTTTTTTTTTCACTTCGAGTTTCGGATCGGTCTTGGGTTCAAGTGTATCTTGCTTAGGTCGAGTTGCGGTTTGACCAAAATTTTTGTCAGGTTCGGGTTGGGTTTCAGGGACAGATTGCGCATTACTCTAGTTTCTTCTGCCAGGCATTCCGTCAGGTCGCACTCAGGTATGCTGTCTTGACAGACATTCTAGACATTGTAGACAACATTATATTTAGAATGATACATAAATTGCAATAATGTTCAATGGCATACTGTTTTCTCTAACAGTTCCTATAAACTTTTATCGACAGTCACACTACTAGATTCAAAAAGTTCGGAGACTTGATTTCTTAACGGATGTGATTTATTCACATAATGTGTACGACCCTGAAAGTACCCTTCCCTTTGTTTATTTACGCACTGCTGCCAGTAACAGTATCTTTGTTGTTGTTGAAATGACCCAAAGGGCCCGGTTTTGCAGCTTTCTATTTCTATATAGCTGTCATAATCCACTACGCTTAATTCCATAATCCTGACACCTAAATCTCCTAATTTTGAACCAATTCCAGATGAGAGATTTGCATCTGGATTGGCATCCCCAGAGGTAACACTTATATAGAACTTGGAGGAGACTTTGGAGCCACGAACAGATGTAACGTGCACCAGCTCCCATTAACGTACACGGTCCCACAGCATAGGCAGACGAGAGAGAATGCACCCTCT
Organism: Maratus michaelseni; assembly: GCA_963931845.1. Taxonomy (NCBI): domain Eukaryota; kingdom Metazoa; phylum Arthropoda; class Arachnida; order Araneae; family Salticidae; genus Maratus; species Maratus michaelseni. Next base: position 193,341,982 of record OZ007600.1, read on the forward strand.
CAAGCAGTGACTTTGGTCGATGCTGCTTGGCTTTCGGCGATCTTACGAAAGCCGAGCTTTACCGTGCGCGCCACTGCGGGACTAACAGTATCGATACTGAAAACATTCCTGGAAGCATTTAGACGAGATGGTCTTCACTGCGACCGTCGCAGCTTCCTCAACCTTAAATGCATTCTAGAAACGGTGTCCTTTCAAAGCATAGTCTTAAACCACAATACTCTCTCACCGTACACTTTATGAAATATGTGCAATTTTTCTCTCGGAGATTTATCCAAACGCTGGCAGAATTTATTATTCGCATGTTGTTCTCAAACGCCATCTGTGGTTTTGCGAACGCGAACTACTACAGTTCGCGGATACGCATTAACTGGAAAAACCCTTCAGAGCCTAAATCAGTCATGCGAAAAAACGCTCAAGCTAATGTTAAGTCTATGGGAATGTTCTATCGCGATTTCTCACTCGCATTTTAATATTTTTAATGCTTTTTTTTTCATAGGATAGCTGAGGTCAATCTCCAACGTTGTTAGTTTTTACTTTTTCGATTTGGGTTTCAGTTATTTTATATAAGGTTACTTTCACTTTCAGAACCGGTTCCAAAATTGAAAATGCCCGCTTATAAAAAAAAACTGCAACAAAAATTGAAAAAGTAAAAACTAACAATGTTGGAGATTGACCTCAGCTATCCTATGCAAAAAAAGCATTTAAAAATATTAAAATGCGAGCGAGAAATCGCGCTAGAACCTTCCCATAGACTTAACATTAGCTTGAGCATTTCTTCGCGTGACTAGCGTAGGCTCTTAACTGGAAAAACCCTTTACTGCGAACGTTCTACTTCCTCAGTACATCTCACGTCACATGTACATCTACACCACGGTAAAATAGTTCCCCACTCCTCCTACAGAAGTAGGATATATCGTCACAGTCTCCGAATTTTTAGATCCTAGTATATTTCTCCACACTGCTATACATAATGCATTTTTTATATGCAGAAAAAGCTAACGCATTGAGCCTGGAAGCAATCGAGAATAGTCTGTTGATCCTCTGCCTGGACGATGGCACCCCCAACGTACCCGCTTACACGACCATCCGCAAAGAGGCCACCACCCTGGAGTGTGCCACCATGGCGGCTCACCTCCTCCACGGTAGTGGCACAGATGCTGGCTCCGCGAACCGATGGTACGACAAGTTTCTGCAGGTGAGTGTTGTTCATTTGCATAGTAAAAGGTAAACAAGTAAACTTTTTTACGCAAAATTGATTTATCAGTTTTTTAGACCCACTTAATCTGCATTTAAACACCGAACTTCGAATATTGACAAGTTTATCGTTTTGCCTAATTTATAGCTATGTATTTTTCAAGAATCGGTAAATTTCGCTGCTATTGCATATGATTTAAGGTTGGATATTGCAGTCTTTTGTTTTTCCGATCAAAATGCACTTTTGGAACATACTGGGGAACATTGAAATTCCTACTGTGTCCAGTAAAATAGCTCATATGTTATGATGGATATTTTACGATAAACATAAATAACATAGCCACGTTTTCTGACGATTGACCTACTTTTGCAAAAGCTAGAGATTAGAGGGACGTACAGTTAAACATGTCCTTTATAGATCCTTTTAAAATTGATAGAGAGAACGAAAATAAACCCTTTCCAACAAAAGAAAAGAATTTTCAAAATTAGTGTATTCATTCAAAAGTTAAGCTTGAACATATCAACATACATATATACAGGATGGCCCAAAAACATTAATTTCGGTTTTTATTCCTTAATTTTTCATCATAGACGTATATTATAAATTACAAAGTTACGTAAAAAAGGGTACAGAATTTTATGAAATCTATTAAAATTTTCAGGGTATTCAACTTGAAGAAATGCAAAATTTAAATTTTTACACGGACCCCATAGAAAAATTTCCCAATGTGTAAAATGTGCCCCATACACTAATATGGTCATGTACAAAACATGTGTATCATGGCTCGTTATGAAATTTGATACAGATAATAAGCGCATAGGTGTGTTTAAAATGATCTACTTTTAAATACATACAGTGATAAGATTTTTAGTTATGACAATTTTAATTCATTAAAAAATGTAAAAATTTTATTTTTTTTTACAAAAATATTTTTTTACATGATTTTGACCTAGAAGTAGATCATTTTAAAAATACATATGTACTTATTATCGAAATCAAATTTCATAACGATCCATGCACACGTTCGCAAGATATCATGCACGCAATGCCTTACGGAGTAAAACAAGAACGAAAAATCATGCGTCAAGCATAGATTATGTAGCACTTTCCAACGCTTCTAAAATAATTTTACAAATCATTACCGTTTAATAAGCTGAAAGATGACATCTAAGTAAACAATTTGGAAAACGCATAACATATTTAAAAACGTAATTTCAGGAATTTTCAATATATACAATATTCGGAAAAATATCCGAATACTTTTATGTAGCCCTGTATATGATTTGTATATATACATAGGATGCTAAATTTTAGTTTAGTTAGGAAACGCGTAGCACCGTTTAAATTCTCCTTCTGGAGTTTCTGTCAGTAAACGGAAATGTGTTCGCGAACTTTTGTGCTGCCCTGTATATGATCTACAGAATTTATACACACCACGTAACAGACAAAAAGCTAGTTAAGATTAAAATCGCGTTATGTAACACTTTCCAACGCTTCCAAAATAATTTTACAAATCATACCGTTTAATAAGCTAAAAGACAACATCTAAGTAATCCGAATACTTTTATTCAGCCCTGTATAGGATCTATAGATCTGTATATATACTACATAGGATAATAAATTTTAGTTCAGTTAGGAAACGCGTAGCACAGTTTAAAATTCTCCGTCTGGAGTTAAATAATACGGAAATGTGTTCGCGAACTTTTGTGCTTCCCTGTATATAGGATCTACAGAATTTATACACACCACGTAATAGACAAAAAGCGAGTTAAAATTAAAATCGCTTTCAGTAACTTAAAACGCACTTCGAGGAATTATTGTTAACAGACAGTAGAGAATTCTTTTGTGTGTCCCTGTAAATGAACGATGACTGCTATACACACACTATTCTGTAGTAAGCCTCTTGTAATGCACCTTAGTAATATATATAAACTTCAATGCGTTTAAAATAGTGGAACATTATTTAAATAAGCCGCAGACGATTTTTCTCCATAGACGTAATGTAACGGAATTATTTTGACTGTCCCTGTAAAGTAACTCTAAGTGCTATACACCTACTATTCCATATTAAGCTTCTTCTAATGCATCTTAGTGATCTATATAAATTTCAATGCGTTTACAATAGTGAAACATTTTTAAAATAAACCGCAAATGATTTTTCCCCATAGACCGCAATGTAACGGAATTCTTTTGAGTGTCCCTGTAAGAAAACTATAAGTGCTACACACTTCAGTTGAAATAGGGAACGTGCCATAGATAACGACAATAACATATAAAAGTTGCAGAGCAATCCGAGCATATTTACGGGAGTTAGAGCACGGCCAGACGGCCAGACGGCCATCCGGCCATACGGCCAGACAAACCGAAGTCATAAGCACTTTTCAACTAGGTTGGAAAGTGCTAAAAAGAGCTATTTTAATTTCAACAATGTACAAATTTTGTAAACGACTAGTCAGTTTCTAATAGTATTATATTAAAAAGCATAGTTTAATCAACAGTCGAAATTTCATGTTTATACATAAAAAGGTTTTGAAGATACACTAATTCAAACTTTGAATGTTTTTGTTGATTTTCAGTGAGTTTAAAAGGTACAACACCCCTTAAGAAGTCCTTTTTAAGTGGACCCAAGAGTGGCGTACTAACGAGGTTTGACTTTATTATGTTAACCAGTGAAAATATACGTTCTTGTCCCATTAAGTACGGAACGAAAATATAAAAAATATATCATTTTAACAAAATCATGGCACATTTCTGCATGATTTCACAAAAGATTAAAATACTCCTAATTTTTATGGGCAGAAATTTTTCATCACTCGTCATCAGGCTCCATTGTTTGATTGAAGATGCTTAAATTTAAATTTTTATTAATTTAATCAACCATTTTATTAATTCTTAAAATAAGTCTCTAAATTTTAACTGGCGCTTAATATACTTTTCTCTTCCGCGCTTCGCATAACAGGTGTCAAAAGCCTCTTTACTTCCATTTGCATTCATTTTTCAAACCTCCATCTTAACGAAAAAATATGCATGTGCTAATAAAAACAGATCTTCGAAAAAAAAAACACGAAAACGCAAGAACAAGCCATAATCATTATAAATAACTTCAGATAACAAATAAAGTGCATTTGAACACATTAAGGTTCATAAAAAAACGGTGAGTTTTTGTTCTTACTCTGCTTCAAAGACGAACAAGGCAGTAATTGATAAAATCGGAAAGCGGCGTGATACATTGCTTTATAAATTGAGGTAAATAATGCAGCCATCTTCGCGAATGTAGGAAATATTTATCTTCTGATGCCAGATTCACTCAGAGAATACTTTTGATAGGTAGCAGACGAGAAAAAAAATAGAAGTAGATTTATTAGGATAAAGGACTTGAAATTTATCAGATGGTTTTAAAGAATAGAACACGATAAAATAAATAAATGCTAATAAAAAGATAAAAGATAATTTGTGTTAGGAAATGATTTTTTTATTATGATTATTGATAAAACCTTTATTCTTTATTTAAAATTTGATAAAAAATAAAGAACATTTGAAATTTTAAAGTTATTTAATTTATTCTGTTTTCGATTTTCATGTTTTTCTCAAAGTTGTTATATATGATGCGAAAAAAATATAAAATAAATAAAACTAATCATTTCCAGGAACTAAACATGCAGTAATAAGCTGATATTTGTCATAATTTTGAGCATGAATACACACCTTTATTCTTTAGTAGTTTTTCTACTTAAAAGCAGTAGAAAAATCTTTTTGAGTTATCCTATCTATTGTTGTAACTAGTTTTGCTGTAGGCTGCTAGTGTTTTGCTTTTTTTTTAATAAAATTTTGATGTTGTACGGATCTTTTTGGGACACCCTGTATATTACTTTCAAATTTAGAAAGTAATATATATTACATTACGTTTTTTCAGTAGACAAATGTTATTAATCAATTTAAAGTACGAATGTATGTGTTTAAAAACATTAAAGCAGCATATATTTGATAAAAATCCCCTGAGAGCGTATGAGATTAAAAAGGGACGTCTTTGAATTTTAACATTCACATGTTTATTCCTAAAACAGCGCACCTTAAAAAAATGCGAAATTTAAAATATCAATATTATAACTTTCCGTTGACGACAGCAAAGAAGCATCTCTGATTTACAGTATAGAGCAGGGCAAGAAATTTCCGCTCGCCATTGGCGAGCAAATATTTAAGGTTGGCGAGTAAGTTTCGTCTTTTGAAAGCTTGTGCTTCAAATCAAACTGTGTATGCTCAGAATATTGTGCCTCAATCTAGCGACACGCGAAAGTGTTTTAAAATCAAGCGACGGCATTTATCTTCCAAAAGAAGAAAAAATGCGGCATCACACACTTCCATTTCTATCCTGCGGAGGAACGAACTTCCCCCAACTGCATTAGTTCCCCCGCTTTCACACCGCGCAAGTGCCAAGGCTGCTTTTTTCGCTTCCGAGGCCGAATCTGATCGCTCTTCACTCTTGCGCGAAGTGCATCAGGTTTCGCCACCTAAGTGCAGCTGCTTGAAACACGGTAAAAATTCTTCGCTTTCTCCCAAATTTTTAACATTTTAAAAATTGTTCATGTTTTTCATGATTGTAAAATATTCTGGATTTAATAGGCAGTTTCTTCTAACAATGGTCAATTTCAATTCAGTTTGTCATAAATAGTTCATTTTTTGGGCAGGTGTGGGGGCCGACGTTACTGTCTGAATGAATGTAAAATAGTGGCGAGCAAAAATTTTAGTCTGGCTAGTACCTTTTCAACTGAAATTTCATGCCCTGGTATAGAAATGTATTTACATATTTACAAAACGTAGAAGAACCCACTGGAACGACAGACATTTCTGCAATAATGATTCGACACTGTTTGACTTGCATGTTCCATTTAGTGGCGCCATCAATAGTCCTAAAAGGTTATAACACTTCTCCCTTCGTTGTCCAAACGAACCTCTGGTTTACTCGTCGACTACTTTTTCGAACTGGTCGCCTATCATGTAGATCAATATATGATGTTTAACCAAAGAAGATTTACCTGAGAACAATTTGTCAACTACGTATTTAGTTATATTTGTAATCGCAGTCCATTTTTAAATTTAATATTGACCCCCATTAATCTTAACAGATTTTTTCCATAGCACATTACTGGAGTTGTCATTCATGAAGTTTAACGAATGTTTTTGAAAGGTTATTTTTACTGTTCCTTTTCTACTTCTCATTGATTGTAGAGGATTTTTGATTATAGCAACCAGTTTTCAAATGCCCTATTTTCTTACACAGAAAGCATACCCCAGACTTAAAAGGGCAACATTAGGATGATGATTTTTAGAACAACGGTAACAAAATGATGTGCTTTTAAATGCTAGAAACAGTTTCATTGAGGGAAATAAATCCTTTTTAAATATGCTACACATAATAGTGTACAAAGTTTCGGTAACCTCACATGTTTCCATATTTAAAAATTCTGAAAACTAGAAAAAATTAAAACAAAAATATGGTAAAATGAACTTTTTAACACAGATACATAAATTCCAGTATGGAAATATCGTAATGCCCGCTTCATGTTCTGGCCTAAAGCTAAGTACTTCAACCATTACCCACTAAAGGACTGCTCAAATTGAGTCAAAACTGAGGTATCCGGTTTTATCCCGCTACACGGTTTTTCCCTGCTTTCTCAAATTATGTCTTTTAAGGGAAACATTCCAAAACCATGGAGTGTGCATTGATGGTGTGTGCATTGATGGTTTGTGCATTTAAGAAACACAGAAAATGCAGCAGAAATTTTCATAATTTTAAAGTTTTTTTTTTTTTTTTTTTTTTTTTTTTCCCCAAAAAATTACGTAATAGACGTGGGACAAATCTAAAACATATCACGTTTTAAAACTTAATATTACAAACCCTGAAATAATTATCGACCAGAAGCTATTTTATGAGTTGTATGTATTTTTGATTATATATATTAATATAATAAATAATGCGTAGGTATTTTTTTAAAAGCACAAGAATTTTCACACAGTTAAAAGTATCACATTTTATTAACATCTTTGCAAAAACTACCCAACCGAATCGTTTGAAATTTAATATATATAATCGTTGCAGGATTTTGTCGAGACATTTCAAATTTTATGAAAATCAAATCAAAACTTAAAAAGATATTAATAAAAGTTTTCTTCATTCTATTAATTCCTATCATACATAATCTATATAATAAAAGCGCAAGTCATGTGACTGAGGAAATTAAATACGGGCAAACCACTTCTTTTTTCATATCACAGGCGGCCATTTTTATTAAAAAATATTTTTTCGAATAAAATTGCATAAAAGTTCTATTTTTAAAAAGATCGTTGAAAAAAATTGTTTGTTTGAGAGATGAGTTACATTAAAAAATATATAGACTCTGAGATAACTTCAGTGGAAATTACGTTAACAGCCGAATATCTCAATCCAATAAAGTAAATACACAAAAGATTCATTCATCGTGAGTCATAAAAATATTAAACCATGGACGTAATCATTCGCAAAGCAAGATCTCCATGGTGAATTTTACAGTGCTATCAGGTGTAGAAAAAAAATCGCATTTGTAAACGTGGCATACGTTAGAAGATTTTGATTTTTCTTTAGAAGAAAATATTTGATCATTTTTTTTCAAAGACCTGTGTTTTATTTGTATTATTATGGTTTAATTTTTTATTTTAAGCTCTAAATATATTGTTAAATGACAGTCTTTTGCTTCTTTGGAAAAACATTGATATTTTTAATGCAAAATTTGTATTACAAGAACTGGTGCAATATTTTCAATACTCGAAATCGTTAAATACAAATAACTCAACCTTAATACCTGCGATTTATTTTTATATCCTCTATACTCCCAAAATACAGAAAAATGTATTTTTTATTTAAGATAAAATATTTATACCTCCAAATTTGATAAATTCTAAGATCTGAAAATATTAGATATTTTCAACATAAGAATGGAGGAAAACATAACCTTTTTTATCCTATGGTTATGTTTATGTTTTAAAAATATTTCAAGAATATTTCAATGTACATACAGGTTATTTCCTAGAGAATTCCCAAAATTTAAAATTTAACAATTATTTACCTATGTGAAATATAAATAAGTGACATGCTTATCAGGCATTCTGTATAGACTGGTTTTAAAAATTGTTTACAGTTTTTGTAAAAAGATGGTGCTGTGCTCTTTCAAACTGTAAAAATGCTCAAATTAACTTCAAATTTTCAAAGTATGAACACTTTTAACTTTTCTTTATAATATATCACTTTATACTCACTTTTAATACAGACTCCGTTTCATTAGTTGAATAGAATATATAATGTAAACACTCACATAGTTTCGTGCAGTTTTAAACATTAACCTGAGTATTCTTACACTTTGAAATGTTGCAGCGCCATCTATAGACGAAAACTTGTACTATAATATAATTACAATATAATTATTATGTTAATGTTGATAATATTGTTATATAATATAATTATTATGTTAACATTATTATGTTAATATTATTATTATATGTGTATATATTTTAATATCGCGTTAATTGTTTTTCCCTTTTTGGCAGGCAGTCGTTACCAGAGATGGTGTAGTCGGTTTTGTGGTCGAACATTCCGCTTCAGAAGGTATCACTGTCCTCAGATTTTGCGAAGAATTCTTGCAGACATTGTAAGTTTCTCCGACTCCTCCGTAAACTTCGTTCATTGTTTTCTTTAGGAAATTGAAAATATTAATTATTAAAAAATAAATATGATAACTGTTGTGTGATGTACCTCACAGAAAATATCGTACACGAAATACTAAAAAAAAAAAAAAAATAGAAAGATATCGAAAATTCCGACTGTGAAGAAAGTAGCGAGCAGATGATAATTTCAAAGACTAGACACTCAGACGTCGAAGTCAAAGGTTTCTTTAAAATTTTATAGGTTGGTGAACGTTTGAAAATGTAAAATATTTTTGAATTAACAAAAAGCAGCTCTCAAAAATTAGAAAAAATGGTGGCAGAAACTGATACATTTATTTATGTTACTTCGGCGCGCTCATAAGCCGAGAGCTGTGAAGGAGAACAATTTATATGAATCAAAGGAGTTTTATATTTGATAGTTCTTTTCTAACACGGAAGACCGCGCGTCTCATTTTGTAAAACGGAAACAAGAGCCCAATCGTTTAGGCCCTAGACATTCTTCAGAAAATATGCCAGAAATTACACATAATTACTAAACTATTGTGTTCGAAAGTTCACATATTCAGTCCTAGTACCTTTTTATCTCATTTAGTTATATCACAATATTGCTATGATGACAATCATGAAATTTCCAAATGTCTGATTCGTTACTTGAATCTAATTTCCTTTCAAAATTCTTCATCAGCTGTTTCTTAATCTTCTTCATATTCCTCATCATCATCAATTCTAACTTTAGTTAAAAAGATCTAAAATCACTTCATTTTATTTTTATAAATCGCATTACGAGCATTTTCAAGTGATATGTTCTATTCGAAATAAAAGCAACAGCACGCATCCCGGGTCTAAAAAGCCTTAAAAAGTTTATTTCCTCTGATAATAACAGTAAAAAGAATCGGAAATTCCTATGATTGAAAAGAAGACAAACTTTAATGCAGCTAATGAACAACTGAATCATTTTGATTAAGAGGGTGCGATATATTTTTTGAAGCATCTAGGCCTGAAAAACCCAACGTGTGGGTATGTGGTTAAGAAGGTTTTTGATTATAACAAGTGTATATTTTTCCATTTTTTTCACTGTAGTCATTCTATTAGGTGTATAACTATGAATCCGCCCTTTTTCGAGTAAAGGAAAGAATTTTGTTTTTTGTCAAAATGAAAGAAAAACTTACTCGAAGTACTTATCATTAGAAGCTTCAATATTCGTCTATCTGTAAGAAAACAAGAAAGTTAGGAAGTTGAAGTAAGTCTAGGTGTTTTTAAAATATCCAGTCATCAAGTCAATTTTTGCTCCCTGCATAAGAACAGAACCGCTTCTAAGAATGAGCGCTGTGCATGTAACGAAGAAAATGGTTATGTAAAGGATCAACATCAGGTAAATACAGTTGAGAGGGGGGGGCAACCATCCCGGAGAAGTATTTCTAAAGTTTTGATCCTGCAACTTGTGGAAGACCACCTTGGAAAACAACCTTGTCTTGCCTTTTGGCTTTATTCTGAGCGTCTTTACTTCAATTCTTCTTTCGAATTGATTACTAGTTGTTTGTAACATCCATCATTAATTACCGGACGTGTTAAAAACTGCTCAGAACAGGCTGTTCATTTAATTCTATCAGATACACAACGTAAACTTACTGCCATGAATTTTCTGTTTCGGCACTGGCGTATCTCAACACACACATGCCTTCACTCATTTGGAATTGTCGTAATAAATGCATTGTTCATCATTCGTAAAAATTCTATACAGCGAGTCTTTTCTCTTTCGTCTTTAAAGCAACAGTTTGCATATGGTTTTTCGACGTTCTTCATATGAGACCCGATTTCTTTACTTTTGAAAGCATGTAAGCGTTACGAAGTGCATGGTTGAATAATAAACAAGCATTTCGCAGGATTTTTAATGCAGAAGCAAACTCAAATTGTGTTTGGAAATTTATTGCTGACAGTCGTAGAGGTTAAGGTAGCTTAAAACCCTTTGAGCGTTAGGCCGTGTTTTTCCGTTACTAGAAGTCATGTTAAAATGTTTGTAGACAAAAATATTTTTAACAAAATAATTTCTGGAACCGTATATAGAATGAGGGGATATGAAAGATATTAGAGCATCACACTATGATTAATATATATATATATATATATATATATATATATCCTGGGATTTACAAGCATACTTATGAAAATATAAGAAAACCCTCAAACTCTGAAAGGGTTAAACCAGACCAGAGCAGAATAATACGCAGTGGAATGTCTCATTGTACCAGCCGATTAAACAGTTCAAAACAGTGTTAGCTTTTCTTCATTTTATTTAAAATTATATCAGGTCTTTGATGTCGAAACTTAAAAAGGTTGAATATTAAAACAATATAAGAAACATATTCATAATCGTGATTAATAGCCACATGTTACATTAAACGGTGAAAAACCATAGGATTTATAAAACAAAACTGCTTGCAAAATGTCATCACCACCGCCGCGATACATGTCATGTATATAGTCAGTTCATTTACAAGGTGGCGTCAGATCAGGGAAAAACACAGTCAAAAAAAGAGCCAAACAATAGTATTTGCTCATGGAACAATTCATATTGTTTATTTGAAGGATAAATAAGTCGAATTTTCTTTTAAGAAAATACTGGTACAAACCCTTTTTTCCGACTGTGTTTTTCTGTAGCCACCCTGATTTATTAAGCCACGCCACACATTTGCCGAAACATTTAAGGGGCTGTTCAGAACCGAAGATCAGGCGACGCGCGAGCGATGGAGATTAAAATATCGAGTGAGTCTATACTGTGAAAGAAATTGAAAGGCCTGCGTTCATTATCATTGATTTGGACATCCAAATCAATGATAATGAACACGGTCCTTCATTTGACAAATTTGCGTATTTTAATGATGTTTTGTTATAATTTAGAAGTGAACTTGGTGGCCGAATGGTTAGAGCACTGCTCTTGATTCTGGAGGTTGCGGGTTCGATCCCCCGAAATTTCTGTTTTATTTTTTTCATTTAAAAATGTTTAATCTGTTGCTTTGTATTTTTCATGATTAATGGAATATATTTTATAAAAGTAAAATTTGATATTATTAACAATTACTTATTTAATTAAATACGACAAATTCAGCTATTTTAAGATTAAAATTTTACATTACAGTGCCTTTTAATATTTAAACATTATTATCATTTTTTTTTCTTTTTAGCAAATGTAAAATAAGGAATGGAAATATAAGCAATTTGCACGAATTTCTCCATGTTTTTATAATGAGTACTTCAACAGTGAATTTTTAGTGTGAATAGAATGCAAAGCAAATTTTACAATGTAAAAAATATTATAAAAATAAAATGTAAAATATATACATTATTTAAACTAGAAATATCAGTACCTATTTTTGTAAAGAGGTAAAATACATGTGGTTTACCGTCTAGTTTCGTAATGAATATAAATAAAATATAGTTAGAATGTTTATAAATTTTCTACTGAATGTATAAGTATTTTAGCATTTGTTTCTCGTGTTTTATGATGTTTATTGCAATATAATAAATAATGCAATTTACATCAAAAAATGAATTTCAAGAAAAATAATTTTTTAGAAATTAATAATTATGTTTCAACAAGGTTGTTATCTAAAAATATATTTTAATAAAATACTAGATGAAACCCGTCAAAACTTGACGAAAAAAAATTACTATAACAATATCAGTAAAATAAGCTTCTTTATTACATAAGAAGGGGTGCGTATGAAACAGCCTTTCAAATATTTTATTTTAAAAAAAATTTCTCCTAGTGAAATACAGTACTATTTCCGATGCAAACTCCAAACAAACAAACCGTAAACAAATCTGTAATTCAAATCAGTTTGACATTACCGCCATATTCCCCACGGCAAGAAAAAAATTTGATGGACCTATGAAGTATATACAAATAGTATATTCCTACGGTCATATCATATTCAGTAAATCAAAGAACATAGTAAATAAAGAACACATCTTCTCCCCCCCCCCCTACCTGTGATAATGCAACCGAATGAGCTTCTATGCGCATGTGCATTGCATCTGCCCAAAAGCACCGTCAAAATTCGACGTTAAAAAAGTTTTAAAATGTTTAAATTAAAAGTTTTAAAATGTCTTCTTTAATCATTGTTCGTTTCAAATCCATATCTTCTAAAACGTATCCATTGTTTTAAGCTAATGAGTTTTTGTGTAATTTTTTTACACTAATAAATCAATCGGCCGATGAGGGAGATATGAGGGAGATTTTTAATGTTTTCAAGTGTAATTTATTTGTATTTTTTCTTCGGTTCCTTTACATAATCAGGATGATTATCCCTTTTCCATCACAGTCGGGGATATTTTCCCTCTTATACAGTTGGCAAATGTAATAAAATATAAAAATACAATTCCTAGCATATTCTGATATCTGATGGAACACATACATCAACGAATTCAACATATCAATTTTATGCTATTCAGAAACTAAAAATAGTTTTTTGTTTTTTTTTTTTTTTTTTTTTTTTTTTTTTTTTTTAGCGCTAAAATGCTCTATCTTATGGATAATCTGATCTTATGATTTATCACTGTTTTTATTATTATTATTATTCACTTTTTATGATGGTTTGGAAATTATATTTTCAATTGTGGCAACTTTCCCAGGGGCTATTTTACATTACTGAAGCAAACTGGTGGTCATTGATAAGATGATGAAAAACTCTTCATGCTTAAAAATTATTTAAAAAGTCGTTAAATTAAGCGGCAGTTTCCAAATAAATTTCAATCGAAAGCTAATTTTTTTTCTAATTGATGATGTAAGAATTGAAATTGTAAAATGTAGTAAAAAATAGAAATTTGTAGTATTTAGAAGTGATGTAACCGCGATGAAAGCTAAAGCGATAGCGCCGTTTGTTGTCACAACCGTTGTACATTTCTAAAAATTGCCACTATATTTTGGCTGGCGTACAAAAGTCGAAAACCATTTTTTGACATCGAAAGAGAAACTCGCAGTGAAAGAAATAAGACTTTGCGCTAATAAGGAACTGTTAAATGAACTTATAATAAACCTACCAAAATAATTCTTATGAAATATTAGTCTTACATTGTTTATTCTAGCTAAAAATACAATCATTATTTCAAGATTTTTTTCTACCCTAACTTTATTTTTAATAATTTTAAATTTCCTGAAATGCTTTACTTTTGTGATTTTTTTTATTAAAAGAGGAAATCTTCTAACCTATAATTAAAAAAAGTAATTGGTAACATGTAATCAATGTATGCAATCAAGATGAAGAAATCAATGACAGCTCCAATTCTAATCTTTATAAATATGAGTGGAAAAAATCAGTTAAAATTACGTCGTGTTGACACAATCATAATCATATACATTTATATCTTTAGTTTTATCAATGTTAAAATGAATTTCAAGGTAAGCATAACGTGATTTTCACCGGCGCAAACTTTTAACACGTACTTTATATCCGTTACTTTAATGCTTAAACACCATGCATACAAATAAAAATATATTTTGCATTTAATTGGAATGAAAAAATGGCATCAACAAAGTTATAATGCATAATGATAAAATAAACCCAATGGACAATATTCCCGTGACGTCACAATAAATATGAATTTTTATTCGCTTTTAAAACACGCGGATAAATATTTTTACGGAAACTTAACTTGCAAATTAAAAAATTCGGCCTAAGAGCCGCGTGCATTTAATATTCATTATTTCTCTTAATATCCTCGCAACCACAGAGTTCAGAGAATAAACTCTATACCCTGCAACTGTGGGCGTTATCCGATTATGACGTCATTAGCAGAAGTAAAATGTTAATTGAAAATTACGGCTAATTAATTAAATTTTCGAACAAACGAATGCACGATAACAAATCTGTATCCAAATATCTTTCATTTAAAAAAAAATGATGTAATTTGATGCAGTAGTTTGTTCTCACGGATTGTCGAAAGAAATCGCTTAGCGTTTTAAATATATAGATTTAAAAGCTTTTTTATCAAATTTTAACAAAGATTTTATTTTACTATTACAAATAAAGAAATAAATCTTTTAACATGTTGGTATCAGGACCTTGATTTATTAACATTCTATTTATCCCAAAAAATATAAAGCAACTAATAAATAATTTTAGGGAAAAAAATCAGAAATAAACGGCGAGCATTCACTTTGTATCCATACTTTTCATCTGTGTAGGACAACCCAAACGTCAGTAAAGTACATAACAATTTTTGGTACTTTTCGGTTAGCCGGGCGCCAGTGAAAAAAAATATAAATATATATCTACATATATGTTTGTGTATATATGTATGTATATATATATATGTGTCTGTGTATATATTTATATCTGTTTCACTGGTGCCCGGTTAACCAAAAAGTACCCTTTTTTTTTTTTTTTTAGAGTTTACATTAATTGTATTGAAACCTCCAACACTGTGTTTCAGGAATTCGGTGATCCGAACGTCCTCTCCCTTGTTAGTTAAAGGTGCACTGGTTACAGAAAATTAAACTTTATTTTATTATATGCATTGTTTTGTACAATATATATATATTTATGTAACTATATGATACTACTTTCATATTCTATTATTTTTATGTTGGATCAAAGGCTTAAAAAATCATTTTAGAATGTTAAAAAGTTGAAATTTTTCAGATATCCGATCATGTTGCTACAGCTGTATCAATCAACCTACCAAACCAAGTAAGACACAAAAAGCCCAATCACGTGATCAAATCGCCCACAGAATTTTTGTGAGTCACCCGCGCGCAGCCCGCGCTAAAAATTTGCAGGTTATGAACGCTGATCGGGCTATCTGATCACGTGATGCTTTTCATGAATGTTTCGGGGGTTTATTATGATGAAATAAAAATAGATATTCCTATTATAAAATCCATTTTTTTTTAGGATAAGGATGTGTAGTCGCTAGTTTCACCTAATCCGAGCCACAGAAGCTTAAAATAATTGAAATAATTAAATTATTTCAATATATTAAATTATTTCAATTTCCGATATGACCTACTCCATAACCTTTCTCTCCTTCGCCCGCGCGCCACGCGATCTTCGTTCTTGAACACAACCTAAATAAACCAAGATGCCGAAAAGAAAGTGTCAGAAGAAAAACTCTCCGCATGTGGCTGTACAGTGTGTACAGCCGCATGGTACACAGGAGCTTGTGTAAAATGCGAAGTGCCTGACTAAATGAGGGAAAGAAAACCGGCAATGTGTGGATGCAAAGGGTTTTGCTCGCAACTCGAGAAAAGTACTGGCAAGATAATTAAAAATAAGTGAAGACAATTTAACTTGCGAAAAACTGTTATACCTGCCTGTCAATCTTCATAGAGGACGTAGTCATAGCTATACACCTAATACATTGGTACAATCCGCGCAATGTTTATTATATTGCTGATTGTTTTTGTTCTTGTTTTATGAAGGTCAAATGAAACAGCGGAAGCTCCACCCTCTAGTCCTCCAGTGAAGATGTCCAATAATCCGAGCCCTCCTGTAATCTTATGTTGGGATGCAGACGACGAAATTTTAAGTGCCATCCAAGAAGCTAGCAGGAAAATAAACAAGTGAGTACTTAGAATTTTCACATTACCTCTCTAGCAGTCCAGTCAGCCGATACTTTCTTAACTATTGGACCATTTTCGTACAATATTGTAGTAAAATGATCCTATTATGAATTATTTAGATTTCATGGATTTAGGTCCTCTTCGGAAATATTCATAGGTGCCAACCTCTCATTAATATTCCGTAATATGCGGATTAATTTGATCCCGTTTAACAACGGTTCAAACCAGAAAAAATATTGAGTGAATCTTTATTTATTGAATTTCAGGTTTCTACGTGGAATTTATTTAATTTCATTTCTTAAAAAAATTTCTGGTGCGAAACGTGTTAAACCTGGGTCAAATTAACCCGCATATTACGGAATATTAATGAGAGGCTGTCACCTATGAATATGTATTATTTTCATTTAATTACCTACGTGTTTAAGGGGCCACCTTGCACTTTTTCCCAAGCTTGTGATTCATTAAGGTCGATAAGACAATAATAGTGACACTTGCGACAGTCATTTAAATTTTAAAGTGTATCATGAAATAATTATTACCTAATAATATGCAATAAAAACTTATATTTAAAAAGCTAAGTAAACAATAGATAATAAGTATTAAAACAGACTTAATATAAATTGATAATAATAATAACATAATTTATTTAAATGACACTACACATGTAATTTTATATAAATATAGAATATAAGGCAACTGGGGGTATTATGGACGCTCCCGTTTAAAAATAAAATTGTGATGGTTGTGGCAAATTAAAAAATATTTAAATAAAAACACGAAGTTATTAGCACTTTCTTTGATATTTAAATTTGAAAACAACTTTTCTTTCGCTGTTTATTTTCACTTTTAAATTTAAAATTTTGCGAAACATCTTTCTTTTTAAAAGGAATATGGCCAGTGAAGGTAACTCAGCTACCTTCATTAATAAATCCATGTCTACTAGTAAAATTAGCCGAATTCTTAAAAACAAGGAATAGGGAAGCCACTTTTTCTTCCTGTTCTGTTTTCTTTTTTCTTGCTATTTTTAAGGGGAAAAAAAAAAAAAAAAAAAAAGAGGAAAGAAGCTAAGCATTTTGAGCCTCTAGAATTTATATTTATTTCTTTTTAATGCCATCAAATTTCTTCTTAATTTGCTATCTATTTTTCATTAGTTAAAATTTTTTGCTCTTTTTTAACACGTTCCAACATAGGCGAAAAGTGCTTATAAATTCGGTTTGTCTTTCTGCCGTCTGTCTGTCATCTGTCCATGTTCTGACTCGCGTAAATATACTCAAAACGCCTTGAAATTGATATATGTTATTGGAGTTTGCTATGGCATGTTTGGTATTGAAAACGTAGTGTGTAGCATTTATAGTTATTTTACGGGGACACTCAAAATAATTCCGTTAAAGTACGGTCTACGGGGAAAAATTGTTTACGGCGTATTTTAATGGAGTTACCCTATTTTAAACGTATTGAAATTCATACACACCTCTGAGGTGCACTACAAGGTGCTTATTTTAAAATAGGGTGTGCATAAAATGTAACCTTCATTTACAGGGACACTCTAAAGAATTCCGTTACATTACGGTCTATAAGGACAAATCATTTGCAGCGTATTTTAATGGCGTCACCCTATTTTAAACATATTCAAATTAATACATATCACTGTGGTGAGATACAAGGCGCTTACTGTAAAATATGGTATGCATAGAATGTATCGTTCATTTACAGGGACTCTCAAAAGAATTCGATTACAGTACTGCCTATGAAAAATAATTGCTGAAAGGTCGTTTTCAGTTGTGGTACGTGTTTCTAAATGTAACAATTTTTTGGCATATTAATTGGTGCATATAAATTTTATAGATCAAATGCAGGGCTGCTCAAAAGATCTCACGTACATTTCCGTTTATTGACGGAAATTGCTGAAGGGGAATTTTAAATTGTCCTATGTATTTCCTAACTGGAGTAAATTTTAGCATACTGTGTAGTATGCATACAAATCTATAGATCATACACAGGGCTGCACAAAAGTAATAGTATACTTTGTTCGACTATTGACAGTAATTGCTGAAATGGGTTTTCAAATGTGTTATACATTTTCTAAATTGTTTACT
Organism: Maratus michaelseni; assembly: GCA_963931845.1. NCBI lineage: Eukaryota > Metazoa > Arthropoda > Arachnida > Araneae > Salticidae > Maratus > Maratus michaelseni. The sequence continues at coordinate 193,360,529 of OZ007600.1, forward strand.
TATTACGGGCGGGGCTAGTTGAGCTTAAACCGAAAGGTAGGCCTCCCCGCCCGACTTTTAATTTGTTTACTTATTAAACTGTGAAGTTTCTTTATAATATTCTGAATGTGTTGGGAACAGAGATGGATCAACTACTACCCGGGCCCCTAGGTTTGATCTTTTTTTGTCCCCCCCCCACCCGCCCTCCTACAAAGCAATATATTCAGGGTAATTCAAAATACATGTTTTCTCATTTATCTCTTAGATCACTGATAATAGAAACATAATTACAATTACAATAAGTATAGATTTTATACATGGCATTTGCTTTACAAAGGGCTTTATACATATTAAAATACGAAATTTAATTTTTATACGGTATTCTATAAGTTATATTTAGAAAAATGTCTTTCGTTTACGAAAAACATACAAAAAAACCTATTCTTTTATGACCAAACCTTACTAAATTATTAAACTTTGTATTTTATGAAATTTCAGTGTTTCCTGACTCTAAAAACGGAAAGAAATACCATCTATATGTTAATAACCTGAAAGATTCAATAAATGAGTGAAACAAAGAATATTGTACATCATTTCGCTTTTGCATAAAGTATCAGCCCAATATGGAGAAAAAACCCAAAAGAAAATCTTAGAACAGGGGCCCTTTTCTTCCAGGCACTTAGGCTTCAGCCTAATGGGTAATCCGCCTCTGGTTGGGAAGTGATTCATAATCTATGCTTGACGCATGATTTTTTGTTCTTGTTGCTTTTTATATCCCTGGTGTTATTTATGTAAATTAATGTTGTTGTATGTCATTTTATGTCATTGATTTTTTCACAAGAGAAAGCAAACGACTTCCTTGCAATAAAATTGTAATTCTTGATTCTGTTTTCTTTTCTGAGTAAGATTTTTATTTGTATATGTCATCACAAGATGACATAAATGTATTGTACATTACAGATTGTGCAAAGACTTGGACTTGTTCATTCATCGATTTACGAAGTATGGGAAAGATTTTATTAAAAGTCACAAAATCAGCCCCGATGCTTTCATCCAAGTGGCACTTCAACTAACGTATTACAAGTAAGTAACTTCTTGCTTTTTTTTTTGGTGGTGGTGGTGGGGGGAGGGGGGTGTCCGTACCTCAAAATGAAGCTAGTATGTTGTAGCCATTACAAGACTTTCTTCTATTTAAATCAAATTGTCTGCAAACAAAATTAAATGACAAGCTATTAGACAGCATATTAGCGACACCTGTTGGTCGATATACACACAAACCTATTGAGGATATATTTATATAGAGGTCTAACAGAATATGAAGTTAGGTTCTAAAGGTAGAGGTTCATTGAATTATGTTCATTTAAAAAGGGAATATAAGCATCGCATTTTTCAAAAAAATCATTCAGTTTTGGCACTCAAAGAGTATAATAGCGACACCTGTTGGGCAGTGTACACCCAAGACTAATAAGGATCTATTTATGTGAAAGTGTAACAGAATATGAAGTTTGATTTAATTCCTTGCAATAGTTTTTGAGATATAGCTATCGCGAAAATTGTAAAAAAAAATGCAGTATAGCAGTGCCACATGTTATACGATTTACACGAAAACCTAATCAGCAACAGCTTATATCAAGGTCTAACAGAATCTGAAGTTTTGTGAAATTCCGCGCATTAGTTCTTGAGATATGAGGGGGTCGGGGCAAGAGCGTGCCAAGCCACATTTTTGAACTTCTGAGATATTTCAGTTTGAAAATTTGATCCAATACTCAAATCAAGATATACAACCTAAAGTTTTTTCGCCAATGTCTTAGTAACATTTGAGATATTCTGAGTCACATAATGGCATTACTTTAATGATATTACTATTACGTTTTTTGTAAATTAGCTATCTTCATTGGGGGATAAACATCTGGGGCAAAAACAAAACCTGTCACATACGCTGTCACCAAGTGACATTCGAAACTAATTATATATGTTGGATATTATAATTTACAATATTAAGCAACAGACGACAGTGTTATATTTATTTCGCCAAAAATTTATAAATAACGCGACTATGTTCAGTAAAACCCAAAATTACAAAATCATTACCAATCAAATGTTTAATCAGTTTCTAAGTTCTAATTTAAATTAGAACTTTTATAACTATTTTCGAAATCCTGAATCTGTGAAGAATTTAGCTGTTTTAGTCAATTACTGCACAAATGAATTTTGTAGTTTGCACCGAATATTAAAAGAGTTTGTTCGAAAACAGAATACCAACAGAAGCACGTGAAAATACATACAATGGAACTTACATTAAAGCATTAATAGAATGATTATTGCAACCTAGTTAGAGAAGCAAATTTTCCCGTTTTGTGGAGTGAAGTTTATTTTCAAAGACGGTTTTGGAATTTACGTAATGTAAATAATTGAAATATTAATCTTCTGTTCCGTCTAAGAATTGACTCGCCTTTGCAACATTAAAGTAGCTTAGCTTTTAGTTCATTTTAGCTCAATTAAATAATATTTGTGTCTTCGGCTTGACTATTATATTAAAATCTGACTGTGTTATTTGTATTTCTTGTTCTCTTCTAACATAGTTGAAAAATGTTTACGATTTTGGTTTGTCTGTCTGTCCCTATTCTAACTCTTGTAAATATACACGGATTGCCATGCAATTAATACATGTTATTGAAGTTTACTATGACATGCTTGCTATAGAAAATAGAGTTTGCCGCATTTATAGTTCGATTACAGGAACGCTCAAAAGAATCCCATTACGTTATGGTCAATGGGGAAAAATCGTTTGCGGTGCAGTTTAATGGTATTACGTTATTTCAAACATAAAGAAATTGATATGAATTTCGGAGGTGCACTAAAAGATGCTTTTTGTAGAATATAGTATGCAAAACAGATATCATTCATTTTCACTCGAAAGAATTCGGTTACAGGAAAAGCTACGCTGTAAGAGGAAAAGTTGTTTGCAGCATATTTTAACCCCTTGCCTATGACGCCCGAACTCAGTTCAGGGAACGCAAATGCGCCAATTTTTGAATACCCGACCTGAGTTTGGGTAAAAGAAATATCGGTGTTTCAATTCCGTGAAGCCCGTAAAACATATTTAGATATTTTTTTAAACACATATAGACATACTAGATTAATTTTGACACAATTATTCAAATTGGTAAAATAATCATATGAGATGTAAACTTCCCAACTGGGCGAAAAAGTCCGGGCCAGGATTCGAACCCAGAATTCCTTGTGTCAAAATTAATCTAGTGTAATCACGTTTTTATTATCACAGGTATTGCAGGTTGCATTACCTGTGATTTATTCTGTTGTGCTGATTCAGATATAAGACCAGATACTATTATCATTAAGGTTAACTAGGGGAATTAGTTCAGCCATATTCGTCCGGGATTGCTCCGTTGGTAGAGCATTGGCTGCTTCAGCCAAGGGATCCCGGGTTCGAATCCTGGCCCGGACTTTTTCGTCCATTTGGGAAGATTACATCTCCCAAATAGACATAGTGTGACATCTTAAAAAGGTATATTACGTACCCGATATCCTGTACAATTTTTTGGGGTATGTAATATACCTTTTTAAGACGTCAGACAGTGTCTATATATGTTTAAAAGAAATAACTAAATACTTTTTTAATGATTACTGATATTGTATGTTTTTACTGACAATATAAAATAATTGTTTAAAAAGGAAATAATGTGTTTTTTAAAGACAAAAATAATATGAAAAGATAAATCTATACTAGTAATTCTATCCACAATTAATACTAATGCATGATGATCTGGCATACTGATATAATATATAATTGTAATACGGGCATTACAAAACAGGATGTTACGTTTTTAGACTATCTAAAACTAGTCGTTGAGGGCCACCGTAATACTTACCCATCATGGATATGCATAATGTAAAATATTAAAGTTAAAAATGTGTAAACTACTTATAAAAAGCATTGCAATTCAAATAAAATCGAGGCTTGATGACGTCCCAAACTTTAAAGGCTCGATTACTGAATTGCTTGAAAGAAACATCCTTATAACTCCAAAAATAATAATCCTATTAACTAGCGGTTTATTGCATCTGATTAAGCGTCAAATTTCCAATTAAAATATATCTTTAAAGTGAAATTTGGATGAAATACAAGGTCATGAAAAATCGAAGAGTGTGGAAAATAGGATTCCAAATATCTCGACAACTCATTATCCGATCGACTTCATGCTTTATGCAAAATTTATGTTTTTTTATTGTCTTTCATATTCATTTTATAAAATAACCAATTTCGAAAATTTTTATATACCTTTTATCAGAACGGATATTTCGAGAGTCCGAAAAAAATAGTTCCGGTTAATCGAGGTTATTGAAATGAAATAGGCTTCTTCCCATTATTACATACTAAGTACATACCCAATTGCAAGTCTCTATCTCAATTTTTTCGGAAGATAGAGCGTTTACAGACACACAGACACACAGACGGACGGCAAAATTTTTTTTCTAAAAATATGTTTTTCGGAATCTCCAGTGTCTGAAACGTGTAAATCCGTCAAAAAAAATTTTTTGATTTTCAAAACGATTACAAGACTTACCCTATACTACGTATGATGGGTAAGTAATATTATTTTACTGCTGTTAATAATGTAATAATACGTATTGCCTTTTCTGTAAAAGATAATTTACCATTCAGTTGTATATTTTATTGGTTAATCAAGCTTCCCTTTTCATTTTACGAATATATCCCTGTTCCTATCCACCGAAATAAAAATATCATGCGAGAATTTTTTAAAAACTGTGGAAAGGGAAAGATTAACTAAATTTGGAAAGATAGGACCTCACGAAATTTCCTGACCTTCCTTCTCTTTCGATAGGGATGACTCTGCACCCTGTATAAAATATTCAATGTAAATGCATCTAGCATGCACTTTTATATTCGTAAATAATGCGACACAGTTTAGAGAATTCCAAAATTACGAAATCATTACCAGTCAAATATTTAATCCCGAATTTAGCTTAAATTAGAACTATTATAACTAATTTTGACATCCCGGATCTGTGAAGCCTTTAGCTGATTTAGTCAATTACTGCTACAAATGAATTTTGTAGTTTGCGTCGAATATTGAAAGGGCTTGCTCGAAAATAGAATGCCAAGAGAGACATGAGAAAATACGTTCAGTGGAACAGAATTAGAACGTTAATAGAATGATTGTTGCAATCTAGTTATGGAAGCGAGTTTTCCTGTTTTGGAGGATGCAGTTTATTTTCGGAGACAGTTCTGAAATTTACGTAATGTAAATAACTGAAATAATAATAATTCTCCGTTCCGTCTAAGATTTGACAACGTTAAAGGAGTTTATCTTTTAATTCATATCAGTTCAATTAACTAATATTTGTGACTTTGGTTTAACTATTTTATTAAAATTGGACTGTGTATTTATATTTCATGTCTACTCCTCCGAGAAAAGGAGAATTACGAATTGAAAAGAATACCAATTATTTGTAAGATTCCAAGAATGTCATATCTTTTGAAATTTCAAAATTTAAATTAATTTTCGAATTATTATTTTTTTGTAATTTCTGTAATAGTGGCAATTAAAGCACTCCATTGTTGTTGGGGGAAAGAAAACTGAAATAATAGGGATATATTAGGGAAATAATAGGGGACTATATTACCTACCCATCATACGTAGTATAGGGTAAATCTTCTGATCGTTTTAATAATCGAAAAAAAATTGACGGATTTACACGTCTCAGATGCTGGAAATTCCGAAAAACATATTTTAAGAAAATATATTTTTGCCGTCCGTTTGCCTGTGTGTCTCTGTGTATGTGTCTGTAAACGCTCTATCTCCCAAAAAAATTGAGATAGAGACTTGAAATTTGGTATGTGCTTAGTATGTAATAATGAGAAGAAGCCTATTGAATTTCAGTAACCTCGATTATCCGGAACTATTTTTTTTTTGGAATCTCAAAATATTCGTTCTGATAAAAATTATATAAAAATTATATAAAAATTTTCGAAATTGTTTATTTTAAGGAGTGAATATAAAATACAATAGAAAACATAATTTTTGCATAAAGAATGAAGTCAATCGAGTAATTAGTTTCCGATATATTTGTAATCCTATTTCCCACACTGTTCGATTTTTCATGACCTTGTATTTTATTCAAATTTCAACTCAAAGATATATTTGAATTGGAAATGAGACGCTTAATCCGACGCAGTTAATAGGATTATCAATATTGGAACATTTATTGGAGTTATAAGGATGTTTCTTTTACGCAATTCAGTAATAGAGCATTTAAAGTGTCTGACGTCATCAAGCCACGATTTTATTCGAATTGCAATGCATTTTATAAATAGTTTACACATGTTTTATTTTCATATTTTATATTATGCATATCCATGATGGATAGTATTACGGTGGCCCCCAACGACTAGTTTTTATTAGCACCAATTTTTCATAAAAATTGGAAAGTAAAATTATTCTTAGAAAATTTTGTATCTATTTTCGTTTTTCTCTGTAACAATTAACCGATTAAAATGTATGGGAGTGTATGTTTTTATTTGTTTATTTATTTATTTCTTTTATATATATATACCGGTTATCTTATTCTATTTTATTATTATTATTATTTACATTGCTTAATGCAAATCTAAATTCAAAATTGTTCGCTTTTGTTTATAAAACTTCATTGTAAAAGTAAGCAAATTGGTATTTAAAACAATTTTTGTGGAACTCGAGCCAATTTGTATAATTCGCGGGAATCACCGCACAAATGCGTGCCGCGACAACATAGTATATCGCATCTGTAGGTAGCTCACAAAACGGAAATAAAGTGAGAAAAACGAGATAAGGCAGTAGCGTCTTCTATTTCCATGTCAACAAGGTAGGGTTGCTCTAAAGGTCATCCGCCTATATTGTCTGAAACAAGTATAGTAACACAGTACATTCAGGACTGATTTAAAATATATTATACAGAAGGTCGTTCGCACTTTATGGAAACGATTTTCACAATTAATTTCAGAACATATATGCCACTAGCTGTTACCCGTGACTTCGTTCACGCAACATTAAAAGAATAATAGATACATTAATTAAGCAAAATATTTCACTCCCGATAATTAAAAACGTTAATAATTAACTAACTATTTATCACATTTCATAGGAGACAATACGTTATTTTTTGTTATAGGGACCTTGACATAACTCAGTCTTAAAAAGTGAAATTTTGTGCCAAATAATCGCGAAAATGAAATTGTAACCAATGCAAAAAGGAGGGCCAAATAAAATCGTGGACATAGACGAATTGGGTAAAAGCAAATGTCAATTTTACCTTATAAACAATTTTACTTTTAACGCCTTTGTGAAACGCTTTAACAGCCATCCTTCAAAAAAACATCAATTGAAAATAGTATATGCTTTTTCTTTAAATTCAATTCTGCCTCCTTGGTTTAATGTATAGCTGAAACAAATTGCTTTCGAAATGACAGTATGTTGACAGGCAATTTTTGTTCTCCAGAATAAATTGATTCATGAAGTTTGAATATGTGAAAATATTTTTTTTTTTTCGGATAATTTACTGAAATCAAGATTTTGTTTTCACCATCTATTCAAAGTGAAAATAAATTCTGTTTTTCAGTTTTAATGAGAAAATGGTGCAAAAAATATACTGATCTGTTTTATTTCTCCTTTTTTATACACAAATATGGAGTAATTTACTTTCCGTTTTTAGAGAAACTTCGTTAAAAATTACACACTAAAAAAAATAATAATAAATAAATACAAATCTTGGCATCTAATTTAATTTTTTTAATTATGAGAGTTTTCGTGACATCCTCGGATCAATGATAACCGTTATTAAGCAAATCGCGTTGCGTTCGATAGTCTAGGAGTATTTGCGAAATACGTAGACACGGTCAGATTTTAATATAATAGATTCGTGTTCATTTTCCTTATCTTAAAATTACGATGAGATTTTTAGCAGAAAACTCTCATCTGTATACAACGGATACTCATGCTTAATAATCAGTATAGATAAAAAAAACATTTAAAATTTTCGTTATAAATATGGCGTGAAACTCATCTACTTTCTATACTTACTGATCCTTGTATTATTAATGCAAGGGATTGATTCACACTCATTTTAAAACATATTGGAAAATTCCCGTTTTATTTCAAATATGACGTCTCTTTTTCTCAAGAAAAATCCCTTTTTAATGACATAATTCTTGTTAATTTTCTTTTCCAGGCAATTAATTTCAATACTGGCATAGGGGAAATTATGTTACTTTAACGAAATAATATTAAATCTTTAGGTTTTATCAACAAAAATGGAACTACTAACATTCGTCTTTTTTTTTCTTTTTCTTTTTTTTTTGGGGGGGGGGGGGGGGGCGGGGGTAATCGAGTTATTTATTTTAGTTTTAAGAATGAAAATAACTATTTCTCGCTATCTATGATATCATTTTCGACATGGATAATTTTGCGGAGCATATTATTGACATTTGCTAAGCATTTTCTTTTCAAACTTCTTTTTACTTTTTTTAAAAATTTAAATAAAAAATACGGCATAGTTATATTAACCGTGCGCAGACGGTAAAACGCCAAGTACAAAAGAAAAAAAAAGAAAAAAAGTAAAGAAAAAACCCAAGATCATTTTATTTCACCATCAAAGCATATCCGCTTTATTTTCGATGTATGACGTCATATTCGCCTGTCTCCTATGGTTACGCATATTGAAACCTTGTATTATTATTAAAAACTAAAAGAAATACGTTTTATTTCTAATAATATTATTTAATCTTCTTTTTAATTCTTTAATTTTTTTATTTCATTTTCATTTTACACGAGAAAAATTTTCAATTGAAACTAAATTGTTGAGTAAAAATTATTATTCCGGGTTTATTTAGTTTTGGCAAAGATAAAGTATTGGCAACGGTAAAGTAAATTTAACCATTTTAAAACATTATACGAAAAAAATGTCCATTTATTCTCTATGAAAATAACGAAATTTTGAATTATTACGAAAAATATTTGAATAAAATAAACAAAAAACAGCATATGTTCATTTGAGTGTTATAATCAACCTTTATACAAAGATACAGGATCATTAAATGCTCCATTTTGACGCTGGCTTCAGCCTAACATTTGCTCACAATCGGATTTATAATATTACTAGCTGTTACCCGTGACTTCGTTCACGCAATATTAAAATAATAATAAATACATTAATTAAGCAAAATATTTCCCTCCCGATAATTAAAAACGTTAATAATTAACTAACTCTTTATCACATTTCTTAGGAGTTACTTGCGGTATTTTTTGTTATAGGGACCTTGACATAACTCAGTCTTAAAAAAGTGAAATTTTGTGCCAAATAATCGCGAAAATGAAATTGCAACCAATGCAAAAAGGAGGGCCAAATAAAATAGTGGAAATAGAGGATTTGGATAAAAACAACTGTGAATTTTAGCTGATAAACAATTTTACTTTTAACACCTTTGTGAAACGTTTTAACAGCCATCCTTCAAAAAAACATTAATTGGAATTAGTATATGATTTTTCTTTAAATTCAATTCTGCCTCCATGGTTTAATGGATAGCTGAAACAAATCTTGTTTTCTGAATGACAGTATGTTGACAGGCAATTTTTGTTCTCCCGAATAAATTGATTCATGAAGTTTGAATATGTGAAAATATGTTTTTATTTTTCGGATAATTTACTGAAATCAAGATTTTGTTTTCACCATCTATCTATTCAAAGTTAAAATAAATTCTGTTTTTCAGTTTTAATGAGAAAATGGTGTAAAAAATATACTGATCTGTTTTATTTCTCCTTTTTCATACATAAATATGGAGTATGTTACTTTCCGTTTTTAGAAAAACTTCATTAAAATTTACAAAAAAAAAAAAAAAAAAAAAAAAAAAAATCTTGGTATCTAATTTATTTTTTTTAATTCTGAGAGTTAAGTCTTCGGATCAATGATAACCGGTATTAAGTAAATCGCGTTGCGTTCGATAGTCTAGGAGTAGTTTCGAAATACAAACACACAGTCAGATTTCAATATAATAGATTCGTGTTCATTTTCCTTTTCTTAAAATTATTATGTGATTTTTAGCAGAAAACTCTCATCTGTATATAATGAATACTCATGCTTAATAACCAGTGTAGATAAAAAAAAAACCATTTAAATTTTTCGTTATAAATATGGCGTGAAACTCATCTACTTTATATGCTTACTAATCCTTGTATTATTAATGTAAGGAATTGATTCACATTCATTTTAAAACATATCGGAAAATTCCCGTTTTATTTCAAATATATATTTCCCCAGAGAAATCTCTTTTAAATGACATAATACTTGTTAATTTTCTTTTCGACTATTTCTACTTACTCATTACGTCACATGATGTCTCCTGCTTTTCAGATCGTTGCCAATAGCATGATGATAAAACAATAAGAATACAGTTACAGTTATAAAGCAATGTAACACAGAAAGAAACGAGTAATAAAATACAGAAAGGTGGGAATAATAATAAAGTAAGGGGAAATTATGTTAGTTTAACGAAATAATATTAAATCTTTAGGTTTTATCAACAAAAATGGAACTATTAACATTCGTCATTTTTTTAGGTAATCCAGGTATTTCTTTTAGTTTTAAGAATGAAAATATTTTTTTCTCACTATCCATGACATCATTTTCGACATGGATAATATTGCGGAGCATATTATTGACATTTGCTAACCATTTTCTTTTGAAATTTCTTTTTACTTTTTTAAAATTTAAATAAAAAATACGGTATAGTTATATTAGCCGTGCGCAGACGGTAAAACACCACGTATTGTTACCATACAAAAGAAAAAAAAAAGGAAAAAAATTGAAGAAAAAAAACCTAAGATAATTTTATTTCACCAATCAAAGCATATCCGCTTTATTTTCCATGTATGACGTCATATTAGCCTGTTTCCTATGGTTACGCATATTGAAACCTTGTATTATTATCAATAACTAAAAAAAGTACGTTTTATTTCTAATAATATTATTTAATCTTTTTAATTCTTTAATTTTTTTATTTCATTTTCATTTTTCACGTGAAAATTTTTCAATTGAATCTAAATTGTAGAGTAACAATTATTATTCCAGGTTTTTAATTAGTTTTGGCAACGATAAAGTATTAGCAACGGTAAAGTAAATTTAACCATTTTAAAATATTATACGAAAAAATGTCCATTTATTCTCTATGAAAATAAAGGAATTTGGAATTATTAACAAAAATATTTGAATAAAATTAACAAAAACCAGCCTATGTTCAGAAGAGGGTTATAATCCACCTATATGCAAAAACACAGGATCATTAAATGCTCCATTTTGACATTGGCTTCAGCCTAACATTTGCACACAATCAGATTTATAATATGATTAGGATAGGATTAGGATTGTTAGGATTAGGATTAGGATAGAATAGGATAGGATAGGATTAGAATAGGGTAATCTTTGCGACAATTTGACTCTACTGTTTAGCTCTGACTCTTGATTATAACACTGGATCAAAATTTTCATCATAGTCGATTTTTTCTCTTAGTACAATCGTATCAATTTTCTCCCACACCTCTTTGAAAACTTTCCAGTCTTCCAATGTGTTGTGGAGAGCGTTTTCTAACGCACGCTTTCATAAACACATAGATGGTAATAAATAAATATTTATCCTAACACTGGATGAAACATGGCTTTATTTAAGTGAGTGTATCGAAAGATGAGCATTTTTTTTATCAAGTAATAGATAAAAAGAAAAAAATGGGTTTGTGAATGTAAAGAAAAATTTCCAAAAAAATTCCTGATGGCTTTTGGATTTTGTTGTGAAATTAAATTAAAAGTAAAAAATGTAGTAAAACTAGGGTGATTTAACTTTATTATCAGTAAAATATGTTAGAACCCATTTTTGAAGCAGAAATTCCAGCTTTATATGAAAAAGACATTAATTGAGCTTCATAGGAACAAAGTCTCCCAGCCGTTCTTCCATAACTCAACTGATGCATATTCAACAAAGAAAGAATCGAAAATGGAAATAAATTGTATATTAATTGATGAAATACACGTAAAATCACCTGAGGCACCCACCCTCATCAATGGCCTTTTTCTGCATTTGGATTGTTTAAATTAATCCACGTACATTGAAAAGACTTTGGAAAGTTTTTACAAGAGGTATCGGGAAAACTTCACATGAATGTAACAAGAAAATTTTATTATCACATAAATTTTGAGCCAGAGCTACAGCCAAAAGTCAAGGCTATCCTACAAAATCAAATTGTTGCAAAGAATATGTCATTTATGCGTAGAAATCAATTTTGAAAATCGTGTCCATAAAGTGCGAACGACCTTCTGTATTTGGATCCAAATAACCCAAAATTGCGGCATATTATTTTCTTATTTATATGTTTCCATACATGCATATTACATCCTTCCATGTGTCTTATATATTTGTATACGTCTAATAACACACATACTTGCATTCAACAACTTCCAATACATACAATATAAATAACAACTCTGTTTTCAACAAATAAAAGTAAGGTGAACTATTGAGGAATCTTCCATAATCTTAATCAACAATATATCGACGATTTCGCTTCATAATCAAGGTGCTTTTACCGTAAGTGCTATTCATACGACGTTTTCCCTGCAATTAACCTCTTGGGGACGAGCGACACGTATACGTACGCATAAGATACTCAGAATCCTTCATTATTCCCACCAGTTACTTTTTATTGTAAGATTTGCCTTATTTAATGACAGAAACAGAAACAGAAACCTCCCACTCGTGGACAGCCAACCTCTCGGCATAGGAACTATAGTCCACGAGGGGAAAACCTATATCTACCAGGAGCCCCAGTGTCCAAGGACCCGGAGTCCCCAGCAAGTTAAAAAAAAACAAAAAAAAACAATCACACGAGCTACCCAATATTGCTTATTGCTGGGTGAGCCCAAAGTTATTACATGTATATAAGTTCTATATGAATATACTGATAAGATTACATTATATTAAAGATAAATATTTACAGATATTTACAATAATAATATTGTACTGAACATTTTCAATTGTATTATGTACTAGTCTATTAAGTCTTTCAAAACATATTTTGTAAAATCTATAGATCTAGAATTTTATATAGGTTATAATAATTCTTTGATATATGAAAAGTTTTTATTTAGGACATTATAGTTTTTATCTAACTTTTCGTAATTGGAAGCGTCTAATAAAACACGTTGTAGGTTTTTCTTTAATGTTTTATTTTTATTGAAGTTAAAATGGTATTCCATAAGAAGGCAGATACCGAACTTATTTAATGACAGCATTTCTGCGATTCAATTAGGCGAATATTTCTGGTTTGAAAAACCGGTGGTAAAAGATTAAAATTTCTGTAAAAGACGCTCGTCGCGAAGGGGTTAAAAGTAAAAAGAAAATCTGACGCTTAAAAATAATTTATTCCATAATTATTCTTCAGAAGGGAAGAATTAACTCATCTAAATTTATAATGTATCTGATTAAAAGTTCTACAGTCTGTTTTGTTTTATTCATATACTGCGCATTCTAACTGTCTTAAGGGTTTTTTTTTATTCCTTAGAATCTAAATTATTCATTCAAATTTCATTTGAGGAAAACACAAAGTCTTTTTTTCTTTAAACCTCTATCCAATTTCAAAGCATAATGAAACTGTCCATTAGCATTCTACTTTTAAATTTAAGAGAAAAAACCATTTCATTATTCTGTCTATTAATGTTCTCCATATTCACACTGTTGCCATAAACTAAAAAAATATATACTCCATGGAAAGCATTTCGTTTAGAAGAACGTAATGAGAAAAGAAGGGAGGGAATGAAAAAAATGGTAGATGGTTGATTTAAGAGTGTCTGTCAGTAAATTAAATAACATTCTCTTGTGTGTGTGTATTTTTTTTTTTCTTTCGCGCATTTACCAAAGCAGAACAAGTGCGAGATTTCCTAATTTGCGTGTTCTGGTGAATCTCAAAATCATTGATTTCTTTCAAAGACAAAGCACTATATTAAGAGAATGAAAAGCTATGCGGAGCACGCAGCGCCATCTATCTTATCGTCGTGGATCTACGCAATAAAATTGGAAGTATAGCTCACAGAGGAATTGGGAGAAAAAGAATTTTATATTGCAAATGTCTGACACATCTCTAGAGATTTTTTTTTTCATTTCTTGTAACACATTCGCTTTTGAATTCCATTCGTATTGTTTTGGTTGAAACATCCTATATAATACTTAGAAAAACAAATTGGTAGAAAATAAATTATTTTCTTCCAATTTAACCGTTTCAAAGGAGGTGTTATGATATATATGCTACTTAATTTTAACTTCCAACTGCCAAATAACACCCACAATCTTTTAATAAAATTGCCTTTTATAATGTACGTGATGAAAAGAGTTTATTTATTTTCAAATCGAATCGTTCGTAAATTCTGATGATAATCAATCATTTCACCATTTTAGCAACAGATTTATTTTGCACCTAAAAGGGTTAATAGATGAAGAATTATTATTGAATGCGATATTACTTTGATTTTGGGAACTGTGATTTCCTTCAGAGACAAAGCGCTGTAATGAAAAGCAATGCAGAGCATGTAGCGCCATCTATTTTGTCGGCGTGTACCTACGCAATAAAATTGGAAGTTATTCCGAAAATATCTACATAATCCAAGACATTTGTAATTCAAGGCAAATTTTACTAAAGCAAATTTCTCAATAAGAAATTTTAGAAATTGGAAATTTTAGAAATTGGAAATTTTAGAAATTGGAAATTTAGATGACTCTGCTTTTAAATTTACGAAAAAAAAAAATCATTATTTTATCTATTAATGTTTGGCATATATTCACACTGTTGCCGTAAAATAAAAAAATATACTCCATGGAAAGTATTTCGTTTAGAGAAAAGAAGATGGAATGAAAAAAATCGTAGATTGTCGATTTAAGAGCGTCTGCCAGTAAATTAAATAACATTTTCTTGTGTGTGCTTTCTTTTTTCTTCACACATTTATCAAATCAGAATAAGTGCGAGATTTTCTAATTTGCGTGTTATGGTGAATCTCAAAATCATTGATTTTCTTCAAATCAATGATTTTCTCCAATTTCTGTATTTTTATGAATTTATTTCGTTTGCAGTATAGTAATACATAGAAGGGCCCTCCGTGGCCGAGTGGTTAAGACACCATTCCACTAATCCCTTGAGAATGTAGGAGACAGGGCGGCGGGTTCGACTCCCGTCAACTCCATTGCACACTCTCTGTGCAGTTCCGGGCTGTAACTCTTCAGCCTTCTTCGTAATTTCCTTGTGTCTATCCAGTCCTCATCTTGACGAAGATTTATAAGCGGATCTTTGTATCCGAGTATACAAGTCTGGTGTATATGTTCAATAAACAAACATACAAATCCAACGACTTTAGAGAAAATGAAAAAGTAGCATTATCTGTCAAAGATATCCCCACCTTTTTATTAATTCACGAAATTATTTTCATCGGAAAAGAAATAAATCATAAAATTATTGAAATTGCTTTACAGTGTATATTCGTAAGTACATCTATCCATACATCCCTACTTACATACACACAAAACGTGCAGATAGAGGAACCGGATTTTTCGACTATATTGGAACATGTTAAAGAACAGTTTATGCTCTTCAAGAAGGAAGGAATAACTCATATACATTTTTAATCTGTGTAATTAAAAATTTTACTGATTCATATGCACTGCAAAAAAAATTGCAGTAAAATTACGGGCAGAGGCCGGCAGCAGAGATTCCAATCATACCCCGTAAAAAAAACAATCCACGCCCATCATTTTGTGCAGCCCGTAATTTTACGGGGCAAAGTAATATAGCATTATAATGCACAGGATATAATGCACTTTAAAACACAATAACACTTTGCTTACTGTTCCGTAGCACGTAGCACGTTAGATAATCATCACAGAATCGCTGTTTTGGCGGGTTAAAATCTTCGAAACACGAGTAAAATGAAGGGTTACACCCTAGCGGAGAACAATGTATGGGGTCGTACCGTATTTTTGCTAACATGTGGGCTAGAACTGCAAGAATATGTGGATTGCTCTTAATTTTCTAAGTATCTAAGGGAAAAGGCCGCTTATTTAGTGGATCAGACCGTTTTTCATCAAATAAGGCTGTTGCCCGTGAAAATTGAAGGGCAAACGCTCATAAATTTACAGTTTTTTCTGAAAGTGTGTTTCCTATTATTATTTTCTCTTTTTTATTTTTTATTCATTTACTTATTAACCATTGGGAAAATGGTTGTTGCTTTCGGTCCAGAATGAACCAAATGATGTCAGCATTTTACTATTTTAACCGTTTTTAACGAAATTCGGTAACTTTAGAAGAATTTTTTAAGCGTTTTTAACGAAATTCTGTAACTTTAGAAGAATTTATCTTTGAATAGGCAATAGAAATGCATTAAATCGTTACAAAAATGTTCAAGTTACAAAAAAGAATCGATGCAAATTATCAGATATGAAAAATAAAGTAGAAATTTGGTACTTTCGTGTTATAGCACCCCCCCCCCCCCAAGGATGAAATATGTTTGTTTCTGTTTTCATTAATATATTGCAAATTTGGTACTTTCGTGTTATAGCTGCCCCCAAAGATGAATCGCCATATTATAAAGCATATATGACATTATAATAATATATGATATATATATATATAACATTTCTTGACGTATGTGGCAAAGTTATAGTCATATAGGATGCATATATGATGTATATATATGACATGTATATATGATGTCTATACGACATATAAGACGTAAATAATATGCGTATAATGACGTATATGACACATATAGAAGTGTTTGGAGTATATATGTATGCGTATATAAGATGCATATAATAAGCTTTGCGATGATCTTGGCGATCATAACTGCAACCTTGGCATAATTATAATTGCGGTGGGGGGGGTTGGAGCTATAACACGAAAGTATAGTAATTTTTTTTTTTGCTTCATATTAATTACTTATGAAAATTTCATTTGAAGAAAACCCAAAGAATATTTCTCCAAATCTCTTTCTATTTTCTAAGCTTAATGAAACTGCCCATTAGCATTCTGCTTTTACGTTTACGAAAAAAAAAATGTCATTTCATTATTCTCTCTCTATTAAAGTTCTCCAGATTCACACTGTTGCCATAAAACAAAAAATATACTTCATGGAAAACATTTCGTTTAGAACATAATGAGAAAAGAAGGGAGGGATGGAAAACAATGGTAGATCGTTGATTTAAGAGTGTCTGCCGGTAAATTAAATAACATTCTCTTATGTGTGTGTGTGTTTTCCTTTTCTTTTCTTTTTTTTTTTTTTTTTCGTCAATTTACCAAAGCAGAACAAGTGCGAGATTTCCTAATTTGCGTTTTCTGGTGAATCTCAAAATCATTGATGTCTTCAAATTCAAAAACAAAGCACTCTAATAAGGAGGATGAAAAGCAATGCAGAGCACGCAGCGCCATCTATTTTATCACCGTGGACTTACGCAATAAAATTGAAGTATCGCTCACCGAGGAATTGAGAGAAATGGAGTTTTATATTGAAAACGTCTGGAACATCTCTAGAGATGATTTTTTCATTTCTTATATCACGTTCTCTTTTGAATTCAGCTCGTATTTATTTATTTATTTTATTTATTTATTTATTTTTGGTTGAAACATTCTACATAACACTTAGGAAAAAAATGGTAGAAAATAAATTATTTTCTTTTAATTTCACACTTTTAAGGGAGGTAGTATGTTATATATGCCACTTAATTTTAATTTCCAATTGCCAAATGGTACCCATCATCTTTTAACCTTCCCAGCGCCGTGAACTAATGTATCCGTTCACTATGCTGTAGGTTTCACTGCAATATAAAACACATTCTTTTGTGCGAATTCTTTAGTGCAGCCCTGTACGAGGGTGGTTCGAAAAGTTCTCGGCCTGACAAAGACAATACAAGATTTTTGACACTATTTCATTTTATTTTTCAACTTGCAACACAATACATTTCAGAAGACTCTTGAGAAATGTTCATTCTTTGGCTGACATTTTTGGACGACGTTCAACAAACGCGGCACGCATCGAGCGGAAAGATTTTTCATACCCAAAACATCGTGTAAAATGTAGTGGACATCACGGTCTATCGAGATGTTTGCAATGTCAGCAAATTTGCGTATCTTCAATCGGCGATCATTCAATAATTGCAAATTTTTGAGACGATTTCGTTGGTCGTAGCGGTTTTTGGACGTCCTGAGGGTTCATCATCGTGAATGGATTCCCTACCATGTCTAAATTCAGCAGCCCACTTTTTTTTTATCGTCAAATAGGAAGGAGAAGAATCCTATAAGCTGGAATGTAACTCTTTTTGTATGTCCGTCGGGGTTAAATCCTTTTTAACAAAGTATTTTATGACAGCTCGAACTTCAATTTTTTTCTTTTTTAGAAAATGTCAAAACTTGTTTACTTTACTTTATCGCCCAGCAATAACCCATAAACTCACGCGTCTGAAACTCGGCAGCATGTCACCTAAAGGATCATACTTACAAACAAACATCATTGTCATTTAATCATACTTGTTCCATCTCTGCGTCAGTCCGAGAACTTATCAAACTACCCTCGTAGCCGAAAAGTGTTTATGACTTCAGTTTTTCTGCTGTCTGTCGGCTGTCGTCTGCCGTCTGACTGCCCGTGCTCTAATTCTTATAAATTACTCGGATTGCCATGTAATTGTTATATCTCCTTGAAATTTACTATGGCATGTTTCTTATTCAAAATGGAGTGTGCATTGTTTGTAATTTGCTTACAGGGACACTCAAAATAATCCCATTGCATTACGGTCAGTGGGAAAAAATCTTTTGCGCAGTATTTTAATGATGGTACACTATTTCAAACATAGTGAAATTGATTTGCATTTATGAAGTGTACCAAGAAATTTCTTTCTGTAGAATACAGAGTGCGAAGCATTTATCAATCATTTACATGGTCACTGAATATAATTCGGTTATATAACGGTCTACAGGGAAAAATTGTTTGCTGCGTATTTTAATAATGTTACTTTGAAACAAAATGAAAATTATACACATCATCGAAAGGCACTACAAGATGTTTACTGTAGAATATGACGTGCACAACAATTACGTTCATTTACATGGACATACAGAAGATTTTGGTTTCAATATTGTCTATGAGCGGTAATATCTGCAGATGCATTTTCAGATGCGATATGCGTTTTTAAGTTCAACTAAATTTGTGCATACTACGTAGTGTGTATAAATTCTACAGATAATAGAGCTATATAAATCAGTTCGTAACTATTACTATGCATGATCGTGATTGCTTAACGCTGTGTTTTGACTGTGTTGTGCATTTGAAATATATTTTATGTGCTAAGAAATTTTTGTAGAATATAAATAAATTCACATATAGGGCTACGCAAAGAATAGGATACATTGCCGCTATGGAGGATGATAATTGCTGAAGTTTGTTTTCAGTTGTGTTGTGTGTCTTTTCCTGAATTAAATTTTACTTCAGCATGCGGAGTGAATATAAATCTTTAGATAATATACAGGGTTGTACAAAATTATTCTAGTGCATTTCCATATATTGGTGGAAATGGCCAAAGGTAAATTTTAGTTGTGTTTTGCGTTTTGTAAGTAAGATAAATTTTAGCACACTATGTAGTGTATATACAGATCTATACATCATACAAGAATGCACAAGAGAATTCCAGTACTTTTCCGGCTGTATACGGTAGTTTCTGCAATTTAGTTTCATCTTTTTAAACGGTGAAGATTCGTTGCAGTATTCTGAAAGTGTGGGAAAGTGCATCATAATCTATACTTGACGCATGAGTTTTGTTTCTGTTTTATTTGCATCGCTTTATATCATCTGGAACATCCAATCAAATGCGAGGAAAAATCTTTCCCCGAAACCGCCAATGAAATGCTTAGAAATCTAACGAGTCGTGACAATTTTTGTCGCTTCAAATTATCCCGTGTTATAGAACTTTAAGAATACTTAAGGCTGTTCCAAACTAACTACTTTATGACACATTTTTCAATTCGTTTTTGTCCAAAAATGTATCAAACTGGCAGGTGTTCTTATTCAGAAGCTGTGTAATCCAAACACTTTTTCCATTTTTTGGTGAAGGCAGAAATTCTTTCAAAAAATATTGTCAAAGTCGGCGTTTCGAACCGAATCCCCAACCGCGGCAGTACGAGAAGCGGGAAAAAGTGCCATCACGTGACTCGAATCACTTATAACTCAATAAGTAATATATTTATCAAAAAATGGTAAACTCATTTCGATTCCAAATCGCTTCCATAGTCAGGCATGCGAATTTTACGCGTATGCGTTTAAAAATGAATCATAAAATGCGTCAGAAAGTTTTGCGTTGTTAAGCAGTTCATTTGAGAACCACCTTAATGAAAAAATATTTAATCTTACATTTCTTTGAAAAAAATATTGATTCTCTTTACAATAACATGTAAGGTACTTCGTGAAACATGTTATACATTTTCATTGTAAAACTTTTTTTTAAGTGCACTTTTTTCTATTTTCTGTAAGTATAAAGTATATTTTCTAAATTCTGTTTACAATTTTTCAGGGTACATCGCAGGCTGGTATCCACATACGAAAGTGCTTCTCTGAGACGTTTCCGCAGTGGACGCGTGGACAACATACGTGCTGCGACGGCTGAAGCCTTAGCCTGGGTAAAAGCCATGTGCGACGAAGTGGAAGTATCCGTAAGTTTATCACTATTCATTAATGTGAAAATTTTTCATTACATTTTTTACCAAAAACGTTATGA
This sequence comes from Maratus michaelseni, assembly GCA_963931845.1. Lineage (NCBI taxonomy): Eukaryota > Metazoa > Arthropoda > Arachnida > Araneae > Salticidae > Maratus > Maratus michaelseni. Next base: position 193,381,371 of record OZ007600.1, read on the forward strand.
TTTTACAGTTTCAGACTGTATGTCTACCAAGCATGGAAGAATAACAGTCACGCGCGCATACCTAGTTGATTAAGTATTTATTTTTTTTTTCAAATAATCATGACACAGAAATTGGGAAAATAAATTATCCTGTTCTCATATTGCTGTAAAAATCTGTTTTAAGTTACTCTGTATAATATTATGTAGACTTTCACCAATAAATCTGACTCCTTTTCAAGACAGATTTTTTTTATCAATAACAGCACGAGAGAACAAGTTTGAGCTAGAGGTGTGCGCGGCATATCTTAACGAAAACAAGAAGTACTAGCACATGCCTAACACTTTTACAGCTTCTCGGCCAATTTAAGCTTTGGAGGAAGATTGAGAACAAAGAGTGTGGGACACACGTACTGTAGCGTTTATCTTGTGACTAGCCGAGCTTTCTGAAATTAAACTATGTTAGTAAGTAGCCTCAGAATGGGGGCAAAACAGATGACGTCAGAATTTGAGGATGAAAATAGATAATAAGATGGAATTCTATGTCATATAAGTTTAGTCAGAGACTTGGGAGCTTTGCAACCATAGGAGTAAGGATTTTGCACATGAGTGAATTTTTCAATCCGAGCTTGAGTTTATTTTTTCACATTTAGCTTGGGACGTGGTACAGCCTAAAATTTGGTTCCATTTTACTAAGAAATTTGCAAAAAATAACGCATCGCAGGGTCAGAATTGCTTTTGGACCTAAATTTGCATATTAGTCAAGAAGGACACAAATATTATGAGTAATGTTTGGCTTTTAAATAAAAGCATTATAATATCTTCGTATTCAGTAGAGATGGCGTTGTATGAATTGTACTATGAATGTATTCGACTTGTCAAATAGAGAGTCTGATTACATTGTAAAATTAGTCGGATGTGCCAATCTCAAAACTTTCTTCTATCTCACACAGGTTTCGCATACATTAAAAACGAATCAACACCAATTTATATCAAGGTCTAACTAAATCCCGGGTCGTCTTCAGGGCTGAAGACTACCAGGTTTCGTTTGAAAACATTTGGAGAGTGTGTTCTTAGTGTTTCTTAGTCGGTCTTAGTTCGATCTGTCTGTCTGTCTGTGCACTCAATTGCGTAAATATACTCAGATTGTAATGCAATTAATATATGTTATTGAAGTTTACCATGTCATGTTCGGTATTGAAAATAAAGCAGGTAGCATTTTTAGTTCGATTACATGGGACACTCAAAGAAATTCCGTTACGCTTCAGTCTATGGTGAAAAATCGTTTGGAATGTATTTTAATGATATTAAACTACTTCAAACATATTGAACTTGATATACATGAATGAGGTGCACTACACCATACTTCTGAACTAAATTTTAGCTTACTATATCAAATATTCTAATACGAGCAAATCTTGTGTGTGGTTATATATATATATATACTAGCTAACCCGCCCGGCGTTGCGCGGGCCCGAGATAATTACAATCTCAGAGAAAGGCGTTAACCCCCTCCCTCCCCATACCCGCAAATATAATGAATAATTTGTTCAAGAGAACCACCGTCACCTACATCAACGCGATCATTAAAAAAATAATTACATTTTTCTGATAATTAGAACATAACGAAGACGCTACGCTAAAATAGCCGGCAGATGTCACCCCTTCCCGACCGCAATTTCAAATCTATATCTTAATTAGTTACCTAAATTTTTGTTCATTTGTAAAAATTGGCAATTATTTCCTTTCATTTTCGCAAACTCCATTGGAGGGATTTTCCCGAGAAACAGATCTCTTTGTAGTTCAGTTTTTAATGAAAGCCGATCCCTGTCTGAAACTTTCTGGGATCGTTTTCACTGGCGCCTGCAGATTTTTGGCAGTTTTTTGCGTAAATTAAAAAAAATTACCAACCGAATTTTTCAAAAATCACATAGTCAGATACAAAATATTTTTTTACATATGCTCAGAAATTTTCAAATTGATATCTCAATTAGTTTTCTTAAAATTCGCTAATTAGCTAAATAATTTCGAATTCGTTCATTTCCGGTCGCAAATCCAATGCGCCAGTCCGTTTCTTTCGCTATTTTGATTTAAAAGTTGACATTTTAGAAGCGATGGTTAATGATAATCTAATTAATATCTAGGCTAACTATCAAAATATTAAAATTCTGAGGTTCAGGTGCACATGGCCAGACCTTGGACTATCTACACCTAAATTTCCAGCCTTCTAGGTGGGCTAGATTTCCCTAGCCATCGCCAACAGACACACACACAGAGCGAAACTTTCTTTTATTAGTATAGATATATATATATATATGCACATTTTATCTTAAAAACGGCTCTAACGATTTTGACGAAATTTTGTATCCTACCGTTTTGGGGCACCAGAAAACCATTGGGCTAGGTCACGTGTTTGAGAAAATTCGATTAGCAGGTTATCAAGGGTCTTTAAGGGTTAGGGTCAAGCTAATTCTTTCTAAAAAACGGTTCAAACGATTTTGATTAAATTTTGTATCCTACCAGTTTCGGGCACGACAAAATCATTGGGCTAGGTCACATGTCCGAGAAAATTCGATTAGTGCGTCATTTTTGGGTCACAGTGGGTCAAGCTAATTTTATCTAAAAAACGGCTCAGACTATTTACACTAAATTTTGCATCCTATGGTTTTCGGGCACGAGAAGACTGTTGGACTAGGTCATGTGTTCGAGAAAATTCGATTAGTGGGTCATTTTGGTCATGGGTCATTATGGGTCAAGCTATTTTATCTTAAAAATGGCTCAGACTATTTACACTAAATTTTGCATCCTATGGTTTTCGGGAACGAGAAGAATGATGGGCTAGGTCACATGTTTGAGAAAATTTGATTAGTGGGTCATTTTGGTCATGCGTCAGGATATTTAAACTCAAAGCTAATTTTGACCGAGCATAGCTCGGTCTTCCCTGCTCGTAATATATAAACAAATCTATTCATTTACAGGGCTTTACAAAAGAATTCTGATATTTTTCTGACTATTGATGGTCATTCCTGAAAATGGGTTTACAAACGTGTTACGCGTTTCCACATAATTTACTTATATGCACCCCGCCCGGTTTGACCTTGACCTTGTTTACTTATATGTTGTGCTTAAGCCATTTGGTAGGCCTCCCCATCCAGCCGACTCTGTTGTTTACTTAGATGCTGGACTGGGCTAGTTGAGGCTTAAGCCGAAAGGTAGCCCTCCTCGTCCGGTTTGACCTTTGACCTTGACCTTGTTTACTTAGATATCATTTTTCAGCTTATTAACCCTTTCGAGTCCGAATTTTTTTCAGTTTTTGTGAAAATGTACTTTTACCTTAATAATATTAAAAGTAACTATCCAAATCACAAAATTTAAAGATTACTGAAATTTAACGGATATGTCATTTACTGAAATCTAACAAAAATAATTATTTTGTGTGCTATTCATGTGACAATAGACTAAAGAAGAAATTTTGAAGACGTTTGGAAAAATATCTTATTACAATAGTATTAAACAGGCATAACATTTTCTAATATTTTTTATATTCTATCACAATTTATACGTTCGGAAAAGTAGCCCCAATTTTAAATTTAAAGAGTGAAACATATGATTGAAATAAAAGAATTGGCAACGGTGCAAAGAGAATTAAGAAAACTATTATTATTATTATTATTACTGAATGCTAAAGCATAGAAGAAGTCATAATAATAAATGTATAGGCATATACTACTATTATTACAGAAATATAATAACGAAAATAATTATTAAGACAAAATAATACTCAATAGAAAGACATGTACTATTAATAGTACACCAGGCCCGAAAGAGTTAATCTGGGAAATTTCGTTACAGTATTCTGAATATGTTGGAAAGTGTTTCATAATCTATGCTTGACTCATGGTTTGTCGTTCTTGTTATTTATTTCATGTTAAAACATGTTTATTTATGTAATTCGTTTTTAGGAAGAAACCAAAGTACAGTTGTTCCAAGCTTGCATAAAGAAACACACAGAAATAATGAAATACGTAAGTTTTAAAAATGCCTTAGCCTAGTTTTAGATTTGGAATAACTGTTCTTGAAATATTCTAAGTAAATTGTTTCTCTAAAATAGACAGTGAACGGCGAGGGACCAGACAACCACCTTTTAGCCCTGAAAGAGTTAGCCAAGTCGAACGGTAACACAGAGGTACCATTGTTCCGAGACAGATCCTACGGGGAATTCCTAAATTTTAGACTATCAACCAGTCAGGTAATTTTCTTCCTATTGTAAAAAGGGTACTTTTATGTTAACCGGAAGCAAGTGATAAATTGCCAAATATTTTTCCCATTCCCATCATTCGTATTACATTCATTTAAATTAAAATATAAACTTTCACTTATTTAATTTAAAATACACAACTTTCAATTAAAATACATACATATATTTTTACTTTATACTGCCATTTACAGACATTAAAAATAAATTTCACAGATAAAGCCAATGTAGATGTTATTTACAAAGATATACATTACTTTCTTCCAAATAGAAGTCAGTCCTTTTAAAAAACATTTATATGTCTAAAAAAAATAATATTTTCACCCATCGTCTTGGGTATTTTTTAGCACATATAAATGTTTTTTTAAGAGACTGACTTCTTCTGTTTGGAAGAAAGTAACGTATATCTGTAAATAAGATCTACATTGGCTTTATATGTGGAATTTGTTTTTAATGTCTGTAAATGGTAGTGCAAAGTAAAAATATATATATATAGTTGACATTATGGTAAATAACTTAAAAAAACTAAAATACATACATTTAAAATACCATGTTTTTCACTTATTTAATTTAAAATACAATAACAAAAAAAATAAGAAATAAGAAGTAATACCATAAAACAAAGCATTTTATTTCCCTTTCAAAGTATTGTTTACACACACGAACAATTAAATCTGTCATTGGCGAGAAAAAACAAATCTATTGGCGAGATTAGCGCCGGACTAACAAAAAGTACTGTAAAAAACCTCATTGAAATTATGGGGGAAATGCCAGGGAAAATGTGCTAAAATATTCTTTTCCCGTAAATTGTCACAACCGGGTATAAAATAAAAGAAATTTAGCAGAAAAAATAATTTCTTTGTGTATTTAAGTACTAAGCTTTATTTTACGGGAGCTGTTTTGTGTGCTTTAATGGAACAAGAGCAGTAACTTAAAATATAGCATAACATAACATAGTACAAGATGGCCATAATGAAATTGAGAGAACTCAGCGTGTTTTATAGCGCTATCTAATTGCGAGAATGGAACCAAATCTTGTAGGATAATACAAGACCGGGGATATGGAGGATACCGCGAAAAAAAACAACGCACATATCTCCTAGCGGAGAGTTTTGGAACTTTTTTTTCGTGGAATCCTTCGTTTACCCGTCTTGTTTAATCATCCTACAAAATTTGTTTCCATTCTTGCAATTAGATCGCGCCATAGAACACGCTGAATACTGTCAGTTTAATTATGACCACCTTGAACATAAAATCACTTTTGAAGAAAAATACATAACATAACGTAACGTAAAAGAGCTTTTGAAGAACATAATGAACATAATGAAGAACATAAATAACACATTTGAATACATAACATAACGTAACATAAAATAACTTTTGAAGAAAAATTTATTTATTTGTGGATTTGAGTATTAAACTTTATTTTAAAGCTGATTAAAACATGTTGTAATGATTTAATGTACGGAGAATGGTAACTTAAAGCATAGCATAACGTAGCATAGCATAAAATCACTTTTGAAGAAAAATACATAACATAACATAAAAGAGCTTTTGAAGAAAAATTAATCGCTTTGTGGATTTTGGTATTAAACTTCATTTTAAATCTAATTAAATCTTGTTATAATGATTTAATGTACGGAGGGTGGTTACTTAAAGCATAGCATAACGTAGCATAACATAAAATCACTTTTCAAGAAAAATACATAACATAAAAGAGCTTTTGAAGAAAAATACATAACATAACGTAACATAAAATAACTTTTGAAGAAAAACTATATTATCTTTTTTTATTTATGTATTAAGTTTCATTAGCAAATTAAGATTTTTTTATGCTTTAATGTAAAGAAAGATGTAACTTAAAGTATAACATAATAACATTGTGAAAAATTTGCGGCAAACTGTTTAGTCATTCAACCGTTTTTACCGAAAATGGCTACTTAGCCATGTTATGATGCGCGTTCTCATTGATCCAGTATACAGTTAAAATTACAGTTACTTTACAAGATTCATGAAAAATTACGGAACGATAGTTTTTTGTCACTGCTCGATTCTTGTAAATTAATGGTGTTTTTACAATTGTCTTGATACATGATGAATGTAATATAGACTGTTAAAAATTTGCGCACTTGTTAAAAATCTGCAGCAAACTATCCAATTACCCAACCGCTTTTATAGATAACGGTTACATTACCATATTATGAAACGTTCTCATTGGTCAGAATAGAGATAAACTATAGTTATGAAACCGTTTTCTGTAAAAACGGTTCAATGACTAGACAGTTTGCTGCAGATATTTAACAGTGCAGGACACTGTTCAGTCATTCTACCGTTTTTATATTAGATAACGGTTACTTAACCATAATTTTAATCAATCCTGATCAATGAAAATGCTTTATAATATGGTCATATAAACGTTATTTACAAAAACGGTTGAATGACTGAACAGTTTGCTGCAGATTTTTAACAGTGATAAAAATGGTCCATGAATCAATATTTTAGGGAGCATTTTAAGAGAGTAATATAATGCATAAAGAGCACTTTTAAGAAAAAGTAAATAACGTAACTTAAAAGCACTTTTTAAGAAAAAATATTGTTACTATTATTTTGTGTGTGAATTTCAGTACACTGCAAAACATTTGCAGCAGACTGTCCAGTCATTTAACCGTTTTTTGTTGTAAATAACGGTTACTTGGCCATATTATGAAGCGGTCTCATTGATCACGATCAATTAAAAATATGGTTAAGTAACCGTTATCTATAGAACGGTTGAATTACTGGACAGTTTACTGCAAATTTTTTACAATGTACACTGTACAATTTATTAATTTTTTATTATTATTTATTTAATTTATTAATTTTTACTTATTTAATTTATAAATTTTTAATTTTTATTTTATTATTATTATTATTATTATTATTATTATTATTATTATTATTATTATTATTATTGTAATTTTTTTTTATTGGAGTGTACATTGTTAAAAATCTGCAGCAAACTATTTAGTCATTCAACTAATTTTTATAGAAAACGGTTGCCATAACCATAACTAATCTCTATTCATATAACCGAAATCTATAAAACGGTTGCCATACTGAACAGTTTACTGCAATTTTTTTACAATGTACACTATACAATTTAATTTAATTAATATTATTTATTTAATTTATTAATTTTTATTTATTAATTTTTATTTATTTAATTTATTAATTTTTATTTATTTAATTTATTAATTTGTATTTAATTAATTACTTTTTTTTAAATATTTTATTAGAGTGTCCATTGTTAAAAATCTGCAGCAAACTATTTAGTCATTCATCTGTTTTTATAGAAAACGGTTACCATAACCGTAATTAATCTCTATTCAGGTAACCGTTATCTATAAAACGGTTGACATACTGGACAGTTTACTACAAAATTTTTACAATGTACACTGTACAATTTAATTTTATTATTATTATTTATTTAATTTATTAATTTTAATTTATTTTATTTATTAATTTTTATTTATTTTATTTATTTTATTTATTAATTTTTATTTATTTAATTTATTAATTTGTATTTAATTAATTATTTTTTTTTTATTTATTTATTAATTATTATTATTATTATTTATTAATTAATTTTTTTTGTAATTTTTTATTAGAGTGTACATTGTTAAAAATCTGCAGCAAACTATTTAGTCATTCAACTGTTTTTACAGAAACCGGTTGTCATAACCATAATTAATCTCTATTCAGATAATCGTTATCTAAAAAACGGTTGAATTTTGGACAGTTTGCTGCAATTTTTTTACTATGTATTTTTTTACTTACACTGTACAATTTATTTATTATTATTATTATTTATTTTATTAATTTTTATTTATTTATTTATTTTTGTATTTATTATTATTATTATTAGAGTGTACATTGTTAAAAATCTGCAGCAAACTATTTAGTCATTCAACTGTTTTTATAGAAAACTGTTGCCATAACCATAATTTATCTCTATTCAAAGATAACCGTTATCTATAAAACGGTTGAATTTTGGACAGTTTGCTGCAGATTTTTAACAGTGTATACACTGTAAAGAGATATTTCATTTAATAAAAGATTAAAACGTTATGAGAATAGAATCGTAAGTTTTGTTAGATGAGGGAAGGGAAATGATTCAGCAGTCCCACACCCTCTCATCTAAAAACGCATGTGTGAGAAAAGTATGGCTATTTACGGTGTCAAGCCAATACAGGGTTATTCAAAATGATTTACGGTATTTTAAAATTGTATAATAAATTCATTTTGAAACATACACTTACCAATACTGGTATAAAATGAGATAAAACTCAAACATTTTCACATTCCTCTTGGCTGGTAGCGCTACGGAAGTTGTGGTGGCGCTACTATGGCTATAACCTAAAATAACGTCTCAGCAAGAAAAGGCATTTTGCGTTCTGCAGTATAAGAGATCGGAATCTGTAATTTTAGTCCGATGTGCGTTTCGTAGACTTTTGGAAAAGGTAGTTCTACTGACAAAAGCATTCATAAGTGGTATCCCCAATTTGAAGAAACAGGCTGTCTTCGTAATCATGTGACTTTTTCTTGTGTCTTTTCAACCATCACACCATGTGACTTTTTCTTGTGGGGATTTGTAAAAGACAACGTTTAACATTATGGAGGAGAATTGGAAAGTTGGTTGACTAACAGCCTTAACATTAGATAGGGGATTCGAGATCTGACTAATGCTTTCTTTACACGATCTTTATACTTTAAATGCAAATAATGACACAACAAACACATCTTTTTATTTCAGAAAAAAAATAGTTATTGTCATATTTTTATTTAATGTAAATACTTTAAAAAAGGTAAATAATGGCACAACAAACCGATCATTTTATTTCAGAAAAAAATAGTTATCATGATTTTTATTTTATTGAAAATTCATGTGAAAATATAACTTTTGCTCTCTTCTTTGACAGCTTCCTACTAACGATGGCATACTTGTCGGTTATGGACCAGTTGTCCCTGATGGTTACGGATGTTCATACAATCCATGTTCTGACCACATCGACTTTTGTGTTTCATCGTTCTTCAGTTCTGAAGAGACTAGCTCAGACTTTTTCGCTCACAGCTTGGAAGGCACCCTGTTGCATATGGGTGAGATCTGCTTGAAAATGAAACAGATGGAAGAAGAAGCAAAGAACTGCAATGAAGACATTGCAAACAAGACGCAGACGAGAGGAGACTAGTGGAGTTTTGTTGTTTTTCAACTGGGTATTCTGTTGGCTAATTTTGAAGGCATAATATGGTGCAATATCGTTTCGTTTAGTGGCAGTTTTTTTAAAGCAGTGAGCATTTAACTTCAGATGATATCGCACGATGGCAAATATGTTTTCACTATTAAAAAAATAATAAACAGTTCGAGAGTAGAAAGTTAATTTGTATAAAATTTCAATAGCAAGAAACAACTGAGTTAAAAAAATTCTGAGAATTTAATTGCACCGTTGCCAAAAAATAAATAAATAAGAATTCTGCAGTGCACTTGCAAAGTTTACTGGCACCACTAGAATATTGCTGTAATTTTAAAGCACTATAGAATAAAATGTAACATCTGCTTTTAAAAACTGCCAATTTGTTTGTTTTTAATGTTTTTTTCCGCTTAAGCTTTATTATTACTTTCGCTTGCGAGCTACGCAAATATATGTGATTTAATCTAGTCATTTTTAAGCTGTTGTCAAAGAAAATATTTTAGGAATGAAAATACTCTAGATTGATTGTATAAAATCTGTAACAAATTCCAAATGAGAGAAAAAAAACTATTAATGTTAGCCAGTATTTTTAAAAATAAATTTTATTTTAGTTTCAGATAAATATGAAGAAAAAATGAATTATTGATATATTGAACTATTTTATAACCTGAAGTTTGAATTCTACTAAATATTTTGAAGATTGCTATGGTATTTTACATAAATTTTCATCAAATTTATTTCTATATATTTTAATAAAAATTCTTACGAAACGTTACTAATTTATTTTAATTCAAGTTGTTCATTTTATAGCTTTTTATAAGGAATAATCAGTTTGAATATTGATTTTATCCATATTTAGAAATTTATATATTATATATTATTCACCTATATTAAAAAAATTATATTTATAAAAAAAAAACTAAAATTAATTTTCTATTTCCTATATTATTCATCTTTATTATCTGAGAGAAAAACTTGTTAGAGTTAAAAGAAATTAAAAGTTTATACCTAATTATTATATGTATATAAAATGTTATATATGTTTCATTCTGAATTTAAAATTTATGAATGTGTTTTAAAAAGAGAAAAATTATATTTGTTTATTATTGTTTTGGATTATTATTTATTGTTAATTTGTTTCTAGTTGTTAAATGTTGTTGAAAATGCGAAAAAAATATATATAAATTATTAGTCTTACTAATTAAAATTAGATATATATTGAAAATTTTATATATATGTGAAAATATATATCTATATATAAGAGAATGTTTTCTAAAAATGCAGGTATACCAAAAACTCTGTGCAAAAATATCGTTCAAATATATTATTTTTGTTAAAAATTATACGCTTTTCTTAATTATGTAAATATTTATGATTGAATCATATTTCTTATCTGTTTTTATATAAAGTAACAGATTGGTTATTATATGCGGTGCTTAAAAATATCGTTAATGAATAAAGTATTATTATGTATTATTTTTATAGATTAATGTAATTAAATACTATTTGTAATGGTGTAAAATTTATATATTTATATTCAAACATAAAAGGGATTTTTTTTAAGTTTATTGTTAAATTTTGTAAACAAAGATTTTTTTTTAATTGAAAATATTTTAATTTATTACTTTTAATTTTACATTTAAACCTTTTATACAAGCATTATAAATTCTTGAAAGTGACTGCTCAAATAGTGAAAAATATTTCCTTTTTAGTCATTTTTTTATTTATTTACTTATTTTGTAGAACAAAATGTAATTTCACAAAAGAATGAGCAAACTCCATTATTTGAGTCTCTGTAAATTTCTAAATGATTGTTGTACTCTTATCAACTCTGAGTAGCAAATTATGGTGCTTAAAATACAGAGCAAAGTAAAATATGACTTGTATTTGTGATGTTTCCGTTTACTATGGCACATTTTTAGCAAGTCTTCATGTATGTTCAATTCTTTTTTGCGCTGCTTCAGTTTCTTTTTGAATTTCAATCTAGTTTCCTTATAACAATAACTTTTAAACGTTCTGGAACTGCTTGAAATAAGTAACTAGTTTCGAAGGCTTATATTTTTATAATTATTTTTATCCGACGAAGCATAAGTGAAAATATTTTTACCAGAATATTTTCTAACTTGATGATAGGAAGAAATGTCTGTTGCAGAATACGGTAGAAAGAATAAGAGGATAACTTCTGATAAAATTTATTATGGAAATAGGAAGTGAAATTTTAAGACTTAAGAATAGGGTGTTTGGCGATCCGAACCGTCAATTAAACAATAGAAAAAGAAGCCAAGATACATATTGTTAAAAAAAAATGGACAGGGGCACTTTTCAAACAATTTTTTAAAATATATAGGTAATTTTTTAGCTTTATATAAATTTAAAAAATATATTAATTACACCTATCCTCTTTACCCTGATGAAAATAATTATAAAATTATTCCTCTTAATCTAGTCATTAATTTCCTGTAGTTCTAAAATGTTTAGAAGTGATTGTTTTAGTCTTATTTCCAGCTATTTCATTGTCGTGCTCTCTTTAGAAACTGCATGGAATAACAACGTGTTGGCGGTATGTTGGTGCCATATCTAAAAAGAATAATAATATGGAAAAGTTACGTCCAGTGTCATATCAATTGTTGCACGCGAGCCATACAATCGAGAATTTAAATATATGAATGAAAAAAAATAATAATAATCGAATAAGCCCAAGAATGTTAACGTTAGCTTTTATTATTATTTTTTTCAATTAGATGATTATTTATTAAACATTCTTTTGTAAAAAGGATTTACATTTATAGTTAAATTATAGTAGAGCTTCTATACTATAACATAATATTCGTTCTTTATTTGCTTCATTTAACGTTGTTTTCTTTTTTTCAATATTTTTCCAAAAATAATCGGAGGGTATTTTTTATTAAATTTTCAAACGATTCAAACTAAAAATATAAAAATTAAAAAAAATAGTTTATATCTCATTTTTATTATTTTGTTCATTGCTGTAAGTAGTTCATTCAGATATATCATATTGTTTTAGATATTAATGTTTAAAAAACATAATAAAAAACTTATTTTTATAAAAAAAAAAAGAAAATATTTTGTTAAACAAATAATACATAAAGGGTCTATTTATTACTAAAAATTCAAAACTAAAACATTGCTTTACAGTAGCTATGAATGTATACAAAACTCTTGTTATTTTTAAATATATAAAAATTCCATGGTTATCGCCTAAAATGACTCATTTTTCATATTGTTAAATAACTTTTTGCGCACAATTTTAGAATCTATTTTTATCGTTCATTTCAACACATTTTTTGTTTTAAAATTCTGAGGGGTAACTATTGAATGTAAAATTAAACAAGTCGGGAAAATATCATTATTAATTCGTCAGCATGTTAATCATACCTCGATACCGGTATATTGTGCAATATTCTTCTTTTCCAATAATTTGATTTAATAAATAATTAAAATCGATACTTTTATATTAGCTGGGCGCCAGTGATAACTCGCCAAATCTCGTTTCAATTGGCATCATTTGAATTGCAACCTTTTACGTGAAACTTTGTTATTTGTATTGATTTGTTTGTGTTTACGTAGTTTATTATGATTATATTTTATCTATTTTAAGTAAGTTTTTAAGATATTATATTGCATTGGCTAGTTGTTATAAGCTAATGTTAAAATATTGGCAAAGAAAAAGAGTTGGCGAGATTAAAATAATTTTGTCAATCACTGGCGCCCTGCTAACCTAAAAGTACCTTAAAATCAAACTAAAGTATAGAAAATGCCATGGAATTTAAAATCTCTTTCGAAATTAAATGCCAAATGTAACGCAGTAAAATTCAGTTAGTGTAATTCAACCTAATATTTTCAATATTGCCAAATTGGGGATTTTTCTTTCAAAATATCTATCCTTTTTACTTACTAGTAATTTTCGTTTTATTTAATCATGGAAGTTCTGTCATTAAATAAAGAGAAGATTACTATTCTGAAATAGTGGTAGATAATTTGAAGGGAAAAAATTCCCCCAACTCTGAATATTTCCTTTAATTTAAAATGTGGGGAATTTTGGCTTTTAATCGACTATCATGGTTATGACAATGAAAATTTTCTTTAGAAACCATTCTTTTTATTTCCCTGTTTTTTACTATCATGGTTATGAAAAATTTTCTGTTGAAGTCTTTTTGTTTGTCTATTTTTGATTGAATATAAAAGTCTTCTACTGAAGCCATGCTTTCTGTTTTCCTATTTTTGATTTTCACATTCATGATCATGTAAAGCTTCTGTGGTAGTCATTATTTTTGTTTGCCTATTTTTGACTCTCATGTCATGAGTATGAAAGGTTTCTTTTGAAGCCATTTTTCTGTTTTTCTGTTTTTGACTTTCACGTTCGTGATTATTATAAGATTTTTGTGGAATTTATTGTTTTCTGTTTGCATATTTTTTATTATCGTGGTCATGAATTTAAAAGTTTTTCTATTGAAGCCATTCTATCTGTTTTACTCCTTTTGATTTTCACATTATTCATGATCGTGTAAGGTTTCTATGAAAGTCATTATTTTCGTTTGCCTATTTTCGACTCACATGTTATGAGTAGAGTGTGAAAGGTTTCTATTGAAGCCATTTTTCTGTTTTGCTGTTTTTGACTTTCATATTCATGATTATATAGGATTTCAATGAAAAACTCTTTTTTTTTTTTTTTTTTTTTTTTTACCTATTTTTGATTATCGTAGTCATGAATATAAAAAATTTCCATTGAATGCATTATTTCTGTTTTCCTGTTTTTGACTTTCACATTCATGTTCATATAAGGCTTCTATGGAAATCATTATTTTTGTTTGCCTATTTTTGACTCTCATGTCATGAATATAAAAGGTTTCTTTTGAAGCCATTTTTATATTTTTCTATTTTTGACTTTTATTTTCGGAATTATATAAGATTTCTATTAAATCATTCTTGTTTGTCAATTTTGGATTATCGTGGTCATGAATATAAAAGTTTTGTTTTGAAACCATTCCTTCTGTTTCCTGTTTTTGTCTTTCTCATTTATGATCATATAAGACTTCTAAGTCATTCTTTTTGTTCGACAATTATTGACTATCCCACTAAGGAATGTAAAAGGTTTTTATCGGAGTCATTTTTCCGTTTTTCTGTTTTTGACTTTCACGTTCATGATTATTTAAGATTTCAATGGAAATCATTCTTTTTGTTTGCGTGTTTTTAATTATCGTAGTCATGAATATAAAAAATTTCCATTGAAGCCATTCTTTCTTTTTTTTCCTGTTTTTTTACTTTCACATTCATGATCATATAAGTCTTCTATGGAAGTCATTAGTTTTGTTTGGCAATTTGTGACTATCATGGTCATGACTATAAAGGGTTCCTATTAAGTCAATATTTTTCTTTTACTTACTTTCGATTTTCATAAGCCATAAAAATAAAAGACGCTTTATTTATCTTCTCATTACTAGGCTGTCAGGTTATAAAAGAAAAAGAAAAAATTTATATTAAAGAAATTCTTTTTCAGAGCCTGTTTTGTGTATTATCAATACTATAAAGTAAAAAAAAATTGTTAAATATATTCTTCTGCTTTTATTTTTTCTTCATCGTGACTCTTTATTCTTACGTAAGAACTATTAAAACAGCAATTTATAGCAATATAATTTAATAATACAATACATTATTTTAAACTGTAAAAAAAGTTAATATGAAGGAACTAAATTTTTATCATACTGTGCGATTTCTAGATGTTTTTTTAAATGATTTTATCATACATATTCTTACTTAAGTTGGTTAATTAACCATTGAAATTTGAAGCTCTATTCTGAATGATTATTTAAAGTTAATATGAAATATCTTGTAAATTTTAAATCAATATTTTTATGCAGTAGTTAAATTCTAATTAAATATATTTAACTATTGAAATTAGTTGATTTCAGATTTTTTATTTTATTTTAATCTTATAAATTTTCAAACCTGTCAGTGACATTTATATTAAGACATTAATTGCCCATTAATTATGTTAACACATTTTAACATTCAAAAGTAATTTTCCGATTTATTTTTAAAAAGCTTTTTTTTTTTAATATGTAATATGCTGCTTGAAATATGTTTTATTTTATATATAATTTAAATTGTAATTGATATGATATTTATTTTGCAATTGTTTACATTATCTAGAAAGTTAGGTATATGTAAAATAGGCTTATATATAAGTAAATATAAGAAATTATTAAAGCACATATTTAAAAAAAAAGTATTTATTAATACCAATGTTATGCAAAATTATTTATATGGTTGAAAAGGTATTTTGTGACGATAAGAGAGAAAGAATGTTCATACATTTGATTGTGTGTTTTTTTTTTTTTTTTTTTTTTTTTTTTTTTTTTTTTTTTTATAAATCTTACTGGTTTTGACTCAATTCTATTTTAAATGAACTAACTTTATAACATATTTCCACATAGAGTATAATCAACGGAGATCAATGGCATTATTGATAATTTTTTAAAACTTGTTTTAACATTTATAAGCATGTCGAAGCTTATGTTTCCCTTTCTTCTTTGATGATGATATACTTCTGATTTTTCTTTAATAAGCTTAGTTGTATTTGCTTAATGGAATAATTATTATTGTTTCATTAACTTATAAAAAAATCTTGAAATTTATTCACTTTTAATACTCTGGTTTTTTTTTTGTTTTTTTTTTGTTTTTTTTTGTGTGTGTGTGTGTGCAGTTGGCTAACATAAGCATCAATATATTTTCTAATAAATTAATAGAGCATAATGGACTTTACGCACGCGACCTGGGATCGAGGCTAAAATTCGATTGCTGGCTGGATTTACTATTAGATATTGGCTTAGCGCTCTGTGAAGTATGTGTTATTAGTGTTCGTTTATTAAAAATACCACGAAGAAATTAATTTTTGAAACAGTATATACTTAATATATTGTAATATAAATTAAAATGTCGTTCTGTATCCAAAAAAATTAAATACATTTGCAAATTTTCGGTTTAATTTTATCCACGCAACCTAGGTTGAGGCTAAAATTCCTCTGGTGACGGTATTTGCGTCTGCGCATACTGACATTCTATATTGACATACTGAAATACCGCCAGCACTGACTGTGACGTCATGTGCATAAAGTCCATTTCATTACATAATTTTCAAAAACTGAGAAACGAAATTTTCACTTGCGTCTCTGCGCCAAGAGATGTTAAAAGATATATTTACAATATTCAATTAACAAAAGATAGCTTAAAAGATCCCCTGTTTTGTATGTACATATCGGGAGTTTTTCTTATAAAATTGGTATTACGAAATAGTTTTTTTTTTTTTTTTTTTTTTTTTTAATGTAATGTGACCATGCATGTTTGGTGCACTATTTTGACCAGCTCTTTGTATATATATATATTATTCAGTAAACAATATAAGTTTATTAATAATTTTACAAAAAAATGTTATGTACGTATAAGTAATTTTGCACGTCATTGGTATTCTATCCATGTGGGTAGAGTGGTGTTTATGTACTTATTTAGAGAGCTTTAGAAATGTTACTTACATATCAGGAATCACTGGAAGAAGCAATTCTTAGACGGATCCAGCGTGATTCCCTATCTACATATCATATCTACAAATAAAGATATTTTAACTTATACACATTAATATAGAGATGTTGGATTAGATAGATATGTAGCTAGAACTGTTTTGTTTATAATATTGTTGATGTATTTTGTTTTCTTTTGTAGTCTCGTATTATTGTGATATTACCTGTTGCACTCTGTAGATCCTATACCTCATTAATACATTTTTGGGTAATTTAAATAATATATATTATATATTTTTTGTTTGCTTGTTTGATGTTTTTGTTTTGTTTTGTTTTCAGATTATATATTTTGCTAAAAAAAAATTGTGCAATATTTTATAGGAAATACTTTGTTTTTTATTTTTGTTTTTGTTTTACATTATATATTTATTTTTATCATTCTTTACAATGAAGTAATATTTTTATTTATTGTTAATTCAAGTATTTTATAAGCTATGCATTTATTTAAAAGAGTTTACTGTGATGCTCTATTTTTAGTTTGTCATTGCTTTGTATTGTTAAGTAACATTGTTAAATTACGTTCATTCATATAGATTTTACTTTTTATAATCACATAATAAAAAATTATAATGTTATATCTTATGCTTCATATGTTGCATGGTTGTTCTTTCTCTTGATTTATGAGACTGGATTCTAATGATCATCAAACAGTATCTTTTTAGAATTTTATTTATTAATTTCTTTAGACCTTTTATTTATTTATTTATTTATTTATTTATTTTAAGAATATTACGTAAAACACTTAGATAGTTATTAATAGTCCATGCAGAATAAATCAATTTTCATTTTGTTTAAACATTTTTTTTTCTTTTTGATTGGTGAATTAAAAACCTGTGTGGTAAATACCCTTTTACTGCTGATTTTAATAAATGACACCACTGATTTAGTGACATAAAATAATTTACTCTTATTATTATTTGGTTATATTTTCTTTACTATCAAATATATGTGAAAATGAAAGATCTGTTAATTATAAATATTAATTTATAATAAGAATTATTATTATTGTTGTTGTTAATTAATTAATTAATTACTATTAATATTATTATCAAAGTGAAGATAAATTTATTTTTTTTCTCTTACTTATTAAACTTAAAGTATAGCAAATACAATTCTCATTTATAACATAATAACTTAAACACTTAGCGGACCAAATGACGTAAAAACTGACCAAAATTAAGTCATAAGTCATTAAACTCAAAAGATACTGTTAAATGACCTTTTTTTCTTTGCACTCTCACTTAGAAATGTGCACACGACTTTAGTTTCACATTCCCTTGTGCGTGTTTCGTAGTTTGTGCTGTCCGTAGTAACAGTTTAATGTGATGGGTAGAGTAGCTTTTCTGTGTATCAACAGACTTCGAAAAGAAGTCTTAATCAAGAATTAACATATCCAAGAAATGTGTATAATATATATGTGTTTGTGATGTCCATTGTGTACCGTCTTACAAACTTGTGCCGTGACTACTTGTCTCAGATACATATCTAAATATATTTGTGGAGAAAAATTCTTTCAGCATCAGGTTTCTTATAACGTTGATATTTCATTGCGTAAAAATGTTACAGTGGTTCTCAAACTTTATCTTTACGCAAGTGAAGAATTTTCACGACCCATCTAATACGCAGGTACATAACGCTATTTTAAACACGCGAATAGTAAACAAGAAATAAAAAAAAACGTTCTTTTATCTCAACTAGTGGATTCAACCCGAGCTTTCCGGGTTACAGAATATATGTAAAAAAATTTCTTTTTGAATGAAAACTCTAATAGAATTTTTACATTTCATATATAAGGTAGATAGGGTGAAGATGCCGTAGTTTTTGATTTATTTTTTTTATGAAATCGACTGTTGTTTTTATTTGTTATTGATTAATTTCTTGTTAAAGTTGATACATTTATGTATGATTTAAAAATGTATTTAATTTTAGAAATCTCATAGAAAGCATAAAAACTTTTGCTTTTGTAAATGCTTGCATTTTGGCATCGTACCCCAATCTTGGGATAAGATGGTCATCTACATAGGAATTACATAAAGAAAGAGCGTAAAAAATTTTGGACACTTACTAAAGGAGTTAAGACGAAACAGCAATAGAATATCACTATTTAAAACTTAAATAAAACAACGCAAATTAAGGTATCAGTAAGGAAGCCTCTTCCACACAACTGAGTGGCGTTTCCCTACAGCGCATGTGCATAGGAAAACAACGTGACACGGCATCTTGTCCAATACGCCATCTCACCGCAAATTACCCTATATATTTTTTAATAGCCCACTAGCAACACTAAAAGTATTTTTATGTGAAAAATACCAAATATGTATTCAAATAAAGTTTTGAAATTTATTAAAAGCTATACTTTCATATTAGTCGCTGCATAATAGGAGTTAATAGCCGAATATATCGGTGAAGATTTCGCTACTTACAGCAGCCTTTTTTATTCTGATAATTTCAGCGGTTTAAGCGAATACTTCGATTACATATCTCTTAAATTTGTGTTTTATTTATATTATTTTATTTATTTAATATTGTGTTTTATTTATATTATTTTATTTATTTAATATTGTGTTTTATTTATATTATTTTATTTATTTAATATTGTGTTTTATTTATCTATATATATATATTTGTCTTACGTGGCGCGAAAATCGGGCTGTATTTGTAATTTATGGTTTGGCAACAACCGTAATTTCCAGAGCTCAGACCAATGAAAGACTAGATTGTGTTAGATCAGCTCCACCTCCAATATGGCGGTAAGTGTGAGATTAGTTAAACCATAGAATGAAACTCAAACTAGCAATTATTTAAAATAAAATAACATGTACGTAATCCAAAGCGTCTGAGATGATTCCTCAATTTAATTATGAGCAATATCGTTAATTTCAAATGAATTCTCAACTCTTATTTAGAATTCATTTACGAATTTCACTCACTCAAAAGTCGGAGAAATAAAAATCAACTGTCTAGATTGCACCTGGCGCCATCTGTTGATGTATTGATGAAGTAAAAAATAATTTATACGTAGTTTTTTTTTTCCCCTAATGAATTTAAGTCGTGCTGTACAAAAGATCCTTTTTTCATAGTATTTAAAAGATTTATATACTCATTGGTAGCGCCAACTAAATACATTTTCAGTTGTGTTTTCAACGGAGAATTACTTTTTTACATTAAAAAAAGTGTCAATTTCATATGTTCAAATGTTTTATGGTAGAACTCATTCCGGCTAGAATTGCTGAAAAAAAAAGGGGCGAGCGAGCGAAGCGAGCTGTGACCGCGTAGCGGTCTCAATGTGAATTGCATCGCAATTCACGGGGGGTTGGCGAGCGTTAGCGAGTAGGGGGCTGAGTCCCCTAGTATTATTTTATTTATTTAATATTGTGTTTTATTTATATTATTTTATTTATTTATTAAGTTTTAATTTCGTGAGGGAATATCAACCTCAAACAAATGCGAAACTATTTTGAAATGCAAACGGGTTAGTCTTTTGTAATCGAACTGCACGCGATAGACTAAAAAAATTCCTGCTTGCAAATCATTTTAAAAACCCTTAAAAAAATCATTAAATTGATATACAGTTTTCAAACAAACTGCATTTGAAAGTTTTTCTATTCGACGATGTAAAAATCGAAACTGTGCGAGGAGACTTTAAAAGAAAATTGCAGTAAACGCGAAATTTATTAGTCAGGGGTTGCCACCGTCAATATGACGTCCAGTGTGACTTACGAGCATGTTTTTGCTTTATAATATACTGTTTTGCCTAAAGCAGCTCTCTACACAATTATTAAATTTAATAAAACGCTGTCTCTTCGCGAAGTTATTTGTGTATATTATTATTTTGTTCGTTATATTTTTACAGCAGATAAAATGAATAATATATATTTTATCATTTTCCGACCCACAAAAACATTGTCCGCGACTCATCATTATGTCGCCACTCATAGTTTGGGAACCGCTGTACTAGAAGTACTTGCATATATTTTATGGTAAAAAAATATATGATGATGGTGATGTAAATCTGCTCCTTCAAACTAAAAGTTAAAAATATATATATTTACAGTATTTTAAATTATAATTACCTAACTATCAACTTTGAACACATTTGAGCTGTGGTTTTAGTTATGCATAAAGCTTATCTAATCAAGAAAAGATAGCTGGAGATCTGACAAAAAAGCATATCTTCAACTACTACAGTATGTTGATAAAATTTCTGTTAATCGAGCGTTTGTGTAAATAAAATTACAGTGTAAACGCGGTCTTATATTTTGTAAACTGTATTCGTTCTCACAAAGAAATGAACTCGTGAAAAATTGTAGAAGATTGTTTTATTTACGTAAATGTTTTTTTTATATAAAATTTAATTCTATAAGAAAATGTTTCCTTTCATTAGACCGTCCTGTTGTCATGTGACGTCTAAAAAAAAAACAATTTGAATTCTTCCAAAATCTAGTACATATAAACAATGGAGTGGAAATTTAAATACTAAAAGAATTTTGATTCAATTGCAGCAAAATTCTATTAAAATGTGCTGATATTATAATAAATTGGCATTTACTTTGGAAACTGACAAATGGAAATAAAACTTAAATTATAGCGAATGTTATCAGTAATCTATTTTGGCCAACAATTTTTTATACCAAATGATGTCTTAGTTTTTAAATATTTCTAAAGGCTCTGAACAACGCATACATTCTTTAAATATGACATATTTCGTACTGCAATACGCACATTAAAAAATACTGCCTATATTTTAATTAATTACCTTATAATTAAAACAAAAATGTGTGTAAAATTTTGCTAAAGATTTATGCACATGAATATTGCATATTATTTTCACCAAGACTGACATAAAGATACAATCTATAAAAACTTATTAAATTATGTTTTAAAGTTAACCCTTTCGTCCATACATACATATCACTTTCTCTATTGCCTTTACATAGCTGTACTTTTATACTCTACGAGTATAAGCTCAATGCTTAACATATCAATGGTTCTTAGCATTTTTCAACAATTTTTACCCATTTACCATCCGTACACAATTTTAATACATAAGAGCTTCTGGCGAACGTACACACTCGCAACTGTATCCCTAAGTACACCTCTTTTGCGCGAGATAGTACACTGCAAAAAAAGTGTTGATTTTATAGTATAATACTGTAAAATCAACACTTTTTTTTTGCAGTGTACTGTAACTCTTTCGGTTATAACTTTTAAAAATAAATTATAAGTAATTATTTCTGGATTCTATTATTACAAAAGTTATTTGCTAATTTTATAAATCAGTTGATAAGCTATTAAAATTTTTACAATATGAAATTAATTCAAAACTATTTAAAAGGTTAATATTTATTTAGCATTAAAATTAAAAATAGATATATATGAACTGAAATCAAGGAAATTTTCTCCACAAACTGATTTTTTGTGAATTTTGTATAGAGAATTTTCTAGATCTTTTGAATGTTTCGAATAAAAGTGTATATACATATATCAACATGAAACTGTACATTGAAATCTTTGTAACTTTCAAAACTATTTCTCTATGGAATGTTTTTTAAGTTGAACTTCTCCGTGGATATTACTTAAATTCACTGATTATATGTATAACTATGCGTAAGCATGCATAAGCATTTGTACAATTGTAATACATAAACTTTATATTAGACGTAAATGATGTTAATCTGTACTAAGATAATGCTGTGAATAAAACAATATTCAATCAAAAATATCTCGTATATAATATTATATAAATAAATTTAAATTTCATTGCTTAAAATGTTTAAATTATATGATAAAATAATATAAACTTCCTTAACTTCCTCCTTGAGAATTTAAGTACAGAAATTCTTTTATATGAAATATTCTTAGATTTAATTCAGATTTACTTATGTGAGATAAATATAAATAATTTATTTATGTTCAAATTTTGCAAATGTTACTCACGTTTCTCTTACATTGGAATTAATTTAAATATCTAATTTCCTTTTTTCTTTGTTTATTCAAATTCTATTAAAATTTCACTTGCTTGGGAATTAATTCAAATCAGTAAATTTTCTTATACTCGCGTAATTTGGTTGTCTGCCTAAATGTCTTTCAAATTTCACCTGCTTGAGAATTAATTTAAATCAGTAAATTTTCTTATACTTTCGTAATTTTGTTGTCTGCCCAAATATCTTTCAAATTTCACCTGCTTGAGAATTAATTCAAATCCGTAAATTTTCTTGTGCTCGTGTAATTTTGTTGTCTGCCCAAATATCTTTCAAATTTCACCTGCTTGAAAATTAATTTAAATCAGTAAATTTTCTTATACTCGCGTAATTTGGTTGTCTGCCTAAATGTCTTTAAAATTTCACCTGCTTGAGAATTAATTTAAATCAGTAAATTTTGTTATGCTCTCGCATAATTTTGTATATATTTTCGTAATTGGTAATATATCTATTTGTACAAAGCTGCGAGGTTTAAAATTAATAATTTTGTAAAATTGCATGCGATATTATAAGCCTGAACTAATTAATTTTAAATGTCATAACGAAAAATGCAGGTCTTGTGTTAACGCAGATTTCCCTCAACTCAGAATCGGTATGAATTATTCTTAAACATGTAAAGATAGCAGTAATATAATAATAATTTTAATAATAACACTAATTATTATTATTACAATTATGAAGATTATTATAGGTAATCAGAAGAATAAATACTAGTTAAATGCTTTTATATGCTTTCGCATAGATTACTTGATTTGTTTTCTATTCTCATATTAAATATTTAGCTTTTAAAACTGTAAATAAATCATATATGTTTAAAAGTCATAATTTAAAAAAATGATAATAAATAATTCCTGTATAAACGGGTTACAATCAAAGTCTCTGCTTTTCATTTAATGTGTGCTAATCTTTTATTTACTTTATCAATGTACTATATTATTACATTCAATGTTTGTAATATATGTATAATACTTTTGATTATTGATTACCACATGTAAAATAGTTAAATTATTAAGAATTATCGATGTTGACCATTAAGTTTTCCATATTCGTTTAACTTTTTGAGTTATACATATACTCTAAATACGTTCAAAATTTGTTATGGAAAAATGTTAATAAATTTGTATAATATTAATATTATGTGTAGCATGATACTGTAAAAGAAAAAAAAGCATGCACATACATACTGGTGCCGATTATTTCTATAGTTGTTTGAATGTAATCATATCTTATCCCAAACTTACTAATAACTAAGATGTATTTGATTACATTTGGATTAACAATTGCATGTTATACTTGAATACGATTGTACAGTGGCGCGGCCAAGATCCTCATCCGGGAGGGGTTATGAATCATTGTTATTCATAAAATTAACAAGTTCTTTGTGTTACATGTTCATAAAGTTTGATGTAAACAATAGTACCACGTCTAAACATATTTATAACAATAAAAGATAATTGAGATTACAGACAATTTATTACAACTATATTAGAATGTTAGAAACACTAAAGAACATTTAAAAATGGCATCTCAAATTCCATAGAGTCTCTCATCAGCAAATTTTAACGTAAAAGTCATAAAAAGTTGTAAAAGATCAGCTCATAGAAAGCATTGCATTAAACAGTCAAGATGAAAGTTGTAGTTATAATAAAATTGAGTATTCTGTTGAAATCGATCCAGTTTCGAGTTAAGTCAGTTAGTTCCTAGAAGCATGGTATACCAGAGTTACCGATTTAACTATTAACGAAGCTATTTGTAACAGAATACTCAGTGTTAATATAACTACAACTTTCACCTTGACTGTCTGATGCAATGCTTTCTGTGAGTTGATTTTTTACAACTTATTTTGTAATTTCTAAAAATATTATTGAATACAATATGAAGAGGCTACACTTAAAATAAATGTAATATATATATTTGCATTTCAGCATAATATCAGTAAGATATTATGCTTTAAGTATTGGCACACCCAATTACTTAATGTAAAAAGTCCTATTCCCAAATTTATTTAAATACGTTCAAAATTGTTAAAAATTTTTGATGGAAAATATATAATAGATTAGTATAATACTGGTATAATGTATAGAGATAATTTAAAATAAAAAAACACACAGACATACGCTTGTCAATTATTTCGATCGTTGTTCGACTGTAATAATGCCCTTTCACAAACTTTGTAATAAGTAAGAATGTTTCTTCAATTATATTTCAAATAATAAGTTAATGTTATGCTTGAATGCGATTGTAGTTTTTGAGATATCATTCAATATAAAATGAAGAGGTTACATGTTTAAATAAATGGAATGTATATTTTTACATTTAAACATAATATTAATAACACGTAACTGCCATACACGATTTTAACGGGAAAAAAACTTTTTTTTTTTTTTGGCTACTTATTTGTGAATTAGTAATAGCTCTGAAATTATTTTAATAATGAAAATGTAGCGCAAACTACCAAAAAAAATGAAATTACAAGACATTTTTTTTAAATATATTTTTTTAAAATGAGGTTTCATTTTTATTATTTAATAGTTACAAGATATACAAATACATGTACATAACAACATGTTATTCTGTTTTATTTTATTTTATTTTTACTTATCAACAGTAAATAATTTAATTAAAAAAATTAAATTTAAAAAAATTAATAATTAAATAAAAGATTTTGAATTTTAAAAACAAACTCTCCAAACTAATTTATTTGGGAGTAGAATTCATTCAAAATCTAAATAAAATAATTATTTAGAACTAAACTTAAAAATTATTTATTATTAAATTTTAGTAATTATTTCTTGTAATAACAATAAGTGCTTATTTATTATCAGGTTAATTAAGTATTATCAAATACTATCAATTTTTGAATATTTCTTTCAATTAATAATTATTATTATTTCAAAACAAAAATCATTTATATTCAAATTCAACATTTTGTTGTATTAAAACAACTTTTAGAAAATTATTATTATAATTATTTATATTTAGAAAATTATTTTAGTAAATTCGAATAATTATTTATTCAAAACAAAATATCCAGCTATTCAAAAAATATATCTTTGTATAAATAATAATTATTTCAAAGATATCACATTCAAAGCACATAATGTATTACTAATAGATCCACTGACACATTAGTTAATATGAGTATAATGAATCTTGATTATCTTTTAGAAAAAACAACATTTTTAATATAATGGTTTCAAAAGAGTATAATCGCATTCAAAAATTTCGTTGTGTTGTTCAAAATTTTTAATTCTTATTTCGCGTAATCTGTAAATTTCTTACATATTTACATCTGAATGTCGTGTGACTAGTTTATTGAAAATATTCTTGTTGTAAAACTTTTTTCTTGTTCATACATAAATGCGTTCAAAGTATTATAAGTGTTGTTTTGCCATATTTATTATCACTAACTGCCACGCTGCACATAACTGCACAAACAACATTTATTGTCTTGTTTTATTTTCACATATTAAAAACAAGAGTAATTGTTTGATTTTTGTTGAAGACAATCTTGTTCTACTTTGATTTGCCGTTGTATTATCAGACTATTTTTCTATCATTAAAATATTTATATTTTTGTTGATTTATCTGATTTTGTTGTATCCTAACGGAGGTTTGTAGAAAAAAAAAACTGTTTTCAAGACATATCAATAAAACGTTAAATAAATTTGTTGATTTGTTTATTTTAGTTACATTTTTTGACACATCCTTTTACATATTGGGTCCAGGGGAAAAACCACTTTAGTCTATGGGAAACAAATTGAAGGGTATCACCCACTTTGACGCCCTGAAAATTAAGGCGTTTTATGGAATCTTTTTAACACTTTTCAACTATGAATTCGGTTTGTCTGTCTGACTGCCGTCTGTGTGTCTGTCTGTCTGTCCAAGCTCTAACTCACGTAAATATACTCCAATTGTCATGCAATTGATATATGTTATTGAACTTTACTGTATAAAGTTCGGTATTGAAAATGAAATGTGTAGCACTTATAGTTCCTATACAGCGACACTCCAAAGAATTCCGTTACATTACGGTCTATGGGGAAAAATAATTTTAGGTTTATTTCAATGATGTTACACTATTTCAAGAATATTCAAATTGATATATATCACAGAGGAACCTATCATCCTCCTACAATAGACTTACTCCAGAATATGGTGTGCATAGCTATAATAGTTCCTTTACAGGGATACTCAAAAGAAATCCTTTACATTACGGTCTATGGAGGAAAATCGTTTGCGGTTTTTTTTTAATAATGTTTCACTATTTCAAACATATTGAAATTAATATATATGACTGAGGTGCATTACAAGAGGCTGTGTATAGCATATTGTGTGTATATAATTCATCTTTCATTTACAGGGATATACAAAAGAACTCGGTTAAAGTACTGTCAGTTAAAAATAATTGCTGGAAGTGCGTTTTCAGTTGAGCAAAGCGTTTTCAAACGTAACTAATTTCTGACTATTACTTGGTGTGTATAAATTCTATAGATCATATACAGTGCAGCACAAAACCTGTGTAGTGCATTTCCATTTTTTGGTGCAAATTTTAGAAGAGGAATTTTAAACTTTGCAAATGGGATTCCTAAATGTAGTAAAATTTAGTATTCTATGTAGTATATAAATCTATGGATCATATACCGGACTGCGCAAAATAATTAGGATATTTTTCGAAGTATCCTTGGTAATTCCTGAAATTGGCTTTTTAAATGTAAATAAAAATATATAGAAAAATCTATATAATACGAACGTCAAATTCACACAATAAAATATTTATAAAGCACAATGTAAACACATTGATAAGTTACGTTACTATCGAGGTGCAATAAATCAAAATACAGCTTCAAAACATTAAAACTGTAAGATGTTAAAATTTCATGAGCTTTCGGCTAAACATTAGCCTTCCTCAGATGAACAACAAGCAGTCGAGGAGACGCCGCTCCGAAATGGCGCGTTTTGGACAGGCTGGGAATGGGCGAAACCAAACAGACATGAAATGAAGGGGGTGACTGAAGTCCGGATGATACCATTACCAGCTGGGGTGGGTCAGGAGAAACCGAAAACCCCAGTGATACCTAGTATATTGTACCATAAACGAGGGATCTGATAAGATAATACATCATTACATGCATTATCACCTCTTTTCAAAATCTCTAGGGACTCTCTGATTATGCAACTATTATACTGTGAACCTCGTGAAATTATTTTAGCTTTACTGAAAAATACATCAATATCTTTGGCCTGATTTAATCTGGATAAAGCAGTGGATAATTTACCTTTTTTAATATCAGCTGTATGCTCTTTAATCCTTTCTTTTAATTTGCGAGTTGTCATGCCTATATATGAATATATTTTAGAACTGTCATTAACTTTAAAAGGAATAATATAAATGCCAGATTTATCTCGGTTATCAATAGGGTCGATCATTCTATGTACCAAATATTTAAGCTTGGTTGGGGGTTTAGCGATAAGAGTTACATTATATTTCTTTAATGCGTATTTAATCCGCTCAAACAGATGCGGGATATAATCTATACTGTAGAATTTTGAAGATTGCATATATTTTTTAACTATTGTAGCTTGTTTATTTCTGTACTCATAAATTAACTTATTAATAAATTTGTTTGAAAAACCATTTTCATATGCAATCACTTTAATTTTGTTCAACTCCTCATTTAAATAACATTCTGAACTAACCTCAAACGCCCTTTTGATATAAAACCGATATGCTGCTGCTTTGTAATTAAACGGAACATTACTATTGTATGATATTTGATATTGTGTTATTGGATCTGCAAGGTTTTCTATAAACTTTCCTATCAATGCTACGTGTTGAAATATTTTTAATAAGTTTTATATCTAAAAATGGTAATGAACTATTTTCTTGAATTTCACAAGTAAATTGTATATTTCTATCTATACTGTTGGCATGCGTCAGAAAATCATTCAATGCAGAGATACCGTGATTCCATATGAGTAGTATGTCATCGACATATCTAACCCATAATGCAGGTTTAAAGGGGGATGTAGAAATTATACGTTTTTCCAGAGGTTGTAATTTTAATTCTGCCAGTAATCCAGAGATAGGTGAACCCATAGGGGCTCCCTCAGATTGTTTATAATAACATCCGTTAAATAAGAAAACGTTGCTGTTAGTAATTAAGTTTATACTGGAAATCAGAGTATGTTTAATACTGTCATTATAAGCTGGGTTATTTATAATGCTATTTTCAATAATAGGTTTAACTTCCTGAACATCAATAGAATGATACAGAGATTTAATATCAAAACTTGCTAGAATGCTGTTATCTTCCAGTTTAAAACCTTTAATTATGCTAACTAAATCTGCAGTAGAATTGACTACATGCTCAGTTGGGGGTAGCATTGATTTAAGTAGTGGTACAAATGATTTCTCTATTGTGTAGGTTGGTGCTGTACATTTTGAAACAATAGGGCGGAGGGGGAAATCTTTCTTATGGTCTTTTAAACGCCCCTGTAATCGGAGGGTGACTGCAGTTTTATTAATAGCCAGTTTAATTTTAATGTCACTTGGCCATGTGCCATGTTTAATCAGTTCATGAGTTTTCCTATTAATATTGGTATTAGGATCCTTGTTCAATTTTTCACAATTCATATCAGTAATGCATTGCTCCTTTTTCGTGATATAATCCTGAGTAAACATAACTGCTAACTTATTTGATTTATCTGTTTGTATAATGGTAATGTCTGACCTATTTTTAGATTGTTTAATAATATTAGTATGTTTATCTTGTTTATGGGTCTTTTCCTTTAAGTACCTCTGGACATTATTGTATAACATGCACCTAATTTCCTCTATTTTTATTGTCCATTTTATTAACAATCAATTCACAATCTGTAATTATATTCATTACATTTGGTCGTTTTTCAAACATATGTTTAGGTCCCAAACTTAAAGTATTGTGTAGTCGTTTATCCAAGTCAATATTGGTAAGATTGATATACTGTACTGGTTTTTGCTGTGGTATTTTATAATGCATATTATCTTTAAGTTTGTTGAACTTCCTATAGATAATTTCCTCCTTCCTTACTCGCTGGTTAGTACGGTAGATGTCTACTATGCGTAGAAAATCATCAAAATCCGTTTGCTCCAAAGATTTTGTTAAGCTAATGTAAAGATACAACACTTTTTCTGAAAGTTGATCAATTAATTTAAATTTACTTCTTATGATCGACTTTAAGACTAAGAAATCCAATTTAATTTATAAATTGCAGTCACCCCCCCCCCCCCCGATTACAGGGGCGTTTAAAAGACCATAAGAAAGATTTCCCTCTCCGCCCTATTGTTTCAAAATGTACAGCACCAACCTACACAATAGAGAAATCATTTGTACCACTACTTAAATCAATGCTACCCCCCACTGAGCATGTAGTCAATTCTACTGCAGATTTAGTTAGCATAATTAAAGGCTTTAAACTGGAAGATAACAGCATTCTAGCAAGTTTTGATATTAAATCTTTGTATCCTTCTATTGATGTTCAGGAAGTTAAACCTATTATTGAAAATAGCATTATAAATAACCCAGCTTATAATGACAGTATTAAACATACTCTGATTTCCAGTACAAACTTAATTACTAACAGCAACGTTTTCTTATTTAACGGATGTTATTATAAACAATCTGAGGGAGCCCCTATGGGTTCACCTATCTCTGGATTACTGGCAGAATTAAAATTACAACCTCTGGAAAAACGTATAATTTCTACATCCCCCTTTAAACCTGCATTATGGGTTAGATATGTCGATGACATACTACTAATATGGAATCACGGTATCTCTGCATTGAATGATTTTCTGGCGCATGCCAACAGTATAGATAGAAATATACAATTTACTTGTGAAATTGAAGAAAATAGTTCATTACCATTTTTAGATATAGAACTTATTAAAAATATTTCAACACGTAGCATTGATAGGAAAGTTTATAGAAAACCTTGCAGATCCAATAACACAATATCATACAATAGTAATGTTCCGTTTAATTACAAAGCAGCAGCATATCGGTTTTATATCAAAAGGGCGTTTGAGGTTAGTTCAGAATGTTATTTAAATGAGGAGTTGAACAAAATTAAAGTGATTGCATATGAAAATGGTTTTTCAAACAAATTTATTAATAAGTTAATTTATGAGTACAGAAATAAACAAGCTACAATAGTTAAAAAAGATATGCAATCTTCAAAATTCTACAGTATAGATTATATCCCGCATCTGTTTGAGCGGATTAAATACGCATTAAAGAAATATAATGTAACTCTTATCGCTAAACCCCCAACCAAGCTTAAATATTTGGTACATAGAATGATCGACCCTATTGATAACCGAGATAAATCTGGCATTTATATTATTCCTTTTAAAGTTAATGACAGTTCTAAAATATATTCATATATAGGCATGACAACTCGCAAATTAAAAGAAAGAATTAAAGAGCATACAGCTGATATGAAAAAAGGTAAATTATCCACTGCTTTATCCAGATTAAATCAGGCCAAAGATATTGATGTATTTTTCAGTAAAGCTAAAATAATTTCACGAGTTTCACAGTATAATAGTTGCATAATCAGAGAGTCCCTAGAGATTTTGAAAAGAGGTGATAATGCATGTAATGATGAATTATCTTATCAGATCCCTCGTTTATGGTACAATATACTAGGTATCACTGGGGTTTTCGGTTTCTCCTGACCCACCCCAGCTGGTAATGGTATCATCCGGACTTCAGTCACCCCCTTCATTTCATGTCTGTTTGGTTTCGCCCATTCCCAGCCTGTCCAAAACGCGCCATTTCGGAGCGGCGTCTCCTCGACTGCTTGTTGTTCATCTGAGGAAGGCTAATGTTTAGCCGAAAGCTCATGAAATTTTAACATCTTACAGTTTTAATGTTTTGAAGCTGTATTTTGATTTATTGCACCTCGATAGTAAGGTAACTTATCAATGTGTTACATTGTGCTTTATAAATTTTTAAATGTATTTTGCGTTTTCCAAATTATTTATTTCACCTTATTAAACGGTAAAGATTTGTAAAAGTATTTTGGAAGTGTTGGAAAGCGTTACATAACATATGCTTCCCGAATGATTTTTCGTTCTTGTTAAGAAATGCGAAGCGTTTATAAAAATACATATACGGC
This sequence comes from Maratus michaelseni, assembly GCA_963931845.1. Classification (NCBI taxonomy): domain Eukaryota; kingdom Metazoa; phylum Arthropoda; class Arachnida; order Araneae; family Salticidae; genus Maratus; species Maratus michaelseni. The sequence goes on from OZ007600.1 coordinate 193,413,571, forward strand.
AAAATAGGATAAAACTGGGTTCCTAACGGTTTTCCTTTGTTGACAAATGTCTAGAAGTTTGGAAAAATCGGAACACACCGCAAAAGTGTCTGGGGCATCTGAGTTATTGGAAAACCATACCTGCCACAGGAAAATTCTTCTCTACTTGGGAAAAGGCGTTTCTTTTACCCTGTTCAGATCGGATATTTAAGATATCTTAGATCGCCGAACTCACTGAGTGAGTTCCACAAACTCACTCAGTGAGTTCGAACTTTCTATTGCTAGATACAGCCACGACCACTCACTTTGATTGGCTCTGGAGGATACCTTTAACTGATTGGCTGTTGAGGCTGGCTTTAACTTATGCGCATGCGTACATTCTATGTTTGCTCAGATTTCAAACACAGAGAGGTTCAGTGAGTTATCTTAGATGAGTTTTGCAGTGTGAAAAGGTATTCAATTCCGGGAGGGTACCACATCAAAAATGGCGATCTAAGATATCTTAAATACCAGTTGCGAACATGGTATTAGAACCATCTGAAACAGCTTCGAATTTTGGAAGTAGGGTAAAAGCCGGTACTAATCAGAAATTAAGATTTCACACTTCCAGTCACAGAAAGCTGTATTGTAAGAAATTTTGTATCAAGCTTTAAAACATCTATGCATTTTTTAAGCTCGGTAACTTTTTTTTCAAGTTTTCAAACAATTTTTACTGTCGGCTTTCTCAGTTTTTATTTCTCGTATCCTCTAAACTCCTAATATGACCACTCTTTGCGGGTTGAACAAATGTATCCATAATTTACCACCTGTTGAGTGAGGAAACAATTTATTGCTGAATTCAATTCAAAACCGAGTATCCAGTTTTGCACCAACAGACGACCAAAAATCAACAGGGTCGTTCTCCTGGATAGCTGGACGTACACACTTCTACTTGGCATCAAAATATTGTATGAAAGCTGTAGAAAACAATGGTTTACTTACCTAAATCGATCCGTTTTGCTGGATTAATTTGAAGAACAGAAAAGACAGCGAAATATTAAAACTTTTGAGGTGAATTTCTTAACAGTAGCACTGCACGGACACAGAGATCAACTCTCTTCAAAAGCCGATGGCACACTCCTAGGGGACGCTAAGGGATGTAGTTAAGGCAGGTACTGTCCACAAGGCAACACCCATCAGCGAGAAAACATGGTACCCCATTTAACTCATATGTATCCATGGTACCCATATAAGGTACCCATATAAATTCGGGGTTGGATTAATTCAATGGGATTTCCCCCGAATTTGTCAATTAGCTCACTGTATTGCTGGTATCTCTCTGAGTTTTCACGATATTTGACTGGGCTTTTTATACGAGTTATTTTATAGAATTGACTACCAAATCATGAAAAACATCTTCGGTATAGTTCGCGCATGCGTAATTATTTTTTTTATTTTTTTTTTGTCATAGAAATACCCATATCTCATTCAATATTCAATATATTAAGTTTTTTATTGCAGTATACTGTTTCTACTGTTTTTGAAGTCAAACATGAACTTTACATTCTCTCAAATTTCAAGCACAATTTTTATCAAGAATTTCTGTAGATATTTGACAAACAGTATAAAAAGCGAAATCATCCGGTCGTCACTGCCTCTTAATGTTTGGACAGCAGGGTACAAACATCTCTTAATATACTATAGTTCAGCTTGAAAATACATAACTCAATTAAAAACCACCTTTAAGCAATTCGCGCTCATGCTCCTTAATGCTTACGAATTCTTTTGTGTAGTCCTGGTATATGATCTACATCTATAGCATTTATGCAGACTTTTTAATTTAGTTAAACTTAAAAACGCATACCATAACTTAAAACGTACATCACGAAGTCGCTTTAGGACAAGAATCTACACACTTAAAAAATGAAAAAAAAAACATGTATCTACAAAGAAAAGAATTCAGTCTGCGCGCAGTTCTGTCCTACCTGAGTACTGCATATCTATACCTGTTTTTCAACCAGTCCGCGATATAAATTTCAATTGACTGTAACTTCGTAAATATTTCGATTTTCAGCTAACCGTTAGAGGCTTGTTCTATACACACTATAGAACAGCGTTTCTTAAACTGTGTGATCTCGCGGACCCCCTTTCGATGTGATATGCATTTCGGGGACCCCCACCAATATTTTTCTTAATATATGATAAGAAATATTATTATTATGATATTTTAATTATGATATTTTAACGTATGCACTTTATTTATTTTTCATTACACATATTCTATATTTCCTTAATGGTGTTAGAAAAATCAGTTATATTAATACAAGAAAAATAATAATAGCAATATATACATGAAAAAATAATAACAAGAAAAATAATTATAATTTTCATTTTAAAAAAGTTAAAATACACATAGTACTATTTGCTATGCGAAGTATGATGCCTATCTTTTGCTACTGGATGATGTGCAATATTTCGTTCAATGTTTAAGTAAGACTGGTTCAACATGTCGTCAAGTTCTACAGTTGTTCTTCATAACTTTCTTGTATGAAACTGTTTAAACATGTGAACAGCGCTGTACTTGTTGGGTAAGTATAGGAAAGGTTTTGAAAAACAAAAAATCGTCACATATCTTACCACCAAATTCGTAGTGAAAGAAAACTCTTAAATTTACAGTATTAGAAATGTCTAAACACTCATCTAGTTGCAATGCGTAATAAAGGCTGATTATTTACATGTAGACTCAATCGGTTCTTAATATTTTCACACATGTTCCACCTCCGGAGCATTGAAAAGTCTCCCCAAATCATTTGGAGTTTTATGCTTATTAAAACTTGCAAAGTTCTATGACTTGCAAGTTAGACTTGCAAAGTTCTAGTCTTGCAAATGGAGATACAGAAATTTTTCCCGAAGAAAAAAAATCTGAATTGAACATTGGGCATGAGGACCCCTGGCTGTAAACTGACCGACCCCCAGGGGTCCGCGGACCACAGTTTAAGAAACGCTGCTACACTGCAAAAAATAATTGTTGATTTTACAGTATAAAACTGGCACCCCAGCTGCCAGTATTATACCGTAAAATTAACAGTATTAAACAGTCAAATAAGCAGTATTACTGCTTGCACAGCAGCGTATTACTGCTTATTGGACTGTTTAATACTGTTAATTTTACGGTATAATACTGGCAGTTGGGGTGCCAGTTTTATTCTGTAAAATCAACGATTATTTTTTGCAGTGTATAGAATATCGAAAAATGTAAGGGGGAAAAAAATCTTACTTTTTTTTTTTTTTTTTTTTTTTTACCTTTCCTTAAAGAAAAGCGCTAATGAAAGTTGGGACTGACGTATTTTTTAAACTGCAATAATTTAATTCTGGTTAATTTTCAGTGTTACCAACTCATCAAGGGGGAAAAAAGACTAAAAGTAGTTTCAGAAAAGGATTAGAAAATAGGGTCTTTTTTTTTAGTGAGGAAAAGTGCTAAAAAGGAGCTGATTTTGATTTTTCGCCAATAGCTCTAATTAGGGTGCTAAAACAAATTAATAAATCACTTAATAATTGATGCATATCATATATTGTTCTTATAATTACTAGAATATTCCAATTGTTAAGCGCCTGCTTGAATCACGGAACGACATTCGCAAACTAATGTAAGTTCCAGTCTTAAGAGCCTGCATATATGACTTTCAAGAGCTAATGTTAAAACAATGTGGAAGCTTTTTAACAAATTTCTTGTTTGCATTTCAATACTTTAAAATGATTCTTTTTGCATAGAATATCTGAAGTAGATTTCTATTCTAAAGACGCTTTCAACTTTGGTACCAACCAATCAATTTGTTTCTGAAATTAAACGTAATAAAATTACCACTAAAATAGAAAAACTGCAAAACTACGCCTTTAGAAATCGACCACAACTATCATATGCAATATATATATATATACTAGGAGGGTCAGCCCTCTGCTTCGCTAACGCTCGCCAACCCCCGTGAATTGCGAGGCAATTCAAATTGGTACGAGCTCGCATTGCTCGCTCACCACTTTTTGCAGCAACTCTAGCCAAAATAATACCATAAACCATTTTAACATATGAAAATTAAAAAAATTCTTAATGAAAAAGTAATTGAAAACTTTGTTGAAAACACAATAAAAAATTCATTTAGTTGGTGCTGGCAATAGGCATAAATCATTTTAACACTATGAAAAAATTACCTTCGAAATACAATTATTTTAAAACTCATTGCGAAGCTCGGCGTTCATTTTGCCTGTAATATTGAACAGCAAGGCTTAAATTCATTTAAAAGTATTTGAAAAACCCTACCCCGACGCTATATGTATGACGCTAACAAAATATAAACAAAAAATTTTTTGTCTAAAAGTAAGTCTAGGTCAGAAAGCTGATTCTCTGAATGTATCACGTCACGTCACCTTAAAACGAATCAATGAGAATCGTCGCTGAGGAAACTATGGTTGTTGCTAAACAGCAAGCTACAAATTCAGCTCTATTTTTGCACCACGTAAGAGAAATATGTATATAGGTATATTTAAAAATATTCAAATTCAAACAAGAAACTTGCAAAGAACACTTCCATTGGTTTAATTTTAGATTGCTAATGTCATCGTGTAACTGAAGTAGACTCCTTAAGTCTGGTTTTATTACATTTCAATATGTAGTTGATCCAAATTGATGAATTCCACTATTACATTATACTATATTTTCCTTTAGAGAAATATTTAATAATTTATTATAATAATGAACAAAAGTAATAATGACCAAAACAATTATCAGGGTCCTTTTCAGGTTTTTTTCTCATAGGATTCTGTTTTTGTAAAAATTGTGAAGGCTTTTTTTTTTTTTAATCTGAAAAACCATAATTTTGTGAAAATGAAATTAGCTTTATATTCAAGTCCCCGTTTTGGATAATTGAAGTTTAACAAGATCCCCTGTTTTAATGAACAAATTTATATAAATGCGTTAAATTTAGTTACCGTAATTTCCGGCGTGTAAGCCGCGGCTCAAATAAGTCTGTTTCAAACCAGAAATTTTATTTTCTAAAAAAACTAAAATAAGATCAAAATAGGTAGAAATTACTTTTTATAAAATAAAATTTCTGGTCCAAATTGAGGTTTATTTGAGCCGCGGCTTATACGCTGGAAATTACGGTATATAAATTTATACGAGCAGGGAAGACCGAGCTATGCTCGGTCAAAATTAAGTTTGAGTTCAAATGTGTACCCATGACCACAATGACCCACTAATTGAATTTTCTTGAATGTGTGACTTAGCCCAACAGTCTTCTCGTGCCCGAAAACCGTAGAATGCTAAATTTATTTCAAATCCTCTGAACCGTTTTTTAGCTTGACCCATAATGACCCACGACCAAAATGACCCACTAATTGAATTTTCTCGAACATGTGACCTAGTCCAACAGTCTTCTCGTGCCCGAAAACCATAGGATCCAAAATTTAGTGTAAATAGTCTAAGCCGTTTTTAAGATAAAATAGCTTGACCCATAATGACCCATGACCAAAATGGCCCACTAATTGAATTTTCTCGAACATGTGACCTAGTCCAACAGTCTTCTCGTGCCCGAAAACCATAGGATGCAAAATTTAGTGTAAATAGTCTGAGCCGTTTCAGCCCAATGGTTTTCTGTAGCCCCAAAACGGTAGGATACGAAATTTCGTCAAAATCGTTAGAGCCATTTTTAAGATAAAATTTGCATATATATATATATATATATATAACCACACACAAGATTTGCTCGTATTAGAATATATGATATATACACATTATATACAGGTTGTTTCTACGATCATGGTACAAACTTGGAGGTGTTTTACAGAACACTGTAAAAAAGAAGTTTTGTATAGAAAAGCGGGGTCGGAAATCCATTTATATAGTCAAAAATACAGGGTCTCACTCCACTCCGTTTTCGTTCATAACTTTAATAGTAGTGAGGGTACTTTAACGAAATCCTTACAGTGCGCTTACAATGCATACAAAGATGAGTCTGTAGCAAATTTTGTTAAAATGTCTTCACTACTGTTAACTGTGACTTCGGATTGAAGTGAGGCGCCCTGTATTTTTGACTATATAATTGGATTTCCGACCTTGTTTTCCTATACAAAAATTGCTTGTTATAGTGTCCTCTACGCCTCCCCCCCCCCTCTCCAAGTTTGTCCCATGATTGTAAAAATATCCTATATATATATATAGCTAGATCAGGGCATGAAATTTCAGTTGAAAAGGTACTAGCCAGGCTAAAATGTTTTTCTCGCCCCTAACACATGGGCTGATAAGTTCCCGGTCTAATAAAGAAAACACAACTTTTTAACAAAGCTTTATAACTTTATGACTTTATAACTTTATAACTTTAATAAATAACATAACTTTAATAATAAATAATAATAATTTAATAATAATAATAAAAATTTAAAAATAATAATTTTATAATAATAATTTAATAATAATAATTTTAAAAATAATTTAATAATAATAATTTTATAATAATAATTTAATAAATGATTAATAATAATAATTTAATAATAAATAACATAATTTTATAACGAAAAAGCTCCAAACAGTGCTCAGAACTCGTTGTTGTTTTTGGTCAAAAGTCAACACGCGCGGCAGCCACTTTGACAACAGCTTTTTCATAGACAAATGTTCATTCAAAATAAAACCTACACGTTCCTTGGATATCTTCAGAGTCTCAGCTATCTCCTGCAACTTCACTTTACGGTTCCCCAAAACGACTTTGTGGACTTTTTTTATGTTTTCCGGAGTAACCACCTCTTTTGCGTGGTGCATCACTGGTGTCCGTACGACCACGTTTAAATTCAGCAAACCAGTCAATAATAGTTGATTTACCTGGTGCAGTGTCCGGATAACGCTTATCTAGCCAAGCTTTTGTTTGAACGGTATTTTTCCCCATCAAATAAAAATTCTTGAAATTCTTGTTATCCATTTTTTTGTTTATCAACAAAGTCGTTCAACTAAAACCACTCTAACGTTTTATCCACACGGCGAATCGTCATGGCATAGTTTCTACTACCTTTTAAAGGTTAGTATTTACTAAAAAAACATCGATTCGGCGATTGCAACGCCATCTGTGTGCCAGACTGGGAACTTATCAGCCCATGTGTTATTTTGCATTCATTCAGACAGTAACGTCGGCCACCACACCTGCCCAGAAAATGAAGTATTTATGACAAACTGAATTTAAATTGACCATTGTTAGAAGGGGCTGTCTGTTAAATCCAGAATATTTTACATCCATGAAAAATATGAACAATTTTTAAAATGTTAACAGGTGTAGTATGAAGAACTTTCTGGTAACCGAAATCATAAAATAATGTAGAAATTGAAAAATCTAAACATATTTATCGCAAAAGAAAGAAAGTCAAAATAAGGTTGCCATAATGTTTCAATGGTTACAGAAATTCTCACATACCACTAAAAAGTCACGAAAGAAAAAGTTTCTGTACTTTTAGTACTTCATGTTTATGTTGCGCTGCCTTTCTGCACTGAAATACTACTTGTCAATCGCAGCTGTAGGGTCAAACTCTGTCAGGGTGGGTGCATTAATAGAAATTCTGAGGAAATCATCCAGTGTCTCAGTCTTCAGAGAGTTTCTGTATGCAGTCTGTGACATCTAAAGCCTTTCTCACATGAAGCTGTGCTCACTGGTAGAACAACACAAAATGTCAGTATCTGGAGCAAATTGGGGAATCTTGCTGAACACTTTTCACTGTGAAACTTCTACAGCATATCTTTCAGTTTTAGTGAAGGGAACATAAACTTTAATTCTGCCCACTCTGCCACTACAATATCCACTTTTTCATTAAAGAGACTTGGGTTCAAATACACGAAGAGATTCTTTATTTCTTCTATTCCAAATTCCAGATTTGTTTCTTTGGGAGGCCAACCCAAAGTGTCAAAAACATGCAGAGATGCAGACATATGCAAACATGCAGACACATCTGTTGACATAAATTGCAGTCTTTCTGTGATGTAGATTTTTGCATGTTTAATTAATCTCCCTATTAAAGACAGAAACTTTTGCTCCCCATTTTTAATATTTGTCAGATGCACATCCTTGATCATCCCTGAGATGAATATTTGGTTCAAAAACTCCTGCTCGCTTGGTCCAACACTAGATTCAAGATCTGTCAGAACTGAGATGCAATGTTCAATTTTTATTTTAAAAGATAAAATGATAAGTTTCTTGTTTTGTAATGCCACACTTAAAGGGTTCAACTTCCTGTAGAAATCCAAGAGGAAGTATAGAACTTTAAGGAAACTATAATCAATCAAACTTTTCAGCAAACCCTTAGCTTTAGCACTATCATTGTCTTTTCCATGGGCCACCTGTTCAAGATGGCTTACAACAGTATTCCAATATTGCAAGAGAGCTTTTACAGCAGTTTCTTTGCTAGATAACCATTTAATAGTGTGAATATTACTCAGTTTAAGAATTTCTTCTCCTAGAATTTCTGCTGTTTCTTTTAACATATGAAGTCTTTTAGTAAAGTAAAATTTTAAAATACTCCTAACTACTAAACCAAATGTTTTAAGATATTCAACTTCACCACATGCATCTAAAACAGCTAACTGCAAACTGTGTGCAAGGCAGTGAATGTTTATCAATTTAGGACAAATAGATTTCATTTTCATAGCCAATTCTGATTTGTATCCGACCATATTTGGAGAACTATCAGTACCCAAGCCTACAATATAACATCTGTTTCTATATTCATTTGGACCTATAACCTTATCTAGAAAATCAGCTATCGCTGTGAAATAACTGGATGAAGTATAATTTGGCAGCTCTATTACTCCTAATATGTCCTCTTTCATACGATTATATTTTGCATCGAGGTATCGAACATACAACATTTGCATGCTCAACAACTGATCTACTTGTGGAACCATCAACCAGAATGCTGATATGAACACTTTTTTTAATTTATCCACTAAATCTAACTTCAAAGTTTCAGCAATAAAATGGATAAAATACCTGCATTGTTTTTCATTGCCATATTTTGTTAAAATATTCACATTTAATTTCTCAGCTAAGCACAAAAGATCTACAAAGTCTTTAAAAGGTTTTTTATGATTTGCAACGTAGTAAGCCACATTGAATATATTTTTCAAATGAGAAAACATATGTTGGTCCATTTTCTTCAGACATTTAGCGATTGGTGTTTCTGATGGGTGTATTTTTGAACTTACAATGGCAACATTTTCACAGTGGATTTTGCTTTGGTTGTGAAAAACAAAGGACTCTTTTTAAAAGGACCAGAAAAGCCATTGATCCACTTTTTATCAACATAACTGGAAGGCACCTGCTGACAAATTTTGCATATGGCAAGACTATTTTTATCATCATACAAAAGCCATTAAAAATGCCTTAGCCACTCTTTTTTAAATCTTCTTTTAACTGGATGTGGCAACTGGAAATCACTGACACATTTCCTTTTACCAGTTTTACCAGAGCTGGAAAGTGATAAAAGAGGATTATTGCTGCTAGCAGATCCAATCTCACTTTGCTTTACTTGAGGATGCACGTGTGTTCACTTTCAACATTTATGATTGCATCTTTATCGTATTTTCCATTTGATCTTTTAGTAAAAAAGGACTTTATATTATTGCTTTGTCTTGTCTTCATGACAATACATAAAAAATAAACTAAAATATACACTTTAATTACCGCCAACTACCACATAACTAAGAAAAACGCTCAACCAAAAAAAAAAAAAAAAAAAAATTGGGGAGAAAACGTAAAATTTTTACCCTGTTTCAAGCAGCTGAGCTTAGGTGGCGAAACCTGATTCAATTCGTGCAGCAGGGAAGAGCGATCAGATTCAACCTCGGAAGCGAAAAAAGCAGCCTTGGCGCTTGCATGGTGCAAAAGCGAGGGGACGAATGCAGACGGGGGAAATTCGTTCCTCCATAGGAGAGAAATGGAAGTGTGTGACACTGCAATTTTTTTTTTTATCTTTTCGAAGATAAATGCAGTCGCTTGATTTTAAAACACTTCCGCGTGTCGCTGGATTGAGGTACGATAGTCTGAGCGTATATAGTTTGATTCGAAGCACAACATTTTAAAAGACGAGACTTACTCGCCAACCTTAAATATCTGCTCGCCAATGGCGAGCTGGCGAGCGGAAATTTCGCGTTCTGAGCTAGACAATAGTTTCTTTGGTGCTGTTATGCGTCGATTTTATTTTAAGATGTTTAAATTGATGAATTGTCTGTTTTAGATATGAAACAGTTTTGTAACGATTATCTTTTTAAAAAAATGCGAAAGCTCCTATTTTAAGATGGAAAAAGAATGTGAAGGGTCTTTTAAAGGACCCTAATTCTTCCTAGACAGATCCCTGATTTTTTTTTTCTTTTCATTGCGAATAATTGCTGCTTTAATAATTCAACAGACATGTTCTTAAAACATAAATGACACATTGCAGTTCCGTGTTTTCTACTTATATTATAACATCCTGCTAGAAAAATTATAATTATCAAAAAATAGGCATAAATTACAATTTAAAAGTGCCTGGAAAGTTGAGAGATTGCGGATATAAGCACTTAAAAAAAAAAAAATGCGTGAATTAACACGTGCTTTTCCGTTCATTATATTTCATTAAAACACCAAAATTTTCGCTTTAATTTTCTCTTTTTTCTATCAAAATTCGTAAAATCCTCCAATTTAACATCAAAATTTCCTGAATTTCCTCAATCTAAAGCTGCATTTTCGTCAAATCACAAAAGTGTTCCGGTAACTCAAAAAACGGTTTTTTTTTCCCTTGCCAAATAACAGAATAACTTCTTCCAATAACACAAGTTTTCCGGCAACTTGCTAGCTGCTACTTTTTACGTTTCCACGAAATATTTTGTGAAAGTGAAAGGCGAACTCGACGAAGGTCATATTTTTTTAACATAACATGTAAGACATGTAGTAGCGGTGAAACCGCTTACAAGGTCCAGTTAGTCTATGATACTATGAAATTTGCTTTGAAAAAATGACAGCCTTGTGGAAATGATAGATGTGTACTATATTTAAACTGTCGATTCTCAGAACTTGTGTCTTGTTTATTGAACGAAGTAAAACGTATATTACGAACAAATCTAGCACAGAATAAAACAAGAACGAAAATTTATGCGCGAAGTAAAAATTGTGAAACACTTTCCAACACTTCCAGAAAACTCTAACAGAACTGCTCCGTTTAATAAGGTCAAAGATGATAGCTAAATAAACAAGGTCAAAGTCAAACCGAGCGACGAGGCCTACCTTTTGGCTTAAGCTCAACTAGCCCCGCCCAATGGCTAAATAAACAATTTAGAAAACGTGTAAAGCATTTGAAAACCCAATTTCATAATTTACCGTCAGTAGCCGAAAAATATCCGAATTATTTTTTGCATCCCTGTATATGATATATAAGGAAAGGGTATATTTACAAATAAACACTTCCGTCAAAAAATCTACCTCTGCATTTTTTGTCGTAGCGATCATTGCAGGAATCGTCAGGGCGACGTAGGCCAATCTTATCACAGACCTGTTTAACTTAGACCAACCAAATTACCTCATCTCATGTCTACAACAGGAGTCATAAAGAACGTACAGGTTTTCCTTGCTATCCAACCGTAATTTAACCAACAGTGGCGTCAGCTGTCCTTTCCTTATACATTTGTATATATACTACCGAGTATGCTAAAATTTAGTTCAGTTAGGAAACGCATAGCACAGTTGTATTATTTTTATTTTTGAAAAAAAAAATAAAATAGATAGTAATATATATATATATATATATATATATATATATATAATTATAATATCTATGAATTTCTATTCTTTTCAATTATAGCTGGTTGAAAGTATTGAGTTTTATGATACCATAATTTAGCCTAGTTGGCACATAAATCACTTTGATTAACTTCTATATATATATATATATATATATATATACAGTAAAACCTCCAAAGTTGACCACCTCGACCACCTCTGTAAGTTGTATGTTGACCACTTTTTAGTAGGTTTTACCCTCTGTAACTTGACCACTGATGTTTTCTTGAATTTGCTTTTTCCTCTGTTTGTTCTACATCTGGTTTCTAGGAATTTCTTTATCAGTCATTCGGCTTACTTGAGCAACACTCGCCCCCTTGGGGTGCTTCATTCATTGTTCACTTCCAGTCTGATACAATGGGAAGGAAATGCCAGAATTCCTGGAATCTGTCGAAAAATGTCAGGGGAGTGGGGGATGTGCGTAGCGGTGTAGCTATACGCAGAATCGGAAAACAACTTGTATCGCTCACATGTGAAACACATTCCATTTGTTTTCTGGATGTCGCGTCGTGACGGGACCGGTCGTTTATTTTCAAATTTTTATTAAAAATAGCACAAAGGAAATCTCTAAAACTATTTAAATTAAAGAAGAAAGTGGATCTTCTTCACTTTCGGGAAAACCACAGCCAAAGAAAGCGGAAAATGTGGTGTGAGCAAGACAACTGTGAGCAACATTTTAAAACGCTAGGAAGAATATCTGGAAAGATATTCTTCTGAAAACGGGGGATTCCAAAGAAAACGCAGAAAAACGTGTCTCGACGCGGTGAACGAAGCCACGTTTCGTTGGTTTAAAGAGATAAGATAAATAATGCAGGAATATCGGGACCTATGCTTCAGGAAGTAGCAAAAAAATTTTCAAAAGAATTCGAAATAGAGGACTTCCAAGCGTCGGCAGGTTGGCTTGAAAAATTCAAACTACGATACAAGATTTCTCAAAAAGTTTTGTGTGGGGAATCGAATGAGATTTCAGCTGAAGTGGTGGAGAAGTTTATTGAAAAATTCCCAAAGTTTGCTAAAGGTTTTAAAGATGAGGACATCTTTAATGCTGATAAGTGCGGTCTCTTCTTTAAAGAAATGCCTGATAGAAGTCTAGTAATGAAGGGTGACACTTGCAAAAGAGGAAAACTTTCAAAACAGCGTTTTACTGTTCTTCTATGTGCTAGTATCATTGGGGAAAATTTGAAGCCTACGGTGATCGGCAAATCCGCAAAACCTCGTGCATTTGAAAATGTAAAACCTAAAGACCTTCCTGTTTTTTGGAGAGCAAATAGATCCGCTTGGATGACCAGTGCTTTGTTCGAAGAGCGGGTTAGAGAAATTGACGCAGAAAGGAGGAAAATAACTGGTCTATTCTACTTACTGTGGACAACTGCCCCAGCCACCCGAAAGTGAATAATCTCACAAATGTGAAGCTAAACTTTTTGCATCCAAACACAACTTTGAAAAGCCACCCTTTAGATCAAGGCATTATTCAGTCTTTCAAAGTGCACTACAGCACTCAACTTCTGGAATGGGTGATCATGAAAGCACAAACCTGTGGTCCTTCTGCACTGGCATCGTCAACAGATGCGTCAGTAAATGCTTTTAATGCTTGTTCATTGGAGTTATTCTGCTTGGAATAAAGTTACGCAAACCACGATTAAGAACTGCTTCAAGAAAGCTGGATTTGTTACAGCTACAACATCGGTGCAAGAGGATGAGCTTCCTCTATCTCCCTTGCCAGTTTTTGATGGAGTTGATTTTGAAGATTATGTTATCATGGATGATGAGTTAGTAACATATGTTGAACCAGACCCAGAGACAATCTTCAATGAGATATTCTTTGCAACTAAGCAAGGATTCTAAGGTACAAAAAATGGACGGCGAAAAGGATGATGATCCAAGTGACGACGAAACTGAAAAGTACCCAACTCTGAAAGAAGACGATGTAAAGCGCATGGTATGGAGCAACTTAAAGATATAGCTGCAGAGAAATGCCCAAGCATGCTTAATGGACTTGTAAACTGTGAAAGTGCTTTTTGCAGTTACCTAATGAACAAAGAGAAGAACTCAAACAAAAAATGAATTATTCTTTCAAAAATTGTAAGAATGTGCTGTACCTCCAGTAAAAATAAAAATGAGCAAGTGCTAATTGTTTTCTAAAATTTTCCTTAAAAAATACTAAAAAAGTTTACTAAATATTTTCTAAAAATTCCCTAAGTTGACCACCTCCGTATGTTGACCACTTAGTTACAGACCATTGGGTGGTCAACTTATGGAGGTTCTAGTGTATATATAGTAAAATATATATTAAAAAAATAATACACTTATATTATTTTTATTTTGCTCTTCAGAAATTTCCGTTAATAAACGGAAATGTACTCAAGAAGATCTTTTGTGCTGCCCTGTATATCATTTATAGAATTTGTGCACACCAAGTAATAGGCAAAAATTTAGTTTCATTTAAAAACACATACCGCAACTTAAAACGCACTTACAGCAATTATTGTTATTATACCGTACTGCAACCGAATTCTTTTGTGTGTCCCTGTAACTGAACGATGAATGCTATGCACACGATATTCTTTTGTAAGACGCTTGTAGAGCACCTCTGTGATATATATATATTTAGTTATATTTGAAGTAGATAACATCATTAAACTACACCGCAAACGATTTTTCCCTATAGACCGTACTGCAACCGAATTCTTTTGTGTGTCCCTGTAACTGAACGATGAATGCTATGCACACGATATTCTTTTGTAAGACGCTTGTAGAGCACCTCTGTGATATATATATATTTAGTTATATTTGAAGTAGATAACATCATTAAACTACACCGCAAACGATTTTTCCCTATAGACCGTACTGCAACCGAATTCTTTTGTGTGTCCCTGTAACTGAACGATGAATGCTATGCACACGATATTCTTTTGTAAGACGCTTGTAGAGCACCTCTGTGATATATATATATTTAGTTATATTTGAAGTAGATAACATCATTAAACTACACCGCAAACGATTTTTCCCTATAGACCGTAATGTAACAGAATTCTTTGAGTGTCCCTATAAATGAAGTATAAATGCTACATACTTCATTTTCAATACCAAACATGCCATAGTAAACCCCAATAACATATATCAATTTAATGGTAATCCTGATATATTTACGCGAGTTAGAGCACGAACAGACTGCAGACATACGGAAGACAGACAGACAAACCGAATTCATAAACACTTTTCAACAATGTTGGAAAGTGTTAAAAAGCTGCAATTTTAAAGAAAAGTGGAAGAAACTCTTTAGAAATTAAATGTTAATTAAAGCAAAAACAAAACAAATCAAAATTAAAAAAATAATTGAAAGAGAAAGAAGATCTTAAATTTCAGATCTTAACTATAACTATTAAACCGTATCTACACGTTCACTGCCGGGTTAAAATTACCGTAACTTTATTTTATTTAGAAAGTTCGAATTCATACCAGAAAATACTAATAGCAATATTTACCTTATTTAATTACAGACATTTCGTGATTACATCAAATAAAAAATTCTTCTTTCGAAATTTCCGGCACGAATTAGTAATTTCAGATTGAAGCGAATGGGTTAAGACAAAACAAAATCAATGCTTGAAAAATGATAACAAAAAAAACCTGAAATTTTTAAGTTTAGTTAAAGTTCCAAAAATAAAAGTAATTAACACAAATAAATTACATTTGGAAGAATAAGAAATGTTACGTAATTCAGAGCTTAATCACCGCACCCTGAATACTAGGTCTAGACGCGTTGACTAAAAAATAGCGGCTGTTGTAAGCGGATTTTTTTTCAGCGTTTGTACGGTCCCTGAATTTGAATACCAATAATTTCTTAAACTATTCTCCGCCTTTTTTTTCTGAGATTAAATAACCAAAAGGGAATTTTTAGAAAATACTGGTGTCGAAATTTAGGTGACCGCTAAAAAAAATTCAGGTCGGATTCATAAAAATCCGCCTACGATAGATGTCATTTATGTGTCAGCGCGTTGGTCTAGTATTCCAGAGGTGGTGGATTAGTTAAAAACTGTAAAATTAAGTTATATCAAACAGTATATAAAAAAACTAAGACGAATTACAAAGTGCGTGTAACTGTAAAAAAAATATTTGATTTTGAAAAGAAATCTTAGTTAAAGCAGCTAAAATATAACAATAAAAATATTTGAAAGAGTATGAAGAATCTTAAATCCCAAATCTTAACTAAAGTGATAAAGTTAAAAAGAATTTTTCATTTCAAAACTCGATAAAAGCTGTAAAATTAGCATGGTCGGACTGAGACATCGCAAAGGAAATCAGACCTTGGGTTTTCAAAGGACGAAAATTTTTCATTTCAAAACTCGATAAAAGCTGTAAAATTAGCAGGGTCGGACTGAGACAACGCAAAGGAACTCAGACCTTGGGTTTTCAAAGGACGAACATTTTTCATTTCAAAACTCAATAAAAGCTGTAAAATTAGCAGGGTCGGACTGAGACATCGCAAAGAAACTCAGACCTTGGGTTTTCAAAGGACGAAAATTTTTCATTTCAAAACTCGATAAAAGCTGTAAAATTAGCAGGGTCGGACTGATACATCGCAAAGGAACTCAGACCTTGGGTTTTCAAAGGACGAAAATTTTTCATTTCAAAACTCGATAAAAGCTGTAAAATTAGCAGGGTCGGACTGAGACATCGCAAAGGAACTCAGACCTTGGGTTTTCAAAGGACGAAAATTTTTCATTTCAAAACTTGATAAAAGCTGTAAAATTAGCAGGGTCGGACTGAGACATCGCAAAGGAACTCAGACCTTGGGTTTTCAAAGGACGAAAATTTTTCATTTCAAAACTCGATAAAAGCTGTAAAATTAGCAGGGTTGGACTGATACATCGCAAAGGAACTCAGACCTTGGGTTTTCAAAGCACGAAAATTTTTCATTTCAAAACTCGATAAAAGCTGTAAAATTAGCAAGGTCGGACTGAGACATCGCAAAGGAACTCAGACCTTGGGTTTTCGAAGAACGAAAATTTTTCATTTCAAAACTCGATAAAAGCTGTAAAATTAACAGGGTCGGACTGAGACATCGCAAAGGAACTCAGACCTTGGGTTTTCAAAGGACGAAAATTTTTCATTTCAACACTCGATAAAAGCTGTAAAATTAGCAGGGTCGGACTGAGACAACACAAAGGAACTCAGACCTTGGGTTTTCAAAGGACGAACATTTTTCATTTCAAAACTCAATAAAAGCTGTAAAATTAGCAGGGTCGGACTGAGACATCGCAAAGAAACTCAGACCATGGGTTTTCAAAGGACGAAAAATTTTTCATTTCAAAACTCGATAAAAGCTGTAAAATTAGCAGGGTCGGACTGATACATCGCAAAGGAACTCAGACCTTGGGTTTTCAAAGCACGAAAATTTTTCATTTCAAAACTCGATAAAAGCTGTAAAATTAGCAAGGTCGGACTGAGACATCGCAAAGAAACTCAGACCTTGGGTTTTCAAAGGACGAACATTTTTCATTTCAAAACTCGATAAAAACTGTAAAATTAGTAGGGTCGGACTTATACATCGCAAAGGAACTCAGACCTTGGGTTTTCAAAGCACGAAAATTTTTCATTTCAAAACTCGATAAAAGCTGTAAAATTAGCAAGGTCGGACTGAGACATCGCAAAGGAACTCAGACCTTGGGTTTTCGAAGAACGAAAATTTTTCATTTCAAAACTCGATAAAAGCTGTAAAATTAACAGGGTCGGACTGAGACAACACAAAGGAACTCAGACCTTGGGTTTTCAAAGGACGAACATTTTTCATTTCAAAACTCAATAAAAGCTGTAAAATTAGCAGGGTCGGACTGAGACATCGCAAAGAAACTCAGACCTTGGGTTTTCAAAGGACGAAAATTTTTCATTTCAAAACTCGATAAAAGCTGTAAAATTAGCAGGGTCGGACTGATACATCGCAAAGGAACTCAGACCTTGGGTTTTCAAAGCACGAAAATTTTTCATTTCAAAACTCGATAAAAGCTGTAAAATTAGCAAGGTCGGACTGAGACATCGCAAAGAAACTCAGACCTTGGGTTTTCAAAGGACGAACATTTTTCATTTCAAAACTCGATAAAAGCTGTAAAATTAGCAGGGTCGGACTGATACATCGCAAACAAACTCAGACCTTGGGTTTTCAAAGGACGAACATTTTTCATTTCAAAACTCGATAAAAGCTGTAAAATTAGCAAGGTCGGACTGATACATCGCAAAGAAACTCAGACCTTGGGTTTTCAAAGGACGAAAATTTTTCATTTCAAAACTCGATAAAAGCTGTAAAATTAGCAGGGTCGGACTGAGACATCGCAAAGAAACTCAGACCTTGGGTTTTCAAAGGACGAAAATTTTTCATTTCAAAACTCGATAAAAGCTGTAAAATTAGCAAGGTCGGACTGAGACATCGCAAAGAAACTCAGACCTTGGGTTTTCAAAGCACGAAAATTCTTCATTTCAAAACTCGATAAAAGCTGTAAAATTAGCAAGGTCGGACTGAGACATCGCAAAGAAACTCAGACCTTGGGTTTTCAAAGGACGAACATTTTTCATTTCAAAACTCGATAAAAGCTGTAAAATTAGCAGGGTCGGACTGAGACATCGCAAAGGAACTGAGACCTTGGGTTTTCAAAGGACGAAATTTTTTTATTTCAAAACTCGATAAAAGCTGTAAAATTAGCAGGGTCGGACTGATACATCGCAAAGGAACTCAGACCTTGGGTTTTCAAAGCACGAAAATTTTTCATTTCAAAACTCGATAAAAGCTGTAAAATTAGCAAGGTCGGACTGAGACATCGCAAAGAAACTCAGACCTTGGGTTTTCAAAGGACGAACATTTTTCATTTCAAAACTCGATAAAAGCTGTAAAATTAGCAGGGTCGGACTGATACATCGCAAAGAAACTCAGACCTTGGGTTTTCAAAGGACGAACATTTTGCATTTCAAAACTCGATAAAAGCTGTAAAATTAGCAGGGTCGGACTGATACATCGCAAAGAAACTCAGACCTTGGGTTTTCAAAGGACGAAAATTTTTCATTTCAAAACTCGATAAAAGCTGTAAAATTAGCAGGGTCGGACTGAGACATCGCAAAGAAACTCAGACCTTGGGTTTTCAAAGGACGAAAATTTTTCATTTCAAAACTCGATAAAAGCTGTAAAATTAGCAAGGTCGGACTGAGACATTGCAAAGGAACTCAGACCTTGGGTTTTCAAAGGACTAACATTTTTCATTTCAAAATTCGATAAAAGCTGTAAAATTAGCAGGGTCGGACTGATACATCGCAAAGAAACTCAGACCTTGGATTTTCAAAGGACGAAAATTTTTCATTTCAAAACTCGATAAAAGCTGTAAAATTAGCAAGGTCGGACTGAGACATCGCAAAGGAACTCAGACCTTGGGTTTTCAAAGGACGAAAATTTTTCATTTCAAAACTCGATAAAAGCTGTAAAATTAACAGGGTCGGACTGAGACATCGCAAAGAAACTCAGATCTTGGGTTTTCAAAGGACGAAAATTTTTCATTTCAAAACTCAATAAAAGCTGTAAAATTAACAGGGTCGGACTGAGACATCGCAAAGGAACTGAGACCTTGGGTTTTCAAAGGACGAAAATTTTTTATTTCAAAACTCGATAAAAGCTGTAAAATTAGCAGGGTCGGACTGAGACAACACAAAGGAACTCAGACCTTGGGTTTTCAAAGGACGAACATTTTTCATTTCAAAACTCAATAAAAGCTGTAAAATTAGCAGGGTCGGACTGAGACATCGCAAAGAAACTCAGACCTTGGGTTTTCAAAGGACGAAAATTTTTCATTTCAAAACTCGATAAAAGCTGTAAAATTAGCAGGGTCGGACTGATACATCGCAAAGGAACTCAGACCTTGGGTTTTCAAAGCACGAAAATTTTTCATTTCAAAACTCGATAAAAGCTGTAAAATTAGCAGGGTCGGACTGATACATCGCAAAGGAACTCAGACCTTGGGTTTTCAAAGCACGAAAATTTTTCATTTCAAAACTCGATAAAAGCTGTAAAATTAACAAGGTCGGACTGATACATCGCAAAGAAACTCAGACCTTGGGTTTTCAAAGGACGAAAATTTTTCATTTCAAAACTCGATAAAAGCTGTAAAATTAGCAGGGTCGGACTGAGACATCGCAAAGAAACTCAGACCTTGGGTTTTCAAAGGACGAAAATTTTTCATTTCAAAACTCGATAAAAGCTGTAAAATTAGCAAGGTCGGACTGAGACATCGCAAAGAAACTCAGACCTTGGGTTTTCAAAGCACGAAAATTTTTCATTTCAAAACTCGATAAAAGCTGTAAAATTAGCAAGGTCGGACTGAGACATCGCAAAGAAACTCAGACCTTGGGTTTTCAAAGGACGAACATTTTTCATTTCAAAACTCGATAAAAGCTGTAAAATTAGCAGGGTCGGACTGAGACATCGCAAAGGAACTGAGACCTTGGGTTTTCAAAGGACGAAAATTTTTTATTTCAAAACTCGATAAAAGCTGTAAAATTAGCAGGGTCGGACTGATACATCGCAAAGGAACTCAGACCTTGGGTTTTCAAAGCACGAAAATTTTTCATTTCAAAACTCGATAAAAGCTGTAAAATTAGCAGGGTCGGACTGATACATCGCAAAGAAACTCAGACCTTGGGTTTTCAAAGGACGAAAATTTTTCATTTCAAAACTCGATAAAAGCTGTAAAATTAGCAGGGTCGGACTGAGACATCGCAAAGAAACTCAGACCTTGGGTTTTCAAAGGACGAAAATTTTTCATTTCAAAACTCGATAAAAGCTGTAAAATTAGCAAGGTCGGACTGAGACATTGCAAAGGAACTCAGACCTTGGGTTTTCAAAGGACTAACATTTTTCATTTCAAAATTCGATAAAAGCTGTAAAATTAGCAGGGTCGGACTGATACATCGCAAAGAAACTCAGACCTTGGATTTTCAAAGGACGAAAATTTTTCATTTCAAAACTCGATAAAAGCTGTAAAATTAGCAAGGTCGGACTGAGACATCGCAAAGGAACTCAGACCTTGGGTTTTCAAAGGACGAAAATTTTTCATTTCAAAACTCGATAAAAGCTGTAAAATTAACAGGGTCGGACTGAGACATCGCAAAGAAACTCAGATCTTGGGTTTTCAAAGGACGAAAATTTTTCATTTCAAAACTCAATAAAAGCTGTAAAATTAACAGGGTCGGACTGAGACATCGCAAAGGAACTGAGACCTTGGGTTTTCAAAGGACGAAAATTTTTTATTTCAAAACTCGATAAAAGCTGTAAAATTAGCAGGGTCGGACTGAGACAACACAAAGGAACTCAGACCTTGGGTTTTCAAAGGACGAACATTTTTCATTTCAAAACTCAATAAAAGCTGTAAAATTAGCAGGGTCGGACTGAGACATCGCAAAGAAACTCAGACCTTGGGTTTTCAAAGGACGAAAATTTTTCATTTCAAAACTCGATAAAAGCTGTAAAATTAGCAGGGTCGGACTGATACATCGCAAAGGAACTCAGACCTTGGGTTTTCAAAGCACGAAAATTTTTCATTTCAAAACTCGATAAAAGCTGTAAAATTAGCAGGGTCGGACTGATACATCGCAAAGGAACTCAGACCTTGGGTTTTCAAAGCACGAAAATTTTTCATTTCAAAACTCGATAAAAGCTGTAAAATTAACAAGGTCGGACTGATACATCGCAAAGAAACTCAGACCTTGGGTTTTCAAAGGACGAAAATTTTTCATTTCAAAACTCGATAAAAGCTGTAAAATTAGCAGGGTCGGACTGAGACATCGCAAAGAAACTCAGACCTTGGGTTTTCAAAGGACGAAAATTTTTCATTTCAAAACTCGATAAAAGCTGTAAAATTAGCAAGGTCGGACTGAGACATCGCAAAGAAACTCAGACCTTGGGTTTTCAAAGCACGAAAATTTTTCATTTCAAAACTCGATAAAAGCTGTAAAATTAGCAAGGTCGGACTGAGACATCGCAAAGAAACTCAGACCTTGGGTTTTCAAAGGACGAACATTTTTCATTTCAAAACTCGATAAAAGCTGTAAAATTAGCAGGGTCGGACTGAGACATCGCAAAGGAACTGAGACCTTGGGTTTTCAAAGGACGAAAATTTTTTATTTCAAAACTCGATAAAAGCTGTAAAATTAGCAGGGTCGGACTGATACATCGCAAAGGAACTCAGACCTTGGGTTTTCAAAGCACGAAAATTTTTCATTTCAAAACTCGATAAAAGCTGTAAAATTAGCAGGGTCGGACTGATACATCGCAAAGAAACTCAGACCTTGGGTTTTCAAAGGACGAACATTTTTCATTTCAAAATTCGATAAAAGCTGTAAAATTAGCAGGGTCGGACTGATACATCGCAAAGAAACTCAGACCTTGGATTTTCAAAGGACGAAAATTTTTCATTTCAAAACTCGATAAAAGCTGTAAAATTAGCAAGGTCGGACTGAGACATCGCAAAGGAACTCAGACCTTGGGTTTTCAAAGGACGAAAATTTTTCATTTCAAAACTCGATAAAAGCTGTAAAATTAACAGGGTCGGACTGAGACATCGCAAAGAAACTCAGATCTTGGGTTTTCAAAGGACGAAAATTTTTCATTTCAAAACTCAATAAAAGCTGTAAAATTAACAGGGTCGGACTGAGACATCGCAAAGGAACTGAGACCTTGGGTTTTCAAAGGACGAAAATTTTTTATTTCAAAACTCGATAAAAGCTGTAAAATTAGCAGGGTCGGACTGAGACAACACAAAGGAACTCAGACCTTGGGTTTTCAAAGGACGAACATTTTTCATTTCAAAACTCAATAAAAGCTGTAAAATTAGCAGGGTCGGACTGAGACATCGCAAAGAAACTCAGACCTTGGGTTTTCAAAGGACGAAAATTTTTCATTTCAAAACTCGATAAAAGCTGTAAAATTAGCAGGGTCGGACTGATACATCGCAAAGGAACTCAGACCTTGGGTTTTCAAAGCACGAAAATTTTTCATTTCAAAACTCGATAAAAGCTGTAAAATTAGCAGGGTCGGACTGATACATCGCAAAGGAACTTAGACCTTGGGTTTTCAAAGCACGAAAATTTTTCATTTCAAAACTCGATAAAAGCTGTAAAATTAGCAAGGTCGGACTGAGACATCGCAAAGAAACTCAGACCTTGGGTTTTCAAAGGACGAAAATTTTTCATTTCAAAACTCGATAAAAGCTGTAAAATTAGCAAGGTCGGACTGAGACATCGCAAAGAAACTCAGACCTTGGGTTTTCAAAGCACGAAAATTTTTCATTTCAAAACTCGATAAAAGCTGTAAAATTAGCAAGGTCGGACTGAGACATCGCAAAGAAACTCAGACCTTGGGTTTTCAAAGGACGAACATTTTTCATTTCAAAACTCGATAAAAGCTGTAAAATTAGCAGGGTCGGACTGAGACATCGCAAAGGAACTGAGACCTTGGGTTTTCAAAGGACGAAAATTTTTTATTTCAAAACTCGATAAAAGCTGTAAAATTAGCAGGGTCGGACTGATAAATCGCAAAGGAACTCAGACCTTGGGTTTTCAAAGCACGAAAATTTTTCATTTCAAAACTCGATAAAAGCTGTAAAATTAGCAAGGTCGGACTGAGACATCGCAAAGAAACTCAGACCTTGGGTTTTCAAAGGACGAACATTTTTCATTTCAAAACTCGATAAAAGCTGTAAAATTAGCAGGGTCGGACTGATACATCGCAAAGAAACTCAGACCTTGGGTTTTCAAAGGACGAACATTTTGCATTTCAAAACTCGATAAAAGCTGTAAAATTAGCAGGGTCGGACTGATACATCGCAAAGAAACTCAGACCTTGGGTTTTCAAAGGACGAAAATTTTTCATTTCAAAACTCGATAAAAGCTGTAAAATTAGCAGGGTCGGACTGAGACATCGCAAAGAAACTCAGACCTTGGGTTTTCAAAGGACGAAAATTTTTCATTTCAAAACTCGATAAAAGCTGTAAAATTAGCAAGGTCGGACTGAGACATTGCAAAGGAACTCAGACCTTGGGTTTTCAAAGGACTAACATTTTTCATTTCAAAATTCGATAAAAGCTGTAAAATTAGCAGGGTCGGACTGATACATCGCAAAGAAACTCAGACCTTGGATTTTCAAAGGACGAAAATTTTTCATTTCAAAACTCGATAAAAGCTGTAAAATTAGCAAGGTCGGACTGAGACATCGCAAAGGAACTCAGACCTTGGGTTTTCAAAGGACGAAAATTTTTCATTTCAAAACTCGATAAAAGCTGTAAAATTAACAGGGTCGGACTGAGACATCGCAAAGAAACTCAGATCTTGGGTTTTCAAAGGACGAAAATTTTTCATTTCAAAACTCAATAAAAGCTGTAAAATTAACAGGGTCGGACTGAGACATCGCAAAGGAACTGAGACCTTGGGTTTTCAAAGGACGAAAATTTTTTATTTCAAAACTCGATAAAAGCTGTAAAATTAGCAGGGTCGGACTGAGACATCGCAAAGGAACTCAGACCTTGGGTTTTCAAAGGACGAAAATTTTTCATTTCAAAACTCGATAAAAGCTGTAAAATTAGCTGTCGACGGCGCAGTTAATTTAATGTGTAAAATAGTTTCTTTAATTGTATAAAAACAATACTTCATAAATAGAGTTAAGTAAGCATGCATTCGCTTACCTGATTGTAAGTTCAAATCTTCCTTTTGTGTATCCGAATATATGATTGGTATTTTCCACACATTGGGTATTATCCGATGGAGTATCACAGATTAATTTATGGTGTCACTTCTGTAAAATAATATCATTAGTATATAATAATAACTGTATAATTATTAGACTCTTTCCTTTCGATCAAATTTAGGTTTAATATGCATTTTTCTTGATTACAAGTTAACAGAGCATTTACATCGCTCTGACATTTTCACACGCTACATTATTAAAAAAAATTTACACAACAACTGAAGTCTAAAGAGTTTTTCAGCTCTTGATAGCCTTGGATGACGTCACTGGGACATTAGCACATGATAGCACGTGATAATCATTCTTTCACGTGGGCGGTAATTCCATGTACTTAGCTGTGATGAAAACAGTTTATGAATGGGTTTTTCCGACGAGATAATTAATGTTGTTTACTGCAATTTTAAAGTACTTTATTATTATCTGACGATTGAAGAGTAGTTGATTCCGAATAGAAGATTATCCTTTAATTGGAATTTCCGTCACTCCCCCTTAATCTTCTATGTAGGATAAGGAAGTAAGTTCAGATTGTTTTGGTGTTTTATAAATTCAGGTTTGGGGTTGGGCTTGGTGAGTGAATCTGCGGTCATAAATTCTGTGGGACAATACTTTAAATCTATTATTCCATCTTCCTTGAGTTGTCTTACCGCGTGGAATTTGATATCTATATGTTTACTTTTCCGAGTATGTTTTTCACTTTCAACCATTTTTATACATGGCTGATTGTCCTCGTATATTGTTATGGGTTTCTGTTGTGGTAATTTTAAATCTTCCAGGAGTTTTATCATCCATAGTATTTCCTGTGCTGCGTTACTTACAGAAATGTATTCAGCTTCTGCTGATGACAGAGCAACGCATGTCTGTCTTTTCGTTGTCCAATGTATGGGACATTTTCCTAACATAAATATATTTCCGCTGGTGGATCGTCTAGTTTCTGGATCACCTCCCAATCTGCATCTGCGTAAACTTCGAGAATAGGCTTATTTTTCGAACTTAGCGTCAGGTTGAGGTGTTTTGTGTTGTTTAAGTATGTTACGATTCTTTTGACTGCCTTCCAGTCTTTTTCTCGAGGGGTTTCATTTCTACGGCTGAGTATGTTGACCGCTGCTGAAATATCGGGCCTGGTTAATGTTGAGATGTAGAGTAATGTTCCCGTTGCTTGTCTGAATTTAATATTGTTAGGTAATAGATTTTCTTCATCGTTGAGTCGATTGTAACCTGCTTCCATAGGTGTGCTGTAAGGTTTTGCATTTTGAAGATTGAGTTTATCTACCAATTCTTCAATTTTTGAATTTTGGTTTAAGTAGAAATTTTTATCGTCTCTTTTTATTTTTATTCCGAGATAGTTATTGACTTCTCCCAAATCTTTCAATTCATATTCCCTTTTGAGATTGTTTATTAATTCAATTATATCTTCGTTTTTTCCGGCAATTAACAAATCGTCCACGTAAACTATAATGTATGTCGAGTTTTCACCATTTTCGCGTATAAAAAGACATGAGTCAGATGTACTTTGTACAAAATTTAATGCTTTAAGACTCTCGGAGATTTTCGTGTGCCATGCTCTGGCGGCTTGCTTAAGCCCGTAAATTGCTTTTTGTAATTTACATACTTTGTTTTGTTGATTTGGAGCTATATAGCCTTCCGGCTGTTTCATGTATACCTCTTCTTGTAGGTTTCCGTGTAAAAACGCTGTATTCACGTCGATATGATTAACTTTAAGGTTATGATTTAACGCTGCTATGAGAAATGCACGGATTATAGTATGAGAGACAACTGGAGCAAAGGTCTCGTCATAATCTACTCCGAATTTCTGACTGTATCCCTGTGCCACGAGTCGTGCTTTATAGGTTTGCACTTGGTTTAGGTTGTCGCGTTTTAATTTAAAAGTCCATTTTGAACCTATCACTTTCTTGCCTGGTGGCGGATCGACTAATGTCCAAGTTTTATTTTTAGCTAGGCACTTGATTTCGTTTTCGGTGGCTTTGAGCCAATTTTCCCTATCGTGTGGATTTTTCATTTCCATGATATCGTTCCAATTCTTTGGTTCATTTGATTGTGTGTCTTTAACTAAACAGACAAATCTATCTGGTGGTACTCCTCTGTTAGATCTATTTGACCTTCTTGGTTCTATTTGTGTTTGTTTGGACTCGCATGGTTGTTTTTCTTTATCCTTAATGTCAATTTCAATGTAATTTTTATTCTTCTCTTCTTGATTTCTATCATCAGTGGAGATTTCTTCGAGATTTGAATCTTCCTCAATGATGTTTGAGTGTTTTATTTCATGTTCTATGAATTTTACAGTCCTGGCAATTATTATTTGTTTGTCTTTTGTGTGTATGCGATATCCTTTGGAACGTGTGTCGTAACCTAGAAAAATACCTTCTTGCGCTCTATTATCTAGTTTTCCTCGATGTATTTTATTAATGTAAACAAATGCTTTACATCCAAAGGTTCTTAAATGTTTGAGATTAGGTTTGATACCTTTCCATAGTTCGTATGGAGTTTTGTCGTTCGCTCTTGTTGGCAATCTGTTTTGTAAATATGTCGCTGTGTGTATTGCCTCTCCCCAAAATTGTTTATTTAAATTTGCTTCTAAAAGCATGCTACGTGTCATATCGAGTAGGCTTTTATTCTTCCTTTCTGCCACGCCGTTCTGGCTCGGGTTGTGTGGAATTGTGAATTGGTGTAATATCCCGTTTTCCTTTAGATAATTCTCTATTTCGTTGCTATTATATTCTCCTCCATTATCTGATCTTATTTCTTTTGGTTTTCTACCGAATTGATTATTTACCATTGCAGTATATGCTTTTAATTTATCAATTACTTCGCTTTTCTTAGATAGTAAGTATATAGTTGTCTGTCGGCGGCGCAGTTAATTTAATGTGTAAAATAGTTTCTTTAATTGTATATCTCGAGTAATCGTCGATGAATGTGAGAAAGTATTGTTTTCCTCCTAGTGTTGGTGTACTTATAGGTCCACAGACGTCGCTGTGTATTAAATCGAGAACTTTGTTTGCTCTATTTGTAGCCGATTTGGGATATGGCGCGTCGTTTAATTTAGATTTAATGCAGGTTTCACATAATTTATTATTGTGTCTGCAGTTTCTAATTTTTATTCCGGTAGCTAGCTGTTTGTTAACAATTGTTTTGATTGCCTCATAATCACGATGTCCTAGTCTTCGATGCCATACTTCTAAACATTCTTTATTATTATTACAGCTTAGTTTGACGTTTGCATAGTTTTCTGCATTTTCTGAGTGGTTTGTTTGTTCGATTATGTATAAATTATTTTTGTTCTTCGCTCTTATATAAATTTCACCATCGAATGTTAAATCGCATTTGTCATTTTCAAAGATTAATTTGCATCCATTTTTAGTTGCTTTGCTTACGGATATTAAATTGGATTCTAGTTCTGGGACGTATAGGACTTCCTGTAGTCTTGTGAGTTTTATTTCTCCATTTGAGGATTTCGTTTTTATTAAAACGTCGCCTGAACCGAATGCTTCGAGTTTGTTGCCGTTTGCGATGGTGACTGATGATTTTTCAAAATTGTTAAATTTATCAAATAATCTTTTATCATTTGCAATGTGTGAGGTACTGCCACTGTCGAGTATCCAGTTTTGTTTTCCTAATTTTTCTGTTATTAGTACGCGATCTTCGGATTGATTAGTTTTTGAGCTTATTTTCTGATCATTCGCGTTATCGTGACAGTCAGTATTCTCTTTATAATTCTCTGTGTTTTCATAACATAGTGATGATGAAAAAGGTTTAGATTTACTTTTATTATTAAAATTGTTCATAGTGTATTTGTTTTTGTTGTGCTGTGTGTATCTGCTCTTGAGGTGATAGCACTCGCTATTACTGTGATTTGTCATCTTACAGTGACTGCAATATTTTGAATTTCTTTTGTAGTCGTTATAAGTGTGTTTTCTTTGTGTTTTAAATGCCTTTTCAGAGCTGTTATTTTGTTCAGACATTTCTTGTCTGCGATTATACTCATCTATGAGTTTACTTCTGATAAAATCTGGGGATAATTCGGCTTCGGGCCTTGCCTCTAATGCTGTGATAAGCGTGTTGTAGCTGGGCGGTAATGAGCATAGAAATAGTGCGGATATGTGTGAGTCATTTATATTCTCGCCTATGGCGGATAATTTATCTACTATTTGTAGAATATTTGTTATATGATTAATCATATTACCCTGTTCGGGCAGTTTAGTACTGTACAGCTTTCTCAGTAAATAGAGTTTGCTACTCAAATTTCCTCTTTCATGCGTACTTTTGAGAGCTTCCCAGGTTTGCCTGGCTGTGGTAAAAATTTTTACATGCACAATTTGTGCGTCATCTATGCTTAAGTTAATCAAAGCTCTCGCCTTTCTATCTCTTTTGTTCCAATCCTCATTTAAAGGAGTTGGTGGTTGATCACTTATTACTTTGAATAAGTCTTCTTTAATGAGAAGCATTTCGAGCTTAAATTTCCAGTTGGAATAATTGCTCGAATTTAGCTTCTCGATGAATTGGCTTTCTTTAAATGTAGCCATTTTTGTTTTCTATCTTTAATTATTTTTAAAGATATTCAATTTAATTTTATACGAATCGCTTTTCTTTGCGTTCGTTTTTTTTTTCTATAAAGCGAGTTTTTCCAGCATATAGCTAATGTGCTTAAAATTTTTATTTAATACATAATATCAGTCTCATAATCTGTCGGCGGCGCAGTTAATTTAATGTGTAAATTAGTTTCTTTAATTGTATAAAAACAATACTTCATAAATAGAGTTAAGTAAGCACGCATTCGCTTACCTGATTGTAAGTTCAAATCTTGATTTTGTGTATCCGAATATATGATTGGTATTTTCCACACATTGGGTATTATCCGATGGAGTATCACAGATTAATTTATGGTGTCACTTCTGTAAAATAATATCATTAGTATATAATAATAACTGTATAATTATTAGACTCTTTCCTTTCGATCAAATTTAGGTTTAATATGCATTTTTCTTGATTACAAGTTAACAGAGCATTTACATCGCTCTGACATTTTCACACGCTACATTATTTAAAAAAAATTTACACAACAACTGAAGTCTAAAGAGTTTTTCAGCTCTTGATAGCCTTGGATGACGTCACTGGGACATTAGCACATGATAGCACGTGATAATCATTCTTTCACGTGGGCGGTAATTCCATGTACTTAGCTGTGATGAAAACAGTTTATGAATGGGTTTTTCCGACGAGATAATTAATGTTGTTTACTGCAATTTTAAAGTACTTTATTATTATCTGACGATTGAAGAGTAGTTGATTCCGAATAGAAGATTATCCTTTAATTGGAATTTCCGTCATTAGCAAGGTCGGACTGAGACATCGCAAAGGAACTCAGACCTTGGGTTTTCAAAGGACGAAAATTTTTCATTTCAAAACTCGATAAAAGCTGTAAAATTAGCAGGGTCGGACTGAGACAACACAAAGGAACTCAGACCTTGGGTTTTCAAAGGACGAACATTTTTCATTTCAAAACTCAATAAAAGCTGTAAAATTAGCAGGGTCGGACTGAGACATCGCAAAGAAACTCAGACCTTGGGTTTTCAAAGGACGAAAATTTTTCATTTCAAAACTCGATAAAAGCTGTAAAATTAGCAGGGTCGGACTGATACATCGCAAAGGAACTCAGACCTTGGGTTTTCAAAGCACGAAAATTTTTCATTTCAAAACTCGATAAAAGCTGTAAAATTAGCAGGGTCGGACTGAGACAACACAAAGGAACTCAGACCTTGGGTTTTCAAAGGACGAACATTTTTCATTTCAAAACTCAATAAAAGCTGTAAAATTAGCAGGGTCGGACTGAGACATCGCAAAGAAACTCTGACCTTGGGTTTTCAAAGGACGAAAATTTTTAATTTCAAAACTCGATAAAAGCTGTAAAATTAGCAGGGTCGGACTGATACATCGCAAAGGAACTCAGACCTTGGGTTTTCAAAGCACGAAAATTTTTCATTTCAAAACTCGATAAAAGCTGTAAAATTAGCAAGGTCGGACTGAGACATCGCAAAGAAACTCAGACCTTGGGTTTTCAAAGGACGAACATTTTTCATTTCAAAACTCGATAAAAACTGTAAAATTAGCAGGGTCGGACTGATACATCGCAAAGGAACTCAGTCCTTGGGTTTTCAAAGCACGAAAATTTTTCATTTCAAAACTCGATAAAAGCTGTAAAATTAGCAAGGTCGGACTGATACATCGCAAAGGAACTCAGACCTTGGGTTTTCGAAGAACGAAAATTTTTCATTTCAAAACTCGATAAAAGCTGTAAAATTAACAGGGTCGGACTGAGACATCGCAAAGGAACTCAGACCTTGGGTTTTCAAAGGACGAAAATTTTTCATTTCAAAACTCGATAAAAGCTGTAAAATTAGCAGGGTCGGACTGAGACAACACAAAGGAACTCAGACCTTGGGTTTTCAAAGGACGAACATTTTTCATTTCAAAACTCAATAAAAGCTGTAAAATTAGCAGGGTCGGACTGAGACATCGCAAAGAAACTCAGACCTTGGGTTTTCAAAGGACGAAAATTTTTCATTTCAAAACTCGATAAAAGCTGTAAAATTAGCAGGGTCGGACTGATACATCGCAAAGGAACTCAGACCTTGGGTTTTCAAAGGACGAAAATTTTTCATTTCAAAACTCGATAAAAGCTGTAAAATTAGCAGGGTCGGACTGAGACATCGCAAAGAAACTCAGACCTTGGGTTTTCGAAGGACGAAAATTTTTCATTTCAAAACTCGATAAAAGCTGTAAAATTAGCAAGGTCGGACTGAGACATCGCAAAGAAACTCAGACCTTGGGTTTTCAAAGGACTAACATTTTTCATTTCAAAACTCGATAAAAGCTGTAAAATTAGCAGGGTTGGACTGAGACATCGCAAAGGAACTCAGACCTTGGGTTTTCAAAGGACTAACATTTTTCATTTAAAAATTCGATAAAAGCTGTAAAATTAGCAGGGTCGGACTGATACATCGCAAAGAAACTCAGACCTTGGGTTTTCAAAGGACGAAAATTTTTCATTTCAAAACTCGATAAAAGCTGTAAAATTAGCAAGGTCGGACTGAGACATCGCAAAGAACTCAGACCTTGGGTTTTCAAAGGACGAAAATTTTTCATTTCAAAACTCGATAAAAGCTGTAAAATTAACAGGGTCGGACTGATACATCGCAAAGGAACTCAGACCTTGGGTTTTCAAAGGACGAAAATTTTTCATTTCAAAACTCGATAAAAGCTGTAAAATTAGCAAGGTCGGACTGAGACATCGCAAAGAAACTCAGACCTTGGGTTTTCAAAGGACGAAAATTTTTCATTTCAAAACTCGATAAAAGCTGTAAAATTAGCAAGGTCGGACTGAGACATCGCAAAGAAACTCAGACCTTGGGTTTTCAAAGGACGAAAATTTTTCATTTCAAAACTCGATAAAAGCTGTAAAATTAACAGGGTCGGACTGAGACATCGCAAAGGAACTCAGACCTTGGGTTTTCAAAGGACGAAAATTTTTCAACGAGCTCAAGTCAAATCACTTTACCAATTCATAGATTACATATAGATTCTAGTAGAAGTCAAATTAATATTTAAGACCAAAATATTGGCAACTTATTTTTTCTGGCTTAGCTCCGTTGAATATTATGAATTTCCAAATTTTATATGAATATATTGTTACTGTCCGGGGAATTGATCAGATGATCCGTGAGAGTACACGATTGCTGTGATCATTATAATAGTAGAAAAAGTATTTCAGTATGCGTTGTTGTAGACAATAACACAGAATTCTTAACCCGAATAATGCTAAGACACAAATTCAATGAAGAGAACGTAGGTCCACGGAATTTTAGCTTTATTTTAAAGGAGACAGAGGAGTATAAAAGGACAAGTGACCCCCAGGGCCCGCTTAAGACTTAGAAATAGGGGAAGCCCAACGTCACACAGGGGGGGGCCCTTTTATGCTACCAATTACGCTTCAGCAATTTGAAATTCTACCATGAAAATTTTGAGTAAACAACACTTTTAATAATAAACCAGTTATAAAAAATATTTTATTATATACATAATTATACATAACAAATTAATTTTGTAAATAAATTTACAAATGTGGAACAGGTGTGAATATTTAAACTTCAAAATATATTTTATGCTTTATAAATTGCAGGATTTGCCAGTGCTAAGAACAGTGCAGGGAAAACAAATTTTTGACGTAAATTTATGCTTAGCTGCAACACAATTGTGCTTCTATTTTATAAACAGAAATTTGATATCACCTGAATGCTAATTACTTTCCCCTTTATTTAAATAACCTATTCTCCATATTTTATATCATTTCTCCCTACTTATGATTATAAACAAAATATAATTATGCCAATTAAATTTTCTGTATTTTCAGCACGTTTCAAATTAAAATGTAAAACATAAAATAAATGAAAATAAGTTGAATTTAATCACTGTTTTTATACCATTTATTATATCAACAGAAAAAAAAGCCCTTCCGGCCTGTACCGGGAGGAAAAAGTAGCTTTCCTATATCTTCGTTTTAAAATTTTAGCTAATGTTACTCGAAGCAAGCTAAAATGCAAAGAAACCGTTTACAAAAGATTCGTTAATACTGAATTTGAATAAGAAATTCGCCAAATTATTGAGCTATAGCCAACTTGGCTTCATTTATGAAGACTTATTTTGGTCGCCACATTTGGCGATATTTCGCCAAATGTCGCCAAGTTTGGCAAGAATTTGGCGCTAACGGATATGAATATATAGTTTTATGCGTATGATTGGGAAAATGATTACAACAATGAAAGAAAATAATTTGCGAGAAATCGCGTTCACTAAAACTCATAAATTAAACGTTGTTTTTTTGCAATGTGCTGTCTTGTAATGTGTTAAAAATGTCAGCCACACTAGAATTTCAAACTGCTCTATCTCAGCCATTTTTTAAGATAGAGGTAAAACAAAAAATGCTCCGGAATCCTTGTACCAAGGCCTAACACGTAAGCAAAAATTAAATTTGAATATTTATTTTTTTTGTAAATTTATTTTAGTTTTAAATCTTTAAATGGCCGCCATCTTGAAACAAGATGGCGGAGTAAGCTAGCCAACGAACTCGATCGAGACATTGTGAGCTTAATACACACAATTAGTTTCATCCAAATTGATTTATAAATACGAGTGTTATCGTATGACATAGGTCAGATATATATATATATATATATATATCAACATTTGAACGGAGGGTGGTTTTGGGGTCTGGGGGTCATGATCGGTGAAAATATACCAAAATTTTCCGGAATTGCTTTCCTCCAAACGACTGCAATAGGTAGCTTTATACTTTTTTGTATTGAAAGCTACCTAATAGAGTATAAATGTGTCGGTAATAGTCTGAGGGAAAATTTAGTAGCTATAATTAAGAAAAAAAAATACATTTTTTACCCTGACTGAAATTTTTCCCCCGAAAAATTAGTTTTGAAAAGTAAATTTGGGGGCCCCTTTGTATTTCAGTGGGTAAGCTCGGGCTTCAGGGGGCTATTCGGTAAACAGGCCCTGGTGGCCCCCATGACACAAGAACAGACCTGCCAAGTCTCCGGCTTTTTGGATACCGGTAATTTAGTACAGAAAATGTTGTTTTAATTAATTGGAGCATTTTGCGATTTAAAAGAACAGCATTTTCTCTAAAAAATTACTGGTGTTCAAAAAGCCGGAGACTTTGGCAACTCTGCAAGAAGTTTTAAAATGCTTCTAGGACAAGAGTTAGAGACGAACTGATCTCATTTCAATCTGAGCTAGATCGCCAAACAAATATTGCGGTCCGAGCCAAGGAAGCCGCGCCCATTAGTTAGATCGTGCGCAATATTAAATTTTGAAACACCAGCACGTCAAACGTTCCAGATTTGGCTATTTGATAAAATTATTGAAATGAAAATGCAGTCCTACAGATATATCTAAGAAAGCATGGGAGCAGCTGCAAATTAGACGTAAAATATGCTCCTTGCTTCTTTTTTTATTTCATGCAAAGAGTGAGATGGCATAAGGGATAAGGCAGATGTAAAATTAGATATAATGTGTCTTTTTGTTGTAGTAACTGAACAAGGCAGGAAACAAAAAAGGCACTTGTCCAGATGTGAAATCAAAACACTCAAAAGAACAGTTTACAGATCCAATGTAAAACATGTATTGAATAAAGCCTTTAGCGGGGATAAAAATTAGATATAAGTTAAGAGAGATAGATTTTGAATACAGTATTTTAATTGAACTAAAAAAGAATGAATTTAGAAAATATCTTAGCCTTAAATAATTTAGCATATGAATATTAGTTTTCTCAAGACGGAATATAGGTTTTCGGATGCTGTCAATTCTCAAGTGAAGATTTTCAAGTTAAACAAGCATGTTTTACATAAAAACAGGATATATTAACAGCATTGACATAACACTAAAATTTATATCATTTTGTTACTCTTGCATGTGTAAACTCAGTTACGCAGCTGAGAATGTTTGAATGAGAATTAATAGCATTCTAAAAACCAATATTCTAATAGGATTAATACACTATATAAACTACTTGGAAATGTTTCCAAAAATCATTGGCAGTAAAAGAAACTTTGATTTTATAAATACTTTTTTTAAATCTCGAAAATATACTAGTTTCTGAGGTTTCTAAAGATAAAGAACACATTTCGAAATCGTGAGTAACTCGGAAGAGATTATTGTATATTTTCGTATTTAATAGACGCTTTCAGTCGTGACGTCAATGATGACGTTTTGCTTGGAAACTGACTCCAAACAAATAGTTGCTATGTTGTATTTTCTATTATGTTTGTATATTATACCTAAATCTTATGATTATATCTCACGGCAAAGCGTTTTAATACATTATATGCAGTGGTAATATTTTCTACGATTTATATTTAATAAGAAATGACACATAGCAACCGTTTGTTTGGAGTCAGTATCCAAGCAAAACGTCATGACTGACGTCACACTGAAAGCGTCTATTATATTACATTTTTGTAGATTAACCCTTTTTATCCTGACGGTACTTATAAGTACCACTTTAATAAAACACCTATATATTCGTAATATGACCGTTTTTCCGAACGGTATTCACAATGGCACAAAGAGTGTATTTCTGACAGCAGGCAGGAGATGGCAAATTCAAACACATATCCTCTTTCTTTGCATTGTAGGGATTTTACATTTGCCACGCTACATTCGAAATCCATTTTGCAATAGAATTGACATGCATGTTGTTATTCATTTGAGTAATTTTGGTGGTTTATTACCGGTTATTTAGTACTATTATTTTCTATTGTTTTCTATACTCTACTGGTGAACATTTCCTATATTTTATTTGAAGTTTACTATTTGAAATTTACTATTTTATTTTATATCATAGGGTAAAAAATTTATGGTGGTTACAGTTGCATAATTAACCACTAAAACACTATAAAAATTATTTTCCTCTTTCCTATGTTTATTCTGCACCAAAACTTATCCAATGATGCAAAAATACAATTAAAAAGTAGCTGGAAAATTAATTCAGGATATAAAGGGTTAAGAAACATTTTCTTTTTTTACAGTGTGGACCTTGCTCTTAAATTCTTTCCTAGCTCTTTTACTTTTGCGAATGACTTTTTTTTCTGTATGTGTAATAACATTGATATTTTCCCCTTAAAAATTGAAAAAATAAGAGACACTTGAAACATCACAAAGAAAATTACTTGCTCTATTTCGGAAAAACAAAGTTAGATAGAAAGAAAGAAAAGAAATTAAGGCTGCTGAACTTACACAAATTTTTCGAACTAAATTTTTTATTTGCTTAAGCAAAACTTTCGATGATGAGAAGGAACGAAAACGGAAATTTCGGACAGGGGTGGGAAAAGGAGAATTAGATGATTTTTTTTACATTTAAAATCCACTGTAACTGCAATTCGGAAAACAATCACCATTATAAAATAGGTTGTATTTCTTACGAAATCTACCTAAAAATAAAACATGTTTCAGAAAATACTGTCAAAATTTGTATCTTGAACCGATGTTTGAGATGTGGTGGGTGACAATCACGAAAAGAGTTCATCAAGCAACAATTGACTAATATCTAAACAAAGATGTATTACATATATAGGAAAGAAAAGAAAAGTTCTTTGATTCTTTGCACTTTGACCGGAATATCTGAAAATGTCAGACAAGTGCATAAGAAAATTCAGAAAAATACATTAATGAATTATAAAACTCTACCCCGTCCCTTTTTGAAAGTGGTAAAGTAACTAGCACTCTGTAAAATTAGAAGCATAAATTAGTATTTTGTGGATAGAAAAAAATTCGGAAGAAAATGAATCACATAAATTACAGACAAATCTAAATTATTTTTATTTAATGCAAATGTTATAAATAAGAACTATGTTTTAAATTTTCCCTACTATTGTACATTTCATCAAATTTAAAAATTACTCACGTCAGTGAGATATGACAGTATTTTAAAGATCAGACCACGATCTTCTTTGTCAACTGATTTGCGCTCAGCTGGGACTATGAACATCACGTGATCATTCCGAATGGGATAAGTGAAGTAGCCTGCTACCAGTGCCATCTGTAGACCGTTGGAATCGTAAATTTCTATGATCACAAACGCGCAAACTCGCGTATGGCCTGCAGAAAACATTGGTTTTTAATGCGGTATAAGAGCATAAAATCTAATGTTTACAGTTTAATTTGACTTCTTGAAATCTGCTTCTAATTATAATTTCTTCATAAATAGTCCGCATTTTTTTATAGTATCTACAAATGTATTGATTACATTTACTATTTGATCATTCCACTACCGATTTTTGCCTGGACTATAAAATCAATATTTTTAACTACGACAGAACTATATCTAAACTACTTTTAGAGCATTGATCTGGTAAGATCAGTGTAAAATATTACTTGTAAATATGTTATTTTATTATTTTCTGCATAATTTGAGTTTAAATTAATAGATTTTTGTTTTACTTTGTATATTTTTTGTTTTATTGCTTAATCGCATACATTATATTTATGTTTGTATATAAATGTATAAGTAAATATAGCTTAATCAGGTCATATTTTATGTGTTACGACTAATATTAAATCACCGAACATTGTAATTAATTTTTATAAAAATATATAAACTTTCATTCATAAAAATATTTTTCTATTTTAAATATTTTCTTATGATATATTCCTGGATCAACAAAATTCTGAGAAAAGCCATAAATGTTCATAAAGATCTACACATTGTGTTATTACTTTTTAATAGCATACAATACTTCTTCTATCTTGCATTTTTTACTTCTTATTCTACAAGGTACAACATGCATAATATGTAAACAATTCTATAATGCTAAATGTAAGAAATTGAAACAAAACATATAATGACTATGTCAGACTAAAAATAAATTTGTCTTTTCTATTTGAAATGCAGAGTTTCGGGATTGAAATTTATTTAGAATGGGAAGGTGACTACCAAAGAAAAAAAATAAAATAAAGAATAAAATTTCATTATTAAATTAACATAAGGATATAATTATTATTGCGATCTGCCTTTTTTCATTCCTTTCAGAAAAATAAAATTAATTAAATTTATGTATTATTTTAATTAGCATATATATTTCAGGAATGTTTTATTAAAAAATCTTTCTTGCAAACCATAAATTTAGGCATTTTTATGTCAATGAAAAGCTCAGCTCATATACTAATACATTAAAATTGAATTTTATTCTTTTATTACTAAAAGAACATTTTTTATTTTCTTTGTAATTATCCTTTTTTTATTTACGTTATGGTTTTCATATGACAAAAACTAAAGAGGGTTCTTACACCATTCTTAATTTATCGGTAAATAAATTTTATATTCTTCTGAAATGGAATTTGACTTTTTTGATCAAAATAAGAGGTTTATTTAAAAATTCATAAAAAATTTGTGCACACTCTAGAGAAAATTAATAGCTATCACTAGAAATAACTTATTCCAAACTTTAAGGTTGCATAAAAGTTATAATTTTATAAGCTTTAATTAAATAAATATTAGCATAATCAGGGGTGAGGAAGTTTTAGAAATTCTTACCAGCCAGGAAGATGCAACATACAGTCAAATTATTATGACAAAATTTATGAGAACAAAAATGATTCATTATTGTAATCAGAGTTTACCCCAGGTTTAAAAAAGGGCAGGGTGCTGCTGGTGAAAAAAGGACACTTTTTTATTCTTAAGGGCACTTTTTGGATTCTCGAGGGCACTTTTTTTAATTGTTAAAGGTATTCTTTTGGTTTTTAAAGCCATTTTTGATATATAAAAGTTAGGGCACTCTTTTTAAGACAACATTGAGTCAGTTTTTAGTTTTTACTATGAAAGCAAATTTTTTAATACAAAAGGAGAAAGTGCACTTTTTATACTGAGGGGCAAGAAGGGTGCTATTTTGTAAACTAAAGGGCAGGCAGGGTGCAGCACCCTTCTGAAACTGTCTGGGGGGAACTCTGCTGTAATGTATTTTCGGTACTTTTCGGTTAGCCGGGCGCCAGTGATATACATGCATGTATATATATACACACACATATATATACACATATCTACATATACATATACAGTAGCCTCCCTCTTAACCGGCCTCCTCTTAACGGGAACTCCGCTTTAACCGGCCGACTTCTTTTCCAAATCAGGGAAAATTCAGAGCGAAAGGAAAATTTTGGTTTTAAATGGATACGCGTTGACCTTCACAGCATAGGAAACTGGAATGACAGGATTATCTCATTCAACGACAGAATGTAACTGGCACTGTTTCTAAATTTATCATACATGCTAAAATTCCTCATACGGAAGAGGTAAAAGCATTAGAGTTGGCACTACGTTATGTTGAGCAGCAGCCTACAGCTTTCTCGGTTGAACTTTAGATGGAGATATTATGCTGCGAAATGCCGGGCATCTTGCCTTCAACAGAAGATCACTGATTTCTTTATGGTTGATCATTTCAAATTTACATAATGTAGAATAATTTCAACTTCTTATAAAGATATGTGACACGATTTTCAACAATATAATTTGTATTGAATATTTTTCAATATTTGTTATTAATGATAGTTCTTCTTTCAATTCAGTTAATTACAACTTGTATTCATTAAAAAAAATATATAGACAGTATACACTTTTTAAAACTACACAAATTAAAAACTAAATACATCCTACGCATTTAATTAAATAAATATGCAGCTACTTATTTAATGTTTTTTTTTTACTTCTCCGGCTTAACCGGTTTTTCTCTTAACCAGCTAACCCTCGGTCCCGTTTAGGCCGGTTAAGCGGGAGGCTACTGTATATACATAGACATATATATACAGATATGTATGTATATATATACATATGTATTTATATATGTACATATATCACTGGCGCCCGGCTAACTGAAAAGTACCGTATTTTCATAGTAACATTTCCATAAAATTAAGAAAGATATATATGTGTATGAGGATGGATCCAAAAAAGGTTACAAGGGTAATAAAAAAATATTTATTTAACGATAGACAGAAAATACAAAGGGAAATTAAGAGACATATACTATAGGCATTTGTCTGAATGCAGTACCAACTTGTTTAATCCGGCTTAGTAGAAATTATGTCCTTGCCCGTTGAGCCAGTTCTTGGCAGCAGTTTTCACATCACTGTCTGAAGAGAACCTTGTTCCAAAGAATCATGAATTTTAGGGGAAAGAGGAAATCGGGAAAATCCTGCATTTGGCCAGTTCTTTCCATATTTTTAATTGCCGAGTGCTTATTTTCATCTTTAGATTGCAGTTGCGATTTCACCAAGATCATAACAAAGCTTATATGTGCTTCATATATACACACACATATATATATATATATATATATATACTTCTAATGCTCATTCTATATGCCATTATATGCATATTATTTACATCTTATATGCCATATATACATTGTAGGGGAGACCGGTACACAGTGGACCACTTTTTCAGTTAACATTTTTTTCTCTTTAACAGACTGACCGATCTGTATGAAAATATTTTTGAATATTCCTTAAACCTTCTTACTTCCATCATAATTTTCTCACAACATAGTTTTCAATACATTTTTCAAAAAAAAAAAATATATACACTGGTCCACCCACCGGGGTACAGTGGACCACTATTAAGTATTATCTAAAATACAATATAAATCTATTTTTTATTAATCTAATTCTTTTTTGTTGCCCCTTCACCCGCAAAATAACATAGTAATATAAATTTTGAAACAAAAACAAAAAATTAATTATATTTTGAAAATAATAACGGATTAATACAGGAACAATTGCGATTTAGTTGAAGTTATTACTTAAGTACAAAAAAATCAGCGCACATTAAAATTTGCAAATGAAATTCCAAAGTACTTATGAGTAAGATTGAGCATGGAATTTTCAAGAAATAATTTTGGATCTGAGAACAACATTATGAAATCATTGACATCAACAGCAGATTCATCTACAGTTTCGGGAGAAATAAATTGATTTCCATTCAATTTGCGTCTCATGAATTTTACTTGAGTAGAATTATCAACAATTAGACTACAGTTATATTTATCAAAGGCAGTCAATACAAAACAAAATATTTCTTACTATCTTACTTATAATAAAATCCGAAGGCAAGAAACTGTCTGTAACTCTTCCAGGCGCGACCACTCTGGTCTGCGAATCAACCATAGTTAAACGCCATGTTAGGCTTAATGAAAAGTTTATGCGACATCTGATTTTGCTGTTAAAATATTCGTAAAAGCATATTAAAGCTTTTAAATATTTTAATTTTGTTTAAAACCTTCAAAAACTATTTCATATAAAACATGTATATCAACATTTCTGTAAAAAAAAACTTCTGTAAGCACTTTTTTTTTTCAGAAATAGCGGTGATTTATTTCGTAGGGAGGATTTGAGGTTGATTCAGTATATTGGCGGATTTTGAAATTTGCTTCCATCGTAAATACAGTACAGGACTCATTATCCGGAATCCTCGGGACCAAAAAGGCTTTCCGAGATTTTGGAATTTTACGGATTTCGGGTCCTCCCGAAATTCACGATTATTTGGCAAAATTCGTGTTTTTTTTTTTTTTTTTTTTTTTTTTTCGTGATTCTTTGACAAAATTTGCATTTTTTTTCTGCTATTCTTTGACAAAATTTGCGTTTTTCTTCCACGATCCTTTGACGAAATTTCATTTTTTTGTAGTCCTTTGAAGAAATTTGCGTTTTCTTTTTGCGATCCTTTGAAGAAATTTGCATTTTCTGTGCTTCTTTGAGGAAATTTGCGTTTTTTTGCTATTCTTTGACGAAATTTGCCTTTTAATCACGATCCTTTGACAAAATTCGAGTTTCTTCTGAGATTCTTTGACGAAATTAGCGGGTTTTTTTTTCGATCCTTTGACGAAATTTCACTTTTTTCGCGATCCCTTAATGAAATTAGAAATTTTTTCGCAGTGCTTTGAAGAAATTTGTGTCCTTTTTTTTCGCGATTATTTGAAAAATTCGCGGTTTTTTTGCGATTTTTTAATCAAGTTTTTTTTTTCTTTTTTGTGACCCCTTGATGAAATTTTACATTTTTTCGGATTCCTTGGAAGAAATTTGCGTTTTCTTCGCAAGCCTTTAACGGAAATCGCGTTTTTCTGCGATTTTTTAACAAAATTAGCGTTTTTTTTTTTTTTTTTTATAATCTTGCGACAAAATTTGCGGGGTTTTTTCGATCCTTTGACGAAATTCACGTTGTCTACAATCATTTGAAGAAATTGTCTATTTTTTCTGCGAACGATAGATATAATTGATTATTTTCGGCGACGATCGCACAAAATTCGAGATATTTATGTTCGAATTTTTGGACTGAAGACAAAAATTTTCGAAACCGAATGCCTTTAATTTTTAGGAAAACTTCAACCGAATCACCCCTGATGAAATAAATATATAACTATTTTTTTTTTTGTTTCTAACGAATCGTAATATAAATTAATTTTAAAATAAAATTTGAGAGAAAAATGATTTGTTTTTAATTTCGGGAAGAGGGGGGGGGACCGTGTTCTCTCGCCACCGAAGTAACAATATTTTAGTGATTACACATTGAAACACAATGGCCTGAAAA
The DNA here is from genome assembly GCA_963931845.1 of Maratus michaelseni. Lineage (NCBI taxonomy): Eukaryota > Metazoa > Arthropoda > Arachnida > Araneae > Salticidae > Maratus > Maratus michaelseni. The sequence goes on from OZ007600.1 coordinate 193,456,295, forward strand.
AAAAAATTAGAAATCGGTAAAATTTTCGAAAATTTTCTAAAAGTCTAAAATTTTAGTAAAAATTTACAAATTTAGAAAATTTTCGAATTTTTTCCTTCCGGATTTTGGATTTCCGGATAATGGGTCATATACTGTAAAATGATTCTTTCTTATCAACGTAATTAAAATATAAGGAACACATAGTACAGCGTAATTTGCATTTAATTTTGCTTATGTAATCAAACAATGAGTTATGTGGTGAGTCCAAGCTGTTTAGAAACTCACTGATAACACTTTTTTACAAAAACTTTCGCACATAGATTATTTGTTAATATTTAATTTGAATGTTTTGTCCAATCGTTGTATATATATATATATCCTTATTATTTTTATTTGTAGAAATCATTTGTCATTTTTAAAATGTATTTTTCTACTATACAAACCTTTCAATAACAAATCTTCATGCTGTTTGTCTGTATGAAGTTTTATGAAAATGAAACGCAGATCAACAATCCGTCATTTTTGACGGGGTTATATACTAGTGTTAAATAAATTTGTATTTGTTTACTTTATTTTACAGTTAAATCTACTTTAAAACAATCTTTCTTTATAGAAAATAAGCAATTATTAAATATTTTGAACATTCTGCATTATAGGATCAGAGTGGATTGTGCACCATTGTGCCCCAGGAGTGGGTGGTCCACTGTACCCCATGTTGCAGTTCAATAAATAATCATATTAATATTGTTTATAGCTTTCTTTTTTTTAAACATATTAACTTTAAAGTAAAATAAAAACAAGTATCTTAGCTTTGCAAAAAAGCTGTTTTATTTTATTTATCTACAACCTTTAGTTACTAAAAAAATAAAAATAGGATGATGAAAAATTTTACTTTTAGAAGCTCAAAACAACAAAGCAGGATAAAATAGTTCAGTCTGAGCTAAACATATTTTCTGAAGGCTATAAATAATCATTGCAGTGCTGTTGTCTGTTAGGATAGAAGAGAAGCTTAAAAAAAATTTAAATAAATAAAATATTAGGGGGTGGTCCACTGTGTACCAGTCTCCCCTATACATATACACATGTCATATACATAAAATTTTTTTTATATACATTATATATTATTATATTGTCATATATTTTATAATTTGGCAATAAATCTTCTCCTCTTGGTGATTCATCTTCGGAGGCCGCTATAACATGAAAGTACCGTAGGTATGGTTTAATACAGTGGTTCTGATGCACACTGGTGTGCTGTGAAAGAACCTCAAGTGTGTCGCAGAAATTTTCAGTTTCTATCAAGATCTACAAAAAGTTCTATTAAGATTTAAATAATTTAACTAAAGTATTATTATTTCAATATGCAACATTTGAAATTCTGCAATTTACTTTGTAATGATGTATAGTGCTTAAATTCTCTTAAGAAATGTTAAAAATAGGCTCGCATATTCAGATAAAGATAATGCTTTCAGAGAAAAAATAAATAAAAGGTTATATTGGAAGTATTGGAAAATTGCTGTTGTGTATCTGAATAACATAATATAAATTTTGTTGAATTTGAATTAAAATTTCTGTTTATAGGTAGTAATGTACCCAAATTTTTTTTTTCAGAACCCTGTGACATAAGTATAAGTTCTGTATGCTTCAAATGATAGTATATATTGCATTGTCATTGGATTTACATATGTATTCAAAATTTCAGCTTGATTGGATAATTGGAAGAGAGTCAAAATTAAAGTATAAATTTTGAAAAAGAACGTCAACATATGAACATTGCAAGTTAAATAAATCTTAATAAATGTATTCAAGTACAGTCCTTTTATAAATAATTTGTAAAATAAATTATAAATTATTAGTAGAAAAGCGATACATGGTTTTTAATAGCAGTAAATAATGAAATTAAAGATAATAAATTTTGGCAGTCAAATCAAAATTGCATGATTTTTTGGGTTTTGTACTTTGTTTAAAATTCCTCCAACTGCATAATGAAAAATGCTTTAGGAAAGTGTACCTTAGTAAAAGATTGATGCAATTATTAATTTAGTATACATAATTAAATTACATACTAAATTACATTGTTTAAATTTCTTTAATGTTATGCATAAATAAAACATTTTACTACATTGTCAAATGCATGTTGTAACATATGTAGTAAATTATAAAAGAAAACCAGTTTTTTCTATTTGTTCGTCCAGCAGAACAAACCTATTTCTTTTTGTCAGTGTTTTTCACTTTGGAAAAAAAAAACTTGCGAATTTTGTGGCAAAGTGTTAGAATTCAATAACAATAAATTAATCAGCAATCAAGAATGCAGTTTGGATGAAAATACTTCTCGTGACCAAAACGAATGTTTAAGAAAATTAAAAAAATTAGTTTGGAAAATTGCCCATAGATGGCACTGTTATCTTCAAGGCTACAAAAAAGCATGAAAAACTCAAGATAGGCCAATTACTTTGTATAATTTACACTATATTTCAAAAAAAGTATGTAATTTCATTCCACACATTGAAAGTGGCAGTAGATTGTACAAAATAAATGGTTAGTATCTATGGCTGCTTATATTGAGTTTTTGATGCTTTTATGCAGCTTTGGTTCTATACTGTCCTCTATTGGTAAATTGTGGAATTATTTTTTTAATTTGCTTAAACAAGACTTTCGATCAGCATTTTCATTCAAACCACATTGTCATATACAAATGATGTTGTACACATGTAATTTTTATCTTGAATTTTAAAATCTGCCAATGATTTTTGGTACACCCTACATATGTGATGTATATCTGTGATGATTTTCTTTCCTGTTAATAGTGATATTTTGCATTCTGTTTCATTTCAGACCATGCAGTTTTGTAAAGTCCTTTTTATATTTTTCTTCTGCTATGAAGCAATAGCAGCTGTATCTAAAAAAGAATTTTCAGATTGGAAAAGTCCGAATGGCTCTCATGAACCACCTGTTCATTCGTGGGATTTTGAATTTGACGATAAACAAGTTCAGGTCAGTCATTTGTAATGAATATTTTTATTTGGTTTTTGTAAGAAATATAATGTTACAGCCATTATTAGCTTAATTTAAGATATATCAAATATCTGCTTATTTTATTTGTTTGGTGTGGAGACTGATTTTTTGATGAGGTTTCTGGATTTTCTGATTTTGGTATAAAACCAGGAGTCGATGCAGGTTTTTTTTTTCTTGGGGCCCATTTTGTGAAAAGTAAAGGTTATTTTTGTGAAAAATAACATTTTGTAACGAAAGTTGAAATCCAGTTAATCAAATTCGAACCAGGCATTTATAAAAAAAAACTTTTTTAAATCCTTTTGCTGAAGTATTCCTCTCTGGTGAACTTGTTTGTTTATAAATTACACATTTTAAAGCATCACAAAATAATAAATAAACTAGTCGTTGGGGGCCACCGTAATACTTACCCATCATGTATATGTATAATGTAAAATATTAAAATAAAAATGTGTAAACTACTTATAAAATGCATTGATATTCAAATAAAATCGTGGCTTGATGACGTCATAAAAAGGCTTGATTACTGAATTGCTTGAAAGAGGTTTTTCCTTATAACTCCAAAAATAATACTCCTATTAACTAGCGGTTTATTGCATCTGATTAAGCGTCAAATTTCCAATTAAAATATATATTTGAAGTGAAATTTGGATGAAATACAGGGTCATGAAAAATCGAAGAGTGTGAAAAATAGGATTACAAATATCTCGGCAACTCATTATCCGATTGACTTCATGTTTTATGCAAAATTTATGTGTTTTTATTGTCTTTTATATTTACTCCTTAAAATAAACAATTTCGAAAATTTTTATATACCTTTCATCAGAACGAATATTTCGAGAGTCCGAAAAAAAATGTTCCGGTTAATCGAGGTTATTGAAATGAAATAGGCTTCTTCCCATTATTACATACTAAGTACATACCAAATGGCAAGTCTCTATCTCAATTTGTTCTGGAGATAGAGCGTTTACAGACACACACACACAGACGGACGGCAAATTTTTTTTTCTAAAAATATGTTTTTCGGAATCTCCAGTGTCTGAAACGTGTAAATCCGTCAAAAAATTTTTTCCGATTTTCAAAACGATTACAAGACTTACCCTATACTACATATGATGGGTAAGTAATAATAAATAGTAAGTTTTTATGGAATAGGATTTTGTGGAGGGGGCCATTTTATAAAATTGATTTTTGTAAAAGGGCCCATTTTATTAAATAGATTTTTGTGAAGGGCCCATTTTATTAAATAGATTTTTATGAAGGGGCCCATTTTATTAAATAGATTTTTGTGAAGGGACCCATTTTATCAAATACATTTTTGTGAAGGGGCCGGGCCCATTTTATTAAATAGATATTTATGAAGGGGCCCTAAATAGGCCCCAAATTTTCCCTGGATCGACCCCTGAAAACTCTTTGCGATTTTTAATCAAAATTTTATAATATAATTTTTGATAAAATATATTTTATTAATGATCAAAGTATTTAATGACAAATGTGTAGAAATTTTTCTTTTTAAGAATGTGTCGACACAAAAATGTGTTGTGTTTATAAATTTATTGATTTTCATTTTCTGTTTTTGACAGAAATCTGACTATTAAAATAAAATAAAAATAGTGTTATAAGTATCATTCCCTTTTCTCTACAAGTGGGTGGGACTCACTAGGAGGGTCTCCTTAAAGCGCATACTCAGAATATTCTGAAAAAAAAAAAAAATGCTAATGGAACTACTCATATACGTAATAAAGGATCAGTCAAATTTAGCTGCGGAATCACAGTAAAAAAATCTGTAAAAAAAAAAAACTTTTGAGTATTTGGCACAAAAAGATGCTATTTGGTGAGCAACACTTTTTCTTCGCCAAATGCAAGCAATTTTGATGCATTTGAAAGCAACTGGTTAAATGATTGTTGTAAAATAGTAAATTTAAACTTAAAAAAGATTAAGCAGTTTATTATTTTTTTTTATAAGCCTATATAATGTATATACAAGTTGCATATTGCTGAATTTATTTAATTTTGCACGGATTCCCCTGCTGGATAAGTTTTAAGTGTACTAGCTGACCCGTCTGGCATTGCCCGGACAGACTGTCATTGAAAAATACAACAGTGAAGTGGACTTCATAAAAAAAAAAAGACTGAGTAATATTTTTTTATACTAAAAACTTGTAAAAAAATAAATAAGAGCTAAAATTTCAAAAGTATAACAGTTACGTTTAAAAAATGAAATGGTCAGGGAAAATTATTACACTTACTTTTCCCTTTTTAAAAATCATTGCTTTGTTTACATTTTAAATTTTATATTGCTAATTATATTTTTTAAATGCTTACAAAAATCAATATTTCAAATGAAAATTTATAAAAATATATCTATTTAATTGTTAATGTTGACAAATTATAATTACAATTTATTTGCATTAAGAAATCATTGTTTGTTTTACCTTTATTCCTGTAGATGGCAGCACCAAACAGTTAAATGTAAAAATCCTGCCAAAGGATTTTTACACAATAACCAATGAGATGCGTTTCACTCGGGCATTGCCATTAAACAATTAACAAATTATCACGATTTCTGTGCCATGTACGATAGCGTAATATGTATATAGATTTTAACAGTAACTGCCAGATTAAGAACACTCTCATTATACAATTCGATAGTGAATAAGTCGTCGTTTCCATTGCAACAATACTTTTCTCTTGTTGTCTCCAACGCTTACAGTATCGAAGTCAAATTGACAATGCTCAGAATTGGACATTAATTTTTAGTTTGAAGCATTTTAAATCTATTTAAATTTTGTTCTAAACCGTAGAATGCAATTGTTAATTTTCTTTATATATGCGCATAAATGTATATGGCAAAACCATAGTTATAAAAGTGTATTTATTTAAGTTAAACTTACTTAAACTAGTTCAATATGAAGAAAGAGTAGAAAAGTTTATCCTAATAGAGTATTTATCATAAAAGCGTTTTTCTTTTTAATTGTGTTGCCAACCAGTAATAAATCGCCAAAAACACGAAAACTTCATAATTTTTATATGTGCATTATATCAAGGTTCCTCAGCAATTTTTTTTAATAAATGTATATGTCCTCATGAGAAGAATATTCGGTAATTTTTTTCAAAATATTCTGGAATGGTGCTTTTTGGAGTGAGTGAAGAGGCTTGGTTTCATTGGCTGAGTTTGATCGCCTTTTATTGGCATTGGTGCAATAGAAGGACTAGGACATCTTCGTATGGTGCAGGTGCTGTGGAGGGAGAGTTTATGGAGTCCTCATAAACCCTTCTCATTTGTTATAAATAGGTGGGTACTTTACCAGTATAGGGGCTTGGCAAGAGAAGAAATTTTTTCATGCATATTTTCTGGCAACCTATTCACTGTTTCATATACACAAACATTTTTTTCAATATTTATACAATTTATTTAATATAAAGAAGCCATCTTTTTTTATATACAAAAAATATATATATAAATAAAAGCCAATAATATACATACATATATATATATATATATATATATATATATATATATATATATATATATATATATATATAATGTTTATATATAAAATAAATACATATATAAATAAGCATAAAAGTTTATCAGGTTTGTATCATTTGGCAACAAATCCCACTTTCTGAAGCCCAAATTGCACAGATTAAAAACAAAACACAAAGTACCAATAGATATATGGTGTGGTGCAGGCTAATAGAATTGAACGAGTTGATTTTCATTGGCAATATGATGTTGATTGTAGCTGCCTAGTCTGCTTAAAGTCTTTATTATTTTTTAAATAAGCCACAGCATCTGTTATTTAATAAATATTTATCTAGTTTTTTAATAATATATAAGTTTATATCATACAAATTAACACATTCCAGATTCATTCTTATATAATAAAATATAATTTATTATTACAGCAGGATTCATCCAGTGACTCTGAGAAATCATTTTACAAGGCAGCTGAAATAGTTACTGAAAGTAAGTATCTGTTGGATTTTTCATAGTGTTTACACGCAATAAGTTGGCCAATGACAGTAAAACAAATTAAGCTGAATTTATTCTTTAGGGTGACTATTACAACTGGGCAATTTGCAAATTTGAAGCATTTTTAAGTTTGGGAAAAAAAAAAAAAAAACTAAATTAACCATTGTTTGTGAGTAACATTAGATTTTACATATGTCTTGTACATGTTTACATCGTCAACATGAACTTTTTATTAAAATTTTGTCGTGTAGCGCACTTATTAATTACTATGAAGCAAAAAAATGTCAGGCTTGTTACTGGACAATTTTTTTTTTAACTTTAACATGAAATCACAATTATTTGAATAGGTAAATATGCTTCCTCACAGATAATTAGTTCAAAATGGAAAATTATTATACACTTTTGCAATAGAATATATTTATTAATTAAAAAATTTCAGGTCTGTTACTTTATTTATTTACTTTTTTTTTACATTTTCTCTGAAATCCACTACTATCATTTTATGTTGCATATATTCAAATATTATCATAAATGGGTTAATATCTGTCATTTGCATTCTCTTTTGTAATTCTGAGTCAGAAAACTGTATACGTAAGAAATATTTTATTGCAAAATGTTACGCCACCGTACATTGTTTCTGTATTAATTGATGCTTAAAGTCCTTTTTCTTTCTAAACTTTCAAATATTTCATTAAAATATTTTTATTCTAATCATTAAATCAAATGTTTTAATTATTAAAATCATTAATATAATATTTAGTAAAATTATTCTCAGTAAAAGATACGTTTTCCGTGTATCATAACAAACAAACATGAAATATTTCTAAGTCCAAAAACGAAAATCATAATTATTAAATATTAAATATTTTGTATTAAAACCATATTCAATCTATAGATCTAAATTTTTACATTCAGAATCTGTTTACGGTTTATAAATACGTTACTTAGTTCGGAGGTTATGAAAAGAGAATTTGATTTCTGTTATGTACATTAGGTCTTACATGAGGTCAATCGTTGAGGTCTTCAACGTTACATTTTTATTATTACCTTTGTGTAATATCAGTTTTTCTTTGAGGAAAAACCCGTCAGCTCAAACTTTTTTTTTCTTGCTTTTTTTTTCCACAGTGTGGAGAAAAATGTTACGCCACCGTACATTGTTTCTGTATTAATCGATGCTAATTTAATTCAATAGTTTATGTTAATTAAACACTTAACTTAATTTTATAATCATTTTTCTAAGTCCTTTTTCTTTCTAAACTTTCAAATATTTCGTTAAAATATTTTAATTCTGTTATTAAATAATAATATTAATCATTAAATCAAATGTTTTAATTATTAAAATCATTAATATAATATTTAGTAAAATTATTCTCAGTAAAAGATACGTTTTCCGTGTATCATAACAAACAAACATGAAATATTTCTAAGTCCAAAAACGAAAATCATAATTATTAAATATTAAATATTTTGTATTAAAACCATATTCAATCTATAGATCTAAATTTTTACATTCAGAATCCGTTTACGGTTTATAAATACGTTACTTAGTTCGGAAGTTATGGCAAGAGAAAGTATTTATTCAATTCTCTTTTCAAAGATCGCGCGTTTTGTTTTGCAGTAATATAGACATTTTGAATGCGCATCTTCCCCAAAATACTTGTTGTTTACGATCACGTGACAGGATTTCTCGGAAGAAATAGCTTGCAGTTCATTGCACTCCGGCAGAGACGCTATCCCATCTCAGCGTCCATCCGGGTATTTTCTCGACATCGTTGCCATTCAGAAGTAACTTTGATTTCTATACATCTCAACTCTGTGTTGCGTAGCGAATGCTTGATAATGCTCGATGCTCATTGGCTGATAGTTTGCTTTCAAAAATCTAACTGACTTTTGAGCACGATGTTTTCAATCTCTTGTCAGCGAGGGATTAACACGTTCGGTTGCTCTATTTAAGCTGCGGACCTTCGGGTCCCGCAGAGAGAGTTCGTTTCAACAATGTCAGCTTCGGCAGTCTTCAAAGTTCTGCATTTTAGAATGAAAACTCTCTAACTGATTTTCTCCTATCTCAGCATGGAGATAGCTTGAAATATTTCAAATCACTTTTCCTGACTGTTAGCAGCTTCATCAAACCAACCATTCCGGCCATCATCTGTCATCTTAGGCCCGTAGCATCATCTTTAATTTGTAGTTATAGCATCCAGCTAAGCTTCGCTAAATTTTTTTTAGCCTGTAATCTCCAGTAATTGAACATCTACAGACGTCGAAGTTCTGTTTCTCCCTCTTTGAATTCACTCGGCGTGCTCTATCTATCATCTCGTGTCCGTAGCATCATCTTTAATTAGGAGTTGTAGCTTCTATCCATCCGGGTAAAGAAATTCCGTTTTAAGCGATTTTAATTTCACCTCTCATCATTGTGTCTCTTCAAGAAATATGCCGAAATTGTCTAGCTTCATATTTTTACTGTAAGAGTTCCACTTCAAGAACTCATTTCATCATAGTGACTTATCTCAATGTCTTTACGTTATTTCATACAAGAACTTTTACTCTGATCATCCTAATTGATCATAATTTATGAACTCACGCCGATGCAGCATGGTTCTCTACAAATGAATTTATCATAATCATAATAGATTTATATTTAAGAATTGCTTAATTAAAGATTATACTATGATCTGATTTGAATATATATAAGTTCTGAAATCCTAATATAGAAGTATGTAGATACAATATAGTGATATGAAAATTTTAAATGTTTGTTGTTTTGGTTAGCCAACTACGCTTTCTACACGCTTATGTTTATGTGTTGTTTCGATAATAAAAGTCTATGTGTTTTTATACGTCAGTTTCCTCTTTGTTTTGTCAAGACATGGGTGAGTGTTACTTTAATTTACTTTACATCTTAATCTAACAATCGACTTCATATCTTAACTATTTTCCAAATTATCTAGTGAAATTTATTTAATTTTTTATCCGGCCTTGTTCTTAAATTCTTTTGCTATATATTTCACTGTCATGTCGATTTTTGGATTAAATACCACGATACGATCTTCAGCCGTGACGTTGTTTTGGATTGGCGGTTTTTAGATTATTTTCTTAACTTTCAACTTCATTAATTTTTGCTTCTCTATTTTTCAAAATTACTTTCAATCTTTAATTTTTCACACCAATCCGAAACCACGTGACACAAAATAAGACCTGACTTAATTTGTGAGAATAGATGCTACATTAAAGAAATTCCATTTAATTTAATTTTTTTTTGTATAAATACATACATATTGTTCATATATATATGTGTACTTTTTAAATAGCAAAAGACTTTTTACATAACTGGTCAATTATTTATTAATTTTTATGACAAAACTAGCAAGCTACGCCCGCTGCGCTGGTCAGTTTCTACAAATGAACCTTGAAGCAAACAAAATATATCGTTTAATTTGACCTTGTATTTGAAAGCAATCTGTATATTTACCTGGAATATCCTTCCACATTACTGAAAAATGACGTGATTGCGCTATTATATTTTCTAATGTGCAGTCAAAATTTTAGCTGTTAAGGACCAACTCTTTTATTTGGTCATTTACAGTTAAGGTTTGCTAAAGAATGATAAAACTATATGCAATATACTAAAACCATCACTAAAAATTATCGAACTAACAATGCAAACTAATTAACAAAATCCATTCAGTAGAAGTTTTTATAAAGGCTAATCTTTTATAATCGGGTTCATCTGATTATAGAACTTTTCCACGTAATTCTAAAACAGAACAATATAAAATATACTAAAACCATCCTTACAAATTATCTACTTAACAATGCAAGTCGCAAAAAATACGCCCAGTGAAAACTTTCAAAAAGGCTAATCTTTCGGAATCGGGTTCTCCTGACTGTATAACCTTCACACAACTGTTTGACTAAGCAGCGTAGAACAATATGTAGTACATTAAAACCATTCCGGAAATAGCATCTGACTAACAATACACTGATTTTCGAATTTCCCCCTATAATTCTAGAACTAAGCAACGTAGAATGATATGTTATATAATAAAACTTTCCCTAGAAAGTTATCTAACAGTGTAGGTTTCATCGAAATCCATTCGGCAAAATCTTTTAAAAAGGCTAATATTTCATAAATGGATTGATCTGATTATAGAACTTCCCAGAATAATTCTATAACTAAGCTACGCAGAACGGTATGTTATACAATAAAACCTTCCCTGAAAAATTATCTTATACAGTTTAAGCTCTACGAAAATCCATTCAGCAGAACTCGAGTTATAAGCAGCCGGAACGAAATTTCATATATGTAGAAGTAAATAGAAGTATATTGCCATTAATATAGTTTGCATTTGAATTTAAAAAAAGGTACTTTTCGGTTAGCCGGGCGCCAGTGATCGTACACTTGAAAAAAAAAAGCACCTTTTGGCTTAAAATCTCTCATCAAAACTGTTTTTCTTTTCTTTCTTTTTTTAAATAAAATTAATAACAGCTTTTTCTTTTATTTTTCCAGCTGTATAGCCATTTCAATTCTTTCTGCATCAAAAAAAAAAAAAAAAAAAAAAAAAGACACCTTTTGGCTTAAAATCAAATTGTTTAGGATCAAAAGTAAAATCAAAATCGCCAAAAACAAAAGATAAATCGCGAAATATTGTTTCGATAGCAATCTTGCCCCTTGAATAATTTTTTAAGCATTGCGAACATTCCCAATCGTGTTTAAATTAAATATTTTTGTTTTATAATATTCTCTCATCAAAACTCTTTTTTCTTTCTTTTTCTTTTTTTTTTTTTAATTAATTTAACACAGTTTTTCTTTTATTTTTGGAGATGTATAGCCTTTTCATTTCTTTCTGCAACAATAATGATCGCCAAAAAAATAGCAGTGGTAACCTTTTCGGCCAAAATAACAAATGTAAAAAATGAAATTATTTACGACATCACATTAAAAACCTAAAAAATAACAGTATTTCTCCACTGTTTAATGGATGTTATTATACATATAAACCTTCCTCTTGAATCACTCTATCTATTAAAAAAAACCGCATCAAAATCCGTTGCGTAGTTTTAAAGATTTAAGCGTACATAGGGATATAGGGACAGAAAAGGCGACTTTGTTTTATACTATGTAGTGATAAACTTAAATCATTTCAGTTTACATTCTTTCAAATACATCTATTGCAAATGGAAATTCATAATAAATCTGATTATTTGAATGGGTAATCACAATTATTTGAATGCTTTTACACAGATAACATTTCCACACTTTTGGTTATTGACAATAAGAAGGTAAATAGTATTATTATTTAAACATGTCAGGTCTGTTACTTTTAATAGGTAACAGACCTGACATATAATTTTTTTTTTTCAACCATGTGTAAAATGTAGGAATGTTTTTAGGCTTAGGATAACATAACTTAAATATACTTTACAGGACAAAATTAGCACTCACCAATCGGCGAGTAATACTGAAAATTTGGCGATTGACTTTATTGCCACCACTGGCCAAACTTAACAGTCACACTCAGCAATTGTGATGATTGAATAGAAAAAAAAAAAAATTCCCACTGTCGCTCGACGAATTTCGAAACCATTTGGCGAATTTCCCGATTTTTTTTTTCCCCAAAATCATTTGACGAATTGTGATTTTTTTTCTCGAAGCCATTTGATGATATTCGCAATTTTTTTACCTGAGACCATTTGACGATATTCACAATTTTTTTAAAGAGACCATTTGATGAATTTTATGATTTTTCTGCTATCGATTGATGAATTTTGTGATTTTTCTGGTATCGATTGAAGAATTTTGCAATTTATCGATTAATGAATTTCAAGATTTTTTCCATGAGCGTTCGACGAATTTCGCAATTCTGTTCTGCAATCGTTAGACGAATTTCACGATTTTTCTCCTGAGACCATTTGATGAATTTCGTGATTTTTTTCCTCAAGACTATTTGATGAATTTCTCGAATTTTTTTCACGACAGTTTGAGGATTTTTTTTTTTTCCTGCAATAATTTTCCAAAATTCACTATATTTTTCTTGATTGATTGACAAAATCTGCTATTTATTTCCACGATTCCTTGACAAAATTAGCTTTCTTTTTTGTGGTCATTTGATGAATTTCGTGATTTTTCCGCAATTGATTTACAAATTTTGTGATTTATTAACCAAGATAATATGCAGAATTTCCTGAGACCATTTGACGAATGTCGCGATTTCTTTCCTGCCATCATTTGACGAATTTCGATATTTATTCCACAATCGTTTGACAAATTTCGCAATTTTTTTTTATCAAGTATTTGTAAATTTGTTACTGGCTAGTGCTTAAAAGAGGTGCTGAGTAAAAAAATCCATGTACTGGCCAGTGAGTAAAAAAGTAAATTTTTACCTATAATATACTTCTCACAGTGACTTTTGATGTGCTAAGCAGATAATAATGCTACACTCTGAACAATTGAACAAAACTGGTAACAGACCTGACAAGATAAAAAAAATACTCGTCTTATGAAAAAACAAAACTTTTAATAATAAACTTTTTCAGCGCATGATTTCAAAATGGCTTTTACTACTTACTGAATCGTGAAAATAATCTTTAAAGCTTGTGGTGCCATATACAGAGAAATTTTAACAACTATTTTTATTGGTAACAGACCTGACATTTCTCTTGGACAAAAAAAAAAAAAAAAATAATAATAATAATATACACTAAAAAAATAACATAATATTTAGAAATATTTACAGATTTATTACATTACATTGTGTATTTTTAAATTCATAGGTTTTAGAAAGCTATTTTTAATTTGAATGGTTAATTCAAAATGGTTAATTCATAATGGTTAATTTTGATCAAGAAATTTGACTTTGTCATTTGGGACAGCCCATTTTCTAGGTTTACTTATTGATAAAATTATGTTAAAATAAATACATAAAGAATATACTTACAGTAACATATATGAATAACTCTTAAGAGTGTATTCAAATCCAAACTGCTTATTTTGAGACACATTTTTAAATTCATTTTTGCTCTAAAATGCATCCAATTGGCAGGTTCTCTTATTCAGAAACTTTATAATGTCCGTATTGACTCTATTTTTTGATAAAGGTAGAATATATTTTTAAAAATGCTGTCAAAGTGGACATTTTGAACCAAATTTCCCGAAGTGATAGCGCTGGAAACAAAAAAAAAAATATTGTACTGTGAAAATATTTGTTTGTAAATCAATTTCTAATTAACTGAACGAAAAATAAAAACATGGGGCTCTTATAAATCTCTTCATAAATCACACTGCCAAGTTTCCTGTTTTTATTTTTAAAAATGAGTGTGTAAATGTGTCTCAAAATTTTGAGTTGTTGAGCGTGGAAAAATATTTTTTTTGAATACTGCCTTAACATGCACTTTTTGGAAAAACCAACATTGAATCTCTCAGGATTATTTAATTTGAAAACAAAAAATAGTCTTTTGTCGGACATAAAAAATGCCCCAAATTTGAAAATCTACCAACTAGCAGAATCTAGTTCTTCATTCATTAATATGTGTGTTTTTTTAATCATTTGTATCTGTTAGCTACTTCCTTTTCTGGCCATAATATGTGTCTGAGTTTATCAGTAGTTGTGTATGTACTTTTGCCTTAAAGCATTTTTTAAATTAAAGTCTCATGCTCAAGTGTTCTTTTGGCATCTTAATCCTTACTAAAAGTAGTTCATATAGTTTTTTAAATTATGTTTTAAACTTCTGATAATAGTTTTCTTCATTCTATTCTAAATTGTTATTTTGAATTAACCACTTCAACGGCTGCAGAGATATGGAAACAGTGTTATTACTCCCGACTTATCTCGGGGCAGCCGTTGAAGTGGTTAAGACATAAATAGGTGACAAAAATTTTCATAGGAAGAATTTTACATTAGCTTTTTTAATAATTTGCAATCTAAAGAAGATCCTTTTTTGAACAAATTTTTTTTTTATTTTTACTACAAAAGTTTTCTGGGAGCCTTTTTAGGTGCGTTCGTAATTATATAAATACGTAGCACTTATTGTCGTCGTCTGGTCCGTCCGTCCGCATATAACAACGCAAAAACTACCCAAACGAATGGTTTTAAATTTAAGATATATTATCTTTGCAGAATTTTGTTGAGACATTTCAATTTTTTTTTTAAATCGAATCAAAACTTTAGAAAATATTAATAAAAACATTTATTAAGAAATTTGATTTTTTTTTAAATTGGTGCTTTTTTTTTATAGGAGCTTTCGAAGTTTAATCGTCAAGCAACCGAGATACTTATTTTATGACAGAAATTAATCCGCAGACGATATAATTCATTTCACAGAATTAAAAATCATCAAGATCTGAATATTTATATAACTAGCTATAGTACGAACGCACCTCGTTTGTAACGTTTGACGTACAATTTCCAACTTGTTGTCATATTGTCAGAAACAGGTTAAAATGCAAGGAGAAAAGTTGAAGCACCTGAAAATTGCAAACCAATATAATTTTTATTTTAGGATTGTTCAATTAACAAATGAAAAGACTATATATTGTGGATTTTAGTGAAATTTTTCTAAAAGAGCTGTTAGCATGTAATTTTGCATTAGTTTCTGAGATAAGACACGAACTTCGTAGGTTAATTCAACTCTCTCTTTGAAGAAACTTCTAAAGAATCGGGATTGTTGCCTCATAATTTGTTTGGATTGATCTCTTAAATGATGGCATTTTGCTTTAATTAGGAGTTTTTTCTTCATCCAATGATTCGTTTGATAGCTTATTACTTTCTATCTGACTTTCAAAGCTTTAAAACCACACTTGCTTGTATTAGAGTTATCTTCAATATTATCTTATTGTGTCTCTATCTCTATAGTTTGAGGCCCCACCAGTGGCTGAGAGGTTCTGCCCTCGAAGCTGGTAGACGGAAGGTGCTGGGTTCGATCCCAATCGCGCCCGTCGGCCTAATCGTTCGGAGTTTTCGTGGTTTTCTTCGAGCCGTGGATTTATCCATGCGTAAATACGGGTTAGGTTCCCTTAGAAAGACCCCCACGAAGGGCACTCCTCCCGGGCCTATATCCCAAAGTGTAGATAATTGGCCGTCAATAATCAACCCAACCCAACCCAACTCTATAGTTTGAGTTTCATAAATTTTATGTTAGAAATGCCATTAAAATTCAGATATAATTCTGTGTAATTTAAAAGCTATTAAGTAGTAGGGGAATTTTTTCTCCCATCACATTGATGTGGGATTTTTATTGAATATTCCAGTTTATATTTTTATAGTATTTTCTTTAAAAGATATCTTTCACTTATTGAATTTTTTCTGTCATAGATGATTTATGTAAAAACTTACAGTGCAAACCCCACCAGGTTTGCTTAGTGGAAGATGATGATGTAGCAGTCTGCATTAGCAAAAGAAAACTTAGTGCTAAAGAGTAAGTTATCATTTTTTATCATAATAAAATTAAACTTGCAGTTAAACAAACCAGTTTATTTAAATTATAAAGTTAAATTTATTTTTTTCTTGCATCTATTATACATCATATGATACATCTATATATATCATTTTTTTTTTTAATGTTTAAAATGTAAAAGTTAATTTTTTAAGTGTCCAATCTGATAACCTTGTTTCTGGACTTTTAAGTCTGTATCATGCTTTCTATGCTAGTAGGGCTTTTTATAAAATTTTCAGTGGTATCACTTGTCATTTTTCTTTTACGGCTTTCCATAGTCCATCTATTGTGGTGGGTTTGCGCTTGGAAAGATCTCTTTTCAGCAGACCAGTGGCACAATAGTCCATAAGAAAAACACCAGGGGACTTCGTAGGAATATGTTGAAAATACATGTTATACATGCAGTACCTGTATCAATTTTCATTTTTTTTTTTTTCAAGGAATGCAGTGCTATTTTTTTAAGTTTGACTGGTGGTACAGTTTCAATCTTTGAAAATCATTGGGATAAAGAAATGGAATTCTTTATGTCTGTAAGTATCAGACGTAAAACATTCTCCTGATAGTATGATGAGTTGATTTTAACATTTTTTTCAGTCTTCTTATTTTTAATTTTCTATTGTTAGAGAAACCTAACACAACTATAATTTTTTTACTGAAACTTTTTCTGCATTTTCAGAACCAGGTTTTTACATCTTTTTCTCCACATTTTTTATAGCAAATAGCTTTTTTTTTTTTTTTTTTTTGTTGTAGTCATTTAGGTAAATCCATGCTTCATCATGGGTAACAATGGGTTTCTATTTATCTCTTGCCAAATGGTTTTCACACAGGATTCTGCAAAATATCTTGTGTTGAGCAACATTCCTCGGCAAAAGACTTATCTTTTCTACACCTTTAAAGACCTCAATTCATAAAATAATAAATATGTGTTTTCTCTAAAAATATGCTTGCTATTATTTATTTCAAATGACTGTTTCAATGTTGTTTCAATATAGTTTAAAATAATTAGCTGAATATTCTGATAAACTTTTTAAAAAAAATATTGTTAATAATAACTCATAATCTTTTGTAATATGAATTTTTCAATAATTTTCTTAATTAATAATAATAAGTTATTGAATTAAAAATAGTCTAGATTGTTTGAGAAATCAAATTTTGATCCCTTCTAACTCTCTGAAAATTTAAGTATATATAAACTACATCTTTTTCTGCACTGCTTTCATCCAAGGAACTCAAATAAAGTGTGAAAATTGGATGTTACCATTTGTAAATTGAAATTTTGTACATATTTAAACATGTAGCACCCCCTTTAAAACTTGCATTCATATTCAGAAGAAGATGCAATTTCCAGTTGAACTGTAACTAGTTGCATCTATGCTGTGTTACCTCCTTTGTTTTTTACTGACACTATATTTTGCTTTTTCTGTATATTGCTAAATAATGTACCTTGTATCTGAATGAAATGATTAATTCAAGTATACATCTCGCTTTATCATTGGAAATAATGTAGCAGTATTATATAATATATAATATATTCAGCCAAACTGAATATTTGGTTGGCCGAATAGTTTGATATCTGGCCTAACCAAATAATCGGTAATATGGCCAAATAGGTCGATTACCGAATAGATACCAAATATTCGGTGCATCCATACTGTACACTCTATTTTCAGTAGTGAACATGTTATAGTGAACCTCAATAACATATATCGAATTCATGGTAATCCAAGTATATTTACGAGAGCTAGAGCACGGACAGACGGCAGACAGACAAATTGAAGTTAAAAACACTTTTCAACTGTGTTGATAAATGTTAAAAAGATAAAAACATGCATTAACCCCACACAAGCATCTATAGGTAAGAAAAAATTAAAGTAATTAAGTTTGATAAGTTATGAGAAAAATTGCACAAATCATAAACTATATTTTGAAAAGATATATTTTATCATTTTGCCTCATCATGTGAGTTAAAAATGCTTTAAATAGACAGTCCCAATTTTAAAATTTTCTTTTATACTATTAATAGTGTGATTTATCACTGAAAAGAAGATTTTCAGCACAATTTAATTGATCAATAAAATAAAAATTGTTTTTAGAGTCAATTTTTTTATTTTTCTGGAATTATTAAATATTAATGTGTACTTTTCTTACAACAAATGTACTGAAAAGGGATGGAGAATTCTATTCACCACTGGCAAATGGATTTTCTAACAGGGCAAGAGTATTTTTAGGTAGTTTTTTAACTACAAGCTATAGAAAATATACCAATTTTTTTTATTTCTTAGCCATATTTTCTAATTCTCCCAATTGCTGTGATGTAAACATGACACTAAGTTATATTTTATACTAAACTTTCTTCTACTGTATATATTTCTTAATTTTACATACAAAAATAAAAATAATAAAAAAATCTGAAAATATGCATTAGTGAATTATATTTGCAGTGGTATAAGTTTTGTCATAAGAATGCATCTTGCTGGAGGATAAAATAAATCTCTGGCTGGTAAAATTTTCTAAAAATTTCCCAATCCTGGTACTGAAAATTATTTTTTGGTTCAAGTTGAAAGGATAATTTCATAACTTCTATAACTCTCCTCCGTTCTGTTTATGTATGAAATAATATGCTGTTGAATGATTAACCATAGTAGATTCTATTGTATGTTAATTCATTTTATGCTTTCAGAAAATTTTTATTACTAATTAAGGAGTTTTATGAAAGTTTATAATAATCCTACTAAAATTCCTTTCTATAGACAGAGCCAGTCAATTATACTTTGGATTTTCATTATAGAACTTAATCTGAAATGGTATTCTATTCAATATGTTAAAAAAAAAATTAAAAATAGAATCTTGAATGCATGTTTTAGATTGTACCTTCATAACTTTTATTTTGTATTTTTCAGTGAAATATATTTTCCAGACAAATAGATAACATATAAATTAATTTGGCTAAATATTATTTCTTAATAGTTTGAAGTGCATAATGTTTTATTTTCATCATTAATTTGATTTTTGTTTTTTGTTTTTTAGGAATGCTTTAAAATTGTCTTCATCAAAAAAAGTTAAAACTAAGGACCATAACAATGATAAGGTGTTTTGGGAAAAGAATGAAGAAACAGATAAAGATGAGTCCACCTATGAATCTCAAAATCCTTGTATTCCATGCCCTGTTCTAAAACCAGAATTCGTTTGTGGATCTGATAACCATACATATTCTTCCGTTTGCCGCATGGAATTCAGGAACTGTATGCACAAAGTATCAGTCACAGTCAGCTGTAAAGGATTTTGTCCTTGTAAAGGTAAATAATGTTGATTTTATTGTTTCAAATTTTAATAGTTCCTACAGATTTTATTTATAACTAAATTTCTGAATCTCAAGAACACTGCCACAAGACTACAAGTTTTTTCAAAAGTCAGGGAATTTGAAAATAGACCTAGATGTGTAACCTAGTCTTTTTGTGCAGAAGTAAGAAAACATTCCACTCTCTGTTAATGTAGCATATGAAGTAGCAATAAAAATTCTCAAAAACAAAATTGATCCTTGAAATATATTCTATTTATGCTAAATTGCGTTTTTAGTTTCTAAGATTTCTTTTTTCTCTTCTTTTCTCCCAAGTAAAACAAAATATTGAAAGAAAATGTCATCATAATATGAAATTTGAAATATTTCTTTAAATTAGAAAGCAGTGATTCTGCTTTTCATGGATTTGAAATAAATTGATGTTATAAATTAATATACAGGGTGGTTATAATTAAAGTTATCCTGTTTAGATCTATTGTTGACAGATATCGATGAAACTTGGAATATAAGTTATATGGACCATGGGGAAATGAAATCTGCAATTTAAAAAAAATTTGTTCAAATTTCGACCACCAGGTAAGAAGGAGGTGCATGAAGACCAAAAATCTCAAACTGGAAACATGAAACTTTTTTTATTTACAGCATATGTTCAATTTGCATTCCATTTGCGTCAAGCACATGTTCAAAGCGTATTATGGCGTGTTCAACAGTAGCACGAAGGTTGTCTCGATCAATTGCAGCAACATGACGAGATATACTTGCTTTCAAATCAGGCAGAGTCCGTATGCTTCCTCCATACACACAATCTTTCAGGAATCCCCACTACCAAAAGTCACAGGGATTCAAGTCTGGAGAACAAGGAGGCCAGATTGTTGGAAAACTTCTTGAAAGTACCTGATCATCTCCAAAGTGGGCACGAAGCAGTGCCGTCACTGCTCGGGCTATGTGAGGTAGTGCACCATCTTGCATGAATATGGTAGTCTCTAAACACTCTCACTCTTGTAAGGATGAAATGACCTGCTGCTGAAGGAGGTCGCAGTAATTGGTACCCGTAATGGAACACCTTTTAGGACCCTGAGAAGTGTTCTCCTAAAAAAAAAGGGACCAAGAATGAAATCAACCGTAAAGGTACACTATACAGTAATGTAATCAGCGTGCAAAGACTGTTCATGCACAATATTAGGACTAGCAGTATCCCATACGTGACAGTTCTGAGTATTCGCTGCTCCATCTAGTGTAAAATGCGCCTCATCTGACCACAAAATGTTCCAAGGCCATGCATTGTCAACGGTTATTCTGGCCAAAAACATCCTCACAAATTGAGTTCTTGTGTCCGGGTCTACAGGGTTCAGCACTTGCACAATGTGAATCTTGTATGGATACCACTTTATAATTGATCAAAGAACCTTTCGTACTGTAAACCAAGGGAGAGACAAATCACATGACACCGCTTGAGCACTTGTCAAAGAATATTGCGAACCGGACGCTCTTTCGACCATGGCAAGAACTACTTCTTTGGCAGTTCCATCCTCTTCCTTGCAGCACACCCAGCTCCCCAGTTTCTTCGAATTTAGACATCTTCTTTTTCAAAGCCTGCTTTGACATTTTTGTAAGCCTTTCAAGTGTAGATTTTTTCGCAGTGTAATTGACAAATTACTGCCGTTCTGATAAACCAACTTCATCAGTAACGCTCGTTCCTTCTTCTGTAATGGCATGGTGCAGAAGAACTTTACGGCAGCGACTACTGACTTTTTAAACTGCTCCAAATTTGCATAAAATTCTTTCTTGTAGATGGAAACCGCCATCTATCGGTCGAAATTTGAACTTTTTTTTTTAATTACAGATTTCATTTCCCAATGGTCCATATAACTTATATTCCAAGCTTCATCGATATCTGCCAACCAGAGCGGACTCTATGTTGGTCTAAACAGGGTAACTTTAATTATAACCACCCTTTATTTATTACTAGCCGCCACTGGCGCCAGTTTGGTCGCCCTTAAATGTATGCTAAGCATTGTAACAAATTATTATTATTCATAATTTATTTTTTTCCTTAATCCTTCGCCAAACCGGAAAAATCTAAAAGACAAATCAAGAATTTTTGCGATCGTGGTAGCATTTTTTTTTTTTTTTTTGTTATGTATTTCATCTTTCTTGACAAAAACCGCTTAACCTACTTTATAATAAATTAATCATTGTGTGTGTTTTATAATAAAATTGTGTGTTTTTCAATATAAAATAAACTATTTCATAATAAAATAAAAGTACATGCTGTTTTAGTAATCTCTAATAGGTACCTAAAAATGGGATTTTCTCGCCAAAATGGCGCAAAACAAAAATCACGCCAACCCTGGTGCGTCCGTGACAGCTGTTCCAATTTTAAATACATGACGTTCACATTTTTCTTTAAAATAGAAAATAGATAAATAAGAAATAATACCATAAATCAAAACATTTGATTTCAAAATTAAAGTATCGTTTCTAATTTGCACACGCGAAAAATAAAAGCTGACAATTCGTTTCGAAATTTGATCCATTAAATATTATTACATGAGTTCAAATTACATCAAGAAAAGATGAAGTTGAGTTGTATAGAACAGAATTATGATAAACTTTGACTGTCTCACTGGTGCTGATTATTTTTTTTTACACCAGGCAGCGGTCCAAAAATTCATGGTTTAATATTTTAAACGTTCAGAACGAATGAATCTTTTTTTTTTTTTTTTTTTGTTTACTTTCATGGATAGAGAATTTCAACTGCGAACCTAATTTAAACTGAAGTTATTTCAGAATGTATGCATAATTGAACGTAAGTCATCTCTCAAATATTAATTTATTTTGAACGATCTTTCTAAAAATGTAACTTTTATGCAGTTTTATTCAAAAAAATAATTTTGAATAAAAATGGCCGCCTGGCATATGAAAAAGTAAAGTGGGCATCCCGGAACTGTTGATGACAGTCACATGACTTACGGTTTTATTATAGAGATTTCTTAATGCTAGAATATTAAACACATTTCTTTTTCTATTAGAACTTGTAATTTATAAGTCCCTTTCTAAATTTATAAGTTTACACAATAAAAACTTATTTTTCAAATTTGTCTGAATAGATATCATTTGCCTTTTCCATAAAAGTGAAAGATTTAATATAAGACAGGTAACTTTATTCTTAACTTTTGATGATGAATGCCTTGAATCAAATTCAAACACTGTTTGCTTATGTTTTAGTTCATTGTCTGTTTTGTGTGCATTGTTTATTTAAACTTTAAGGATGTTGTATGTCACATCTTTCCCTGCTGGACATTTTATTTTATTTACTGGACAATGCAGTTTTCAATCATCTTTCTGTCAAAGATACAAATTTCTTCCCGCCTTCCATGCATTTTATTTACCAATATCTTTAAGTTCCAAAAAAATCAAACATTTTTTTCTTCCTTTTTGCAATGAATGTGGTACATTTTTTATTATAGTCACTTGCTAAATAATGACCAGCTTTTTATAAACCTGTTTCACATTTGTAAAGGTTGCATTTTGTAATTTTTTTTTCCTCTCACTTTCTGATATAGAAATAATGTACAGTTATATGTTCTGTCACAATAAGATATTTTAATATTTTCAGAACTTAATTATCTATTAATAGATCAATTTTAATTATATCTTGATTACATATTGAAACACTGTTGTCATAGTAATGGTGACAACAATGTGGTTAAAACTGTATGTTTGTTATAATTGTATATGAGTTACAATAAAAGAGTTAATTATATGCCAAACCATACTCACTATAATATGCCAATTTGCTGTGGTTTCAATTATGGAATTTTCCGTATATTTTGTATGCATGTAAATATATACTTATACACAGTGGCGACTCGTGACTGTCTTTTTTTTTTTTTGGAGCACTAAATACATGCCTGAAACACATATTATTTTCATACCATTATTTTGTTTAAAGAAATCTTTTCCTTGTTTAAGGGCAGAACTTTCTGACAATAATAAAATAAAGTATTCCTTTTTAATGATAGTGGTAAGAAAATAATAAATTCAGCAACCATGCATATAGTGCCCCAAATAAAGCCAGTCGCGAGCCGCCACTGCTTATACACACCTCACATTACATATTCCTGCAAATATACACACACGCAATTTATTAACTTAACCTGGTCCTCATATGAGGTTCCTTACTTAAATTGTAACAAGAACGAAAATTCGTGCATCAAGCATAAATTATGAAACACTTTCCAACACATTCAGAATACTCTAATAAAACTTCACTGTTTAATATGGTGAAAAATGATGTATAAGTAAACATTTTCTTTTTACAGAAATCCTAATTTCAGCCATTATCGATTATCATCTATGATTGAAAAGAATATGTTTTTCAGATTTATGTATATACTACATAGCATGCTAAAATTTAGTTTAGTTAGGAAACACATAACACAGTTGAAAATCCCATTTCAGCATAAATCACCATTTTGATTAACTTTACTGTATTAAAACCGATTTCTATTAAATAGAAAGAAACTTACATATTTGTTACAGAAGAAGAGAAAAATTTCAGTTGACAGGTTTAAATAAATAATGAATTGTATTTCAAATAAAACTTTAACACGGAAATAATAAGTACACAAAAAAAAAAGTTTTAATTTCACCTATTCATATTCGAACAAGCTCCTCCTACTTTCACTTATACAGACTTTACCCTCAGATAATACAATTTATGAAACATGTTTAAAACAGTTTTTTTGCTAATTAAAACTGTTTCCTTGATTAATTTTTAAATTACGTCTTTATTTACCAATTTAATTTTTTTCCCCATAAATGTAATTATTACATGTGTTTAATTCTGGAAAACTGGTTGTATCATAAGCAGCGTGTGCAGATTTCCTTCTGCACAGTGTGCTATAGCAAACATTTCTAGTAACAACAAAAAGCGTTTACAGTCTCTAATTTTCATTCAAAAATTTCTAAAGTGATAAGTTCATGCCATTTTTTTATTTTATAATATTATGCTGATATTTCATTTTACGTACCAGTACTGGTACGCGTACCATAGTTTGTGAACCCCTGATCTATATAATTTACACACATCAAGTAATATGAAAAAAAAAATGTTAATTTTAAAAGTGTACCACAACTAAAAATGCACTTTCGGCAACTATTGTCCATAGACAATGCCAAATTCTTTTGTGGGTCCCTGTAAAATTGCCCATCACCTCAGATCAAGTTCCACAGAATCAATTTTCTATATGTTTGAAATAGTGTAATATCATTAAAATTTGCCGCAAATGATTTTTTGAAATAGACCATAATGTAATGGAATTCTTTTGAGTGTCCCTGTAGATGAACGATAAATGCTATGCACACTATATTCTATAGTAAGCATCTTATAGTGCATGTCAAATATATATAGGGGAGATTAGTGAGGGATGGGACAACTTTAACAAAACTATTTTTTACAAATTATGTTTCACTAATACAAAATAGAAATTTTCAGAATAACATCTTGAAACATTTTAACATATTTAAAATATATAAATTTGATGATAATAGTTAAAATTTTAGGTTAATAAACCAATTAAATTAACAAGAAAATGTCTCATCGCTCCCTCATGTAAGGGAGCGATGAGGGACATGTTTTTAAAATGAAAATTCATATTTAATTATAAAAATTGTGAAGAAAAAAAGGACAAAAACAGTGTGACATTTGCATTCCTAAGGTTTATTGTAAATCCCGACATTTATTTTATCTTATATTATGCTTTGTAAAATCCAAATGAAATGAAAAATATGCTGATGAAAGCATATGAAAAGAAAAAAATGCACTGCTTCAATTTTTCAATACATATTAAAAAAAAAAAAAAATCATGAAAGTAGTGAAAATTCTTTTTTGACTTTCAAAATAGTAAGTTTTATTTGTTACACTATTCAATTCCAAAACAAGATAGTCTTATAAATATAAAATACCAAAAAATTGTATGTAATTAAACATAATTATTTGGATAGAGATATTATTTGGGGGGGGGGGGGTAAGGGGGGACATGTCCCATCCCTCCCTTAGAGCAATATTTAAAAAAAGAAAAAAATAGGTTTTTACAACAAGCATGTGGCTTTTAGTCTTAACTCTTCATTCATAAAAGCTATATTGTTGAGTTTACAAAACATTAAAAACAATTAAGTTAGCAACAAAAAAGGATATTGAAAAGTTACATTAAAAATCTGAATAGCTAGTTACTTTTGATACTGTAAAATAGTATTTTTAATTCACAAACTCATAGGTGCTTGCAACTAAAAAAGATTTACAGAAACAAGTATGATTCAATGATTACTCCATCTGGTGGAAAGAGTCACAAATTAAAAATATAGCTTATTTTAAGCATTACTGCAGATATCCCATCCCTCTCTAATCTCCCCTATAAATTTCAATCTGTTTGAAATAGTGCAACATCATTAAAATACACTGCAAATGATTTTTCCCTATAGACTGTAACATAACGGAATTCTTTTGATTGTCCCTGTAAATGGACTATAAATGTTACACACTTTATTTTCAATACCAAAATGCCATATTAAACTTCGTTAACATATATCAGTTTCATGGAACTCTGAGTATATTATTTATGCAAGTTAAGAGCACGAACAGATGGCAGACAAAAATAAAATTCATAACTGGCACAGATTAAACTATTAAATATCAAGGGCTCATATGTGGTATAAATTATTTTTTTTAATACACAATCAAGAGAGCATTTTAATGATACCAATTTAAAGAATGATTTTTAAATAATCATGGGTGAGAAGGTTAACTTGTTTCATGTTTTATTACAAAATGGAATTTTGTAATTGTTATCACTCCCTCTGGAGTTCAGAAATTGTGTAAAACTGTGTTGTAAAGTCTTTTGTCAAGTCCATAGCCAAGGTTGGCATAAAAAAAAAATGAGTGATACTGGCAACAGTATGATTGCAAGTGTATGAGAGTTACAACACTAATATTAATTATATAGCAAACCATACTTGCTAAAATACATCCTTTGGTTATGAACCCGATTATAAAGCTGAAAAGTAGAAAATAAATTTTAAAAATCACAATTTTATTTGTGTACTTTAAAAGTTGATTTTTTATTTATTTTTTAATCTAAAATCTGGAGATTAGAACAAAAATCTTAAATGTGTGAGTCACTGAAAATATGATAAGGAAATTAAGCCACAATGAAAACCATCATAATGAAAAAATAAAGCTAACCATTCATTAAAAATTAAAATATATTACGAGTGTGATATAAAATTCTAATTTACTTATTATTTCTATAACACCTCACACTTTTATGATTTTCTGTTTTGACCTATAGATTTTTTTTATTTAAAGAATGTTTTTACTTTTAAGTACACTAATAAAAGTGTGTCTTTTAAAAAGTATTTTTTTAAATTGCAAGTCTTGTGTTTTAAAGATTGCTTTGAAACACCAAGTATTCTCTTTAAGTGTAACTTGTTTTACATTTATAGAAAAGGGCTGAAATTTTTTTGATTCTTTGAACTTGTGTGAGAATATCCTAAAATTCTATGTACATACTAGTGATTATTTTTATTTATTTTCAGTATGGTATTCTACGCTACAAATTTTTCAAATATTGTTTCACTGTTTTAGGCTGCTAATGTAATTCTTTGTTTAGAAGCAAAATGTTTATTGCACTTAGTTGTTTATTTACATATTTAAAACAATTTTAGTTTTTTTTTTTCTTCTTTAAATAGCTACACACACCAGGCATTCATAAAATTATGCTATTTTATATTTTCTTTTTCTGTGGAAAATAAAATATGTTTTATTCTGTTTTCATTCTGTATTTACTAAGCATTTTGATTGAATGTTTTTAATGTAAAATAAATTAATCACCTGATGAAAGCTCACATCAAATGTGCATTTTAACTTCTTTAGCTTCAAAAAATGATGCTGACAAAAACAAAGAGTGGCAAATGAAGGATCGCTGGAATCGATACATGAATAAGTATCAAAACACAGTGAAGAAAAACAGTATAATTCACAAATCTTTGAAGAAAGCTCACTCTTCTAATGCTGTGGATAACTCAAATATCCAGTCTCAAAAGCAAGTCCCTTTTCCTGTTATTTTCATAATTAATATTTTTTGACTGTTTGAAATTTTCTCAATCATTATAGTGAATGCTAGAATGCTTTCTACTTCTGTGCTCCCTAATATTTTTCATTCTTTTATTCTATTATCCTTTTGCCAGTCACACCAGTTTTCAGTCAGTGCTAAATGCATGTGAATGTTGTACTTTTTACAACTGCATGCTTGACAGAAGGTTAATTATAAAGAATCAAAAAGCTATGTAACATACTTTTAAAAAATATACAATTTTCATTACCGTATATACTCGTGTATAAGCTGAAGAATTTTAGACAAAATTTGGGAGCTGAAAATGGGGGGTCGACTTATGCACGAGTAAGTAAAAAAAAATAATAATAAATAGCGGAGTGAAATACTGGAGTCATATTTTTTTCGAAGATAGTTGGTGAATGTGAAAGTTTTTTTAATTAATCACATATAGATCTAGGTTGGAGAGACAGATAAAAGCAGACAATGGTGATTGATAAAAAAAAAAGGCTCAACAATAATGATTCTGTAATTGTTCTGCACTCATTTTCTCTTGGGATAGAATTCCCTTCAATACAGGGGCATTCATTTCAACATTTTATTCCCCTTTTTAAAAAGAGTTCAACTTGAGAATGCTTCTAGATTTCTCTCCTAAAAGTCCTACAATACAAAGAAGTACTATATTTTAGCAGTTTAAGAAGTTGTTTACCCTTGTAAATAAAACTTGAATAGATTTTTCAAAAAAAATAAAAAGAGTAAGTAATCATTAAATTGATGTGAATAGCTTTTAAAATAGTTTAAGCTTCTTTAGTTTCACATAATTATACAATTTTAAAATGTTAAATTAAAAAAAAAAAAAAAAAAAGTCTGATTAGAAACGTAAAAAAAAAAAAAAAAATACTAATTTAATGAAAATTTATTTTATTTTTTTATCCTGGATTACAAATCATTTTTCAACATACTGCCAGAAATGTGATTCGACTTATACACGAAAATTCAATTTTTTCCAAAATTTTGCGTAAGAATTGGGGGGGTCGACTTATACACGAGTATATACGGTACTTTCAGTTCTTATGATGATTTATTTTTATTATTATAACATTGTATATAAGCATTGAAAATTTCTTAATCTACTTATAAAGTTGAATTGCTATACTTTTTTTTTAAATGATAGGCTAAAAAATAAATGAAATCTTATTAAAATTGTTAAAAAAAAAAAAAAAAAAAACATTTACATTTCTAAATTTTTTTTAAAAGTTATTATTATTTTACTGTGATCTTAAAAAAAAATTAATTTTCTTCACAATTCTTAAATCTATGTAACATCTTGGCAGTTTAATGCAATTTCTCCCAGACAGTTTCTGAAGGGTGCTGCACCCTGCCTGCCCTTTGGTGAAAAAGGCACTATTTTTCTTGCCCTCATCCATGCCCTTACCCCTCTCTCAAAAAATGACATCCTTAGTGCCTTTTATATTAAAAAAATTGCTTGCATAGTAAAAACATAGAAAAGAGTGTCTGACTTCTAAATATTAAAAGTGCCTTTAAAAATTAAAAAAGTGCCCTTAGAATCTAAAATGTGCCCTTTCTTTACCAGCAGTGCTCTGCCCTTTCTTAACCCTTTAAGCCGTTGTCACTAGAGATATGTTCGGGGCTTCTTTTCGGAGCCTGGGCCCGCCCGAACCAGAAACATTTTGTGTCATTAGAGCTCGAGCCAGTCCGAGCTTGATACCGAAAACATTGCATAATATTTAAAAATTGTTTTAAAAGTAATATCTCATTTTTTAAAAACTTTTGTGAAAATAACTGTTAATCCCCAGCATATAATTAATTTTATGGAAATTTACATTCAATCTTATCAAAAGAGAAGTTTGGTAAGTAAATATACTTCCTTAAAAGGATCCTCATATTTTTATCTCTTAATAAGCAAATCTGATGGACACATTGACGAAGTGCGTTTTATGAATAAGTGCATGAAATTTGCAGAAATTACTATTTCTATGCTGAAGAATCGAACACCGTTTTTTTTTATTTCCTATAAAAGGTTTATATCATAAATTATAATCGATTCCTTAATTAAAACAACATTTTGTGTTCTTGAAAATCAGTTTAAATAAAAAATTTGACACCGTTACCTGAAAGATCCTATGCTTTTATAGGAAAAGTGGAAACACTGTTCAATTGCTTTATATCGGAATAACAATACTTGGCAATTATATCTACTTATGTATGAAAGTGACTTCGTAGATGTGCAGAGCAGAGTTTTAGCATGAGCAGAGCTCATGATGAAAAATAGAATCACTAACGATATTTTCATATGAAGAGTGATTATGTCTCGCACACAATAGAAGACTAAAAATTTGCAAGCCTTAAGCTAATGCTGATTGACTAAAAACAAAAGAAAATATTAATTTTACATTAGATCTCTAAAAAATAAAATAAGATACATGCTCCACTTAAAAAATATCCTACTCTTACAAACGAAAATCAAGCAACATAATATTAGCACCTCTTCCCATTGGTGCCATATCACCCAGTTGTCACGTCAATATCGCACATAAATCTGGAAATATCGTAAATTTTCTTTTAAAGTAGCATTCTAATACTAGAAAAGAAAAATAAGATTTCTGTTTCTATTCATTCTGATCAAAATAGCATTAAAATGACTTGAAATGGAATACGTCATTTTTTAGGGGGGAAAAAAGTTATTTATATTTTTTCTGTTTGAGAATATATAAATTGTCAGTTTCAGAAAGAATGAGCCAGGGCCCGTAGATCGGTATAAAAATCGAGCCCGAGCCGGTCTCCTTTCTGGTTGTCACGCAAATTTCCATTTCCAGAAAACAAGTTAAATTGATTGTAGATAAAAATATTTTAAACTGAATTATGTGTTAAGAAGTGTAGCAGATGAAGGGATATGAAAAGATAATTTAACATTAAACTGCTAAATTTAATATATCTTGGGTTTTATAAGTGTTTATATGAAAATGCAGAAAAGCCTGCAGATGTCCAGAGGGTTAAAACTAAGGGAGTAACTCTGGTTTTATATATGTATAGACAGGGCTTTACAAATTTGAAAAAATCTGGTAGCCAGGTATAAACTCTAGTCGCCAATAAAAAAAAAAAAAAAAAAAAAAAAAAAAAAAAAAAAATCTTCCTGCTATTGATTTCCAAAAGCAGAAATGTTTTTTTGTGAATTAAGAGAGAAAAAATAATAACAAACATAGTTTAAAATTATTAGTTACATAGCTCAGAAAAGTACTTAATTAAAAAAGATAATAAAACTAAGTTTTATAAGGAAACTTATCCAAAATTATATCTCTGAAAAAACAAAACAAAAAAGAAATATTGTAAACTCTGAATAACCGACATGTTCGGGAAATGCTGATTGCCGAATGCTTCAAAAGTCCAAATAGTTGAGTGCTACAAAATCTATATCTGATGAGAGAGCATCGATGAAATAGTGAAATCGGAATAAGAGTTTTTGTCTATTTAGCCTATCGAATTCAGTCAGACAATTCTGATTTTATTATTTCGAAATTTGCATTTAAAGAACTCTCTTAGTTCTGCCAAATTACAAATAAAAGTTTTTTTTTTTTATGTTTGTGTTTGAATATAATTTCAAGTTTGTTTCTTAATATTTTGTAACTTTGCAGCATCTATAATGAGACATCTTACAAGAAATTCAATTAAACATTTTGATGTTCGCAGTAATATACATTGCTAAAACGAAAAAATAAATAAAAGAAAACATTTTTCGGCGCTGGGATTACATAACAGAATAAACAGCCGGCTGAGGTTTATTTTGAAAAAAAAAATAATAAATAAAAGAAAAACATTTTTCCAATGATCTGCAATAGGAATGTAAGAATAAATAAATAAAAAATAGATATACCTTACCCTTCTGAAGTGCAATCAATGATTTTTTATTTCCATTTACTGCAGATAATAATTCAAACAATATAATTATAAAATATTCTTGAATAACAAGCGTGGTAGCAGACACTTGTCTCCAAGACAGAGTGACGCCGTACATGTGTGATGCAAACAGGTGCTAGGCGCCAAACATTTTAAGCAGGGAAGGAATATTTAAAAGATGCATATTATTGTTATTAAATTAAATTTTAATTAAGTTTAATTCAGAAATTTTAATTAAGTTTTATGGATTTACTTCGAATGAATTACTTATAATCACTTATAATGTTATTATTCTTTAAAATGAATGTGATAGAATAACTAATTTTAATTCTGAATACAAAAATCTGATTTGAAAGTTACTAAAAAAGCATTATGCCTTTTTAATCCTTGCATCCAATTTTTAAATGTCACAGATTGGATTGACAATATTTCTTATTGAAACTTCCCCCCTCTCCCCACATTCTCATCACGTGACATGCTAAGCTGACTGGAACGGAAAAGAATGGTGCTTTGTGTGCATAAAATTGAAAATGCCTTTTAAACTTGGCTTTTCCATTAAAAGTACGAGAGAAGAGGGAGATTACTGCGCTTGCTGCGCGCAGGAGTAGGGATGTTGGAGAGACAAAATGTCGTTTGTGCTCATTTTTTAGCTCAATTTTTGTAAAAAAGAAAATAAATAAATAACAAAGTCTGATTAAAAAAATTAGTTGCCAGAAAGAAAAGTTGGTCTCCAGTGGCGACCTGGCGACCGCATTTGTCAAGTCCTGTGTATAGAGATTTATATACCTACAAATGTTAAGACTAATATGTATGCAATTTTCATTGTAATCTGTATTTCATGTGTAAATTCATTATTTCAGAGATATCACAACTGTTAGCACTGATACCATGCAGAAGCCTTCTAAAGCTCAAAACAAAGTTGTTACACCCATCATTGAAAAAAGTATGTAATTTTTTTTGTTACCCTTCTTTATATCTTTCAAATTTCAATGATATATATTTAGATGCTTAAATAATTTGTGGTAATTACAAGTAATTGTAATTACAATTTAAATTACAATTAATTTTTCTTTGTAAGATGCAAAAATATTTATAACTAATATTTATATTAGTAACTAATAAGTAAGAACATAATTTTTAATTGAAAAAAGATAATGTTATTTGCATCTTTCAAAGAAACATTAATTGTAATAGTTATTGTAAATCATTTAACAGCTCTATTTTAACTAAAATGATTTTTTTTTACGTTTTAATTAGTTATATAATTAATATGTCAATATTTTTGCATCGCATAGTGGAAAATATTCCCAATTAGCAATGTTTATTTTTTGAATTAAAATGAATATTCTTAGGTTTTGAATACTATTTTTGCATCTTACAAATTTTCCTATTCGCTATCATTAGCTAATCGGCAAAAGATCATATGATACCGCAATGTACTCAGTAAAAGATTACCTAGTGACCAAATGATTGAAAACTAATAGGCAAAGGCTTCAAAATCAATTGACTAGTAGTCGGATTGCGATGGTTGAGAGGCAATTTGCCGTGCGGACAAGAAGTGCTTTCTGCTGACCCCGGAGTGTGATGTCTCCAGGATGAAAACTTGTCGAGTTAGGACATTCGGCAGAACTTTGGCCAAGGATTATTTGCTGCTTGAGATGGGACAAAGAAATTTACATTTAATACAACCATGTAATTTAACTAATATAACAAAACATATATTTTAGGCTACATGGTAAAATGCCCTGCTTCGATCAATCGATGGTGTATTTTTCTTTTAAACATTTAAATTTAGCTTTTTAAACAGAAGTATAAAATAAACCTGTGCAGACACTTTATCTTTTTGTACTATTTATTTTTTATAATCATTGCTGAGCATTATAATACGTTATTTTATTTTTGTGGCAACCTTGATTTGAGAAAAACTTTTCATTTAACAATGCTGATTTAATGTTTAATTAACTTAAATTTTTAACCAAAAAACATGTTTTGATGAAGGTTTATTGTCCTATGTCGAAAGCCAGTTTAAAAAAATTTGAATTACACCTTATTCATTGTTCTTTGTTTTGTAAATGCATAGAAAAAGGGATGTTGACAACAGAAATCCTAATAATATTATAAATCTGATTATGTGTGTGAATGCTTGGCTGAAGTAAACGTCCAAACGGAGGATTTAATGGACCTGTATCTTTGCATATAGATGGAGTATAACCCAGAAATGAATATAGGCTGGATTTTATTTATTTTGTTCAAATACTTTTCTTAATAATTAAAAATGTCATTATTTTCATAGAGAATCAATGAATATATTTTCTGTAAAATTTAATTAACCATTTTATGTTGCTAAGCATTACCGTTGCCAATAAATACACAACCTGGAACAATAATTTTTCCTCAACATTTATTTATCTATTGAATGATTTCCACATAAAAAATGAAAATTAAAAAGAATTCAAAAGAAGATGAATTGTCATGATATTTGCAAGTAAATATGGAGTATTTGTTATTATACATGAAATATGAATATTGGTTACATTAAAAAGACATTTTCTGTCAAAGACTGCATTATAATTAGAAGGAAAAATGAACAATAATTATATTATTAAGAAAAGATTTCGCTTGGACCATGGAACTATGAAAAGGATCCTCCTTGGCTTGGGCAAATATAACGTCATAAATAAAACATGTATTTTCATATATTCGTAATAATACAAGGAGCATGAATATCAGTATATAATGAAAGTAGATCGATAATGGATGTCATATTTAAGATGAAAAACTGAAATATTTTTTTATCAATACTGATTAATAATAAGCTTGGATATCAGTTACATGCAGATGTGAGTTTTCTGCTGAAATCTACGTCATGATTGCCTGGGGAAAAAAATTAACAAGAATTATATCAATACAAAGGATGTGAATTATCCAGGGATGCCACTTTTCCGCGGAAACGCGGATTTCCGCTTTTTTGCTTATTTTCAAAATCCGCGGATTTCCGCTTTTTTTTTCTTATTTCTCGGACGCATTTCTCTTTAATGCATCAAGCGCAACCAACCAACCAACCCATTTGTCGGAAGAACTCCTGAACACTTTCTCCTCTGTGATTGGTGAGTACGTTTGACGTCACATCGTCAATGGGAGTAGTCATGATTCAACTGACCAATGAGCACGAAGTGTCGTGGCTTTCGATAAGTAGTGTAGATGAGCCGTGCCGTGTTTGTTTACATTTTACTGACAAGATTTGAAATCTCATGATGGATTAAGTGTTTAATCTCGTCATTTGTTTTTTGATTTATATTTAATTATTGCGCCGCAAAAGACAGATTTTGATAGTAATAAGTATTATAGGTGAAAAAAAGTCCGTATACTGAATGCACGGCACGTTGTTTTGATTTCCAATTTTGCCAGATATAGTAACGCCCGAAATCATATAGATAATCTACAACCCATCAAATTAATTGTTGATGGAATGGATCAAAGAATCATTAAATCGGAATATTTATTTTCGTCTTTTTTAGTTTTAGTGGATCATAGTTTACCATTAAATGCTTCATAACATGCAGTATTCCTATTTAAAAAGATGTTCCTGAATGGTGCTGTAGTAAAAATAGTTATGCACAAGGACAAAAAGAACCACAATTGTGAAAGAAATGGCCGATAAATTGTAAATATCTGCACATGATAGAGTTCTGCATTGAAGATATATCCAGCGACTATTTACTCTTGTATTACCTATTATGTTAAAAATAAATTTTTAGTGACTGCTAGTGTTGTTAGAGAGCACGATTTAAAAAATGAAAAAAGGTAAAAATTATGTTTTTAAAATTTTTTTTTTGTAGTATTTTCAGTTTCATTGCCTAAAAACTAATTTTATGTAGGAAAATATAGCTAGACCTTCATATAAATAATTTGCTACAACATTGATCTTCTCACCAAATGCTTTTGTAGCTGTGGCAGGTTAAACATTAGCCATATGTATTAACTGATGTTTTGAGTGAAAGCATGTAGCTTTTTAAATGTATTTGCTTATAAAAATTTTAAAGAATAGTTTTACAATTTTGAGGAATTCTCATATTAATATTTGTCATTTATATCAGATAATTATTGAATAAAATTTTGAATTAGCCATATTTGTTATATTTATTAGTGTTCTTATTTTTGTATTACATGTATATGTTTCAATTTGAATTCAAATAATGACAAATTTTATTTCGCGTATCATTTCACTTTTTTTGCTCGATTTTTACCCCGCGCACAGGTTTAACTTTTTTGTTCAATTTTCACCTCACGCATCATTTCCTCTTTTTTGCTCTTTTCTCAGACTCATCCCTGATTATCACTTTACTACACAGCGTACAACCATGAATTTAAGAATTATATCATTAAAAAGATATTTCTCTGGAGAAAAAGTGACGTCATATTTGAAATAAAACGGGAATTTTTAAATATATTTTAAAAGAAGCATAAATTAATTCCGTACATTAATAATACAAGGATCAGTAAGTATAGAAAGTAGGTGAGTTTCATGCCATATTTAAAACAGAAAATTTAATTATTATTTTTTTTTAATCTATACAGATTATTAAGCATAAGTATCACATCATAATCATAAGTATCACACATAAGTAAAAATCACATCATAATTTTAAGAAAAGAAAAATGAACACAAATCTAATATATTAAAATCTGACCGTGTGTTTGTATTTTTTTCAACTATTCCTCTTAGACTATCGAACTCAACGCGATTTACTTAACATCGGTTATCATTGACCCAAGGATGTCACACAAAGTTTCAGAATTTAAAAAATTGAATTAGATTCTGAGATATTAATTTTGTTCTTGTAAATTTTAACGAAGTTTCTCTAAAAATGGCAAGTAAATTACTCCATATTTATGGATAAAAAAGGAGAAATAAAACAGATTTGTATATTTTTTACAGCATTTTCTCATTGAAACTGAAAACAGAATTTATTTTCAATTTGAGTAGATGGTGAAAACAAAATCTTGATTTCAGTAAATTATAAAAAAAAACAAAAAAAAAAAACAAACATATTTTAAAGTATTCAAACTTTATGAATCATTTTTTTTTTGCAGAACAAAAACATCTGCCAACATATTGTCATTTAGAAAACAAGATTTGTTTCAGCTATACATTAAACCAAGGGGTCAGAATTAAGTTTAAAGAAAAAGCATATACTCTTTCCAATTAATTATTTTTGAAGGATGGCTGTTAAAACATTTCACATAGGTATTAAAAGTGAAATGGTTTATCAGGTAAAATTGACATTTTTTTTAAACCAATTCGTCGATTTTCACGATTTTATCTGGCCCTACTTTTGCATTGGTTGCATTTTCATTTTCATGATTATATGGTACAAAATTTCACTTATTTAAGACTGAGTTATGTCATTGTCCCTATAACACAGAAATACCGTATTGTTGCCTATGAAATGTGATATAGAGTTAGTTAATTATTTATGTTTTTAATTATCAGAATAAATATTTTGCTTAATTAATGCATTTATTCTTCTTTTAATGTTGTGTGAACAAAGTCACGGGTAACAGCTAGTAATATATATGGTAAATTCACTAACCTTTCATGAATCTCCATCATCAAACATGCAAACACATTTTTTTTTTCTTTTTTTGAAAAATTGGTTTTATTTGTGTTTTTTTTTTTATGCATGCACAAGCTTTTAGTAAATAAATCATATATTCTAAACTATACAAAATAATGTTTACACATTACACTTCCAAGCTCATAAAATTAATATATCTAGTAAACAGCAATTTTTTTTAATCTCTAAAAGCTTTAAAATAAGACTTTTAAGTAATTAAATGGTGTTATTTAAATTTTTTTTTATCTAATATTTCATCCATGTTTAATAATGCATTCTTATTTATTGTACATATTTTAAACTGTTATGTTTATTACATAAACTTTTAAAACATTTTTAATATTAAATTATATATAACTTTGTTAAATCAACATCCACTTAAGTTGATATGCTCTTTTATCTCCAGGAGGTGGTGTTACATTATCGAGGTTCCACTATAACTAGAATTAAAATGCAAGTTCTTTAAATTAATATTTTGTTGAATGTCTGTATTATTTAGATTTCATTTCATATTAATTTATTTCTCTTAGGTTGCACTGAAAATGAGCTCAAAGCGATGGGTGATCGACTTTTAGATTGGTTTTCTGTTGTCATGGCAGATCATCGTCGTGGACAATCTCGTCGCCGTTCTTTCCGTCTGAGTCACAGTAAGAACTTGTACTAATTTAAAGCTGTTTTAACTGAAACACATTAATTACATTAATACACTTTTAAAATAGTTATTGTTTAAATCCATTTTTTATTTATCGATACCTTTAAAAGAATTCTTTATGAATTTTCAGGCAGATTTTATTTTACATTAAGAATAAAATGTATTCAATTATGTCGCTCTGTAAATTTCAAATTGTTTCAAGTTCCTATAATAAATTGAAATGTTATTTCTTGGCAAATACGTAGCTGCCAACACACTAATATACTACACAGCACTGTAATGATATTGTCTGTAGCAAATAAACATGTTTTAAACTAAAAAAATATTTAACCTATTTTAATTTTTTTCGAATTTTTATCATAAATTGGGAAATGTTATTTCTTGGCATATACATAGCTGCCAACATACCCATATTTAGACAAACGTGTTTTGAAGCAAAGAAAAATATTTAAAATATTTTATCCTGTTTCTTATACAGTTTCATTTATTAAATAAGATTTCTGTTTTAAAATATGTTTATATGTTAAATTAACACAATGTTGTGGAGGATATTGGTACCTTGACAGCTATGTATATGCATATGTATTCAGACATCAAGTCTCCTGATTTTGATAGAAAACTGCTGCTCTGCTTATTTCTTGTTTTCCCATACTTCTGCTTTCTTATAGATTTCTAAACATTGCCTGATACATTTTTAATTATTCTGTTATTTTATCTTCAAATGTTGTTTCCACTGGCAGATAAAAAATTGCAAAACAAGATTATTTTTCTCACATGTGATTGATTAGTAATATTTAATTTGATAAACACTCAGGTTGAATATAAATAACCTTTTTAAACTTTGTGACCTGTTGCTCTGAGCAAGTTTTTAATTTCCATTCTTAAATGCAAAATCTTGTACTATTAGGATAGTATTTTCTATCTATACTAAAAGAAAAATGCTTGTCTAACTGTGTCTCTCTCTCTCTCTCTCTCTGTGTGTGTGTGTGTGTGTGTGTCTACGATGGCTAGGAAAATCTACTGCACATAGAGGTCTGAAAATTTGGATGAGGATAGTCTGGATGCACCTGAGGCTCAGATTTTTCATTTTTTTTCTAATTTGCCAAGGTATTAATTAAAAACTATATTGAACATCACAAAATGGCACACCACCAATCATTTGGGGCTTCCAAAACGTTCCAAGGCTCTAAAGCAAAGAAGAAAAATGCAGGCTAAAAGTTCAAGTTCCTTTTTTTTTTTTTTTTAACATTTATAAACTGTAGCACTCATTTTCTTTAGTGAAATATGAAAAAAAAACAAAATATACAGTTAAGTACAGTAGGACCTCGATTATCCGAAGTAATTGGGACCCTTCGGATAATCAAAATTTTTGGATAATCGATAATTCATCAATAATCATCTAGTTTAATCTGTAGTATTGTCATTGAGCTGTTATTATGACTTATTTTAACTGTTAAATAAATTAAAATTATAAATGAAAATAAATTTATTTCTGAAACAAAAACTTACAATAGTTTAAATACAAGCTTCATCTGGTGTAAATTGACCATCCTTTGGCGTGCAGCTTTATCCCGAAGTTTTCTTAAAAGCATGAGTTCAGAGGAATCACACTGTTCCTGTTGCTCCAACCAAACAAGGCCTTTTGAGAAACACTCAAAAGCATCATTGTTACTGATCTTATTTACTCCGGAATCATTCTCATCTTCTTCTTCTGGAGAATTTCGGACTTCTGCTATTAATTCCTCATCATTGAGCAACTGGAAGCCTGCATCTTCCACGTCACAATTCAACCAATCTGTGATTTCTTTATCCCCACAATTTTCAAAACCATCTCAGTAGTAACACTATCTTTCACAATGTCTGTAGCATTTTCATCTGAGCCAGTTGAAAAATTCGGCAAAAGTTTTCGCCAACTTCGTCTTAGTGTCGCATAGACTCCCATGCATCACTGATCATATAAATGCAGTCTTTGATGTTGACAGTTTTCCAAAACTCAATTATTGAAACTGCACCAGATTCAGAATCTCCTTCAAAAAGTAATTTTCTGATTAATTTCTTTCGGTAACGCCGTTTTAAAGACTCCAAGTCGCCCTGATCCATAGGTTGCAGCAGAGACGTTGTATTCGGGGGGCAAAAATAAACACCGGATGTTTTCAGATTTTAGAGAGTTATCTTCAGGATGAGCCGGACAGTTGTCGAATAACAAAAGCGGTCCATTCAAATGTTCTTTTTCTTGCCAAGATTTTACTGCAAGCACAAAAATATCAAAAAACCACTTCGAAAACAAATTGGAATCCATCCAAGCATTTCTTTGATTTAAATAGTGTACAGGAAGAGCAGATTTGTTTACATTCTTAAGACATCTCGGATTCTTACTTTTCCCAACAACAGCTAGTTCAAGCTTGTGGTAACCCGATGCGTTGGAACAGGCTAATACAGGGACCCTATCTTTCATTCTTTTCCTTCTGGGTGCAGAAGTTTCATTTACCGCAGCTAAAGTATTTTCAGGAAGGGCATTCCAATATAGTTCGGTTTCGTCACAGTTGTAAATTTGATCTGGGATTAAATTCTCATCTTTCATAAATTTTTTGATTTTTGCGACAAATGAAACTGCTGCGACATTTCCAGACATTCTTTCACCCTCGATATTGAGTTGTCTTATACCATGGTGAATTTTGAATTTTTCTAGCCAGCCACAACTGGCTTTGAAGTCATCAGAACTACGAAGTTTTGAGTTGAGAATCAAAGCTTTTTCTTGAATCATTGGCCCAGATAGGAGTCTTCACATCTTTTCTGCACAAACCATTTGTACAAAGCCGCATCTAAATCTGTATGATTAGCTAATTTCATTGTTTTTCGGAATTTGGCGCCTTTCCCGACATCAAATTCAACAAAACACTTCTTAATTTTTTCCGAGTTCCTTTTCATCTCACTGACAGTTGACACGCCAACGTGAAACTCCTTTGCAAGTTTTGTCACAGCTTTTCCCGATTCTAGTCGCGTAACAATATCATATTTTTCCTGTATGGTTAATACGATTCTTTTTCTCTTAATGGAAGCCATGATAAAAAAGAAAACTTGAGTATAAAAAAATAAGAAAGACAATGCGTAAGCTCTATCAGATCCCCCGGCAGGTCAATGATAGCACTCAAGAAAATTCTGATCGGAAATGTAACAGCAAAAAAAAAAAAGAGAAAAAAACAGGAATTCTGGCCAGCTGCCAAAAGTGACCATACCTAAAAGATCGTCCTAGTAGGTGTAGAAAGAGAATAGCAAACGGGTTTTTCCTTCCTTTCTTCCTTTTCCCTTTTCTGGAATAGAATTGTCTACAAAAGATAAGTGACACAAAGTGACTCCTCCCCCTTTTCAAATTCTGCTGCAATGAAAATTTCTCTGTTCTTGAGATGACAAAAGAGGTTAAGTTCTTTGCACTTGCTTAAAATCAGACGGTGCAATAACATTCGATTGTTCTGGGACTCGGCAGTATGACCTTCCAAATTTCGAAATGGGGTGTGTTTTTGTTTAGAACAGGGACGTTTGAAAGTGGGGAAGAGTACACTCATACCGAGAATTGAGCTTGCGAGAAGGAATTCTAAAAAAAGGAATTCCAAAATATTTATCTGCACTCGTAGTTTGGAAAGGACGGCTTGCATACAAAAGGAATGTGGGAAAAATAAAAAAAAACTTTAAAAATGCATGTTTGTTAAGAGAAAATTTTGGATGATAGTAGAAAGTGAAAAAAAAAAGTACAGAAGAAACCGACTTCGGTTAACGGAGAGTTTCGGTTAATCGAGGTTTGGATAATCGAGGTCCTACTGTACATACCAATGAAGGGTAACTGAACCGTCTTTGTTTACTCTTTCTTTTCATCCAAAGACACTATTATGTTTTTCAACTAGAAGTTGTAAGCATGAAACAGTATAATATTGTCCATACAAACCAATTGTACTACAAAGCTGAGTGGGGAAATCATATGATTTCATCTTGGCTAGAGAATGGGCAGGGAGATTCTCTCTCTAGTATATGTTTACTCTGAGACTAAAATATTTTACTTATAAATAATTTTTTTTCATCTGCCTCTCACTTTTGTCTTTTGTCTATTTATATGACCTCAAACATTTCAATATCCTGTTTCAGCTCAGCTTCCAGATTGCAAACCTGAAGTTGGTTGGATGTTTCAGCACTTAGACACAGATGGCGACTTGAAGTTGTCCCTGCAAGAGTTGTACGATCTTGAAAATGATGATCAAGAACATTGCCTTCGACCATACCTCCTAGATTGTGATGTAGAACGTGACCTTGTCCTGAGTCCAAATGAGTGGTGTTCGTGTTTCGATAAATCTCGTAAGTTTGTTTTCAGTGATCATAACAGATTGTAACAGTTAGATATATGGAAAACTCTTAATGAATTAGAATTAAGGTCAATATATATGTTATTATTAATAATAACTGCGGTCATATTAATAATAATGACCAGATTAATCATATTGACCGTAACATATATATATATATATATATGTATATATATATAAAAGAAAAAAAGTTGTGTATTTTTTTCCGTTTTTTATTAAGTTTTATTGTTCTTGCTTTTTCCACTATTAACCTTTTTTCTTTCTAGCAAATGCAATATATTAAAAGTTATAACTGATCTTGATTTTAGCTTTCTTCGTCTTTTTTATTCAATTAGATCAAAGAATGTTAAATTATTTAAAAAATAATCATTGGAAGTGATATAAAAATACTTTCATTTTTGGTTTCTTAAAATAAAGGATTATCATCTAAAATGTGATGTCAAGTATTTTCTGTCGTTTTCATGGATACAAGACCTTTAGTCTCAGGACTGATTTAAGTCTTGGAGAGATTTTTAATTTGTAGTAAACTGTATTTTATATATTAAAATAATGTCGCAAAAACTTTTAATCATTATCTTTTATTGTAAAAGATCAATTTTTGGCTATAATGCAAGAGATAGAAATCTTCTAGACCATCTCTATTAGTTTATATCTAATACTCGGAAAAGTTTTCACTCTTGTCTTGAATGGACTTCTTGCACCCATAGTCTCAAAGAGTTGTTAATATTTAAACAAGAACGAAAAATCATGCGTCAAGCATAGATTATGTAACACTTTCCAACGCTTCCAAAATAATTTTACGAATCATACTCTTTTATAAGCTAAAAGATAACATCTAAGTAATCCGAATACTTTATTCAGCCCTGTATAGGATCTATAGATTTGTATATATACTACATAGGATGCTAAATTTTAGTTCAGTTAGGAAACACGTAGCACAGTTTAAAATTCTCCGTCTGGAGTTAAATAATACGGAAATGTGTTCCCGAACTTTTGTACTTCCCTGTATAGGATCTACAGAATTTATACACACCACGTAATATACAAAAAGCGATTTAAAATTAAAATCGCATTCAGTAACTTAAAACGCACTTCCAGGAATTATTGTTAACATACAGTAGAGAATTCTTTTGTGTGTCCCTGTAAATGAACGATAACTGCTATACACACAATATTCTGTAGTAAGTCTCTTGTAATGAACCTTATATAAATTTCAATGCGTTTAAAATAGTGAAACATTATTTAAATAAACCGCAGACGATTTTTCTCCATAGACGTAATGTAACGGAATTCTTTTGACTGTCCCTGTAAAGTAAGTATAAGTGCTATGCACACCCTATTCCATATTAAGCTTCTTCTAATGCACCTTAGTGATATATATAAATTTCAATGCGTTTAAAGTATTGAAACATTATTTAAATAAACCGCAAATGATTTTTCCCCATAGACCGCAATGTAACGGAATTCTTTTGAGTGTCCCTGTAAAAAAACTATAAGTGCTACACACTTCCGTTGAAATAGGGAACATGCTATAGATAACGATTATAACATATAAAATTTGCAGGGCAATCCGAGCATATTTACGGGAGTTAGAGCACGGACAGACGGCAGACGGCAGACGGCCAGACGGCCAGACGGCAGACGGCCAGACAAACCGAAGTCATAAACACTTTTCAACTAGGTTGGAAAGTGTTAAAAATGTGATATTTGTGTAATTAGAAACTACATTAGTCCTGCATCAAGTAGAAATTGAGGATTTATTCTGGATTTTATTTTATATAAGTCTGTCTAGCTCTTCAATGTTTTAAGGGATCTTGTTCGAAGGTAGCATGAATATGCTAGCAGAGTTCTTTATTTGTAAAGACTCTCTGATTAGAGCGTATTTTTCCCTTAACTAGATATCCTATGTATAAACTTACCAGTAACAAAATAAACCTCTCATTAATAGAAATAATTAATGTATAGTTAATATCAGGTTGATAATAATCAGTATAACAAAATGTTAATTTATGTA
Organism: Maratus michaelseni; assembly: GCA_963931845.1. NCBI lineage: Eukaryota > Metazoa > Arthropoda > Arachnida > Araneae > Salticidae > Maratus > Maratus michaelseni. Next base: position 193,500,657 of record OZ007600.1, read on the forward strand.
TTTAAACTAAAATTATGCCAATTCATTTATTTTAGTTTTATGATAAGATTCTCAATTGACATATTAAAATAGAAAACACAAGCTTGTTTATCCCGTTTTGCATTTAAAAAATAATTTTAGCTAAATAAAATTGCTTCTTAGAAAATATTCAGTTGTTATTATTAATCTAAGATAAATTACTAATGTCAAATATGAAAAAACATCCCTGAAGAATGTATTTTGAATTGTATTTTCAGAACGTCCATGTGCTGCTGCTTTGAGACGAACTCCTCAAGGTTTGATTGGTAAGAAATATTTTGCTTATTATGTTGCAATTTTTTCTATCTAAACATTGGAAAGTTTCCTATTGTGCTATATATTTTTTATGTTTCTGCATTAACTCTCTACTGCATACTATAAGTAATTAAGAAAAGTGTTTATTTTCTCTTGTATTAGCTAAATAAAATAAAAAATATTTAATTTTTTATGGTAGCATATTTGGTACTGTTGTTGTAATTCTTAAATTTTAAGAACAATTCATGATTTTTTTTTTCTAGTACTAGGGGGTCTGCCCCCTATGAGCTACACTCGCCAACCCCCGTTCTGACACTGCAAAGTCTAAAAACATGCTAATTTGATCTGCTATAAAACAGTTACAGAAGATGGAATTATAATTAAATGACCAGTGGCGATCTCCTGTAATCGGGTTTCCATTCATTTCCCTTTGACTGAGGGATTTTAAGGCCGAATCAACTGCTGTCAAAACAGCCAATAATTGTTTTCATGATTGATTACATAAGTTTAATTAAACATTTGAAAATCAACTTGTGTAAAATAGCTAAGTAAACAATGTCAATTTGCTACAATAGATAAGATATTTTGTTGAAATAAATGAATCTCTGTCTTTTATTTTTTAACTGAATCTGTTAATAACTAATTGAATCTGGAAATATAATTTGAGCATTTTAAATATGGCATAATTTTTCCATTTACTGCTTTTAACGCATAATAATTCAATTATTATTTTCAAGTTTTATTTCTCTTTTTAATATTCATATGCAAGTCATTTTTATGACATAATATTCCCCATTTATTGCTTTTAACATCCAAATTATTTTTATTTCTATTTTTAATAGTCACATGTAAATACATATTTTAATTGAAAGATAATATTATTATGTGCACTATTTTACAAATTGGCAACATTTTAAAAAATGGCCTTTTTGAAATATGAAATAAATCTTCATTGAAATAATAAAAATTTAAATAAAAACTTAATAAAAAATGATCTCAAAAAGTTAGCCAAAAAAGAAATTGCACACTGCAGCATGTCAACTATATTCCTTCAAATTATGGTTAAATTCCTATGCATAATGTTTGTTCCTATAAAACTTTTTTAACAGAACTATTTTGACCAACTTTAATATTAAATATCTCTTAAAATAATTCTTTGATCTAAGAACTCTCTGCTTCAGTATGTTTATCGAACATTTTGCTGTAAAACTACAGTGGAACTCCATTTATACGTTTTGTTTGGGACCGGACAACAAAACGTATAACTCAGTAAAACGTACAACTCAATTAATGGTCTACCGGAACTGTTTTTTTAATATATAGTAAAAACGTTGTTCCTCTAAAGAGTTTGTTACCTTTAATATCAAAAACAGAAATTTCCTAAATATTACTGCACCCATGATATACATTTTCGGAAATGGAACAGATTAGAAAAAAGTACATAAGAAAAGTACACATGAAGTTATTTTATCATAAAAGATTTATTAAAAATATTTTTAACCCTTTCAACATTATGCCCGTGTTTTTCCGTTTCTAGAAATCATGTTAAAATAGCTGTAGACAACATATTTTCAACAGAATTCTGTTTTGAACCTTATATAGAATGAGGGGATATGAAAGATATTATAGCATCAAACTGCAATTAACAAATGTATATATCCTGGGATTTACAAGCATACTTATGAAAATGCAAGAAAGCCTTCAGACGGTGAAAGGGTTAATACACATAGAGTACTTAAAGAAATCCTTGAAATCGCCTTTGCATGTAAATCATTTATCAAAAGACATTTCAGAAATTTACTGAATCTTGTTGAAATATCACTAATCTTCGATTGTTTCTTTTAGGCAGAGCCAACATTGAACAGCAAACTTTGCATTTCTGTTAATAATGAACCATGTTGCCGACTTATCGTTACTGCTTTTACTACTGACGAACCGCTTTACGTTTGAGTGAGATCTTTCAAATCAGACTCATCCGACCGACTTGTCGTCATTGTTTTTGGTTACAAAATGTATAAATGAGACAAAATTTTGTCTGGAGAAGCAAAAACGTAACGTATAACTGTGGGAAATGTATAACTCAAAACGTATAACCCAGTTTACTTTTAATGGACAGTGGCCGGGAGCGCTGATTTTAAACGTATAACTGAGGAAAACGTACAACTTAGGTAACGTATATCTGGAGTTCAACTGTACTAATTTTTTTAATTTTTATATGCAATAGTTTTCTTAATATTAGCCTAAAAAGACCTCCGTACACAAAAAATTCACTGTCAGGGGTGACAGCATTGGTTACTTTTTACTTTCTTCTATCTTTACAAGAAGAAAGTATTGGATTCATGAAAATTTTCGACTTCCAGTTTTCGACGGATTTATACGTTTTAGAAGGTCCTGAACATGATTGGACTGTTTTTAGAAAATGTCTGTCTGTCTATATGTGACAAAAATTTTGTGGGCGCTCTATCTCAAGAACTAATGCTCGGAATTTAATAAAACTTTATATTCAGTTAGTCCCTGATATAAATGGGTGCTGATTAGTTTTTGGTAAAAATCGTCCAGCAGGTGGCGCTGTTATGTGGCATTTTTCGCGATTTCCACAATAGCTCTATCTCAAGAACTAATGCTCGGAATTTAATAAAACTTTATATTGAGTTAGTCCCTGATATAAATTGATGCTGATTAGTTTTTGGTAAAAATTGCCCAGCAGGTGGCGCTGCTATACAGCATTTTGCAGGATCCATAATCGGGTCCACAGCCAAGTTTGAAATCAAACATTAGAAGTTTTTACAACAATATGGTTACAAATGTACCAGAGTTTGCTACAAAACAAAATTAATTACCTGCCAAACTGTGTTCTATTAAATAGTGTCAAATTACTGTTGACTGAATTATAGATCTTTCACCAATCCACCTCTGTGAGAATGATAAATAAAGTTAGTTTTGAAAAATTTTTAGTAATAATCTTTTTAGTGAATACTTGAACCGTAGATTTTTTTTTTTGGCATTTCTCTAATGAGCATAATAACATGGAGAAATAAATAGGCTCTCTATTTCTCTTATTTTTAAGTTTACATTATACATACCATTATCTCAATCTAGATTATTATTTAATTAATTAGAATTATTGTGAATAATATATATCAGAGCACTGTACTGTACATAGGCTCGGAGCATTTTAAGTTGTTATATGATTGGGAATTAAATGAGAAGTGAATCAGAGTTTTTTGAGTCCTTGTGAAGAAAGTACTCAATGATGTCATGGGACTTACACATGAAAAGTCTGGTAATGATCTTAGCATCACGTGTCAGTTTCTCCACAGCTCGTCATCAGTAGAGTATTTTCTGGTGAATTCTTTATGAGTGGGTTTCTGATGAAATAGTTTATGAACGGTTGCAATTGCAAAGATGTTTCACTTTTGTTAATTGGATGAGTGTTCTTTTCCCAAATAGGAGATTACTTTTAAATTGGGTTTTCCGTCAATATTTAGTTTACAGATGAACTAAACATTGAAAAATAAAATACAACCACTATTTAAAAAGAGGCTGACTTCATGTACTATTACATTAATTTCCCATAGTTGTGCTAATAGTTTTTTTAACAATTGCATTTTCAAATAATTAAATACATAAGATATATTTTCTTAGTATTGTTATTAATCAAAAGTGCAATCTTTTTGTATTAAACTTAGATTTAAAGAAAAGTGGGTTTTTTAACTTCCATGTTCCTTACAATTTATACATATTTTTCTTTGCTGCAATCAGCTCTGCATATTTTCAAAATTGAAATGTGATGTAGATTTAAAATACTTTATGTTGCTATGTGTATTTATTTTTTTATTGTTTTAATTTTAGGCGGTTATACACCTCTTTGTGATGGTGATGGGTATTATTTACCCACTCAGTGCCACACTGGTTCTGGTACTTGCTGGTGTGTTGATCGTCATGGAGTAGAATTCACTAATACGAGACGAAGAGGACGCCCTGATTGTGGTATGTTTCTTCTTTAATTTTATGCAGTAAAGCACCCGCATAGCATGCACAGTCACAGTGACGTCACTGTGAGTCACGTACGTCACGTCACACCTGTGACCAAAATTCCACCACTTTGTAACGTCACGCTGTGACCAAAATGTGAACGTCTTGGAGATTTTAAGAAAACTTAAAATAAACTTTAGAACAACTTATGGCATCAAGAAAATTACTATTTGAGAGCTTAAAAAGTTTTTGTGACGTTGCAATGACGCCACTTCAAGTCACATAAGTCCCGTCACACCTATGACCAAAATTCCAACACTCTGTGACTTCACAGTGTGATCGGAGAGGGAATTTGAAACAGAAACTCATCAAATATACATTTGAATTATGTCATTTGCCTAAATCGTTAATAAAAACATTGTCACACACTATTTAAATAAATTGAGTATTTCCAAAATAAAATAATAAATAAATATCTGTCTACATATATGAGGCAGATAACTTTTTTACCATTTTTATTACCATTTTCAAGAAATTTAACAAAATATACTATATAATACACAGGTAAAAAATCCTAAATAGAAATTTAGTAACGTATGAAAGTTTTAGCGGAAAGTAATTCAGAAATAGATCTCCCAGTCTAATAAAATTGTTAGCAATTTACAGGTTTGTTAACATTTTAAATGCAAACATTTTCATTTTTTTTTCTACTACCGCATGGAACTCATTTGCTAATTTTGTAATGCTAAAAATATTTCTTTAAAAATCTCCAATCTTTAATTATTTTGAGAGGCCACTCAACCAAATCATCAGTTTTCTGGTCAAAAAATGCGGGCACAATTTTTGCGACGATCCAACACTTTCAGGATTTTCCTTGTACGGTATAATTAAGGTGGTTCTTAACTGACCTGCTCAACAACGCGAAGCTTTCTGACATAATTTCAGACTCACTTTTAAACGCAAAGGCATAAATTGGGCAGGACGGTCTATGGAAGCAATTTAGATTCGAAATTATTTTTCATTTTTTTTAAATAAATAAACTACTTATCGAGTTATAAGCAATTCGTGTCACGTGACGACCGGTTTTTCCCCTTTCTTTTACTGTCACGTCGGCTATTCGGTTCAAAACGCCAATTTTGACATTTTTTTCTGAAATATCTTCTGCTTTTAACAAAAAATGGAAAACGTCTTTCAATTACATAGTTTCTGAATAAAAACACCAGCCAATTTAATGCATTTCCGAACAAAAACGAATTAAAAATATGTCATAAAGTAAATGTCATAAACTATATGTCATTCCTATAGCAATTTATTCCAAACTGACCAGTGCTTAGTAAGATATCACCTCTAGCCATATAAATTATAAAGCATTTGAAATATCTTTATTTAAATTATTTGTTTTATCTATCATTTGCGGTAAGCTGTAAACATCTGCGAGGTGTTACTTTCTGGTTAAACAATGCTGCGCAGATCTTAATTGCGGATATTGGAAGCAGACGACTTTTGTCATTCGAAGTTCGAATTAGAATATTTTCAATTTTATTCTTCTTCCAAAATGGCGGATGTGAACGAATTATGTGTCGAAGGATACGTTTTTGCACGTTCAAAGAGAGATATTTTTATTCAGAAAATGGAAATCATTGTGAAAAATTATTCTTCAAATTTGGACGTAATTAACATCCTTATCATACGTAGTAATATTTAAGGAACTGCTGTAAAATATGAAGAAAAGCATCTGCGTCGTTTGGCCTTGTTTTTGTTGAGTGCTAATGCAGACTGCAGACCACTAAACAGTAAAACACGACATTTAATTGTTGGAACGGAACAGACAATGAATATTATCTAGAAAAAACTTTTTTTTATAAGGATTTATGTTCTGGATTTAAGAATTCCAATTAAAATATAAGTCCGAAAATAATTACAATAGCGTTGGCGTGTTATGATATGTATTCGTCAATGCATTTGTAATGTTTTTGTACCTAATTTACCTGAAAAACACTTGTATTACTCGGATTACTTCGTTGATGCCATAAAAAATTACATCTGCTAAAGAAAGGTATGTAAAAATTTTATTTTTTCAATCTACGTGATTAAAATATTTAACATAGAAAGAATACCAACAGCAAAGCTTGAAATTTTTTTGTTGTTGTGTATACAAGTAAGAATTAAAATATTACCCTGCTAAAATATTTTAATTATCAAAATAATAATAATGATACATAATCTTTAAGTAATGAATAGCTGTAATATAATAATTTTATTTTTGATTTTCTGCTTTGAATTACACTACTCACTATTTTGATTCCTAAATGATTTTGATAAATTTCAAAGTATTCATTTAACATCTATACTTTAGTATATAAATTTAAAAGTACGTAGGATTATTGTGATCAGTATGATTAAAATAAGCTTGTTACTTACAATTACCGTATAATTCAGTAAATAAAATAATAATGATAAACCGATGTCTTATTACGGTTATTGGTGGTTATTGGTATATTGGTGGTTAGACTGCATTTCTACACTTGATAAACATTAAAAGATGAATAACTATTTGATATTAATATTAGATTTATTATTTTTTAATTGTATCATATAAATATGATTATCTGTATTGTTAAAACAATGCAAAATAGCATCCTTAATGCAAAATATCAGTAACGTTCACTAAACTGCATTCTAAAACTTATATAATAGATCTCAAATCCGGTTGTATTCCGGATATACTATGTATTATGGTATCAGAATCACAGCAAATGTTACTGTGGTTCTTGCCCTGGAATCAGACATCAAGTCAGATAGATATCATGTCACCGGCGTCAACATGTATTACTATTGATGAATCGTAAATCAATAGAAAATTGTACATTTTCTTCACATCATATGCTAACTAGAGTGGCTGCGGTGCAGTGGGTTATCAACAAAAAATGATCGGTGTTTCTAAAAAATAATATATTGCAAAACTTATTATTTAAAAAACATTACAATTTCATAAATATATACATAATTTATAAATCAATTAATAATGGTAAAAAAAATAAGCAAAATATTGTTTTTATTTTTTTATAGTTATCATTTATATATAAAGTAATACCAGTCAAATACTGGAGTAAACGTAATTAAAACACATATAGTATTTAAAATAGAGGTCCCATGCATGATTTGTAGCATATCTTATTTTGAAGGTTAAATTTTTGCTTTTCTCTTATTAAATATATAAGATACTGTTTAAAACCTATTGGAATATTTGACAAAAGGTATTTTTATAAATTTAAATGGTTAAAGGAGAGAAAGAACCCCCCCCCCCCCCCCCCCCACCACCACCCAAAAAAACAGGGCAAAGTATCAGTTTTTTAAAATTATGAACTCAAAATATATAATATATAATTTTTTAACGTGGTTAAAATGTAAAATCTACCACTTTAATATTACTATATGTTTAATATGTACAGAATCGTAGATCAAGCAAGCCTCCTACTCTGTCCATTTTTGAATACCGCCTTTTTTTAAAATAATCATCGTTTTAGATTTTTCTTATAAATTTTGCAGACACCAACACGGTACGTAATTTTTTCTGCAAAAGTTGTAAAAACCTAGCAGAAATACTAATATTGAAAAAAAAAAAAAAAAAAAAAAAAAAAAACGAACCAGTGGGAGTCCTGTTCAAGGGGTACTTTTTCACAAAAGAAATCTATAAATGGCTTTTTATCAATACTATTTTTTTTTTTTCCTTCTTTTTCATACTTTAAAAATGTTAAAGTATTTTTTTTTTTGTATTTAAGGTTGAGCTTTACAATTTTCTGCACATATTTTTTTTATTATGTATTCGATAAAATTGTACATGACATTTACTTTGACATTTTTAATTTTTTTTTTTTTTTATCAAATAATATCATATGAAGAAGCGTTAGATTACCCCACTTCTCACTAGATATGACAGTTAAAAATTACTTTTTATCTAATATAATTTGTATCTAAAATTCATGCACTGTCTTGTATAGCATATAAGAAATGTAAAAAAAAAATAATAATAATTAATTAAAAATATCAATATATAAAAAAGTAGTAGGAATAAAAAATATATTTTTTAAAAATATGATCTGTTAAAAGTTTTATTTTAACTGTGCTTTTAAATCTAAAATTAAAATGCAGTGCAGTAACAATTTTTAGAATAATTCTTAAAATTATATATTTATGTTGTTGTGGTCAGGGTCAAACTGATTCTATTATTAGGGTTTCGCTCATCTCACGAAACCCAATTTCTCTCGATTCTCTGTAAGTCCGTCACAGAGTGGGATCTCAGAAACTGTATAAGTTAGAGACTTGATATTTTGTGTACTTACAGCTGAAAATCTACTGTCACGCTGAAAATCATAAAATTTTGAAAATGTCTTCATTAACGCAAGATATTAATTAAAACCTTTAAAACCCACTCATTAATGGATAAAAATATTCAACTAATGCGCAGAATCAATTTGAATTGTTGCCAATTTGCAAAATTTCGCGCATAATAACATTCCCTTTCAATTAAAAAATGTATTTACATGTAACTATCAAAAATAGAAATAAAACTTTAAAAATATAATTAAATGAACACGTGTTAAAAGCAGTAATTGTAACAAAAAAAAAAAAAAAAAAAAAAAAAAGAGAAAAGAAAAACATAATAAAAATATACTTGCGCGTGAATATTAAAAAGAGCAATAATTAAATTATTACGTGTTCAAAGCATTAAATAGGGAAACTTACGTCATATTTAAAATGCTCAAATAACAATATTTCCGAACAGATTCAATATAAAAATATATTTACAGGATATATTAATTTATTTATTTCGACAAAATATTTGACCTATTATCGCAAATTTTAAAACAGCGTAAATATTAATATTTCATTTCAATATATATTTTTAAGTTTAATAATAGAAAGAAAACTTTGAAAATTACGTCATATTGGAATCGATACATTTCAAACTTCTTACGGAAAAAAAAAATCGGTACTTCTCCATTATACGGTTGACAACTTCCGAATGACAAAAAAAAAAAAAAAAAATATTGCCAAATTCTAATGTCCAAAAAACCAATGGAAGAATGCTTCCATTATAGAATCTAAAGCCCCACTCACTAAAGTGTCAATTATCAGTAACTTTAAATAATAAAATTTATAATACATTAAAGAAAAGAGAAAAAAAAGTAATCTTAAATCTTTATTTATTTACAATATTTTTCTTAACTATCCCCCTCGGCTGACGGATAAGTGTTTATGATGGCAGTTGACACGGGTATGTTGTGCATAACTATGCATAGCAACATTTTTTCAACGCAAGGTCGTTATTATTTTTTTAATTAATGAAATAATTAATAAATGGGTAAAATATCATTAAAAATACAGATAAATGTCTAATAAAAATCTCTTGATGGCATAGGAAACACGTGTAACGCATCTGATGTCAATAGAATGTGACACCACGGTAACACACTTTTTTCCCCTATATTTTGGCGACTTTTTTTTTTTATAGTGGTCGACGGGATAACGGATAAATACCCAATTTTTTATAACATCATTATCATATATTCCCCGATGCAACGACATTGTTTACTTAGCTATTTAACATAAGTTGATTTTCAAATGTTTAATTGATGTTATTTAATCTATCACGAAAACAGTTGTTAGCTCTTTCGACAGCAGTTGATTTGGCCTTAAAATATCTCAGTGAAAGGAAAATGAATGGAAACCCGATTAAAGCCGATCGCCACTGGTCGCTTAATTCTAATTGAATCTTCTGTAATCATTTTAGAGTTAATCAAATTAGCGTGCTTTTAAAGTTTGCGGTGTCATAACGGGGGTTGGCGAGCGTAGCTCCTAGGGGGCAGAACTCCCTAGTAAAAAAAAGAAATAAAATGCTAATAGACAATGATGTACTTATTATGTGAATAGGGATTGTTAATAAAGAAGGGGAGAGGGGGGGGGGAACTACTTTTTTTTTAAAATATCGCGTTTAGTTCACATGACAGATATTATATGACAGAGTATAATAGCGGGCTTTGCCCGCTATAAGGACGGTTCAGATATTTGAAAAAAACGAAAAACTAGACCGGCAATTTTTTATTTTATATAAAACATGAGTTTTTTTTTAATTTGGATTTATTAAAGACACTTAGTCACTTGTTTCGGATTCGTTTCGATTTTAGATTAAAATTTTATTCTTGCAGTTTGGGGTACGGGTTAATCTAATTTTTCAAAAGAATTACTATAATATTGTTTCAGATGAAAAACTATAGTTTAGTATGAATGAGTTTTTATACATGCTTATTTTTCTGTATAAGCCATAAAATAGATATGATAAATATTTTTATAGACTTCTTTTCTATAATTGCATTAAATTGTAGCTATATTTTTTTATTTAGGATTTTGGGTCCGGAGGAATGTCGATCAAAACATTTATCAGGTTCGGATGGGTTATGGGTCAACGGAATTTGTTTTATTGGTTTACTGTCAGATTTTGGGTGGACTTGAAATAAAATTTAAAAATTCAAGTCGTGTTTGAATAAATTGAAATCATCCAGCACAGTACAGGACCCAAATGGCTTCACAATATTGTCACTGTCGTCACAGATTCATCACAATGTTATGTCAAAATCGTCACAAATGACACATATTTCACAAATTGGTCATAATGTGACTTTAAAATGTTGTCGCTTTCGTCACAGATTCGACACAAAGTTAATGGCAAAATCGTCACAAATGACACACTCTTCACAAATTTGTCACACCGTGACTTCACAAAGTGGTCACAATGTGTCGTCACAAAAGAGCTCTAAAACGGCCATAACGACTTCACATTCAGGTCACCGTGACTTCATATCGACGTCACAAAGTCACAGTGTGACTTCACACTGACGTCACCATGCCTTACGGGCACCGTTTATATGTTTCTCACTTATACGTCTTTTACATTTATACATCGTTTCAAAGCAGTCCCAATTCATCCCTATGTATTTTAGTGTTATAATGTTTCATTTATTAACTTTGGTTATACATCGTTTCTTTCAAAAGGCACTTTCGTTAAAAGAGAAAATTTAATTTTTAATGAATTTAGAATTATTGGCAAAGAAAATATATATTCCTGTTTCAACTCTGAAAATCATTATCTATGACGATTGAAGATTATTTAATTAAAATCTATTTGTACATTCGATAAAGGAATAAAAAATTGTAATCCAGGGTGTGCAACTGATATAAGTTTTGACCTGTGGGCCCGTGTGTGGATTTTGCACTGAAATCTAATATTTTTCAGGTACTGCTCTATTATCCCGTCGACCACTTTTAATAACAAAAAACTATCGTCAAACTGTAAGATTCAACGCCAAAAATGCAGTCCCATTTACTTGATATCAGAAGCATTATACGTGTTTGTTATGTCATCAAGTGATTTTTAACACAACATTTGTGTATATTTTTAGCCACCCACAGGGAGGCTTATTCTTTCAATCTCTATCATTTTTCATGTTTATGAAAAGTCACAGCAATCCATCGTTGTCACAGGTTAATCTCGGAAAATGAAACATTTGAAGTTACTGAAAAAATTAATAGCTCAAAAAGTATTTGTCACAAAATTGTTAGACAAACTGCGTTAGAAAGGAAAAAAATTGTTTTTTTCTTGATATAAATTTAAAATCGAATGATTACGCCGTTTTTCAAATAATGAATTTCAAAAATTACCAAACTTCACAATGAAGGACCATAACGAAACCTTCACGCATAAAAAGATAATGACAACGGTTGTTGCTTTCAATCAAGAATGGACCAAACGATGTTCGCATTTTACTATTTTAACCGTTTTTAACGAAATTCTGTAACTTTAGAAGAATTTTTCTTTGAATAGGCAATAGAAATGCATACAATTGTTACAAAAATGTTAAAATTACAAAAAAGGATAGATGCAAATTATCAGATATGAAAAATAGAAAAGAAATTTGGTACTTTCGTGTTATAGCAGCCACCAAGCATGAAATATTTTTGTTTCTGTTTTATTAATACAGTAAAACCTCTGAATAACGGACACCTCGGGAGCACAGAATTTGTCCGCTATTTGGAGGTGTCCGCTATTGAGAGTTAAAAATGTACCAATATACAAGTTTTGGTGATCACAAATGTGTCCGCTAAATAGAGGTGTCCGCTATTCGGGAATGTCCGTTATGGAGGTTTTACTGTATATTGTAAATTTGGTACTTTCGTGTTATAGCGGCTTCCAAGGATGAACTACCAAACAGCCAAGATTTATCACCAAATTATAAAGCATGTATGACATTATAATAATATATGATATATATATATATATGAAACGAAGCGTGTTGCTCCGTCGGTGGGTCCTTGATCGCCGGGCCGGTGGCTGCGCGGACTGATGGCGGCCCCGTATTTACGTCAAAGCGCTCATTCTGATTCCCTTGCATGCTCTTGTAGTCCTGGGCCGTGAGCGGGATTCGGTTAAATTCCGAGTGAATGTATGTCTGTTTAAAGGAAGACACCGTCTATTACGGAACCTGGTTTATTTCTTTTTCTTACATGCATCCTTTTAAACCAGGCCCATTTTGGCGTGAGAGCTGCTTTTTAAGTCTGTCTGGACATCGAAGGTTCGTCCATCGCGAGGCAATTCCGAGAGAGCAGATTGGCGTGGATTTGTTTAGATGAGGGAAATCGTAAAAAGTTCGCTCCTGATAGCAGTGCAATGGTATAAATATGAGGTTTTTGCATTATTTCTGCTAGAGGTCGTCTAAGTCAAAAGAGGCGTATTTTTAATTTTAATTGGCCGCGAGCTGAGTGATTGATTGTGCGGAATAAAGGCGCTGGCTCCATCGGCCGATCGGATGCCGCAAGACTTTAAAATTGCGTTAGCGTCAGCACAAATATTCTTATGAAGAGTCAGAAAACGATCTTTGAAAGTTATAAGATGCGATGCAGGAAAACTAATTTAACAGGGGCGACGGCATTTTCAATCAATTGAAACACAATTATTAAAGCATTTAAAAGTTTTGATTTAAATTTCTATTTTTTAAAACGGTAATTTAAAATTTTAAAAGGGGCAAAAAGGGATTTTGCATTTTAAAAAGGGGTTTAGCTTTTATCCTTTCATATCCCCCCCCACTAAAACAAGAGCCACAGGGCTCGCCTGCAAGACCTGTGGGTCTTATCTCGTGAATTTAACCCATGTTTTTTTTTTTTTTTTTTTTTTTAGATTCTTATTTTCTCCAGCTCTCAAGTAATTTCTCCAGCTCTTCAGTATTTACTTCAGCTCTCAAGTCAATTGGACCTATTTTTACATTTATATATCAAATTTACATAAAAATATTGGTTACACTAAAATATTGGAATTCTTTCAATGGTGCTGCAGCAAAACAATAATGTGTCTCGAGACGACATATCTTGATTATAACAGTTGTCATAACATAACTGTGTTTGTAGTGTTTCCCTTTCTTTCCAGTTTTTGTTTTAAAGTTTTTGATATAGTTTGTTGGGAAACATCCTTTTGTGTATAATTGCAAATTGCAACCATAAACTATATAATATATTAAAATATTCACAGGTAAACATACTGAAAACTATACAACATATGCAAATGTAAAAAATATTCAATAATAGACAATGTTCAAATGTAAAAAAAAATATTCACAAATACAAAATATTAAAATGTAAAATATATTCACAAATACAAATTATTCAAAAATATAAAATATTCAATAATACAAAATATGCACTAATACTATCAACAAAATATATTGTATCTCAAATGCAATTTGAAAAGCTTGCATTTCTAGAAATATTGAATTTTCACACTGAGATAAAATAACAGTAAAATATCCTAAAATACTAATAACAAAAACAAATTATATTTCTTTGTATACCTTTCCGTTTTGTTCGGGACTTAGCTACTTCTATGATGCAGCCTTAGGTTTATATCCATGAAAAAACAACACTAAGTTGTTTAAAAAAAAAGAAAACTACAGCTAATAAAAACTAAATATACACTTGCTATAATTTTCACCATGCGCAGGGTCAGTGCGATATGGGTTTTAATACTCTGAGGGGAATATCACCCAAAAATGTGCCACTCGCACGACAGAAAAAGAAAAGTGGGTAATCGATATTCACCTGCAGAGGGGAAGCGAAGCAGTTTTGCCAGATTCTCCGTTCAACCTGGAAAGAGAATCTGGGAAAACAGTCCGGCTAAAGATGGGTGGCCACGGAGCGGAGGACCCCTTCATGTGTCATCAATTCGTCATTATAATATTTTTAAAAAAAAAATAATAAAAATTCTAACAGTACTTTTAAACTGTCACCATCATTCTACACTGCTGGGGAGATAGGTTACACGTCCAGCTGGGTCCTCATCCAAATGCTACGAGTAAGGGGGACGATAGGAAAGCAAAAATTTAAAAAAATTGACAGCTGAAAGAGATAGATGGGGTTTATTCATGGCTGAGTTTAAGATTTTGAGGAGGGTGGTAGTATCTTAACTTGGAGGAATGGACAATTTCGGAATTTCTCTTAAAATGTGGGCTGGGTTTATCAATTTCAAAGGATACATCAGAAAGTTGTTTTAAAATGGTGTATGGGCCAGAATATGGTGCAGTCAATTTACGGGTATTCGGATAGTGAAATTCTTCATACATCACAATGTCACCAACTTTAAACTTTACAGGAAGGAAACGAGCATCATAACGGACTTTATTCTTTTTATGGTAAGCAATTGTTCTCTCTTTAGCCAATTTTCTAGCTTCTTCCACAGGGGGATAGTAACTATTATTTGGTAAAGGGTGATCATATGGTAAATTTCCTAAAAATAAATAGCTAGGGGTGAATTGGGTTACAGAATGAGGGGTGTTATTATATTCATATAAGACTTCATCTAAAAGCTTAGTCCAGGGTATTTTCTTGGATGTGGAATTGACTTTACATTTTAATCTAGTGACAATAGTCTGATTTAGTCGTTCAATTTTTCCATTCGTTTCCGGGTGATGGCTGCTCGTCAATCTGTGTTTTATATTGTAATTACGAAGAAATCTCCTAAACCTGGAAGCTGTAAATGCTCCATTTCTGTCGGTTAACAATCTATCTGGTACTTGTATCTGAAATAATTGTTTCAAAATGTTTGTATAAGTTTCGGTAGTTACACTTTTTGAAGGAAAACCCCACACATAGCGAGTTGCATGGTCAACGACTAAATGCAAATATTTTTTTGTAGAATTGTAATAATTAAATCCGCCAACAGAGTCTACTGCCAAACATTCAAAAGGTATCTCTGTTGGGGGCATTAATTGCAATAAGCCAAATCTTTTTTGTCTACATTTTTTGTTTATCTGACAAGTGTGGCAGTGTTTTACAAAATTTTCAATGTCCTGATTAAAGTTAGGCCAATAATATTGCGGAGAGATTAAATTTATCATTTTATAAATTCCAGGGTGGCCAAATTGTGTGTGGGTTTTTTCTAATAGGGGTAAACGTAAAGACATGGGGACCACAATCTTATACAAACCTTTCTTTTTAATAACAACAACATCATTTATCTCAGTGTACTTTTTACCATCAATTGTTACATTTTCTTTCTTCTGATTGTCTCTTACTTCATTCAAGTCAAGGAGATGTATAATATGGGGTAAATTTTCTGAAACAGGTTGTCTAGATAGCATATCAGCTTCAACATTAGTGGAGCCTTTCTGGTATTTAATTTCATAGTCAAACATACTAAGTTTTAGGGACCAGCGGAAAAGACGTCCTCTTAAATTTTTAACACTTTTGAGCCAGGTAAGTGCCGCATGATCTGTATGTATGACAAATTTTTGACCGTGTAAATAATGATAAAATTTATCTAAAGCATCCACAATCGCCAAACATTCTAATTCCGTAATTGCATAATTTTTTTCATAATCGTGAAGATTTCTAGAGTGATATGCTATAGGATGTAATGTTCCTTTTTCATCAACTTGTTTCACTACACATCCCACTCCATGACTTGATGCGTCTACAAACAAATGACAAGGTGTTTTGG
Source organism: Maratus michaelseni (assembly GCA_963931845.1). NCBI lineage: Eukaryota > Metazoa > Arthropoda > Arachnida > Araneae > Salticidae > Maratus > Maratus michaelseni. Next base: position 193,516,948 of record OZ007600.1, read on the forward strand.
GATCAAACAACTTTAAGATTGGTTTTTCAATTAAAGCATTTTTTAATTTTTCAAAAGAATTTTGACAATTTTGGTCCCACACATAAGGGACATTTTTCTTCAACAAATTGTTGAGAGGGTATCGAATGTTAGCATACTTTGGAATAAATTTGTGATAAACATTTATAGATCCCAAAAAACGTTGTAATTCTTTTACATTCGTTGGTGGTGTTAATTTCTTAATCGTCTCTATATTAGGGTTGTCAGGTGTGATACAACCGTTCGAAACTTCATATCCTAGAAAGTTAATTTTGGATTTCACAAAATTACACTTTGACAATTTGAGTTTAAGGTTTTCTTGAACACAGATATTAAATAATGTCTCTAAATGACATAAATGTTCCTCTTCATTTTGGGAGAATACAATAACATCATCAAAGTAACTACAGGCAAAGTCAATTTTGTATTTATTAAGAATTCTACGGAGGGTACGGTTAAACCAAGCAGGTGAGTTTTTCCATCCAAATGGTAAACGATTCCACTCATATAATCCAAAGGTGGTGGCAAATGCCAGCTTCTCAGTGTCTCGAGGGTGGATAGGAATGTGCCAATATCCACTAGCTAAATCAAGAGTGGAAAAAATTTTAGCATGCGCCAATTTATCTAACAGGGTGTCGATTCGAGGTAAGGGTTCTGCATCTGTTTTTGTAATGGCATTTAATTTTCGGAAGTCAATACATAACCGGGTTTTCTTCCCTTCTTCACGTTTATACACCAAAGTTACGGGTGATGAATAAGGGGAATAGCTTTCTTTAATGATACCGGCTCGCAATAAATTTTGAATTTGTTCTTTAATTTCCTCTTCTTCCTTAGGGGAAGTGCGATATGCTCTTAAAGAAACGGGGAGATCTGATGTTAACTGTATTCTCTGGGGTTCCATGTTTACACAGCCTATATCATATTTATCTTTGGCGAAAATACAGACATATTTGGCTAGAAGAGCAGGTAATTGTTCTCTGACAGACTGAACATTTTGCACATGGTCAGTGGTCTCGAACAACTCCGGCTCAAAATTTTCTTCGAATATCTCTGCATTTTCAATTGCTGGCTGGTTAGTATATACTTCTGATAAATGTAAAGTATGGTGAGACGCATTTGTTGGAATATGGTCCATGAGAGGTACTTTCTTATTATCTTGAGTTATTTGCATTTTAACACAGTCAATATTTAATCTAAACAGTTTGCAATGGGGTAGCCCAATCAAAGCATAAGGTAACTGATTGTTAATTATAAAAAGTTCAATTCTCTTAGAGATACGTCCTAATTGCAAACTAACAAGGCATTTTTCTTTCAAAGCAAGAACACCTTGTGTTTGGGTGACTGGTATACTCTGCTGAACTTTACATATTTTTAGGTTAAGTTTATGGGCTAAATGACAAGGAATAACACTAATCGAACTCCCAGTATCGATCAAACAAGGTAGTGAGTCTTCATTTTTTACATAAGTAACTTTATGACAATCTCTATTTGATTTTTTATAGCTAGCTTTTTCTTTTTGCATATGTCCGGACATAAGAAATCGTCATTGATTACTAGATGTATTTTGGGATGACTCATTAGCGCTATGATCTTGGTTGGGGTTCGGCAAAGTCATATTGTGACTAGGGGTTGGTACTGCTAACACTTGTTGTCGAAAAGGGCAGTTTCCCACCCAATGATACGCATTTGGTATTCCGATATTAAGACAAACTTTGCATGGATAGGGCGGCAAAGTGGTCTGGTGGTGTACATTAGGTCGTGGTGGAACATTTGAAGTCGGTCTAAACGTATTTTGGGGATTTCTGGCTTGATTTGATGGAAAAGGTCGAATGGGGTGTGTTTGATAGGGAACTCTGTAGTTCCACTGCCTGTTAAAATTCTGTCCATTCTCATATGGAGGTCGGTTTGGTCGCCATTGGCGATACTGATTGGGGTTTTGGGGGCTTGCTTCAAATTTGCTCTCATTTCCCTTTCTGTCCAGTTGCAGTTTGCTAATTCTGAAAACTAATTCACGCCATGCATGTGTAGTTGAGGGGTTGCCTGCAATAACTAACTTCTGCATTTCTAATGGCAAGCCCTCCGTTAACCCTTCCAGGATAAGTTTCTGCTCTAAACCTAAGGTTCGGCCTACTTTAGTCTTTTTTTGATAATATTCGTTCAAGTCCTCTCCAACTTTATATCTAATACGTGAAAAATCAGTGAGAGAAAGGGTATCTGGAATTTCGTAGTGTTCATTAAACAAAGTGACAAATTCGGACCAATGAAGTACATTTAGACAATTATTAATGTACAACGTAAGTGCACTGTCCTTTAAATACTTCTGTATGTGCCTAATTTTCCAGCACTCGTCTTTTCCCTGTCCTATACAGACACTCTCGAAATAGGCTAGCCATGGTATCCAAGACATTCCATCTTGCGGAGAAAACGCAACGATATCGGGGTCTACTGACATTTTTGGGTTGGCGGATACTGAAGTGTGACCAGACCCAGCTTGAGCTGACAGGGTCTGTCCACCTAACATTGTTACACCAGATGTCTCTGGTGCACCTCCAGATTCCTGACTAGACTTCTGATTATTTTTCTCTTCAGGATTATTAACGGGATTATCATCTTTGCTCGAAATTTGATTTTTTTCTTTTTCGGGGTCACCTGATTTGTCTGTTAAATCCTCTACTTCTTTGGGAGGTGTTGGGTTACTCATGATAGATATAAATACTAAATATCACTGAATTACACAGAAATATAATACACAATTAAAGCACATAAGAATAAAAATGAAAAAATCTTTCAAACTATTTAAAATTTGTAACACTATATCTAAATATCTGTTAAAATCATCTTTTTAAAATTAAAATCCACCTTAATATTTTTTTTTTTTTTTTTTTTTTTTTTCCCAATAACTTGAATTCAATAAAAAAAAATTTAAATAACCTCACTAACTATAAAGTACGTTGCATATAAATCATCTTTAAAAAGTTTAACACTTAATAATAAAAATATTATAATAATAATAAAATTTTCACTTCTGCTAAAATATTTTCAAACTGTCTAGAAAAATGATTTTAATATGAGGTTTAGTTAATATTATTTTTCATTAAAATTGTAATTATCAGTTCAACACAACTAAAGAATTTTCATAAAAATCACCATTCTTACTCTTTCATCTCTTTAAAATTACGTTAAACATAATACATAAACAATTATATATTTGAACTTAAATAGCTGACTTAAAAATAATTAAAATTTTCACACAAGTAATAGCATAATAAAATAATCCTCTTTAATTTATTTTTGGCATGCATAAAAAATTAAATAAAAAGTTTGAGAACCACTGCCTCTCACTAAAAAGATCTTTAAAAAAAAAAATTTTTTTTTTTTTTTTTTTTTTTTTTTTTTCTGTACGTTAATATCAAAAGTACATACCTTTATACGGCTTTGCTTTAAATAAATCCATGAAAAATTTACCTCTTACTTTTTTTTTTTTTTTTTTTTTTTTTTCACCGCGACGCGAAACAATAATAAATTAATTTCACTGAAATATTTATCTCTATATCTTCTTGCACTGCCCACAAAAATACTTTTTCCCGTAGTCACGTGGTTTTTGTTTTTGCTGAGCGCAGTTCTGATTTATTTTCTAAATAGTCCAGAAACCAGAAACCGAAACATCTGAGTCACGAGTTCATTTCTTTACCGGCGCGCTCTTGAAAATTGAAAACAGCTGTGTAGTTGACCTACTTTTCATCCGATAAAACACTTCGATTCTTGCCGGCAGAATGAAATACTGCACAAGATTGAGAATGAAGAAAAGTTAATGATTCACTTTCCTTTTGACGAAGGGAGATTAAGTACTTTTGAGTTCTTGGGATAAATTCCGTAAGTCTTTCACCGTATGCTGTAAGAATTTTTTCACGGAGGTATTCGCTGGGATTGACGGGCGTAGATTACGTAACTGTTTAGTTTTTGGGATTTTCCCGTTGAGATGAACTGTCCTACTCGACTTCTGAAACGAAGCGTGTTTCTCCGTCGGTGGGTCCTTGATCGCCGGGCCGGTGGCTGCGCGGACTGATGGCGGCCCCGTATTTACGTCAAAGCGCTCATTCTGATTCCCTTGCATGCTCTTGTAGTCCTGGGCCGTGAGCGGGATTCGGTTAAATTCCGAGTGAATGTATGTCTGTTTAAAGGAAGACACCGTCTATTACGGAACCTGGTTTATTTCTTTTTCTTACATGCATCCTTTTAAACCAGGCCCATTTTGGCGTGAGAGCTGCTTTTTAAGTCTGTCTGGACATCGAAGGTTCGTCCATCGCGAGGCAATTCCGAGAGAGCAGATTGGCGTGGATTTGTTTAGATGAGGGAAATCGTAAAAAGTTCGCTCCTGATAGCAGTGCAATGGTATAAATATGAGGTTTTTGCATTATTTCTGCTAGAGGTCGTCTAAGTCAAAAGAGGCGTATTTTTAATTTTAATTGGCCGCGAGCTGAGTGATTGATTGTGCGGAATAAAGGCGCTGGCTCCATCGGCCGATCGGATGCCGCAAGACTTTAAAATTGCGTTAGCGTCAGCACAAATATTCTTATGAAGAGTCAGAAAACGATCTTTGAAAGTTATAAGATGCGATGCAGGAAAACTAATTTAATAGGGGCGACGGCATTTTCAATCAATTGAAACACAATTATTAAAGCATTTAAAAGTTTTGATTTAAATTTCTATTTTTTAAAACGGTAATTTAAAATTTTAAAAGGGGCAAAAAGGGATTTTGCATTTTAAAAAGGGGTTTAGCTTTTATCCTTTCATATATATATATATATATATATATATATATATATATATATATATATATAAAACATTTCTGTACGTATGTGGCCAAGTTATAACCATATATGATGCATATATGATGTATATATATGACATGTGTATATGATGCATATACGACATATAAAACATAAATAACATGTGTATAATGACGTATATGGCACATATAGGAGTGTTTGGAATATATATATGCATATATAGAATGCCTATATAAGCTTTGCGATGATCTTGGTGAAATCATTACTCCAACCTTGGCATAATCATGGGAAAGGTTCAGTAAGACCTTTTGGTACTCCCCCCAAATGTAAACCCCATGTAAACCCCTTCATGTAACATATCAATAGATAGATCTCGTCAAGCACTATGGTCTGTTCCTACTCTCCTCCTCTCATTCCCTTCTCCCTTAAGAAACATAGTTCTCTGTTTCAAATCTTTTTAAATTTTAGTTTATCCCATCTTTCTCAGCCCCTTTAAGCCCCACAGAGGACGTAGGCCTCTTCTAAAGGATCCAACGAAGTTCAAATCGTCGAGGCCGACATTTCTAAGAGGGTCCTGAGGCCCTATCTCCTATAGGACCGGAGTTACACCCCCCATGGGGGAGACATTCAAGGTGTTCAAACCCCATCATATACCATATCAAAAGTTTGATCTCATCAAGCACTTTTGTCTGGTTCTACTCTCCCCCTCCTTCTCGCCCATCTCCTGTCAGGAGCACTTTTCTTATTTATTTTTTTCAATTTCTCATATTTATTTTAGTCTTTATCATTTTTCTCTGTTCCTATGGGCCGGACAGCTCCAAAATTTCACCAAAATTAGCTGTAAACCGCCTAAAGGTATTCCCCCACCCCCCCCACCCCCCGCTTCTTTTGGCGCCCTCGGTTTTTACGTATCTCTCTTGGGGGGGCCGTCAGAGGGGCGAAAAGGGGGATCCCTTTTAAAGTCCCATCTCTCAATTGCAAGTGAGGATTCATTTTAAATCGGATCTCGTAGAGCACTTGTGTTTTGTATAGCTCCCCCCACCACTTTCCAAGATCCCGTCAATTAATGCTAACTCATCATTTGTTAAACAACTTCTCTTAGCTGTATCCATCATAAAAGCTGATATCATAGAACTTTTCATTACCTTTTTTAGGTTATCTATTAAGTGCTAAAATGCCTTGAACCATTAAAAACAGTTTATAGGGTGTCATTAAGTCAGCAGATTTGTAAACAACAACTACCTCGCTACGTCTCAGCCCATTGGAGCCACATCTTTTTACTATTATATTTATTTAAAATACTTCTAGTCACCGAATCTTTTTAAAACTTGGTGTGTTCGTGCCTAATATGTTCCGCCAGCCTCACAAAAAATCTTAGAGTGCTAACTAAATTCTAAAGTGGAGAAGCTGGCTTATGCTAACAAACACCTTTTTTTTTTTTTTTGACGAGTTAGATTTGGCTGAAAAAATCTCAATGATAAAAGCCGTGGGTGGCCAATCTATATTCTGTCGTAAGGTAGAATTGTTCTCGCTTGTTAATTATGTTTTACTGATTTATTAGTTATTTCATTCATTAAAATAACAATTGTGTCCTTAAATTCTTATATTTTATTTATTTATTTATTTTGATATTCCAATGGCAACGTTCTCCTGTTTATTTGGCGATAGTTTTTTGTTATAAAAAGTGGTCGACGGGATAATAGAGAAGTACCATTTTTTATCAATATGTAATATTTCTTAGATGAAGGTTTAAACATCTAAAGAAAAAGTAAGGATAAAAATATATGCAAACAACATTTAGTTTTTAGTCAAGCTAGAATATCATCTAATTTATTCCATCAAAGTTATAGTAAAAACTGATCCAAGATTGCAAAATGCACGCGCGAGAAAAAAAAAATTAACAATCGTATTTTAACTGCATTAGAGGATGACATCATCCGCTTCGGGAAAACATGGGACATAGAAATATAAATCTAAACATTTCAATTTCGCTTTTTAATCATAAATATAAAATAAACCCGTGCAGTGTTATTTATAATAATTGCTGAGCATCATATAATGTGGTATTTTATTTTTGTGGCAACGATACTTTGAAGAAAACCTTTAATTTCTTTTATGAAAACAATGCCGATTTAATTTTTAATTTTCGGCAAATTTTAATCAAAAACATGTTTTAACGAATTGTTAAGTGTGCTACGTCAGAAGCCAGTTCAAAATCCTTTCATATGCCATCTTATTCTTCGTTCTGTGTTTCGTATTTTCTGAGAAAAAGGGATGTTGACAGGAGAAATAATATATATGATAATTCTCATTTTTATTTTACAATTTTAGAAATGATTATTTAATTCTTTTCTCAATGCTTTAACTTTTTTTCAATATATAGTGTATATTAAAAAACCGAAAATGGTAAGAAAATTAAATTTGTATGATTGCAGCATTATATTTCTGCAGTCAAAGATTTTACATCATAGGCGACTACAATTTTGATTGTACATCTTTTTCAGTTATACGACATTTTAGAACGGTCCCCTGAAAGACGTATAATTGGTGCTTTACTGTACTTATACAGATAGTCAAAAATATTCTGATTGATTAGAAATTGATTTTAAAATATGGTAACTTAAAGCTGTCTTAATATATATTATTATAAATCATTTCTATTTTTTTACTTTACCTTGCTCAACAATATGAATTTTTCTGACACATTCAGGAATCCATTTTATATGTAAAAACGTGAAATTTGCGAACATTTTTGTTGAAGTTCCATGGAAATGAACACCATTTTTTTTTTCATTTTCTAATAAATATATTACATAATCATTTGCTTCTCAATAATAACCATTCCCTGACTGTTGTGTCTAAAAAATTAGCTTAATATGCCAATTTTGACCTCATTTTCTGAAAAATCCTTTTGCATGTTATTAGATATTTTTTTTGTATATGAAAAAGGAATACTTATAAATAAAAATAACTTTAAGTTGTGAATTTCTGTTTGAATATGGCCTAACAATAACTTTTTTAATCTTATATTTTCTGACAGAACTTATAGTATATGGGTCGCATTTTTTATTCATTAAGTTCTTGCAAAAGCCTAATGCTTATCTGTGGCATAGTATTTTACTGATAATATCACCTTTAGTTTCAAAATGCAAATCATTCTTTGAAAAAATATGTGTACAATTTTAATATTTGTCATTGTTGTTTCAGTAATAATTTGCTTATGTAAGCAATTTAAAGAAATTTTAATTTTCATGCGTTCATTTAATATGGAATTTTGGACGTAACTTAATAATCTTCAACTTTATAAGTATTATTGTGTGTTACATATTATGTAAAAACGAAAGCAGTATAAGTCTGATATGTCTAGACAATGTACTGGAAATGAGTCTTGGTTTAACATCATGATATGATTATAGTACTTTGATGTGAGTTTATATTATCTTAAGTTAGTTCAAGTCATTGATTCCTTAGCTATTTTAGTGTATTAGTCAGGGTTGTCACACATCTTGATTTATCTGATAGAATTAATTCTAAATTTAATTAAAGTCCGTCAAAATTAAATTTTCCATTTTTACTCATATTAAGTTTATTTAAGTCAATAAGCTTATTTTTCAACTATTCTTGTAATTATTAACGCATAGTTTAATGAGAAAAGAATAGATTTTTGAAATCACACTATGCAAGTAGTAAACCTTATATATGAATTGTATTTTTTTTCTTTTCCTTTTAGTGAAATATTTTAAAACAATTTACTGTCATATATTAAAATGTTTTCAGTGCAAGCACTGTAGTAAAAAGTCCTTCCGGCCTCTACCGGGAGGAAAAGGTAGCTTTCCTATATCTTCATTTTTTAATTTTAGCTAATAATACTCAGAAACAAAGCTAAAATGCAAAGAACCCGATTACAGAAGATTTGCTAATACTGAATTTGAATAAGAAATTTGCCAGCTTAATCAGCTATATTCACTAGTAAGTCAGCTAAGTTTGCTTCATTTATGAAGACTTATTTTTGGTTGACAAATTTGGCAATATTTTGCCAAGTGTCACCAAGTTTGGTGAGAATTTGATTCTAACGAATATGAATATATAATTTTATGCATATGATTGAGAACATGATTCCAACAATGACAGATAATAATTTGTGAAAAATCATATTGAGTAAAACTCATAAATTAATCCCTGATTTTTTTGTAATCTGCTGTCTTGTTTCAAAATGTCAGTCACCCTAGAATTTCAAACTGCTATATCTTAGCCATTTTTTAAAATAGAGAGTTTTTGTTTCCAAACAAAAAATAATCCGGAATCCTTGTATCAAGGTATCATTTAAGCAAAATATAAATTTGAGCTTTGAATATATTTGTATATATATATTTAGTTTTAAATCTTTTAGTGGCTGCTATTTTTAAACAAGATGTTAGACCAAGCTGGCCAACAAACTCGGTCAAGATATTGGTAAGCCTAATATACATGATTAGTTTCATCCAAATCTGTTTATAAGTACGAGTGCTATCGCATGGTAAAGATATATACATATATATATATAGAGAGAGAGATCAACATTTGAACGTAGAGTAGTTTTGGAATCTAGGGGTTATGATCAATGAAAATATACTGAAATTTGTGAAATAATACTAAAATTTTCTGGAATTGCTTTCCTCTGAACAGCTGCAATAGGTAGCTTTTTACTCTTTGTAATGAAAGCTACCTAAAAGAGAAAATGCAGTAGATTAAATAAAAATAGATGTAAAACACATTTTTCAACAATAAGCAAGAAAGACGACTTCAATGTGTATTACTGTATTTTAGTATTTTTCATTGAAGTAATTTTTATTTCTGTGAGAGACATTAAAAATTCTACATGTAAAAATGACATTAAAGAGCAAATATGTATTCTTTTAAGAGAAATCCAGAATGCGAAAAATCTCATATGTTGAGATTTCTTATGAAAGAAAAAAAATAATAATAATCAAACTGTCAAACTTTCATTAAAAATAAATGCATGCATAAAGAAATAGAAAACAGTAATTTGATAATTTAAAAAGGTTTTTAAATACTGTAACTTGGATCTTGAGGTTACTTGGACCCAAATAAACTGTAACTTGGATCTTGAGGTTACTTGGACTCAAATAAAACATGCTTTAAATCAGCCCCCAGATGTGCTGTGTTACTGTTACTTGTTAGTGCTGTTACCCGTAAAGTATTAGTGAATCACGTCAGTCCTCCAGGTATAAGAATTTTTTTCCAAAAGGAGAAAATCCACCTTTTTGAAAACAATTTTGGATATTGTGTAGATTGATGCAAAAATGCAAAGAAAATAATGGGTGCATATTAGGGGGGGGGGGGGGAAGAGAAATTTAAGTCTCAAACATTTTATTAATGCAAACCCCAAACTCTTAAGAGTTTGTGTTTTTATCTCTTCTGTTTTCTAAAAGAAATTTTCTTAATGAGTTTGCATAAAGTTCCTTTTTGGAACATAACATTTTGTTCCAGCCATAGTAAAAATATCTTTTTATTTTTTTCCAAAAGGAATAAGAAAATCCAAAAGCAAACAATCCAGAGTAAAATTTGACATGAAAGATGTATTAGCCTACTTTACATAAATTCATAAAATATGTTTGTATTTAACCTTTAACCAGAGCTTTAAAAAAGGCCAAGGCATTGCTCGTGATAAAAGGCAACTTTTTTTATTCTTAAGGGGCCCATTTTTTTGGATTCTTTTGGGCACTTTTCAGATTCTTAAAGACACTCTTGATTTTTAAAGCAACTCTAAATATTTAAAAGTCAGGGAACTCTTTTCAGCAATAGTTGTCTTATTCGTCTAATCTTCCATAATTAGGTTCATTGCTGATGTTGGCAACGAAATCGCTAAAATATGTGTTTAACTATTTTTTAGCAGATTGGTTTAGCTGTATTTTGCGATTCTTCTCGGGAGCTGCTATAACATATAAGTACCCTTTTATTGTTTTGTGTAGTAATGTTGTAAAATATTAAATAGATTATTTATTATAGTGATGTTTCTGCATTATTTTATTGAATTTGACAAGTTTAATGCAAATATAAAAGTTCAATTCTTTTAATGCCACACTTTATTATGTTATTCTTCAGAGGGGCTCTTAAGAAGAGGACAGTATCATCACGAAGACACTCGTGATGAAGACCAAGAAGATGACAGCAGTGAAGAAGAAGGGTCTGCTGATCGACCTTTAGATTTTTAAGTTGTGATGTGTGGATTGTCCGTTTTTCATACTTACATTCATAGCTAATTAACAAAAAAATGAAAAGAAAGTTGATATCACAAAAGCTTTTGTGTAGTGCACCAAACATCGTTTTAATTTGGCTTTTCAACATATAGACTATATGAAGAGTACTACACTTCAGGCATACATATCTTAAATGTTTCTTGTGCTTATATGTTGTTGTCTACCTGTAAAGAAAAAAAAAAGAAATGGTATGCTTTAATTTACATTTTCAGCATTTGTACTTTTGGAAACTTGTGTTTAATCCATTGCATTTCAAAGAATAGCTGTTTTAAAACAGGGTTCCATGAGTTAAGATAATATTTTAGCAGTTTTGGCACATAGTGTAAGCATTTTGTTTAGTATGCTGATATTTACTCTCATTTATCTTATCATAATTTATATATATATATATATACACCTAATCCTTAATGTAAGTGCTAAATTGGTTCCTCTAAAAATATCAAGTAAATTGAAATCGTGCAATTTGAATTTTTATTCAGATATGCAGTAAATTAAATGAATGTATATGCAATAGTATTATAATTTTTTGTAAAAAACAAAAATTATTTTATTTATTTAAGTTTTGTTTCTCCCAGTTTAATCAACGAAATTAATATTTTGTAAGGATGTACTTAATTGCAATTTAAATTTTGTTTGTTAAGAAGTTACGGATTCCTAAGCATTATGAAACATTTTTATTTATTTATTTATTTTATATTTCTAAGTGCAAAGTGATATTAACAGTAAGCACATGAATGCATTACATGGAAGGTAATAATACAAATTGGTGTACAAAATATTGTTGAGATAAAAGCTAAGATTTGTTATTTCCAGCTTTCTTTTTACTAAAGCTTTTATGGGAAATGACTACATTTTTTTTTTTTAATTTATTGATTTGATGCCTTCAGTGTGTTAAAGAAAAAAGTTATATAATTTTTGTATTTCTCTGATCTTATTAAACTGAAATGCAAAGTGCCATGCAATGGTAGTTTTTCTGTCTTTTGTTCAGCTGTGTTGAATTCGAATCAAAATTGTACAAATTGATCATCATGTAAATTGAGGGCTAAGTGTATATTCAATAGATATAGCAATAAGGAAAGTAATTACACATTTTTTATTTAAAATGCAGTTTGTATGCCTTTTATGTTAAATATTCTCTATCCGCATTTCATAGGCTCTCTTGATCATTTTTCTAATGTGACTTTGTTGTGTAATTGCTATGATGTCTATGATTCATACATAGCAGTCAGTATTCCTATAAATCAGTTGTACTAAGTGCAATATCATTTTCTACTTTATATTATCAAATATTAATAAGAGATTTTTTATTTTATGTAATAAGTAATGCATATAAAGTCGATTCTAAATGTTTTGTATAAAAATATGAAGAGAAGTATTAAAGAAAATGAGGTGAAATCAAAAGCAAAATTTGTAATTTTACATAAGTTGTAACAGAATTATAGAAAAAATATTTTCTCCAATTCAAAGTGGAAAAGTAAAAATAATTTCTAGTTAACATTCTATTTCATATACTATGGTAAAGGGTACAGAAAAAATTAAAAGTGTTCAATCAAAAAAATTGAGTTGGGTCAACGTCAAAATGATTACAGGAGGTTATTGTTTCTAAATATAAGATTGTCAGTGGAAAAGATTTGTTTTTATTGTTCTGCATATTTAAATTTTAACGGGCAGCAATGGATCTTAGGCAGGTAAAAACATAAAGAAATAATTGTTTTTGTCAAAAAATTATTTTCCAAGAAAGAAACATTGTGTACATCATGTGAGAAAGTGAATAATAATGCAAATGCTAGTTAAGTTTCATGTTCCTATTTTTAAAAATAATACCTTATAAAGGGTATAAAACCTGAGTTTCAAATGAACCCTGTATTTTTTTTTTAAATGCAATTTTTAAGTTACAGGTTTTATTATTATTACTCATTTATTATTTAAAGCTTTATACATTTCATGTTGTTAGTTTTTAAAATTAATTCAATGTTTGCTTTCACATTCCATTTTTTATTATTATTATTCATTTTAACTATTTTATTTTATATCTGACTGTGTATGCCATGTATAAACTCTCTATTTTCAAATTTACTGTATTTATTTATTTATTTATATTTTTTAAAATCCATCCTAGTGCCAAATAACTATGTTTTATAAGTAAAATAATTAGAGTAACTTTAGTTTTTTAAGATTATATGAACGAAACAGATTTATTTTGCTCTAAACCATACATTTTTTCAGTGTGTTTACAATATGAGCTGTTTTATATTTAGATTAAACTACTATTGAAACTTTTAATAATCTTTAGACATGTACTTTAATTGATAGAAAGATCTGGTTGGTGGAGAATTGATTCAGTAAATATGTATGAAAACCATATGTCTTAATATTTGTCTAAATAGCTGTTAGTACCATTCTGTATCTGTTTTTTTTTTTTAAAAAAGTTCATAGCTATAATTTTACTGAACAAAATTAAAATAGCACGTTAATAAGATAGATGGTGACGAGCCAACACATTATTTTATCATGAGATTACAGTAGTTATTTTGGAATACTTTCTAAATTTTTGAACAAGAATAAAGATTAGTAACTGGACAGCTTTTTACCTCTGTAAAACCTAATGATTTTACTATGTTCATTTATTTCTCATGTATGCCTTAAAATTCTTGTTATAATAACCAATACATTTTCAATCATATTGTTAACAATAATTGAATGTTAGTTTATGTATTTCTCAAAACTTAATTTTATATGTAAAATAAAATGTTAATTCTATAAAATAAATCAAAATATTCATGTTAAGTTCTAAAATTCTCTATTATGACTACATATTTTTTTATTTGAAGAAAAGAAAAGAAAAACAAATAAAGAAGGAGATTAAATAGTGGACAAAAATTTTAATTATCTATGTATTAAAATGTATTTCTAGTTTTGATTGTTATAAAGTCAACATTGAAAATTTTACACTTTATTTTATAATTCAGAATTTTAACTATTAAATAATTTTAAAATTAAAACTATCAAACTTAATTGTAATGGGTAACAAGTACATTTATGTATAAATGAATGTTAAAAGACAATTTCAATATATGCATTGTAAGACAAAATATAACTTCTTTTTAAATAATCTCAAATCAAGTAAAAGTTATTTATTTTTATTTATTTTACTTACAATGAACAAAATGTTTCAAACTCTTTTTTAAATAATGCAAAAGTTATTTTTGGTTTTTGTGATATTTTTTATTTTACACAGCCACTGTGCTTGCATCTTGTGTTTGTCTGTGCATGTAGTTCATTATCTGTTAAATTCTAGTCAATTGTACATAGCTATCATATGTGTTGATTTGTTTGTTAAAATATATTTTGTCTCACTACAAAAGGTTTGTGACAACAAAATCAAAGTCTTCCATTTGAGTTTTGTTTGTTTAATTTTGTGGAGCATATAGGCTTGTCGTTAATGTTTCTTTATATTAATATTAAATTGTTAAACATTCACATTATACTCTATGTAAACTCAGTGTTCAGTATTGAATATATAAAATCTTAAGCTTTAAAAAAAACAAAAACATGATGGATGTTCTTGATTGAAAGATGAAATTTGTGTTTTTATTGTTGTATTTTGATGTAAAATCAATGTTGAATGTTAAGTGTTTATTTTCTTTTGCTTAACATGCTAACTCGTCGAAAATCATGGATTGCGATATTGTTAAGACTGCATGTAATGAGGCAACATTTTGCTCTAGGTTATTTGCCGAATTTTAAGAACACACTCTTAAAAATTTTTATAAATTTCATGCATCATAATAACTGCATATTTATTTATTATTTTTACCAGTCAGAAATGCAAAAAAAAAAGACCTTTTTAAAAAAAATAAAATAAAAGTAAGTAAAAAAAAAAAAAAAAAAAAAAAAAAATCATTAACTGTGAAATGTGTTATGCAGATGTATTACATAGTAGATTTTTTAAAATTATTATTGTTAAAATCAAGCTCACAGAAGGCAACTAAAAAGATTTATCTCAAAAAGGATAAATGAAAATAAAGATCCTTTGTTAAATTTCAAATATTTTGGAAACAGTATTTTTCTCTTAATAACAAGACCAATAATAAGATCAAAGTTATTTTTATTTTATTATATATTTCTATATTGTCTCGTTGCCAAGAAAAATTGGTTCAAATCTTGGTGAATTCTTCACTTGATATTTGGATGACTAAAATTCCTTGATAGCTATTAAAAAAAATTGCAAATAATCCACTTTTTTAAAAGTAATTAATTTTTTTTGTGTGTGTGGGAATTTAAAGGCTGTTATGTAGTTCCATCACACTTTGCCAAACCCCATTATCTTCTGACAGACTAAAATTTCACATTTCACTGTCAAGATTAACAAAGCTATATCTGTAATTTTATTTTCTTATGTTTGAATCATGAAATTTTTATTTCTTCAGTTTTATGGTAAGAATTAAAAGGAATATGCAATTTCACTTTTAATATTTATTTGTATTACTTCTACTTTTATTTCTTCAGTTACTTTTTGGAGACTAATCTCATATTTGCAATGAACAGGAAGAAATAAAAGCTGCAACTGCTGTTAACATAAGCAAACAGAAGTTATTTTTAGGGTTATCTAATCTAAAAAAATCTTTTAAGTATCTTGTAGTACAACACTATATTTAATCACCATGATTTGCACCAACTTTTTTTAGTAACTGCATAATATATATATATAAATATTAATGTCTTATCATAAAAGATACTCACCAATTAGGCTTATTAAGAGATTAATTAGTTCACCCATAACATATTTTTGGTGTTTGAAGTATTTATATTTAGTGAGATTAATTAGTTCATCTATAACATATTTTTGGTGTTTGAAATATTATATTTAATAGATAAAGTTAATATAGTTCACAATTGTTTATTATTAAAAGTATGGGAGTTCTAGAATATCAAATATTAGTTGAAATTTCTAGAGCACCAAGAATACTTAGTATTGCATTTTATTTGTATTTTTGGAAAAGTATATTTGTAGTAATAGTTTATTGATTACTTGGTTTTTGAATTTTCATCTATTAACAGCAGTGCACTTTCTTAATATTTGTGTGTGTGTATGTCATCTTGTATTTTCAAGTCTATATCACGAAATTAAGTATTTATAAATGCATAGTTTTTTTAAATACTTATTACTTTTTTAAATGATAAAGAAAAATATTTGTTCATCTTTTAAAGAATTTTTTTTAGTTGTAGTATTACTATTGGGTGTATGGTTTAAAAACATTTTTTTTTCTTTTCAACATTTTTTTTTCTTTTGTGGAAATATTATGATAATAAAATTGTCTCTTGACTAAAAGAAGTAAATTAATAAACAATTAAAATTATCTATTAATAAATTTTGGCTAATTTTTTTCAAAAACAACAACCAAAAAATAAATAAATAAAAATTTCATGTTTAAATGTTATTTATGAAAAAATTAAATACAATGCAAAAAAACATTGCATAAAAGTGTTGAAATATGAAAGAATTCGGAAAAATATAATTTAAAAAAGCAACTTAATTAAAATACTGTTAAAAGATTATTCATTGTATGCAATTAAATTACTTTCAAATACCTATAAAATTTAAATAAAAATGCATAATTTTGTTGTTTATTTGAAGAAAAATTATTAGCCCTTAGTTAAACATAAAAATGTTATTCCACCTTGGTTATTATTATTCAGTTAAAAGTAACAGAAATATCATACATTTTTTTATGATCCTTACAAACCATAATATTCATATTGTTTTAAAATATCGTTCATTTTGAGATACAACTAATATAGTTTTTATTTATTTATTTAATGATGAAAACACTTGTTCAAAGAATTTTTTTATTGCCTTAACTTTCTCATTGTTATATGTAAAAAATGCAAAAATTTCTTTTTCATCTGATATTTTATATTTCAAGAGTAATCTGTCCCTTAAAAAAGGGAGTTAACTATTATGTAATTAAAAGAAATGTGTGCCATGAAATCACATTTCGAATAGTGGAGATTTATGCTGCCAAAAGAAAAATAATAATAATAATAAAATTTTAAGAATTGTTCCTTAGAATTGTTACAATTTTGTACTAGTTTGTGTGTAGCTGTGTAGAAACTACAAGCAAATACAATTGTTTGTTGCTAAAAAAATGTCCAAACCTCCAAATAAAAATTTTAAAAAATATATTTTGTCATTTCTTTCTTCATCTAACATGTTGATAACAAGTTTTTTTATGTACAAATTTTATCATAAGGGCATAGATGTCAACAACTTCGGAAATGTAGGATAAAATACAGTAGTATGGTAATAAAGTTAAAAATACAAAAATCTGCACCTAAAAAAGAATTTTTTTTTTTCCAGTTACCGTATGTGTTGCAAAGTTCCTCAGCCCACAGTGTGATTTTTCAGCGATTATTTATTTTTTATATGGAATTTTTCAATTTTTTTTATTTACCGTAAAATCCCAAAAGTAAGCCCCCCTCCCACTTTTAAGCAATTTTTATTTTATTTTCCATTCCCAAATATTAGCCCCCCCCCACCCCTCTCACATACATAAATTTTTTTATGCACAAAAAATTTATTTTAAAAATCCAAAGGAAGGAATTTTTATTCTTTTGATATTTTTAACAGATTTCCACTTATGTTTTTATATGATGTTAATTTTATCCCTTGCCTCACATGAAATGTCTGTTTCCCTTCTCTTCCCCAACATAAAAAGTTTGAAAACTTGAGAACTTAAATCCTTCTTTCTGCTCGTTAGTAACGTAACAATTAGTAAAAAAAATTATTTCCCTCCCCTCAGCATATAAAGGTTAAAACCCTTCATAAAAATATTATGCTCTATTTCTTGCTCTCTACTAACAATAAATAAATAATCAGACATTTAAATTATCTCTCTACCACCAAGATGTCTGCTACTGCACTTTTGCCGCCCTCCAGATTAAAACTCTATTTAAAAAATATATTCTATCCTATATGTTGCTCTCTAGTAAAAATAAGTAAATAATCAATCATATATATTTCCCTCCACTCCACTTCTCTCCCCCTCTTATGAATCTTACACTTCTCCTTCCTTTCCTCCCAGGATACAAAGTTTAAAATCATTAAAACTCTATTTAAAAAATATATTCTATCCTATATGTTGCTCTCTAGTAAAAATAAGTAAATAATCAATCATATAAATTAGGGATGCAATGGATATCTGGCTGATTTTTCAATATCCAAAATATCATCGGATATCCGACTTCTCTGCCGGATATCCGGCTCTCTACTACGTAAGTTCTATCAATGATATGCATAGGACATGATGGCAAATTGTATTCAAACATCCTTGATAAAAGTGACTTGTTTATAATGCAAAATATGAAATATAATAGTAAGTTCCCTATCCACGAGTAAAAGATCCTAACTCTCAAAAGTTTAAAGAATTGTCAACTTTCCTAATATAGATATTTGAACTCTTTATAATAAATTTAAGAATTTACGTTCTTTTAGAAAATTGTACCTTTACTGTCAGATTGTAAAATAAAATTTGAAGTTGTTTATTAAAGTAGGACTTTATTAATTTTTTTCTTACTTTTAAGTTAAACAGACCTATTTTTGTTTTTTAACTTGTATGTTAAAAAAACTTTATACATATTATCTATACTAATAAAAAAAAGTTTTGCTCTGTGTGTATGCGATGGCTATTAAAATCTACCGCACATAGGAGTCTGAAAATTTGGGTGAGGATAGTCTACGGCAGGTCCTGATGCACCTGAGGCTCAGACTTAATTTTTAGTGACCCGGGCCCCTTTACATTTTAGTGCCATTAATTATTTATAACTTGCCCCCTTTTTATCCGATCTTCTTCATTTTTTGGGGTCCTTTCTCCATTTAGCTATTCTCCCATTTCTACATTCCAGCTAACACCCTGGCCTCCTGGAGCCCGTTATAGGGACACCGTTGAATTTTTTGTTCCCTATTTTGTTAGTAACTTGCCTCCTTTTAATTCGATCTTCTTAATTTTTGGGACCTTTTCTCCCTTTAGTTATTCCCTCCCCATTTCTATATACCAGTTAGAACCCTGGTCACCCCTTGAACTTATTGTGTGCCATGCGTTTTTCACCCCCCCCCCCTCCCCCCAAATTGTGTTACCCTCTCAATGCATACCGTATATACTCGCATATAAGCCAACCACCAAATTCGAGATGAAAACAGGTTTAATACCAATATTTTACAGTAGTTTTTTTTGCGCCTTAAATGATTTAGAATTAAATGAGATGAAATAAGGTGTAGAAAACCATTCTGAATTACTGGAATTAAACATGTTTTCATCTTGAATTCGGGGGTCGGCTTATATGCGAATATATACGGTAACTTTAAAGGTGAGTCTTGGACACTTCTCTCCAGGCCAATTACCCTCATAATTTTATTGGTTCCTAGGGCCAATCTTGTAAGCATTTCTTTAAAATTTTATTCTAATGATTAATTTATAGCTTATGCTTAATTTCGACTAATTGAAGATCTAAAGTGCTAAGTACAAGAAAATTTTTAAGATGTTTTCTTCTCACGGCCCTGATCCAAACTATCAGTTGGCCCCTTTTGGGCACCCTGCGATAGCTCACTTAAAAACTGTCCAATTCACTACCTGTTTAGGTGTGTTCATAATTATATAAATACATAGCATCTATAGTCATTGTCTGGTCTGTCTGCATATAACAGCGCAAAAACTACCCAACCGAATGATATATGTAAACAAAGCAGAATTTTGTCGAGTCATTTCAAGTTTTATGAAAATTTAATCAAAACTTAAAAAGATATTAATGAAAATATTTAGTAAGTAATTTGAATTTTTAAAAAATCAGTACTTCCTTGTTATAGCAGCTTCGGAGGATTAATCATCAAGTGACCGAGATGTATCACCAAATTATCTGACATGTATGACGTTATAGTCATATATAACATTTTATAACCTCTATGACCAAGTTATAGTCATATTCTTCATTCTATTAAATCCTATCATACGTAATTAATTCAATGATATCCCATGATAGGTAATGTTTCTAGGTTGCCATAGTGATTACATCATATTTAAGATGGAGTCATATTATTTCTGTATTACTGAATTTAAAAACCGAATTGTTATACTAAAATTGTCTAATTATAGCAATTATATAATCTACCAACAGTTTTTTGGATAGATGTTTCCGGAGAGATAGATGTTAAATGGAAAAAAAGTCTAAATATGGATTTCAAGTTCTGAAATTTTCAAAGGTAGGCTTAAGTTTTCCATTGGGATTTTCAGTCAATGTCAACAAAAGATAAAATATTGCCAACTTAAAATGCACTTATTTTATTACGGAAATGAATCATAACATAATAACAGGCGATATAATTTATTTCACTGAAACTAGTTATAGTACGAACACACCTCATTTGTCATGTTTTACGTACAATTTCCAACTTGTTTTTCCACTAACTTCTTAGAACTTCCAGCTACTACATGAACTACAAGAAAATTTCTTAAACAAGACTCAGGCACACTTTAAGTTTATGTGCCCTAAATTGTTAATAACTTGTATCTTTTTTATCCGATCTTCTTTGTTTTTAGGGCCCCATTTCTCCATTTAGTTATTCCCTCATTTCTACATTCCAGTTAAGACCCTAGCACCCTATGTCCCAATACAAGGCCCCTTGAAATTTCTGTTCCCTAAATTGCTAATAACTTGCGCCCTTTTAATCCGATCTTCTACGTTTTTGGACCTTTTCTTTATTTAGTAATTCCCTCATTTCTATATTCCACTTAGGACCCTGCTTCCCGGTACAGGACCCTTGACTTTTTTTGTGCCTTGAAAGACAAAAAAAATTCTCAGACCAGCTACAATCAATTTTGAATATTAATCTCCTTCTTGGGGCCCTTGGTGCAGCTTCTTTTAAAAAAATCATTCAAACTTGAGTTCTGTTTAAGGTTATTATCATAGGCCTAGGCAACACCGGTTGGGTCAGCTAGTTTTTAATAAAGGAATTTTAATGCATAACTGAATAACTTCCTTATAAATATTTAAAATTAAAAGTAATTTAACTTAAAATAAAACTAAATGTGACTTAAAGTAAAACAGTATTAATTAATTAAAACAGAATAAAAGCATCAACTAAACCTATGTTTGAAGAAAATAACTCTTCAATCATATTAGTAGATATTTTATGCTTAAATTTAAAAAAAAAAAGTATGTATTTGCAAAAATACTCCACAATTATAGGTATATTAATAAATGTGTTATGATTAAAATTTGTTTACTTCCACCAGCATTGCACAAATAAACAGAATATTTTAATGTTTAAATTACATTTCTTATGCAACATTATTAATATACATATATTGAAAGACATGTAGTTTTTGTAAATTATATTTCAATATATTTAAAATGTTTTAATGATGTGTGAAACATGTTTGTAATTTATTGTTCTGAGATGGCATTATATAAAGAAATACATAAGCATACACCATAACTAAAAGCATATCTAGTGCCGGATATCCGTTATCCGGTAGGCAAAGAGCATCCGATATCCGGCAAAATACATATCCGGTTCATCCCTAATATAAATTACCCTCCACTCCACTTCTCTCCCCCTCTTATGAATCTTAAACTTCTCCTTCCTTTCCTCCCAGGATACAAAGTTTAAAATCTTTAAAACTCTTTATTAAAAAATTTGCTGTCAAGTAACAATAAATAAATAATCAACCATATCTATCTACCCCCAAAACGTCTGCTTTCTCTACTTTGCTAACCCCTATAAAAATATCTTTAAAACTATTTATAAAAAAATATTTTGTCCTTTTTGTTACTCTCAACAATAAATAAATAACAAATCATCTAAATTACAAACTCCTTCCTTCGAAATTCATATTTCCCCCTCTTTCTCAAGAATACGAAATTTAAAATTTATAAAACTCTTATGTGAAGAAATTTTATGTCCTACTTGTTGCCTTCTAGTAAAAATAAATAGATAATTTGTCACCTAAGCTTTCTCTCTACTCCAAAGGTTTCTCTCTACTCCAATCTTTGGCCTCCTCACCCCCCCCCCCCCTTTCCATACACACATACAAATTTTAATATCTTTAAAACTCTATTTAAAAAAAACTGCTGTATTTATTTCTCTTTAGTAACAATAATCAATCATCAAAATTACCCCTCTTTCTCCCAAAAGTTCCACCTCCCCTCACCCAGCAAATAGTTTAAAATCTTTAATATTATAATTTTTTAAATGCTGATCTTTTTCTTATTTTGTAGTAAGGTAACTCATTTCATCTACATCATCATCTCATATAAGTATCACTCATCTAAAATCATCATTCCTTTTGAAATTTTTGCTCTGTCCTATTCTCCCAAAGAAGAGGAGTAGATTTCTAAATATGTGAGAGGAAAGCAAAAATTTTCATCCTTTTTGCAGTTTGGCTGTTTTTCTCTGAATCACATGTATTTGATGTTTTGAAATAAATATGTTCTTTAAAATTACTCCCCATCCATTAACAAAATATCAGTTGTGAGAACAGCCAAACTACAAAAAGACTAAACAGGGATCTGTTTAGGAAAAAATTGGGTCCTTTAAAGGACTCTTCATAAAATTTTTCATTTAAAAAAAAGGACCCTTCACAAAATTATTTTCCCTAAAACAGGACCCTTCACAAAATTATTTTCCTTAAAACAGGACCCTTCACAAAATTCTTTGTCTTAAAAATAGGTTTTTCACAAAATTTTTCCATCTTAAACCAAACATTTCACAAATTAATCATTTAAAAGTAAAATCTGACCTGTCACTTTTACATATATAAAGAAAATATATGTATTTTATATCCATATATCTTCTTAAAAATGCATAAACAAGAACCTGAATATAATGACCATTTCAAATTCACAAAATTATGATTAGATTTTTCACAAATATAAAAAACTGTTCACAATTTCACAGAAACAGGACCCTGGGAAAAAAGTCTGGACAGACCCCTGCTAAAATCTTCTCTCTGCCTTTCCCCCCTTCCATGTCTAGAAAGTCACCCCTTTTTTGGGGATGGAGAATGGAACTTTAAGGGGAGAATTAGATCAGGGGTCTGCAACCTTTTTCGGCTGTAGGTCACAATCAACCAAAATATGTGTATTAAGAAGACGTTTGGGTCAGTGATACTTTCATTTTAAAACAGTCTTTTTTTGGTGAATAATAAGATAAATTTTAGTGAGGAAATAATTATATGCCTTTTTAAACATTAAATACAAAAAA
This sequence comes from Maratus michaelseni, assembly GCA_963931845.1. NCBI lineage: Eukaryota > Metazoa > Arthropoda > Arachnida > Araneae > Salticidae > Maratus > Maratus michaelseni. The sequence goes on from OZ007600.1 coordinate 193,540,275, forward strand.
TAAAATTATAATTATTATAAAAGGAAAGATAACTGAATGAACTTTACTTTCTCTTCAATGGCTCCCTTGATGCTGAACTTTTGATGTCAATTCATTCAAGTCTGTTTTATAGTTAGTCGTCTTAAGGGGAATAGTTAAGCTGTTCCTGCTCTTACTTAAAATAAATTTCATGTGTGAAAATATTTGCTCACATTTATAAGTTGAACCAAATGCGGACAAAAGGGCAAAGCCAATATTTTTCAGTGATGGAAACTTCGTTGGAAGTGATGCCCAACACGCTGATATCGTGGAACGATCACGATCTTCTGAAAGCCTACCCATACTATTTGTATTGGTACTTTCATCGAGTGCAATGCTAATTAAATTTTTTGACCTGTTCAGCAATATTTTCGACCATTTTTTCAATGCGACGCTGAACTGTTCTAGCTGACAATGGCATTTCTTGAATTCTCTCAATAATTTGTTTTTTATTTGCGAAGTCATTAAATAAGTGTTCGGAACAATTTAAGAATGCGTTTTTCAAAAATTCGCCGTCTGTAAGGCGTTTTACGTTGGTACCTATACTAAGAGCTGCAACAAAGCTGGCATATGTAGTGTGATTGTGGCTAGTAACAAATTACTTTATGAATTTATTTTGTTTTACAAAATCTGATACACGTTTAGAAATGTATTCAGATTTTTATTCATCTGGCATTTCACCCACATTTTTATGTTTTGAATGAAAGTGTCGCTCAATATTGTAAGTTCTGGCGATAATTACATCTGTGTATAAAGTATATATCAAGTTGTCATCATTTTCGACACATCCATACTTTTCTTTCCTTAGCATTTTGAAACAATCTCTTTTTTACTTTTTGTAATTAAATAAAAATTATGCCTTACATGCTCCTTGCCACTTTCGTCTACATAAACTGGTTTCAAATGAAATTTCTTCGATTGCACGTGTGATCCTGAAAAAACCAGGTAGTCGCTATTGATAATGTTTTATATTAACATTATTATAGTAATGTTTTGCTATATACTACATATTTAAAAGAGATGAGGAGCGGAGGGCGTAGTTAAACGCATACTGGAAATTGACAAAAATCTGAAAATGTGATTAATAATATTTTATTTCATTTGTTAATTTACATCATTTTTCTTTGGGGGTTCAAGTGCTCGAAGCTCCAATACAGGAGCTGCCACTGCTGTAACAACTTTTAAATACAGAAAGAACTAATCTTGTTGCTTATTAAATTTGTGAGTGAAAGCAGCAGCTTTTATTGTTATTACATATAACTATACACAGAGTTTCCCCCAGGTTGAGAAAAGGGCACTTTTTTTAATTGTTAAAGGTATTCTTTTGGTTTTTAAAGCCACTTTTGATATTTAAAAGTCACGGCACTCTTTTCAAGACAATATTGAGTCAATTTTTACTATCAAAACAAATGTTTTAATGCAAAAAGGAGAAAGGGCACTTTTTTTACTGAGGGGCAAGAAGGGTGCTATTTTGTAAACCAAAGGGCAGGCAGGGTGCAGCACCCTTCTGAAACTGCCTGGAGGAAACTCTGCTATACATATCCACTAAATAGTTAGATTATTGGTATCTCTCAACACCGTTAACAATTGAGAAAGCTAGACTAACACTTATTTCAAGATTTCACAAACATTTTATTTAAAAACATTTATACAAACCATTTTTATTTAGTGTCAATAGAACTAAGATAGCTGGACGAAAAAAAAATACACAGTCATACAACATATTTTTGCATAAAAAGTTTGAAATATATAACCTTTCATTATGCATAAAAGACACTTATTTTATAATAATGCTTTACTTTTTGTTAAGGAATCATAAAAAATGGCCACACAGAGCTCTAAATACCATATTTACTCGTGTATGCCGCAACATTGTGTAACATGCGCATGCAGAGTTTTAATATTTTATTTAGAGAAAAAGAAAATATTTAATAAAAAATGAGAAAAAGATTTCAAGCAGATTTTATTCTGTTAAAATTTTACAAGTATATTTAATATCGCACAATATTTATAAAGTATTATTTTATGATTTTTGTATATTAAAATAGAAAGTAGCTGTCCAACGATTATACATACCAAGGCCAATAATGAAGTAAAAAAAATTCTGAAAATTAAATGTATATTTTGTACTTACATCAATTTTCACTGTTGCTATCACTCTTGCCTGCGGCAGTCTTTAAAATATCAAATCCTCATGTATCTCATGTACCCTCGATTTTTTAACTAAATTTTTGATATAAAGAAACATGTGGCATACACGAGTAGAAATAGTATTATGACAAAGGTGGGCTTGTTTTGACAGAGGTTCTTAAACCATTTTAATGCAGGTGATATCTTGCCAGAGATGTAGTGGAGGGTGTATGCTGTATACCTTCTGGATAACTTTGTATACTTTCCATAGCTATAGCATATATTCTCTCTGATGTAATTCCTCTGCCTATAGCATATATCCTCTGGTTATTTTATGACTACACCATGGGATCTTGCATTCTCAAGTAAGCTTTAAATCTTGGAAGCTAAAATATTTCATTAAACGTACAGTAGACCTTGCCGAGCTGTTATGATAACTAGAAAAGATTTCAATTGGATCAGTCAACATATTTCCCTAAATTAAACGCTCATGACCAAGATCATGTCTGGTATGTCTTACAACTACATATTTTAACAAACCCTCTATTTTCTTGGATGTCTTGGGAATTTCAAAGGAAAAAAAAAAGAATTTTGTGACATAAAGGAATTTAGCACATTAGTCCGATTGTAAAATGTGTGTTGTCATCAAGAAACTGTCACAATTTAATTTATACTTATAAATAGATTCCTTTTGCATGCCTAAAATATATAACTTTATATTTTCAAATGTTCTTTAAATCACTGAAAGTTTCAAACACCCACCAATTCCTCTTGTGCATGCTATTGTTGATATTGCATAAACCGAAACATGGTAAACATTCTCAAAATCAATTTGACATGTAAAATCAGTCTATGTATTGTAGAAAAAGTTTTAACTGCAATAAATAGGATCATTTGAAAAATAATAACTTATTTTCAAATAAATATTATAATGTATATAATTTAAGTTTTCTTCCCTTTATCACTTTCTTCAATAATATAATTAAGCAAGTCACGAAGATTTTTGAAGTCGGATCTTCCAGGATTTTCAGATTTAGGTATCCTAGGCAGAAAGTTTCCAACTTTATACCGGAATTCATGGAGCTATAAGAAAAATAAATCATTCATAAAACACTAAATCGTAAGTTATTAAAATTATATAATTATTTTTCAAGTACAGTTATTAAAACAAATTAATATTTAATAGATAATTATTATTATGAATAATTTCATTTAATTACCATACCACACACACAAAGAAAAAGCTACTTGGGAGAAAAAACTACAAATGAAAGAAAAATAAATATATTAAAAAAGAATTGACTGACAGAGAAAGAAAACAAATTAGATAACTTGACATAACAATAAAATTCAACTACAAAAAAGGTTATTTAATTTAATCCTTGTCTTATTGTTACTGCTAAATCTATTATTTTGTCACATTATAGGTTAGAAAACATGGAATTATGAAATTGCAAACAATTTTCTACCAATCTAGGCTTTATATATAATCCACCAAAAAAGTAAATAAATAAAAGATAATACAATTTTGTGAAAAACCCATGTAAATTTAAAAGTCGCTATTAAAGTACACAGTTTCAATTTAAATTTAACTGGGTTCTAATTTTAATATTTTCATGCAATTCATTTTCTTTGATTCAGAATTGTATAAATTTTTAAAAAATATGAAAATTAAGAAATCTATTTTTTTGAAGGTTTAAAAACTGATGAATTCAATTTAGTTCCAGTTAATGAGGAGCATCTCTACCCAAATAGAGACAACTGGTAACCATGCCATTAAATCAAGGAAATTTGATATTTTTGTGCAGAAAATTAATTTTCTACTGTAACCAAATTTAAGAAGCATTTACAAAATAACTATATATACAGTAGACTCCCTCAAATCAATGACCCTAAAACGCCTAAAATCCACACATCGTTTCAGATGTAAACAATGAAAGGTGAAGGTGAAGTGTTTTTAATTCTTATATCATTCTGTACATATTTTAATATGTAATTCTGGTTAATATGATTGAACTCATGTTTTCTCACGAAGGAAGTATAAATTTATTTCTGAAAAAATTCAAAATAGCACTGATATCCATGGTGTTCGTAATCTTTTTACCAAATACATTTTTGTATTAATCAAACTTTTTAGGTTATTACACTGCAGGCCATCCAAAATGCAACACCATGAAGGAATGCAAATAACAGAATGTTATTTATTGGATAAATACATTATAATGGGAAGGACAAGTGATTACATTTTCAGAAAATTTGGAGGTATAGATCCTGAGAAAACACTACCCAAAGTACCTACCTCTTGCCGCAATAACAGCATTTATCTGCCTAGTCATGGAGTCGAACAGAGATTGGATGTCATGTATGGGTGCATCAGTCCATGCAGCTTCAACACTATGCAACAGTTCATCAACCATAGTGAGGGGCGAGTGGTGGCGGGCCAGTTGCTCAGAAGCCATTGACAAGACATTTTCAATTGGTGAGAAATCAGGAGAACGTGCCGGCCAGGGCAACAGTCGAACATGTTCTGTATCAAGGAAGGTCAGGATAGTACGAGCAACATGCGGTCGTGCATTGTTCTGCTAAAACGTAGAGTTGCGGAGGCATTGAAGATAAGACAGAACCATGAGCCGTAACACATCAGAAATGTAACGGCTGCTGTTGAAATTACCGGCAATGTGAACAAGAGGTTACCGAGACGTGTATCCAATGGCACTTCATACTGTCACTCCAGGTGATATAACAGTATGACAATTCGAATGCAAGCTGGCAATGTGCATTTTTTCATGATGCCGCCAAACATGGATGCTGGCATCATGATGCTGCATACAGAGCCTGGATTCAACAACGTGAGACGCCATTCCTGCATCATGATGCCAGCATCCATGTTTGGCGGCGGCGTGGAAAATGCACAACCTCTGGTCCCAAGCTATGCGGATTTAAAGGAGTCTACTGTATATTTTTTTTATGACAAAAAACTTTAAAACTTACGGTGTAAATTCATTTCATGACAGTAGTAAGTAACAAATTGTTTCAAAATATTCAATTAAAACAGACAGTAGAAAAATCAATTGAGTGTTTGATTAAACAGTGTCTCAATCAATTACAGTCTTACTAAAATGTTTCCTTAAAAGGCTACTGCATGTAAATTATCTGAAGTTTAATACATCCATAACAAGCACTAAAAAATTACTTTTATCCAAATAATTGTTAAAGAAAGATTAAAAATGAATAACAACTGCTTTATGCAAGAATGGATCAAATATAAAGGAGACATTTTTAATACATTTTTGAAATATTATTTACCAAAATTATGCTGATGTTATCTTTCTGGATAGCTTTCTTTAACATCTATGCACTTTCTTCAATATATTTAGAATATTTTTATTCCTGTACAATAAAAAGAACTAGAATGTGTATGGATCATACTGCACAAAATTCTTTGATTTCTGTATCTGATGAAAATCTTGCTCTTTCTAACGTTTCTTTAAGGGTATCCAAAGAAATGTTAGTCAGAAGGTGATAAGTTTAGACTATAAGGAAGATGATCAAGTGATTTACAATGAAATTTGTGTTTTGTTACACCTGTCGTTTGAAGTATTGCATTGTCCCAGAGAAGATAGACATTTGTATGACATTTCTAGTGGAATACAGTGTTTTTAGGATTGATGTGTGGCTTAAATCTTCTTCAAAAATTAACATTACCATACTGCATTATATGTAGATCATTCATGAAGAAAATTTATGTACAAAATATCCTATAAATCCCAAACATGATTAGTGAGAACTTTATCAGTTTTTGATTCAATGGAGCAGTTGCAGTTTTTGTGCAGTATTCAATATTGGGCTTCCTTGTTTTACATTCTTCAAAGCCACTGTTAAGCAACCTGTGCCAGTTACATACTTGAGACCTCGATAGAGTGTCAGTTTTGAATACTACATTAAATCCGTGCCAAATTTCCATATGTTTGACATTTTTATTTGTTGAAAGTTTTCTAATTATACTTTGTGAAACTGCAATGGGTACTTTGTGTTTATTCATAATGCTAGTAATTTTTTTTAGACTATACGCAACTTATCATAATTGCCATGACCACAAGTAAGTACATTTTTTTTTTACATTATTAAAGTCTCCTTTATATTTCATCCATCCATGAAATAATAACAAATCAAGCTTAATTTGAAAAAAAAAATAATCAATGTATAAAAAGCTTTGAATAATATATAATTCAATATTTGTTTTTAAAATACTTACATCTTTCACACCCATAAGCTTCCAAACTCCAAAGCAAAACAGACTGAAACCAGAAACTGCATACAATGTTCCCCATCCTAAAGCTTTCATTGCAAGTGAGCTTCCACTTTCAGGAAGTTCTTTTGTAGGAATCATGCCCTAAATAATTAGAAGTTAACATTTTAAAACTAGGTGATTAGAGAGCAACATAGTTATTTCAAAGCTACTTTTTTAAATTACAAATCAAGCATTTTCTTTCCAGTGTAACTGTAGCAGCAAGCCTTCAATAATATAATGCATAAGAACAGGGCAGGAAACAAAAGCTGATATCCCGGTACTGAAAAAGGATTTACATGAAAATGGATTCCAAAAATGTTCATATTTTTGCATTTATTCCTTTTATAAACTTATAAAATTCTCCTTAAAGGAATATCAGAAAAATATGAATTATAAAAATCTTAAAGCACTGAAAGCAGAAACTGCATATTGTTCCCCATCCTAAAGCTTTCATTGCAAGTGAGCTTCCACTTTCAGGAAGTTCTCTGTAAGTTAATTGATTTGATTTCAAATAAATTAGATCCCATCCTCCCAGATCATTTTGCAGGTGTATACGAAATCCCCATTTGTTTAAGTAATAATCATACAATTTTCTACATTGGCATGACCAAAAGAAGGTTTTTTGAAAGATTAAAAGAACGTATAAGTGATATTAAGTTTGGGAGATTAACCACTGCCCTTTTGAGATTTTACACTACCAATAATGAGGTTAAAATTGATTTCAGTAAAGCTAAAATTATCTCTAAATGTAACAACCCATTTAAAGCCATAGTTAGAGAATCAATAGAAATTAAATTAAGAAATAGTAATACTTGTAATGATAATTTTTTATTTAGCGTACCAAATATCTGGATTACTTCGCTTTTTCAATGAATGGTTGGTTTGGTTAACATTTTAAACGGTAGATGGCTCCAGCTAATTTTTTTTTCTCTGTATTTCCTGTTTTCATTTCTATCATGTCAGGATGTACAGTTCAACATTTATGTCTTTAGTCTCCCTGATGATGGCTGTGAAGTTATAAGCTGAAACTGTTGGAAGATAACTTTTAACTAAGTTTTTAATTGTATTTGTATACTGTTCTTAGCAAAGAACAAGCACAATTTTGTCCTATTTATGTTTTAATATAATATAAATTATATTTAAAATAAATTCACAGTCTTTTAAATTATAAGTTATCCTCATTTATGCAACAATTTTAGTCTACCTTTATGGCAATTTAGTTAGTGACAGTAATTGACAAAAGGATTATTACAAACTGCACTCAAACAAGTGATGAGGTTTGTTTACATGCAATGTTTGAGTCAAGTGATGACACTTAGGTATATATTGTTTGCTGGAGTGAAATTACTAAAAAAGTATTTAGCAATAAATTATCTAGAGACATTGTAGAAGAGACTGATGTAAGTTGTCACAAAAATCGAACTTTTTAATTAAAAAAAAAATTAGAAATTCTCTCATTAAAAATATATTTACTCTAGTCAAAACTTTTATATTTAGTGCACATTGTTAGTTTTGTAGATTGCCAAATTGTTTGGGTCGAAATATACTTTTAACAATTTTGAAAATTTTAGGAATATTGTGACAATTTACCCAAGTCATGGATTGGTCAGAAAGATTTATTATAAACCAGTAAAAACTCATGACTGTCTTTTTGGAAATTCCGTACATTATTTTCAGAAGAGTTTCCCAAGATTTTACTTTTGTAAGCTTGTGTAAAGTGCTTACTTTTGTAAGCACTGTACTACTACTATTTCCAACTACTAATCTTTTTGCTATTTATTCGCAAAACATTCTATGATTAAATAAGCCAAAAAGGTTAGAATATGGAAATAGTAGAAGTGAAAAGTCATATTTTGTTGCATTATCCAGTTTTGAGGTATGTTTAGTTTATTTGCTTCTCCTACTTAATATGCCAGCTTTCTTAGCTCTTTTTAACTTAAACCAAAATATTGCATACTAGTATTGAACCATAACAGAAACTCCTGACCCATTGATAAGAATACTTACTCAGTATAAGTCAAATTGCTATGCATTGTATAATGTTGAATGTTTGCAAAAACTATTTTACAAGCTCATTTTCTGCTCTAGCTGTACCGGTCGATTTTTCACGTATTCCATATGGTGACCAGTGGCAGTGTATCACACCTCATGAGTTTTTGTCCAATTAGTTTGCAAAATTAGGTTTCGTAATTGCTCTATCTACATGCTGAAACAATTGACAGACTTGATGAAATGAAACAGATGGCTCATTGCAATGGCCGTCTAATATAGATTTCAATTTGAAGAATCATGCCATTTTCTAGCAATTATTGAAGTTAGTGCCATCACATCCAACAACTTCTAGGTCTTGTAATGTAAACTCGTTTTTATTCAGAAAGTACAACAAGCTATATGCAATTTGACTGATACTGAGTAAGTATTCTTATCAATGTGTCAGAAGTTTCCGTTATGGTTCAATACTAGAAATGAACTGTCACATTTTTTATCGCAGCTGAGTGAACAATGAATTACTGCTATTGTGTAATTCGTTGAAAGATCTTAAAAAGTAAATATTGAGTTATCACGTAAGTTTCTATATTCTATTAATAACTTCAAGACCTTCTTAATACTTCAAAAATCATAATAGGGCTCCAAATGAATAATAGATATTAGATTTATTTTTGAAAAATAGTACAAAAACCTTTTCCTTATAAAAACTTTGTTTTTAATTAAGTTTAAGGTATATGCATGATCACAGGATATTATTCAATTAAAATATATATATATATCATTTTTGTCAATATCATAGGCAACGTTTTCATGCTATAGCATCTGAAAATATTACTATAATTATTTTTCTTTTTAATACGAAAAAACCTTGAAATTCGTCAACTTTCGGCAGTATGTGTGATCAGAAGATGTTATGGAAAGTAACTTTTTTAAAAATCTCTTTTATCAGTGCCATAAGCAAATTTTTCATGCTATAATGTGTGACAATATTACTTGGGTTATTTTCTTTTTATTATGAAAAAAGCTTGAAATTTGTCAATTTTTGGTGATATGCACAATTAGAAGATATTATAAGATTTCAAAAATCTTTTTTTGACCTTTCTTACCAATGGTACAGGCAACTTTTTCATGCTATCCGAAATAGATATTTCGATTTTTTCTCATGACCCTAATCCACATGTCAAATTGGCAATGGTTTGGCACTTTTATCTGGAAAGATTTTGAAGTCAGTTGATTGGGAATATGATTCTGGATGTTTGACTATGACTGGATGATGATGGTTAACTGGTTTACAGATAAACGGTTCCATATTGAATGTAACACAGTAGTACCCGTCAGCCCTCCCCTCCCCCCCCCCCCCCCCCCCGAAAAAAAAAAAAAATAATAACTCTTGGACTCGATACCTTTTGAAAGATAAAGCCAGTCTGCATGGAGCATTTTACTAGTAACTTTATGTGTTGCATAATAGACTATATAAAGTTTATTATGTGAAAAATGAATAAAAATTTATTACCTTGAAGAAAAAGACAGGATCTTTCTTCTTTGCCATAGCTAAAGCCATTCCAAATCCACCAAGCATGGATATTCCTGTTACACTCAATAAGAAAGAGGTTTCTGAAATGCATTAAAAATTAAACCAAAATTATTCAAAATTCAATTCAATTCAAAATCTATAAAAATTGATATTTTTTATTATAACTTGTAAAAATAAATTTTTTGTTTGTTTTCAGGCTAGGTATAGTTTGTAGAGAATTAAATGTCTTTAAAAAAAAAGAAACATGCAAATCTGTCAACTTGTTCAAACGTTATTGTGGCAAAACTGCTGTAAAACAGTTTCAAGCTAATTGAGTTTAAAGTTTTGCCTTTGCACATAACACTGGTCTGTGTGGCTCATATGGCCATAATTTTAGAAATTTCCCTATCGGACCAGCATTTTTAAAGGTTCAAATGTTATAAAAACAAAAATACAGTCTTTCATCCTTATCTATCAAATTAATTAAATATAAAAACAGGTTTTTGAGTTTGAAAATAAAAGGTAAAATACCATAAGAATATGATGATTGTAACAATTTTGATCTATCCATAATATCGGATTAATAATGAAAAAAAAATATATATACATGCAAGAATTTTTACAAATCTTTATTTTGCACTTTCTAATTTTGAACCCTTAAGCAGAGCAGTTTGCTCAACTACTCCACAGTAGCTACGCTCCTGAATATAATAATGTATGTCAATAAATATCTAGGATTCCATTTTGTATTTTAAAAAATATATTATCAAATTTTCAGTTGAAATTTAATGTTATTGTAAGGTTAATGAGTGCAGTGTTACCGAATTTCGTGTATTTTGATATTCTAATACAATGAAATTGCTGCATTCAGTGAACTTTATTTTGTTGTTGTTTTCATGAGCATGAAGTGCACATACATGTGTTATAATGATCACAGCATTACCAAATTTTAAGCATTTTTCACGATTCCTGTACAACGAGGTTGCTGCATCCAGTGATATTTTTGTTTATTTGTTTTCATGAGCATGAAGCACATAAATACATATGTATTATAATGATCACAGAATTACTAAATTTCATGCAATTTTGAGATGTCCATACAATGATGCCTTTACACTACATCCAGTAGTGTTTACCCCAGAATAAAAAAGGGACACTTCAGCTGAACAAAAAAGGCCCTTTTCTATGAAAAGGATTTTATAAATTTTTGTTTTGATTATTGTTTAAATGTAGAGCTGTTAGGTTGTGTTCGAAGTTCGGTGGTCACCACATGACTATTTTGTTAAAATAAGATTTAAAAACTTAATTTTTAAATTATATAATAAAACATAATGCATCAAAACAAGTTGCAGTTTCATTTATTATTATTCTAATACAACTTAATGAAAAATAATGTGACTTTAAAACAAAATCAGATTGAAATCCGACAGACCCCCATGCGGACTTAGATGTAATTTTTAGAGGCAAAACTGCTTAATACAATTAAGATTAAAATCATCATTTTTCAGAAAAAACATTTAAGAAGTTTTGTTGAAGAAATGATACATGGGAAGTACAATTATCACATTTCATTACCTGTATTATAAAGCAAAAAAAAGCTTTTTTTAAAATAACGTTGCTTTTTAAACCTAATTTAGTTAAATTAGGAAATTTCATGGATCATATTAACTAGCAGGAAAATTAATAAAACAGCTGTGTAAACAACAGCAAAATAAATAAATAACGATGTAAATGCTGCAGAAATAAAACTTGTCTCTTACATGAATAATTCATAACTCTTTTTAATATCACTAGGGGGCTCTGCCCCTACGAGCTATGCTCGCCAACCCAATCCAAATCCCATAAGCTCTAAAAAAAGGGTTAATATGTTTTAAAAAGATTAACAGATTACGAAAGATTCAATTGTATTAAAACAACAAGTGGCAATTTTCTGTTATCAGGTTGCCATTCATTTCCTTTTGATTGGGAGACATTTCAGTTCTTAAGGCTGAATCAACCATTGTAGAATGTTTTTTGCACGTAACGGCTTAATTATTTTAAAGTTTTCTTTCTAATTTAATATTCACATGTAAATATGTTTTTCTATTGAAAAGTGGGTATAAATTTTAGCATGGTTATTTTTATTTTTTAAATAAGAGAAACGTCATTATAACATCCTTTTCAATATAAAAAATTGCGTCATGAGTTAAGTGTGCCTATCAGAAGAAGTAATATTTTATTTAAAATGAAATGTGAAACAATATTTGAAAAAATACAGCTTAATTGCATTTTATTTTATGAATGTGCAGAATTTGATATCTAACTTTTTTTTTTTATATTTACTATTCCAAAAACAAATATTTCCTTGAGATCAATTTCCACGTTGAAGTTTTCTCATGCATTTCTTTGCCCCCCCCCTCCCCCCCCCCCAAAAAAAGACTACTTTTTTCTGGTACCTTTTTCTTTAAAACAATATAATTTGTTAAAAGATATATTAAATATTTACTATCTCAAGCAAATTAATTTCTGGAACACGAATATGCCATTTTTTTTCCTCTCTCTCTGCTACCTCACAGATTTCAATAAAACTTTCTAAGAGAAGTAAATGTTCTTTTTCAGCAGATACATATACAAATTTCTCATTTTTTTACGTGACCGATTGACAAATTTTGCATTTTTCTAGTGACCAATTGATGAAATTCACGATTTCTTCCCCGCGTTAAACTGCAAACATTTTGAGATATTTTCTCATGACTGGTGAATTTTGCAATATTTTTCTGTGACAGATAGATGAATCTTGTGATATTTTTCAGTGCCTGATTGCAAAACTTCGCATTTTTTTCCTGCGACCAACTGAAGAGTCGTGATTTTTTTTCACGCAATCAAATGATAAATTGACGAATTTTGCAGTTGTTTTTTTTCTGACTGATTGGTGAATTTTTGGATTTTTTTCCATGTTTTGCTGCTGTAACTCACAGGGTTTTTTTTAACACAATCGTGGACGGATTTTGTGAGTTTCTTCCTGAGATCGACTGAAGAATTTTGTGATTTTTTTCTGCAACCGACAGATGAATATCGAAATTTTTTTCACGTGAGCAACTGACAAATTTCATGATATTTTCTGTGACCGATCGGTGAATTTTGCTGTTTCTACCAGTGATAGATTGATGGAATTCGTGATTTTCCCCTCGTCTCACTGCAAATATTTCAAGATTTTTCCTGCAACTGACTGAAGAATTTCGCAGTATTTTTCCATGCCCAATAGCAGAATTTTGCGATTTTTTCAGCAATCGATTGGCAAATTTTTGGATTTTTTCTGCAATCTATTGGTGAAATTTACAGGTTGAAATATGCCGGCAGCAAGTTTCTGTGAACTCAAAATGGGCAGGGTGCATGTACAGCTATAAAAAACGGGAAGGGCACTGCACCCTCCCAAAAACGTCTAGGGAAAACACTACATCCAGTATATATATATATTAGGGATGCACCAAATAGTGTTTTTGGCTGAATAACCAAATACTAAATATTTGTTACTAGGTAAACCAAATACTGAATATTCAGCTAGCTGAATAATAACAATTAGGCCAAATAACAAATATTCGGCTGACTGAATACTTTTATATTTCAGAGTTTAAAAGTATTTAAATTAATATTTAACACAGATAATGTCCATTTTATGAACAAGACCTTTTTATAAGAAACTTTACACAAAATATCTGTGCTTTGAGTTATAATTTAAAAGTTGATAGTCTTAAAACTTTTTTAATTAATACATCTTCAAACTTCATGGCTTCTTCTATGATTTAAAATAAATTTATAAAATTTTCTTGCATTCTAAAGTAAATATTTTAAAATGAAAGAAAAATTTTGAATGAATTAAACGAAACATTTTTAAGTCATATAGTGTTCATTTGCTAGGAAGGGACTTAAGTAAAACAACACAATCTATTGAAATGATGGCAAATTAGCAAGAATAACTTTCCTGCTTCTTTTGATTTGACAAGGATGTTTTAAAATGCACAAGAGACGAATGGGCGATCATTTTCAGATGTTATAAACATACAGGGTGTTCCTAAAATCTTGGAACAAACTTTTAGCGGTGATAATGTGGTTAAGATAAAAAAATTTTGAGCAAGAAACATCATCTCAATCCACTTATTCCATCGACAATACAATACATTCAATCAAAAATCCTACAGGATGTGCCACTACAAGCTGAAACCGAATTTTCGTTCACAACTTTAACAATAATGAAGATATTTAGCGATATTTGCATCATATTAATTTTGCTTGCATGAAATATGATGATATTTATTGGAAGTGGTTGAATTTTGGCCAGTGACACAGACTGAGTACCTGTCAGCTGAATTCTGAATAAAGGAATATCTAGCTTGGTGTTGTTTAGATATGAATGGTGGCTTCTAATACTTCTCATTATTCACAGAAATCAAAGTAACTGTGTTGAAAATATTGTTACAATCTTCAATATTATTAAAGTAACAAACAAAATTTCAAGTTCAACCTGGAGTGAGATGAGTTGTATTTTTGACCGAATAAGTAGAATGTGAGACTGGTTTCCTGGACTTTTTTGTGAAAAAGCAAGAAACAGATTATTTACCAGACAACATTCAGAAACCTGCATTTGTACACCATTAATTCATATGAAGGTCGTTATTAATGGTTAATTTTATTAAGTGGCACTTTTCAAACAGCAAATAAATAATGTAAAAGCATTCTCTTTTATTTTAAATATCATTTTATTTCTAATTACTCTGAATAACTTTATTAATTGACAGTTAAAAGTAAAAGTTGTGTGTTTTTAAAAATATTTAAAAAAATATTTTATAAACCTCGTTAACACGAACACTCTTAATGCGAATTACTTTTAACACGAACTGTTTCCGATTCTCCCATCCAGTTGTATGTAATGTATTTAAGTTCGGATAACACGAACGAAAAAAAAGGTTCCCCTTGAGTGTTCGCGTTAACGAGGTTCAGCTGTATTTGGTTTGGCTGAATATTTCGATATTTGCCAAACCAAATATTTAACAGACTGAAATGCTTGATATTCAGCCTCTAACCAAATATATATATACAGTTTGCTTTATGATTACAAAGTATGCATTATATTAATCATGCTATTACTGCAGGTATTTCATATACTTTTGTATTTCAACTTCAAAATTATTGTTAAAATACAAAAATATTAATAAAGTACCATATGAAAAAACTTGGTTTTTTACTGCTTATATTATCTTTTTTTTTATGTGCATCTTATTAAATTTGTGACACACGTTGTTTAATAGTGTAAAAAAACAACCTGTTCCTTTATGTCTTCATTTATTACTTCTGCATTTAAATTTTTAAAGTATTCTTAGCTTTTATTCAATCAGTGTTGATTTTATGGAACAGCTTGGCATTCGTCCGTGGTCCGCCATCTTGCTTTTTAAATCAAAACATATTTGTTTTGTTTGTTATTTCCAAAATAATTTTCATCCATATTTACTTATTATAAACACATTATTTAATTTTATTGACAAATGTATTTATATTTTTATAATAAAAGTTTAAATGTTTTGATTTAAAAAACGAGATGGCTGACCTCGGGCTATAAATCAAAACATTTGTTTTGTTTCTTATTTAAAAAATAATTTTCATCCATATTTACTTATTCTAAACGTGTTATTTAATTTTATTCACTAATTTATTTATATTTAATAATAAAGGGCAAAACTGGGAAATTTCATTAGTGGCCAGTGGCCAGTAATAGCAGTTTTATAAATGGCCACTTTCTTTAAACTAGTGTCCACTTTTTTATTTAAAAGTTCTAAACAGTAAACTTTTGTTAAAATTTCAATCAGTATTAATCTAAAATTAAACACCCCAAATAAATATTTTAATAAAAACATATTTCAACCAGCAAAAGTAGAAGTCTTGATGAATTGCAAAAAAAATTTTACTCTTTCCTTGCAGGAAAGTGGCCACTAACAGACAATTTTCTAATAGCCACTTTTTTTCATTTAGTGGCCATGTGGCCAGTGCTAATTTTGCCCTTTATTTAATAATAAAAGTTAAAATGTTTTGAATTAACTTTTGATTATGTCAGAAACAAAACAAATGTTTTGATTTATCGCCCATGGTCAGCCATCTCGTTTTATAAATCAAAACATGTTAACATTTATTATTAAATATAAATAAATTAGTCAATAAAATTAAATAATGTGTTTGTAATAAGTAAATATGGATGAAAATTATTTTGGAAATGAGAAACCAAACAAATCTGTTTTGATTTAAAAAACAAGATGGCGGACCACGGGCGAATGCCAAAGTTTAGCGATTTTATCTCTAACTTATTTTTTGTACAGTGAAACTTTAAAAAAAATTTTCAGAATGGCAACAATCTTGCATTTATTAACTGGGTTACATTATAATGAATGTAAACAAACAATGAACTTGACTTTTTTTCTACTTTAATTAACAAAAGGTTTATTAAATTATGTAATTACCTAACTCTTAAATCCATCAAATTAAAAGAAAAATATCTACAAGTTAATTTAATTCAAAATAAGCAAAAGCTAAGTAAGCTGTTTAAGCTATTTAATAAAAAATGTGTTAAGATATAATACTGAAGATAATTTGAACCAGGGCTTGAATTTTAGGGCGGGATTCGCGCCGAAAATTTTGAAATCCCGGCCAAAAAAAGATCGTGAGCGGGAGGCTCCCGCCCAAAAAATTTCAGTATTTTCGAAGAAATTTGCGTTTATTAATTTACTTGCAACCGAACGATAAATTTCGTGATTTTTTTCCCCGCAACCGATTGACGAACTTTGCGGTTTTTTCTGTGACAGATCAACGAACTTTGCGGTTTTCCGCGACTGATCGACGAACTTTGCATTTTTTAAGTGACTGATCGACGAACGTTGTATTTTTTCCGCGACAGATCAACGAACTTTGCATTTTTTCCGCGACAGATAGCTGAACTTTGTGGGTTTTTTCCGCGACAGATCCACGAGCTTTGCAATTTTTCAACCACAGATTGACGAACTTTGTGTTTTTTTTCACGACTGATCGACGAACTTTTTGTTTTCTAAGCGACTGGTCGACGAACTTTTCGTTTTTTAAGCGACTGGTCGACGAACTTTTCGTTTTTTAAGCGACTGGTCAACGAACTTTTCGTTTTTTAAGCGACTGGTCGACAAACTTTTCGTTTTTTAAGCGACTGGTCGATGAACTTTGCGTTTTTTAAGCGACTGGTCGACGAACTTTGCGTTTTTTAAACAACTGATCAACGAACTTTGCGTTTATTCCGCAATCAATCGACGAAATTTGCTTTTTTTCCGCGACTGATCGATGAACTTTGTGTTTTTTGGTGACAGATCGACAAACTTTGCATTTTTTCCACGACTGATTGACGAACTTTGCTGTTTTTCCGCGATCGATCGACGAACTTTGCGTCTTTTCCGCGATCGATTGGTGAATATCAATCAAATACAATCTAAATTCAGAAATTTATCTAACAACCTAATTGTTAAGGGTTCCTAACACATTTAATGGAACTTGAAAAATACACTGCATATATAAAACTTAACTTTCTTCCCTTTTTTATAATAAAAATAAACATTTTACATAATCATTCTCAGTTGACTTAATTTTTTCAATGGTATTTTGTCATGTCTGCATTAATGTAATTCTTTAAATAGCACGTAAAATAATAGTGGGGGTTTAAAGATTTTTTTTCTCCCTCCCAAACATTACAACTCCCCTCCATTTAAAAATGTTGGTAGGGAGACTCCCATCCTTGGAAAAATTGAATTTCAAGCCCTGTGAACATATTTTAAAAAGATGAGCAGAAAAAAAGATTACACCAGCTTTCCTACTTCTAGCAATTTGAAAAAAGATTTTGTACGAACCACATACAACAATTTTAAAATACTACGATTTCCAATCAATAATATTTTTTTTTCTCTAAATTGGAATAAAGCGTACAGATAATTTTATTAAAACAATCACAAACGGGAAAAAAAAATGTAAATACCGGAAATTTATTTTAGAATTAAGAAACAAGTATTAAAAATTGCAAAATATGGTTAATACTGGAAGGAAGTTGAAAAATTGAGTAAAATACGATTAGAAGATGTATTGTGAACAAAATTTAATGAATTTAAAATCGACAGCTAGAAGGGGGAAAAATCTTACCCAGTAATTTAGATTTTTTACTAGTTATCGTGTGCTCAGTACATTTTTCGGTGTTATTATCCATTATAGAAGTATTTTTTTAAATTTTAAACCAGAGATTGGTGAACGAAATAGTCATTCGAAATGAAACAGAAATCGTTGAACATTAAGAAAAAGAAATTCCACCCAATTTTTAAAAATCTGCTCCTGAAGAACATAAGCACAGAAACAGAAAATAACATTGGCAAACGTAAATATAAACACATGTATCACTTGTATTGCCAATCTCTAAAACCAAATTGCTAAGATATGGATGATACAGCTAGATTTTCGCAAATGTAAAATATTCTCGGCAAATTGACTAATAATAAGTTTAGTGCATATGACTACTTGCTTTAAAAATGACGTCAAGTGCAAAATATTTTTAAATCGCCTGTTTTCAAAGAATTCGCTATCATACTGAAAGTTCTATGCGAAATAAAATATGATTGGTCGAAGCTATTTCAGACAAAACCGGATCGCCAAGCTACAGTGCCTAGGTAATTAGTGTAAAGAAAGGCTATACCGCGGTGCTTTAGCATATCTTTTTTTACAGACCGCCGGAATCATGTGTTGCTCGAATGCATCAATGAAGGCGTACGAATAGAGCATCACGTCACTCTAGCGGTCTGCGAGGCTAACGAAAAAGACAGGCTACCGTGGTTCATTCCACTTATCTTTTTTTACAGACCGCTAGAGTGACGTGATGCTCTTTTCGTACACTTGTATTGGTGGATTCGAGCATCACGTGACTCCCGCGGTCTGTAAAAAAAGATACGCGTAAAGTACCGCGGTAGCCTTTCTTTTTCGTTAGCCTCGAGCGGTCTGTAAAAAAAGATAATTGGAATGTACCACGGCTACAGTGCCTAGAAGTAAGTAGTGTGCTTATCGCCAATACAACCGCAATAAAAAAAATGTCTCTAACAGGAGGAAAACCAGATTCTCCGCGAGAGGGCGTCGAGTTCCCACCGCCGTTATTAACGTTTGAAGTTTCATTTAACAGGCTTGATCCTAATGTTAGTTTCAATGTAATTAACGCTGTATTTTCAAACAAACTATACGAATGTTTCTAATTCTATAATATTTTAAAGTAAACATATATTATGCCTGTTTAATGATAAATCAGTATGGATAAATCTGCAAATACTAAGAAAAGAAAAGCTGATCGAACATGCTCCGGGCTTAATTTCTAAGAAAAAAAGTGCCGGAGCCCTAATATTCTGCGGTACTAACACGCCCCCCCCCCCCCCCACCGTCACTCCAGTCTGCCTATTTATATTTCATACATTATCTTCAAAATTTAAAACTTTTTTTTTTTTTTTTTTTTTTAGCAAAATAAAAATAATTAAATACATCTATCTGCGTATACTTAGATATCAACTGTTCCATTTTTTTGTTATTACTACTTCCAAATAGAAACCTTTGCTTTACCTAATCTTAATGTTAATTAATCGCAGAATTCTGCGATTAAATAAGCTCAGGATTATGATTCGGAAATAGTGTTAACACAAAAAATTAATAGTTCGCAGCTATGCGGAATAGAAAAAAGACTATTTCTGTTTACTCGTTATTCTGATCAAAATAGCATTAAAATGATTTGAAATGGAAATAAATAAAGTTTGAATTTAAGACAGATTGAGTTCAAGCCTCCCAAGACTGATATAAAAACCGAGCCCGTTTTATCTCAATCTCTTACGTGAGCGACACATTACCTCACTTACAAGTGTTTTGATACAAAAGCAGGCAAAAAATTGGGGATGAGAGGGAAAGGAAAGGGTAATTTAGAATTCGTTTTTCGGAAGCGTTATTGCACTGGGCTCCGGAGCGCAGTGTTTATGAGCCCCGGTGAATTCTGGCCAATATTTAAACATTTACTAAAAATAGAGAAGTACCGGAGCTGAGGTCTGGTGGGCTCCGGCGCAAATTAAGCCCTGAACATGCTTCGTTCCCGGATATACTAGTGGATATAAAAGCAACAAAACTAACATAACTCTATCCCCCCCCCCCCCCCAAAGACTAAAACTAATTTGAAAAATGGTTAAAAGTCATTCCTCGTGCCGACAAAGATCTGAACCAACATTCAGTTGCATGTGAATTAGAGTCCTGCACGGGTCGGGTTGTACCCGACCCGAACCCGCAAATTTCATTTGAAGTCAACTAGCAACCCGACCCGAACCCAACAAAAAATTTACCTCGATTTCCTTAATCTGAAAAAATATTGGACATTCTTTTGAAAAAGCGGGTCATCCCGAACCCGACCCGCAAGAGTAAAAACCCAACCCGAACCCGAAAAAGTGAATGTCAACCGGACCCGCAGCAAAAAGTAGAAGTCAACCCGACCCGAACCTCAACAAAAAAAAAGAGCGCCAACCCGACCCGATGCAGGACTCTAATGTGAATCGCATTTTCATGAGCGATTTATTGAGAGAAATTACAAATACACTATTGAAGGGAAAGAAGATTTGCTCAATTATTTTTAATTTAGTATTTTAATTTTTCTATCTAAAATAATTAAAATATTTATCTTGTGATAATGACAATAAATAATTTAAACAATGAATATTATCATAAATATTTTATTAATTATTGATATCCTAACTTTAAAATTTATTTTAACATGGTTTTAAATACATTCACAAAATCAATGTATTACTTTTTGTAGGGTGTCTATTACTCGAAAAAAACTGGAAAGTGTTTGATTTATTTCTGTTATTAAAATTTTGATTCACATTTGAGAAATGTGAGTATGAGAATGGTTAAATATTGTTGATAACTTAATGTAATAATAATAATAATAATAATATATAATAATAACTATTAATAAAAAATAATTTTTAAATAATTTTTTAAGGATGATTGGCGCATCTACCCTAATTTAAAGAAAATGCATTCTTGTCATACTTTCAGGAGAGTAATTATTTTTTTTTTCTAGATTTGAAATTATCATTAATTTAATGTTTGATGTTTGCTAGTATACCTTAAATTATTTTACTCAAAACTAAAGCTCCGAAATGTCAGAAATTTTTAACAACTCAATTTACTCTTAGTTTGTTAACAGGATGTAAACAAGTTATGTAATAATGAATACCGATTAAAAAGTTGTCAAAATAGGGACATGTTTTTGCAAGAATTCATCATAGTATAATGTATTTATCCAATATATTGTATTTATCCAATTTTAGAAATAACTAAATATTGTAGGAAGAAAAACATTGTCCTATGATAAAGTTTGTAACTGTTTGAGTTCATTACAATTAGTTGTTATGAAATCAATTACATTTCTCTTCAACTGTATTTTCATTATTAGAATTTTTTTTCCTTGTTTATTTTTTATCTAGAGCATTTTAAAGTACTGATTTATACAGAAAAAAATAGATTTAAAATGAGGTGTACGTAAAAACGAAAGTTACCATAGCCGCGGCGAGAACACTGGCGCCATCTATCGGCTTCCTCTATTTCTGAAGTATAATATTGACGCCGATAACAACACTATATACTTCTAGGCACTGTACCACGGCACAGATGGTAGCCTGTCTTTTTCGTTAGCCTCGGATCATTCCAATATGACGTCAAAAACATGGAACCTGGAATCTTCAATCTGCGCAATATTTCTAAGAGGAAAAACAGATTCTCCGCGAGAGGGCGTCCAGTTCCCACCGCTGTTAATTACGTTTGAAGTTTAATTTAAAAGGCGTGATCCCAATGGTAGTTTCGATGTAATTACTGCTATATTTTCAAACAAACTATACGAATGTTTCTATTTCTATAATATATTAAAATAAACATATATTATAACATATATTATGCCTGTTTAATGATAAATCAGTACCACAAATACAATCGAACTGATCGAAACAAAATCGAACTGATCGAACATGCTTCGTTCCTGGATGTACTATTGAATATAAAAGCAACAAAACTAAAATAACTCTATTTTCCACCCCCAAAGACAAAAACCAATTTGAAAAATAGTTAAAAGTCATTCCTCGTGCCGATAAAGACTTGAACCAATATTCAGTTGTGCGTAGAGTTGCAAAAAACCCGCAGTTTTTGAGGGACGGGAATAAACCCGGGAATTTTTGGGAATAAACCCGGAATTTTGGGGAATATTGGAAATTTTGAGGGAGTTTTAAAAGTAAGCAAAACTAGTCTTTTTCAGTTTATTTTTTTTATTTTTAAGAAATTTCAAGCACTGTTCTGAAAAGTATAAAATAGGTTTTTCATTATGAATTCACAAAACTTGGGATTTTGTGATCTAAGTTTTTATGAGTTATTATAACTCATTTGATTTAAAACAATGGCGGCTGTGAATTTGTAAAGATTTGAATGTTTCTTTAAAAATTTAGATTGTTTAATTTCTGTTAGCTGGCATATTTACTATTCAGGCATACTCTATATTAATTTGCTCGTGAGATAGTGCATTTTTGCATTAATTTCTATTAGTTTTGTTCGTTTTTGTTTCTATTGACATTGTCTAAATCAGAGAACAGGGGTGATATTTATATTCATGTCAGGCAAGATGGACCTGTCATCTGCCTCTCGCACTTTTTACTTATCCACGATTAAAATATCAAATTACTTATGATATTTTAATTATCTTACTTAATATTTCTGCAGCTTAACCATGTATGTCGTAAGTTTTCATGTAAACTGTGGTATTTTTCTACATTTGTGTGTTTGATTTTGTTTACATTTGTAAAAAACATTTTTTTTTTACAAATTAAAAATTCCATATCTAAAACTTTCTGAAAACTCCCGGGAATTTTCAATATTTCCCTCCCAAAAAACCCGGTATATTTCCGGGAATAAACCTGGTTTTTTCCACCCTTTGCAACTCTAGTTGTGTGTGAATCGCATTTTGATGAGCGATTTATTGAGAGAAATTACAAATACACTAATGAAGGGAAAGAAGCTTTGCTCCCACGAACAAGGACCAAGCTTGACAGCTGATGCCTTCTAATCAGTATTTCAAAATCTGCCGAAATACATCACAAAAAAGTTGCCTCCTACACGATCTTCTAAAATAAGGGATGGTGGTTGCAACCACCTTCCTTTATTTTAGAAGATCGTGATGAGGTGCACATGTGCACCTCATAAAAAAAGGAATAAATGTATATATATTATTTTAATTAACTGTTCTAGAATTATGGTTTTCTGCTTTCTTCTTGTTTGTAATTATTTTGTGAATAAATTCTAATATTGTCAAATAAAATGTGTTTTTAATTACCGAGTTTTGTATAAAATATGAGTACATTACTATACATTTGCATTAGCATAAAATATTTCCAGTGGAGATCGTATCTTTAATTTAATCATTATTGATTAAATTTATTATAGCTTGAAAAATTTTGAGTTTGAATTTACATATCTGTGTTATGCAATTATTTTAAATTTAGTATTTTAATTTTTCTATCTAAAATAATTAAAATATTGATCTTGTGATAATGACAATAAATAATTTAGACAATGAATTACTATCACAAATATTTTATTAATTATTGTTATCTTAACTTTTAAATTTATTTTAACATGACTATTTTGTTTCGTTAGTATGCTTTCATTGAAATATTGTTTTAAATACATTCACAAAATCTATTACTTTTTGTAGGGTGTGTATTACTGGAATTAAAAGTGTTTGATTTACTTCTGTTATTAAAATTTTCATTCACATTCGGAAATGTAAGTACGAGAATGGTTAAATATTGTTGATAGATTAATATAATATTAAAAAAGACTAAAATATAATAATAATAACTATTAATTAAAATGAATTTTTGTAACGGTGATTAGCACATCGACCCTAATTTAAAGAAAATGCATTCTTGTAATACTTTCAGGAGAGTAATTATTTTTTTTCTAGATTCGAAAGAATCAGTAATTTCTCATTTGATGTTTTGCTAGTATGCCTTAAATTATTTTACCCAAAACTAAAGCTCTAAAAAATCAGGGCTTTGCATACGGACGAAGCGTTGAACGGCTATGGGCGAAAGACGACACAGCAGGTGAACATCGAACGTGCAGGACACCGATACACCATTGGGTAGAGGTCGACCGCGATCAAGCAGATGGCGCTGTTGCAGAGCTTGCGCAGATGGTGCTGTTGACCCTGATTTTTTCCTGGAGGGCTTTTTGAAGCTTATAAAGCGGTATGACAAATGTCTCAATGTATTTGGTACTTATGTGGAAAAATGAAGTTATGTTTTATCTTTAATGTCTCATTACATTTTTTGTCTTTTATACACACCTCTGTCCACAGTCGCCAGGGGAAACTTATTTTCTGACTGCCCCTCGTATTTATCCAATATATTGTTTAGAAATAACTAAATATTGTAGGAAGAAAAACATTGTTCTATGATAAAGTTTGTAACTGTTTGATTTCATTACAATTAGTTGTCATGAAATCAGTTACATTTCTCCTTAACTGCATTTTCATTATTAGAATTTTTTTTCTTGTTTATTTTTCATCTAGAGCATTGTAAAGTACTTATTTATGACAGCAAAAATTAGATTTAAAATTATGTTTATGTAAAAACGAAAGTTATCATATCTGTGGCGGGAACACTGGCGCCATCTATCGGCGTCCTCTATTTTTGAAGTATAATTTTGACGCCGATAACAATGCTATCTACTTCTAGGCACTATAGCCAAGCTAACCAGATTCAGTAGTGTGCCTCTCTATGAGAGTGGCGGTATGTAAAATTTGATTGGTTGGGACGATTTAATTCAAAACCGAATTGCCAAGGCGCCGTCTTGGTGAGCATACCATTATTGCCAAGCTAGTGTTTCTTAACTTATCTCGCTAGGGAACCTAGATATGAGATTGACGACATGCGAGGTATAAGTGCGACCAACGGTACACACGGCCGATTCATGTTTTTTAAAACGTCACACTGAGTGCCTCCACCCTAGAGTTGCAAAGACTAGAATAAACCCGGGAATAAACCGGGTTTTTTGGGAATAAACCAAGTCTTTTGGGTGTAAACCGGGTCTATTGGAAATAAACCCGGGAATAAACAGTTTCTTTGGAATTCTACTGCACCATTCAGTGACACCGTCACCTCATCGCCAAAGCGTGTTGATAAGCCTACAATTGTCGCAAAGCAAATGTTTGCTAACTTGTCTCCACTGAGCTCCATAATAATACGGAGGTCTAACTCACCGATCCACTTTCTACCGCAACCGCATCACACTTTCATTTTGCGCAACTAATGTATCCTGCAATTTTCTTAATACGCCGCTGAAGTGTGACGTTTCAACATGGCGCTGGGCATAAACAGATCGGAGTGCCCATTGAAATAACATGGTCGTAAAAAATAAAATCTTCTAGGAATAATAATTTTAATATTTAAGAATTTTCAGGCACTGTTCTGCGAAGTTTAAGGTACACTTTTCATTATGAATTCACCAAACTTCTGATTTTGTGCTTTAAATTTGAATAATTTATTAAAAAGTCATTGGCTTAACTCCGGTTAGACAAACATGGCGGTTTTTTACATCGTCTTTGAATTGGCGATGTTTACATTCATGTTTGTCAAGATGTATTTATCTCTCTTTGCTTATAAGTAATTTGATGTTTTAATTATAAGTAAAGAGAAAATCATATTAAAATTAAAAAATTATTAGATTATTTTTAATAATTTACATATTATAATTACTTTATATATTTAATATATTAAAATTTAGTATTTTAATTTAATATATTATATTATTAATTTAATAAAGTATTAATTTAATATAATTCATCAGGATATTATTTATATTTACAATATTAATTATTTATTATGATTAATACTAATAATAATTTTAAATATTTTATTATTATTATTATCAATTATAGTTTTTAATATTAAATAAATATTTTAAAATATTAAATATAATTATTAAATAATTAATATTTTAGTTCATATTATTATATTATAATTATTTTTTATTAATAATAATTAAATTATGTTACTATGATAAATTAAATTTATAATTTGTAATAATATTATTATTTATGTTATTAATTTATATTAAATATAAATATATTAATATAATTATAAATATTGATAATAATATGATATAAAATTATAATATAATCTACAATATAATAATAATAATAATTTAAACATATTAAATTAAATATATATTACATTAAATTAATATTATGAATAATTATATTAATACTAATAATAAATAATTATTTATCATTTTAAATGATTAATAAATAAAATTGATATTAATAAATAATATATAATTAATTATTAATAATTTTAATAATCATTATTTAATTTTATATATAAAATAAATAATTATTAATTAAAAATATTATTAATAAATTTTATATTAATTATTAATATTAATTATATTTATTAAACATTTAAAATGATAAATAATTATTTATTATTAGTATTAATTATTCATAATATTAATTTAATGTAATATATAAATAATTTAATATGTTTAAATTGATTTAATATTTAATTTAATATAGTATATCATTTTAGTATTATAATTTAATATATTATATTTTATATTTATTTATATTATTATAGTACATCATATTTTATATATTTAATATATAATTTATATACTTAATTTAAATATTATTTATAATTTATGTATTATGATGATTGATAAATTATAAAATATCTTTATTAATTTTTTTTAAATATAAAATTAGTAAAATTATTAATTTAAATTAAATAAAAGTTTTACTTATAAGTAGAGAGAGACAGAGATATCTTGACAGACATGAACGTAAATATCACCAATTCAGCCGATGTAGCTGTGTTGTTTGTCTAACCGGAGTTAAGCTAATGACTTTTTAATAAATTATTCAAATTTAAAGCACAAAATCAGAAGTTTGTGGAATTCATAATGAAAAGCGTACCTTAAACTTTGCAGAACAGTGCCTGAAAGTTCTTATATATGAAAATTATTACTCTTAGAAGATTTTATGTTTTACGTCCATGTTATTTCAATGGGCACTTCAGTCTGTTTATGCCCAGCGCCATATTGATGACGTCACGACTTCAGCGGCGTATAATACAGGCATTCTTTAAACTTTTCCGCATACTTTTTGTCACTTTTAGTTCTTTCTACAGCTTTTTCATATTTTATGAGCAATACTTAACATATTTTTCTTCTTTTTTATTGAGCTTATATAAAATTTCCTTTTTAACTAATATAAAATTAAATATTAGTGATGAATTTAAATAAAACTTGTAGTTTTTACAAGAAAAAATATATATTGGGTTGAAGAAAACATAATTTTGTTTTTTTTCCAATAGGTGGCTTTAAAGTCGTATATCTCTAGTAATGCTTATTCAATGAAGCCATACTATAGGCCGTTTGAAAGGTAACAGTCCATAGAACATTCTAGATATAAAGGTAGCGTTATCTGTTCACTCAGTCAAAAGTTATTGCACTTTGAAAATGGAGATTCCAGAAGGTCATTTTCGTCCTATTTTGCTTTTCTATTTCCGAAAATGAAAAAATGCATCGCAAGCTCATTAAAAATTGGGTGGTGTTTATGGTGATGAGTGCTTAAATCAATGCCAGCGTCAGAATTGGTTTGCTCGTTTTCGCTCCGGAAATTTCGATGTTAAAGATGGACCTCGCTCTGGCCGGTCAATCATTGAAAATGTCGATGAAATTCTTAACAAAATAGAGGTAGACTGACATATTTCCTCTCGCGACATCGCTATGGAACTATATATAGATCAAAATGTAGTTCTGAACCATTTACATAAGATTGAATACCAAAAGAAGCTCGATACTTGGGTTCCACATGAATTAACAGCGAAAAATTTAATGGACCGAGTTTCCATTTGTGAATCGTTGCTGAAATGAAACGAAATCGAGCCATTTTTTAAATGAATGATTACGGACGATGAAAAGTGGATCACGTACGACAATACATTGCGAAAAAGATCGTGGTTGAAGCCCGGAGAAGCTTCACAAATGGTGGCAAAGCCCGGATTGACGCCAAGGAAGGTCATGCTGATTGTTTGGTGAGATCGGAAAGGCATTGTTCATCATGAGCAGCTCTAACCTGTCCAAACCATTAATTCGACTCTCTATTGTCAACAACTAATGCGAATGAAGCAGGCGATTAAAAAAACCCGGCTAGAATTGATCAATAGGAAAGGCGTTGTCTTCCCTCACGACAACGTCAGACCACACACATCTTTAGTGACTCGGCAAAAATTGAGAGAGCTTGGCTGGGAAGTTTTGATGCATCCACCCTATAGCTCGGACCTTGTCCCGTCCGACTACCATTTGTTTCGATCTCTGCAGAACTCTCTTAATAGTGTAAAGCTCGCTTCAAAAGAGGCTTGCGAAAATCACTTCGTTCAGTTTTTCACCCAGAAATCTCAGAAGTTCTACAGTGACGGAATTATGGTTTTACCGGAAAAGGGGCAAAAGGTCATCGATCAAAACGGCACATACATCATTGATTAGTGTTTGAAATTTATTTGAATAAATTCTCTTTGAAAAACATAAAAAAAAAAAATACTTTTTCCTCAACCCAATATCAGCGAAAGTTGTAACAACTTCGTCATATTTTTAAAAGATAATCTGATTTGAAAATATCTACCCCATACTATTCTATGGCAGGAAAGGGCGGGCAGCTGGATACATTGTATCAGAATAGGAAGTTAGCTCTTCGTTCTATTGTGGAGCTCAGTGCTTGTGTTACTCGTATAATCGAGCTCGTCCAAGCAAGTATCACCAAGTTTTGGAACAGAAAATGCCTATCTTTGACACAGTTTAGACAAACGCGTCTGTTTAAGCACTGTCTGAACATCGTATGTCTCCTCTTACCATATCTAGGCTACAAGGGTGACGCTAGAGGAGGGTCTTAACACGACGATTAGCAGAAAACGATGTATGCGCCGCTTTGTTCCAATCGCCGTATAAAGATGATCTACTAGCGACTACGTTATGAGGAAAGGACAGCTGACGTCACTGTTGGTTAAATTACTGTTGGTACACAAGAAAAACCTGTTCGTTCTTTATGACTCCCACTGTATACACGTGATGAGGCGATTTGATTGGTCTACGTTAAACTGGTCTATGAAATGATTGGTCTACGTCGCCATAACGATTCCTGCAATGATGACTACGACAAAAATGTAGTGGTAGGTTGGTTGATGAAACTCTTTGTTTGTAAACATGTCCTTTCCTCATACACGACCGTGCATGACATTAAAAACGTCGCATATAGTGGATCATTTTTACACGGTGATTGGTGCAAAACGGTGGGAGCACCGCTTCAGATTCACACCCGGTGCTGGTTACTGGTGAATCAACCTTTATTTAAATTTTTTATATATTCTATCTTATCCCGAAATTTTCTATAGTTTGAACCAAATTCCCATTGCTGGAGCGCGAGAAAGCGGAAAATTTTGTCGCCATGTGATAGGAATCGCTTATAACTCGATGCGAATTCATTTATCAAAAAATGGGAAAGGCTATTCCTTTCCAAATCGCTTCAATAGTTATGCCTATCAATTTTATTCCTTTACGTTTAAGAATGAGTCAGAAAATGTGTCAGAAAGTTTTGCGTTCTTAAGGAGGGGATTTGCGAAACAATTTAAACAAAACTCTTTCATTTTTATTTTTTTTCTGCCTTATTTGTAATTTTATAGTAACAGTTAATAAATAATGAATTGTCAAAATTACCCCTGTACCACCAAAATAATAATAATAATAATAAATAAATAAATAAATAATCTGCCACCTCTCCCCCCCCCCCCCCTCGTTTCTGCAGCTGGCGAAATTAAAATCTTTAAAACTTTTATTTTATTAGTTTCTTACTTTTTTCTAATGTATAATAATTTAAGTCATCCCCCCCCCCCTCTGAACTTTCAGCCTTTACCTTTTGACCCCCTCCCCCAACCTCGCAGAACACAAAGTGTAAAATCTTTAAATTTCGATTAAAAATAACTCCTTTATCTTTACTTTATAGCAACAGTAAATGAATAGAACCATCTAAATCACTTCCCTCCACACAAAAAACAAACAAATAAATAAATAAATATGGTGGACTTTCTAGATATGGTTCTTGAGTAAGATTTTTTCACCCTCTCTTTTACAATTAGGCTTTTCTCACTCCTGAGAAATAACTGGTACAAAATATATCGGACATCGAAGAACTGATATGTTGTATACAAGTTTGCGCGGTATTTGGCGAAATTCTTCAATCCCGATCTATTCTTCTGAGTATTTATAGACAAATTATTCCGCCTTTATTCATTTATATGGAGTCGAAGTATTCTAAATACATTCCTTGACAGGTTAGAACAATTTTACGCCGAACAACCATCCATTTTAAACTATTTTGTAACTCTATAATCATGTAAACGTTTCTCGCCTCCAAGATGCTTGATGAGTCCGCCTGTATTAAAAGAGCCCTAGTTTAGGTTAACCTGACTATTGTTTCAGATGTAAAACTATATCTTTACTAATAAAAGAAAGTTTCGCTCTCTCTCTCTCTCTCTCTCTCTGTGTGTGTGTGTGTTTGTTTGTTTGTTTGTCTGTGATGGTTAGCAAAATCTAGCCCACCCAGAAGTCTGAAAATTTAGGTGTGGATAGTCGAAGGCCTGGCCTGGTGCACCTGAGTCTCAGAATTTTAATATCTTGAAAATTAACAAAAATATTAATTAAAAACTGATCAATAACTCATCTCTTTTTTTTTTAGAGCCGGCTTTCAGAACTCGCGCATGCCCAGAACCCAATTTTCCGCAGCGCGCGAGAATGAAGAACCATTTACATGAAGAATGCGTTTATTTCGCAATTTTGTTTTAAATTCTATCAACTAAACCGTTTGGGTTTATTTAAAAACGAAAAGCATATTCTGAAAGATCGCACTCTTACGTCTCCAATGCCGTAATCAATTCGAAAAAAAAAAATTATGTTAACCTTTTGAAAAACATTTTTGAAAAAGGGTCGTTTCCCCGGGCTTATGTTTTCCCCTTTACGCCAACGCCCCTCAATACCACAATTTTAGAGATACAGACAAACCAAACATATGCTTTTAAAGTTGAAACCTTCTTCTAACAGACGGTATAATTATTTTTTTTAATACTGATTTTAACTCTTTCAAAATCACCGCGAACGCAGGTCATTTTGCGCCTCACGAGAAGATTTTTTTTCTTACGTTAAAAGTTATTAAACGTTCGTATTTCGACACAATCTTTTTAGAACATCTCGGTAGATCAGGTTTACATCACCTACAACATTTTCTGTTGTTCGGACGAGAACAAGTATTTTTTAAAAATAAAATCTGAGATATTTTCGGCGAAAACCCATAATAACGGGGTGTTTTCCGCAGTCACGCTCGGCTTCGGGTAACGTTTTCACGATTTAAAATGCATATATTTTCACATAATTTTATAGAGGACTTGGAAACAGTTATATTTATAAACGACCCAAACTTCAGAGAGATCGGACGACGAATACTATTTTTTTTTAAGTTAACGGACCCGATCCGAAAAAAAAACGTATTTATTTTACAACCAGATAACAATATTTCTGATAAAATTTTTACACGGGCTGTAAAACCGTTATACTTATGACCATAGAGTTTGGACAACAAAAGCTATTTTTTTTAAAACTGTATAACGATCCTACTTGAAAAAAGAAGTAAATGTTTTTTTTACGATTTTACGATTTTATCATTAAAGATATAAATTCATATAAAATCGGGTAAAATATTTAAAACAATACAAATTTGTGGTTTATTTAAGGTTTTATCACGGGTTCGATCAACGCTGGGTGGGTCAGCTAGTATGTAAATATAAATGAGTACATGTTTTTTTTTTCTAAATAAAAAATAGAATTGATATTAGAGATATGATTGTACATTATTTTTTTGTTTCGAATCAAGTTCTAATTTCGAGGTATTTCAGGTTGCGGTCGACGAAAAAAATTTGGTCGGTTTAGCGTAATTTTCGGGTTAGGGTAGATTACTATCCAACATATTTTAGATGAAAAACTGTATATTTGAATAGGAATAACTCCTTACATGTTTATTTTTAAACATAAAGAGCAAAATCGATGTTGGAGATATATAAAAACGTTTTTCCATAATTACATTAAATTTTCGATAAACTTTCTCCGATTGCGGGTTTCGGGTCTGGTTGAATTGAAATATTTCGGGTTCAGATTGAAATATTTTGAGTTCAAGTTGAAGTATTTTTGCTTCGGAAATGTTTTTTGTTAGGCTCGAGTCAGGGTGCGGGTTGCCTTTAAATAAAATTTGCGGGCCGCAAATTTTATTTCTTACCCGGGCAGGATTCTTGTAACGTTTAACTGCTAATTTTCACACACATTTTCTCTAGCACATTTGCATCATTTCAAAGTTAAATATTTTTTTGGTCACTTCATGGGCTTATGGTAGTTTATTTTTCTACTGATCCTCTTCAGTTATCTCCATCATCAAAATCCAGAGTCAAACCGGGCCCGAACACGAACCGCATTTCGGAAAAAAATCGGGTTACTCACCTTACCTGGTGTATTACTCTAGTTTCTACACATTAGTATTTTTTTTAGGAACGGGGTGGTCCGGACCCACAACTGGAGAGCTTATCAATTCTTACTCTTTGATACACTGAAGTGTATACAGTGTGATTCATAAATATGGAAACAATAGGCTATCTCCTTAAGTATTGCCCATAGGCACATACTTCAAATTGCAAAGATTCACAAAAAAGGTGTAAAATTTTATGAGATAAGTTGCAACTCCATGGTGGGAGGGGGGGGGGGGTCTATTTGAGAAAATACAAAAATTAAATTTTTATACGGTCTCCGTAGGATAAAATTTCCAATCAGGAAAAATTTCCTTATCCATTCCTGAATTAAACAAAACAAATTCCATCTTGATATCTCAAAATTCACAGATATATTAAAATCTACAATTCGTGATTTACACCACTTAAACATACCTCTGAGCAACGCGATATCAGTTCATATGAAATGCAAGTTAGGGATTGAACATAAATTTACTCATTATTAAAAGTCGATCTAAGACAATGCCTTAACTTTTAGATATCAAATAACAGCGTATAGATTTTTTAATTATATTTTTCTATTTAATTTAATTCTATTCTATTCATTTCTAAAATCGCTGAAATACATGTTTAACCATTTTTTTAGTAGATGTGTTATCCTGAATTTCCGGCTCCTTCCTAAAACTGCAGCTGAGATATAGCAAAATGACCTAAAGAGTTGACTCCCATTTGACCCCTTACGGGGTGTTACGTACGTTCTTGTTTTGGAGTATCACTGCCTGGAACACAGCGCTACCTTTTGGCGAAAATGTTAATTAAATTTGCAAATTGAGGGTATAAAATTTAATGGTTTCCCAAACATAAGGCCGCAAACGATACATTTCCATCGCGTTCCATTTTTTATTGATTTTCAAAATCCATCAGACACTTTTGGGATACACCATACATATGAGATATGATTAGGGTCACTTTAGTCCCAAGACTAAAATCGCTGAAATACATGTTTAACCATTATTTTGGTAGATTTCGTAGCCCGAATTTCATGCTCCTACCTAAAACTGCAGCTGAGATATAATGAAATGACCAAAAATGTTCGACCCCGCCCCCATTTAACCCCCTTAGGGTGTGAATTTCTAAAATCGATGAAATACATGTATAATCAATTGTTTAGTACATTTTTTATCCTGAATTTCATGCTCCTACCTAAAACTGCAGCTGAGATATGGCGAAATGACCTAAAACGTTCAACCCCCTATTTGACCCCCCTTAGGGGTTGAATTTCTAAAATCTCTGAAATACGTGTTCAATCATTTTTTTTAGTAGATGTGTTATTCTGAATTTACTTCTCCTACCTAAAACAGCAGCTGAGATATGACGAAATGACCTAAAACGTTCAACCCCCTATTTGACCCCCCTTACGGGTGGAATTTCTAAAATCACTGAAATACATGTTTAACCATTTTTTAGTGGATTTCGTTATTCCGAATTTCATGCTCGTACCTAAAATTGCTGGTGAGATATGGGTAAATGACCTAAAACGTTCGAGGTTCGACCTCCCCCCACCCCCATCTAACTCCCTAGGAGGGTGAATTTCTAAAATCGCTGAAATACGTGTTCAATCATTTTTTTTAGTAGATGCGTTATTCTGAATTTACTTCTCCTACCTAAAACAGCAGCTGAGATATGACGAAATGACCTAAAACGTTCAACCCCCTATTTGACCCCCTTAGGGGTGGAATTTCTAAAATCACTGAAATACATGTTTAACCATTTTTTAGTGGATTTCGTTATCCCGAGTTTCATGCTCGTACCTAAAATTGCTGGTGAGATATGGGTAAATGACCTAAAACGTTCGAGGTTCGACCTCCCCCCCCCCCCCCCCCATCTAACTTCCTAGGAGGGTGAATTTCTAAAATCTCTGAAATACGTGTTCAATCATTTTTTTTAAGTAGATGTGTTATTCTGAATTTACTTCTCCTACCTAAAACAGCAGCTGAGGTATGGCGAAATGACCTAAAACGTTCGATCCCCCATTTGACCCCCTAAGGGGGTGAATTTCTAAAATCTCTGAAGTACATGTTTAACCATTGTTTTAGTAGATTTCGTATCCCGAATTTCGTGCTCGTCCCTAAAACTGCAGCTGAGATATGGCGAAATGACCTAAAACGTTCGACCCCCCCCCCCCATTTAACCCCCTTAGTGGGTGAATTTCTAAAATCGCTGAAATACATATTTAACTATTTTTCAGTAGATTTGTTGTCCTGAATTTCACCTGTTCCTGTTCCTACCTAAAATTGCTGCTGAGATCTGGCGAAATGACTTAAAACGTTCGACCCCCCCCCCCCCCCGCCTTTTAACTTTCCTTAGAGGGTGAATTTCTAAAATCGCTGAAATACGTGTTTGACCCTTTTTTTTTAGTAGATTCGTTATCCTGAATTTCCTACTCCTACCTAAAACTGCAGCTGGTGGTTATATTTAAAACAGCTCTACTCAGATTTATGTAGAACCCGTTCTGATAAACGTATTTCGTATAATATGGACAATGAGAAATAATATTTGCAATAAAACGTAGTAGTTCAATTTACAACCACCAGGTGAAAAAGTGCAGCATAAAAAAAAGTTTCAACGAAATACGTCAACCAGAACGCCGTTTAAACTGTATAAAAAGACAAATGTTCCTAAATTCAGGAACATATAATATAACCACAAACAAAACTATACGATAACCTCTTACAAGTTACCCATTATTCCGAAAAGCCTTCCTTAGCAACCTCAGAAACCAATATATTTTAGAAATTTAAAGAAGTATTTATATTTAAAAAAGTTTCCTTTGCTGCGACTGATTTTCGGAAACGTTTTCGAGTAGTTTTAAAAGTGTATTAAACAGTTTTCTTATATTTCTGAAATAAACATTTTCTTGTTTAAGAAACATGTTTTACATACAAACATGATAAATTAACAGCATTAATATTAACCTAAAAATTAATATTTTGTTACTCTTGCATTTGTACATCCAGATACGCAGCTGAAAATGTTTAATTGAGAATTGGTAGCATTCTAAAAATTGATATTCCAGTATGCTTAATACACTATAAAAACGACTCGGAAATGTTTCCGAAAATCAGTGGCAACAAAAGAAACTTTTCTGTCTTTTTTTCTTCAGTGTACATACAGTGTGTCCCAAAAATGACTGACGGCTTTTGAAAGTCAATTAAAAAACAAGTGGGTAAGTGTGATCGAAGATCGCTCAAAGGGTTTCGTTTAATATTCCTTTCAAAAAACTTTATCCTTTCTTTAATAAATCCAAATAAATTTCATTTATAGCAACAAAAAAAAAAAAAAAAACAGCTCATGTTTTTTGTTTTTTATAAAGTAAAAACTTACCGCTCTATTTTTTCGATTTTTTGAGTATCCAAACCAGCCCGATAGCGGGCGAAGCCGGCTATTATATTCTGCCATAATAATATCTGTCACGCGGACTAAATGCGATATAAAAAAATAATTTCAAAATTAAACGTGTTGTAGACCTTCAAAATGTTAAAATATGCAAATATTTCCATAATCGGATTTTTATCATGATTCAATATGTTTCTCAATCTCATATATTTACTATTCCCTATTACTCATTAGGTGCGTTCGTAATTATATAAATACGTAGCACCTATTGTCGTCGCTTGGTCCGTCCGTCTGTCTGTCTGTCCGTCTGTCCGCATATAACAACGCAAAAACTACCCAACCGAATGGTTTGGAATTTAAGATATATTATCTTTGCAGAATTTTGTCGAGACATTTCAATTTTTTTAAAAATCGAATCAAAACTTTAGGAGATATTAATAAAAATATTTATTAAGAAATTTGAATTAAAAGAAAAAAAATCGGTGTTTTCTTGTTATAGGAGCTTCCGAGGTTGAATCGTCAAGCGACCGATATACTTATTTTATGACAGAAATGAATCTGCAGACGATAGAATTCATTTCACAGAATTAAAAATCATAAGATCTGAATATTTATATAACTAGCTATAGTACGAACGCACCTCATTTGTCACGTTTGACGTACAATTTCCAACTTGTATTGATTCTCGCTTTGTATTGTTCTCAAACATCTGAAAAAAATTCGTTAAACTTCCAATAGGACGTCAGATTTTCTTTTTAATTCTCTAATGACGTGATATTAATCTGCTTTGTGTACATACACATACTCATACTCCTTGTATTATTGAGAAATCTTTGAAAAATTCAGCTTTATTACCACTATGACGTCAATCATTTTTATTTCATATTAATCTTTTTTTTTCAATTGGTGAAACTTTTTATTTCATTTTCATTTTTCACGTGGAAATCGTCTGATAGAAATTAATTATTGTAGAAAGAATTTCATCGTGGATTTTTAATTTTTGGCATC
This sequence comes from Maratus michaelseni, assembly GCA_963931845.1. NCBI lineage: Eukaryota > Metazoa > Arthropoda > Arachnida > Araneae > Salticidae > Maratus > Maratus michaelseni. The sequence goes on from OZ007600.1 coordinate 193,577,311, forward strand.
TGCTATAACGAAAAATGTTTCAATTTAATAGGAAAAGGCTGTTAGAATTTTGGTTTTTTATCTCTATTTATTAAAATAATACGAATTTTTCAAATTTTAATATTTTGAGCTCTTTATAGCTGGTATTCAGCTATATATAAAAAGTTTCAACTCTGTAAGTTACATAGTTTCTGAGACGCTCTGAACGCTCTGTGACGGACAGACAACGGAGCGGAAGTAATAGGGTTACGTGTGATGAACGAAACCCTAAAAACAGAACGGAATGTAAATGTGTCGTTTGCTGCCTTATGTTTGGGAAACGAGGGAATCTTATGCCACCAATTTGAAAATTTAGTTAACATTTTCGTCAAAAGATGACGCTGCAGGTATGCGAGAGCGAGATCTGCAGAGAAATTGAATCCGTCACATCTTCATTCGGTATTTTTCCACGCAATGTGTTAGTGAGTGCTTTTGAAAGAGCATACACTATTGAAAATGGTTTATTCGTTGGTACAGCGGATAATTTCTTGTTTCAAGGTATCACCACCTGGAACACAGCGCCACCTTCTGCCGAAAATGTTAACTAAATTTGCAAAGTGAGGGTATACAATTTCTCGGTTTCCTAAACATAAGGCCGCAAACGATACATTTCTATCGCGTTCCATTTTTACTTACCCATCATACGTAGTATAGGGTAAGTCTTGTAATCGTTTTGAGAATCGAATTTTTTTTTTTTTTTGACGGATTTACATGTTTCAGACACTGGAGATTCCGAAAAACATATTTTTAGAAAAAGAAATTTTGCCGTCCGCCTGTGTGTCTGTATGTCTGTGTGCCTGTGTGTCTATATAAACGCTCTATCTCTCGAAAAAATTGAGATAAAGACTTGAAATTGGGTATGTACTTAGTATGTAATAATAGGAAGAAGCTTATTGAATTTCAGTAACTTCGATTATCCGGAACTATGTTTTTCCGGACTCTCGAAATATTCGTTCTGATAAAAGGTATATAAAAATTTTTGAAATTGTTTATTTTAAGGAGTGAATATAAAAGACAATAAAAAAACATAAATTTTGCATAAGAATGAAGTCGATTGGATAATGAGTTGCCGAGATATTTGTAATCCTATTTTCCACACGCTTCGATTTTTCATGACCATGTATTTCAACCAAATTTCAATTCAAAGATATATTTTAATTGGAAATATGACGCTTCATCAGATGCAATAAACTGCTAGTTAATAGGATTATTGTTTTTGGAGTTATAAGGATGTTTCTTTTAAGCAATTCAGTAATCGAGCCTTTAAAGTTTAGGACGTCATCAAGCCACGATTTTATTCGAATTGCCATGCATTTTATAAGTAGTTTACACATTTTTTTTATTTTAATATTTTACATTATGCATATCCATGATGGGTAAGTATTACGGTGGCCCCCAACGACTAGTTTTATTGACTTTCAAAATCCATCAGTCATTTTTGGGATACACTATAGATATGAGATATGATTAAGAGTCACTTTAGTGACAAGACCCTATATGAAACTTTAAAATTTGTGAACAAAAAAGAAATTACAAGCAATAAAAGAATCTGTAAGTCAACAGGGCAGATACTCTTTTTTTTTATTATTTAATATCAAACAATGACACGTCCAACTAGAAGGGAAAGGGTTTTAACAAAGAACTTCCTTCCGCGCATATTAACAAACACTAGGTAATAATTTTTTTTTTTTAATTTCTTCAGAGTTCTTTCTCTTTGTGATCTTGTTCTCTTAATCAACAAAGGAATGAGCCGACCAAGCGCTGTCCACAACAAGGTCCATCAGCTCCGACAGTCCGCTGCTGTCCCAACTGCTTCCACTGCTGGACCACGATGCTATTTAAAGAAATTGAAAAAAAAAAAAAAAGAGTATTAATAAGCAAGATGCAAAGCATGTGAAATTTAATCAAGAGGTCTGATTCTGAATAAATTATTGAATCAATGTTTTAATAATGAAGAAAAGCGTTTGTTATCTATTAGACGCAGCAGTTCTTAAACTTTATTGTCACGCGATACGCATCAAAGTTTCAGATTTTCTCGCCGTCCACTTAATATGTAGGTACCGGGGGTCCTAAAATGAACTGATTGATTTTAAAATTCAATAATTTGCAAACGGTGACAGATATTTAAAAAATTCTTGCAGGAGAGTAACCTATGATGTGAGGAGTTTTTTTACTGCGATTACTAATTTTAGTTCGATATACCAGCAATAGATGGCACTGCGAGCAATAGACGTGCAATTGAGGCCAAAACTGAAATCACTCAGCATTGATGCAAAGGAAGGAGATTAAATATATTTCGAGTGGGTCTCATTCACTAATACAATCTTCTTCTGAAGGCCCGACTCTGAATAAAATTTCATTTGTGAATGTGACCCACTCCATGTATTTAACCACCTTCCTTCGCATTCCTTCGCATTACGTGACCTACGTTATACACGGCCGGTGCATGACGTTTAAAACGTCACATGGAGTGGATCCTTTTTACACGGCGATTGGTTCAAAATGGTGGGCGCGAGCCGCTTTGCACCAATCGCCGTGTAAAAATGATCAACTTTATGTGACGTTTTAAAGGTCATGCACCGGCCGTGTATAACCAAGGCTACACTAGATACCGGCAAGGCAACACTAGATACCGGGCTTGCTCATTCACTCTCAAAACGTCACAAATGGTGGTTGACCGCGACCAGCGATTGGTCCAAAGCAACGCGCCCATCGTTTTGTGCCAATCGCTGTATGTCTTTCCTCCTAGTCAGCCACCTTTTGTGACGTCATCATAATGAATGAGCAAGCCCGGTATGTAGTGTAGCCCTGATACCGGGCTTGCTCATTCATTATCATGACGTCACAAATGGTGGCTGGACGCGAACAGCGATTGGTACAAAGAGAAACGACAAAACACAAGACATACAGCGATTGGCATAAAACGATGGGCGCGTCCCTTTCTACCAATCGCTGGTCGCGGCCAGCCACCTTTTGTGACGTCATGACAATGAATGAGCAAGCCCGGTATCTAGCGTGGCCCTGGTATAACGTAGGTCGCGTTCTGCCTCGATTGGATATGTAATGCTCGCAGCGCCATATATGATGGGTAATTCGAACTAAAATCAGGAATTGCAGTAAAAATACTCCTGACTTCATACATTACTCTCCTGCAAGAATTTTTTAAATGTCTGTCAACGTTTGCAAGTTATTGAATTTTAAAATCAGTCAATCTATTTTAGGACAGCCGGTTTATAGAGAATTTTGTAAAATCTATCCTTATATGATGATCCCGCGACCTACGTTATACACGGCCGGTGCATGACGTTTAAAACGTCACATGAAGTGGATCGAGGCTAACGAAAAAGAAAGGCTACCGCGGTGCTTTATTCATATTTTTTTTTTACAGACCGCGGGAGTTAGGTGATGCTCGAATGCACCAATGAAGGTGCACGAAAAGAGCATCACGTCACTCTAGCGGTCTGTAAAAAAAGATAAGTGGAATGAACCGCGGTAGCCTGTCTTTTTCGTTAGCCTCGAAGTGGATCATTTTTACACAGTATTGTTGAAACCAAATCGGTGCCCACCGTTTTGAACCAATTGCCGTGTAAAAATGATCCACCCCATGTGACGTTTTAAACTTCATGCACCGTTCGTGTATAACGTAGGTCACGATGATCCTTATCAGATGAGATATTTCAGACATCTTAGATCGCCGAACTCGCAGACGGAATTCCACAAACTCCCTCAGTAAATTCGAACTTTCCATTGCTAGATCACTCACTTTGATTGGCTCTGGAGATTGGCTGTTGAGGCTGGCTTTAACTTATGCGCATGAGCACATTCTATGTTTGTTCAGATCTCAGACACAGTGACGTTCAGTGAGTTATCTTAGATGAGTTTTGCGATGTGAGCAGGTGCTCTAATTCCGAGGTATACCACCTCCAAAATGGCAGCATAAGATATTTTAAATATCCGATCTGAACAGGATAAGGGCAAGAAAACTAGCGTGCCTCTATTTGAGAGTGTCGACATGCGATGCTCAGACTGTGCTTAGACAGACGTGTTTGTCCAAACTATGGCAAACCTAGGCATTTTCTATTCCAGAACTTGGCGATACTTGCCTGGAGGAGTTCGATTATATGAGTGAGATAAATTAACAAGATTAGCTTGGAGTTAATGACTGGCTCGCCAAGATACTGGGCGATTCGATTTTGTCCAGAATCGTCTCAACCAACCAATACTCCGTGTGTCGCCTCTCTCATATTCGGGCGTTAGAATGACAGTGGCGTAAGTCAATATTTGGTAATTTGAGAAATAAAGGGTCTTGTGAAGCTTGTCGTATTGCCGTTGTATTAAATCGTCCAACTTGTTTTGCCCTCCAGCGACTCCCTAAGTGAACTATGACTTATTTGACTGGCATATTGAACATAAATTAATATACGTTCAGTGAAAATATGGTTAGCTAGATTTTTCAAATTTTTGACTTACTCCACTGTCATTCTAACCCCCTCATATCTAGGCTCCCTAGATAAACTTTTGCACAAATTATGCACACCATAACAGATATAACTAATACCAATGTAAAAGTTGGAATTATCAAAACTTCTTACTCCAAAAAAAAAAAATATATATATACGGTTATTCACCCATCAACGCCCATTGTCACCTCCAGGTGACAGATCTTTGAAAGAACCTCTAGGATTATATTTTAAGTGAATATGTGACGGGGCTCATTTATTGGGATCTGAAAGATTTTATTTAATCTTAGATAAAAGCAAGGCAACACTAGATACCGGGCTTGCTCATTCCCTCTCAAAACGTCACAAATGGTGGCTGACCGCGACCATCGATTGGTCCAAAGCAACGCGCCCATCGTTTTGTGCCAATCGCTGTATGTCTTTCCTCCTAGTCAGCCACCTTTTGTGACGTCATCATAATGAATGAGCAAGCCCGGTATGTAGTGTAGCCCTGATAAAAGTCCTGTATCTCTCGGATTTTGATAGGTTACTATAACCTTCCACAGTTTTGTACCTCCTTCAAACAAGCGAGGACTTGAGTTGGCCTACTTTTATTGGGATAAAAATTTCAAAAAATCAGTAAGTCTCATATTTTTTTTGGCTCGAATGTTAAAGTTAATTAAATGTCGAATCGATATTTATAGGATTTTGAATGTTTGATTAATTTTTGTTGCTGTGATGTGAAATGAAATTTGTGTGTCACTTACTTTATAACCTGTACTTTTAATAAAATTTGTTTTTTATTGCTCTTTTTTAGTGAAAATAATACAATACAACCTGTGAATTTGAAAAAAAAAATATATATAAGTTTACTTATGGCCGTTGGAGGGCCAATGAATGAAAAAAAATATTGTATAAAAGTTAACGTTATTTATGGTATTGTTATGCACAATAAGGGAGTCTGTGCCGAGATGGAAATGTTTTGATTTTATCCTCAAACCACCCTCTACACAAATTTCAGTAAAATACCATATTTTCACAAAGTTACTTACCTATATTTTTTTATCATGTTTTCTTTAAAATTGTAACATAGTGTTTTTATTATTTTATTAAATCAGAATGCCTCGGATGAAATAAAGTATACATTTGGGAACATCAAAATAACGTAACCAAAACCCATCATAGTTTGGAAACCGCTGTATTAGGGTATCTTTGTCAAAGAATAGGAGAATACATACAAGGTGCATTCAAAAAAAGTTATTAAAAAAGAGATTTTTTTAATACTAAAAATTTTCAATGATAATGAAAGGCTTCAAGCCACGAAGGATTTTGTACAAAATGCTCTCGACTAATCAAAATTGATTTACAACTAAAACATTTCAGTGATAATGGAAGGTTATGTTATCAACATGTTATCTTCATATTCACCAAGACTTATTTTCTCCAAAATCCTCACGACTAATAAAAATTTATTCACCGTATGTCACAACTCACTTATAAAATTACTTTGGTGTCTATGAGATTTAGAGCGGGCTCAAGGTTAAAGTATACTAAACAAACTCTAGGGGCGCCACGCCATGATTAAAATAAGGTGGTAGACAAAATTTCACAATGACAAAGAGCGCAAATGAATGAAATGGTCTGAATTTGCCACATACTCTAATAGCATAATCAGTTTATGTGAAATCACAGGTAGTCGTAACTGCCGTAGTCACAAAGTACTACACAGATGTGTATAAAATACATGTACCGGAAAACCGGTGGTTTGCATACATGCATTAAAATTTGTGCGTTTATGGGGAATTTAGGGGCAGCAGATGTAGTGTGGGGAACGAAAACTCCCGCCATGAAAGAAACGGTGTTGGATGTGGGGGATAAAATTCAATGTACCGATACACATGTCTTTTCTACTACGATAGAGTTTCTCTCGTTGCATTATCATAAAGATTATCTTCGATGTGCGGCTTTTGCGCAGTGATTTCTTTAGAAAAGTGTCGATGACATGAATTTTCCAGCCCATATTTTGTACACAGATGAAGCTTCTTTTACTCAGTGAATCTTATTCAATCAGCACAATGCTCATGTATGAGCTGTTTCAAACCTAAAAACTGTGCTCAAATGCGGCACAACAGCACTTAGCCATTACTGTATGGACAGGTATCGTGGGTGACTACTTAGACCATACATCTTACCATCCCTAATGGACTCCACAAAGCATTGGATCTTTCTTGAAGAGATTGTACCATACTTACTTACCCATGTTACAGAAACTGTGTGACTCAACAGATAGTTTCAACGACGGGGCATCCGCTCATTCCAAAAGGTTTGTTCGGGAGCGTTTGAACAGGACTTTTGGGCGTTGATGGACTACTGGACTGCTTGGTTAGACTCCCACGCTTACCTGAGTTATTGAACCTTGATTTATTTATGTGGGGCGTAAGACTTGCCGGTTGCCTTAGAAATGAATCGCCTGCTAAGACTCGCTAGAACTACTTTTACTGCCGCAGGATCTCCAGATGTTTTCGATTATGTCATGAAATCAAAGCTGCTCAGGGGTGAATCACTGCTAATAGTGAAACTTTTGATCACCTCTTGTGACAGATTCAGATTCAACCAAGCAGGGGAGCCTACCATATGTCTTGAGATCTACAAGCCCTGCTCGGCAAGTTTATTAAAAAAAATTATAAATGAGGCCTAATGCATTAACTGCAGATATGTAGTGCTCCATCTGTTAAATTATGTCCAATAAATGTCTCTCACTACTTACTGTTTTGTGCCATTTCTGCTTCTTGTGCCTGTTTTAGCACTTTACGGTGATGTCTTCGGGTTATGGGTGCTTATGCACGTTTGTTTACTTTTGATGTTATCTATCTTTTCTAAACATTTGTTCTAATAATTTTGAAGCACATTGTATAAAACCTTAATATATATTTATAGTTCGATTCACGCAGTTCCTTGACGAAAGTGAATGTGCCGAATCGATGAAATGATCAAGGAGGAAGAAACAGTAAAATAAAACTTTTCTTAATTTTCATTAGCTTTTTCCCTTACGTAGCAGAAAAATAGCTATTTTAAAATCAATCGAATCTGCATTACTTTTTCATTAGATTTGTTTCCGCTGTTTAATGTTCACAGTCATTTGAATAAAGCTTCAATGCAAAGCCCTACAGAGAAATCTTCTTCATATTCTGAATGTTTTGTGGTACAAAAATCTTATTAATGATATCAAGGAACACTAGGAATACAATGTTTTATCATCAGTGTTTTTTATCACGTTTAACTACTCGAATAATTTACATAGAATGATTTCTGAAAGCACGTTTTTTTTTAAAATTTACCACAAGTGCATTTATCCCCATAATGTTTGAATATATTATGCTGGCATATTTTAAAGATATTCCTGTTTAAATGTGAAATCCTGAGCTAAGCGTCTAAACATAAACAATTAATTTTTTAAACAATTTTAAGGAATTACATTGGGCCTTCAGGGAAATTTTTATCTCGATACAGAGTTAAGACGACTATCATCCTTCTAACACAAACCTTCTTAATCACTTTAATGTAAAAAGATTCTTTGTGTGACACAGAATACTTTTGAACAGCTGTAAACCACAGTTAGCGCATCGGTGTATTGTGACCAAGTTGTCTTATAAGAACGAGCATCTTTTAAACTTTATATGAGATTCAGAACTGTGGGATTGAACTTCATTTTTTATGGCCCATAATGCGAGGCTACATAGAGTTCAGATTTTCAATGATTTTATACAGGTGGATACACCACATAGTATAGCTAGCAAAGTTGCCGAACATAAATAATATTAAAAATTTCTAGGATGTCGTAGAAAGAGGTGTTACAGAGGGATCTTAAGGATTCCTCATAATTTTGAAATCATCCTCTCATCGAATTTAATGAAATGGGATTTATAAGGACGGATCAAATAAAAACGAAAGAGTGGTTATAATTTGGTTTATTTTTGTATGAGTGTGGCGGCAACTTTGTATAGAGGTAAAGCGGGAGGAAGGAAGGCAACACCTACTACGGAAATGGACTTGCCATAGGTAGTCGCGAAGAAGCACGTGATATGCGCTGATGGTCGGCCAACAGAATCGTCCGGCAGGCAATCGGTTATTATTCATCTGCGTCTGTGGAATGTTTGTGAGTAAAGAAGAGCGACGTAGTGTTATTCGTTTTTTAGCGGACGAAGAAATTATAGTTTGCGGAGTGCATCGGGGAATAAATGCAGTGTACGGAGAACATGGACTGTCATTGTCTCGTGTGCAGAATTGACACCAACTTTCACCAAGGTTGGGGATCTGTGAATGAGGATACGTACCTGGTCAAGGTCTTTGGTCACATATTTGGTCTGCTGAAAAAGGCATTGAAGGGTCGCCGTTTTTACTCGGATAGGAAAGTTATGGACATTTGTTAGAAACTGGTTCCGATCTCAACCAAAGGACTTCTATGAGCACTGTATTAACCCCTCGGGTACGAGCGACACGTATACGTGTCACATAAGATGCTCAGAATCCTGGATTATTCCCACCAGTTATTTTTTGTTGTAAACTTTGCATTATTTAATCATAGCATTTCTCCGATTCAATTAGCCGAAAATTTCTGTTTTGAAAAACCGGTGGTAAAATATTAAAAATTCTGGAAAGGACGCTCGTCGCGAAGGGGTTAACTGCTTGGTGAAATAGTAGGATAAGTTTTTTTGGAAGCTTTGGAGATTATGTTTGAAATAAACTACGTCATTTCATTCTGTGGCTCCTATTCCGTATTCATTTGATTCACCTTAATATTTTTGCCGATGAAATTTCAGGATGCTGCAGCAAGAATAATTGCAAGACCTTTAAGAACATCTCAGAACCCTAGAAACCCTCGAAATTAGTACAATGGAATTTATTGTCGCCGAACCTAAATCCTATATATAGATTATTGGTTCTTAACGTGTGGTTCCTGGACTTCAATGGTCCACAGCGCATCTTCAGGGATTCACGAAGATCTTGCGTTCAACGCAGAATTTTTAACATATCTAAAATATAAGAGAAATCTTGGAAATAAATTGAAAGAAAAAAAAAAACAAGAGTGTTGTTTTAAAATACAGCATAATAATTATTATGTATTATTATTAGTTTATATGTCTTCTATTCGATATTCTAAAGATTATGAATAATTTCAGTTTTAAATTCTAGGATTCGGAAAGGCCAGAGGCGTAGCGTCAAGGGGGGCACGGATCACTTTACTACCAGTATTTTTATATACTATATTTGGCCTTATTTAATTCATACCGTTCAAAGATTAAATAAGGCTAAATGTAGTATATAATTATACTGGTAGTAAAATGATCGTGCCCCCCCTGACGCTACGCCACTGGGAAAGGCTGAGGAAATATGAAAGAGGTCCGTGGTGACTAAGAGATTAAAGACAGCTGAGATAATTTTTTGGATGCTGTAAGAAGAATAATTGCAAGACCATAAAGGAATTCTCAGGATCCTACAGTTATTGAACTATTTGCATGTTAAGAAGTGGTATTTATTGTTGCTGAACCTAAATCCTATTGAATATTTTTTGGATGCTGTAGGAAGAATAATTGCAAGACCATAAAGGAATTCTCAGGATCCTACAGTTATTGAACTATTTGCATGTTAAGAAGTGGTATTTATTGTTGCTGAACCTAAATCCTATTGAATATTTTTTGGATGCTGTAGGAAGAATAATTGCAAGACCATAAAGGAATTCTCAGGATCCTACAGTTATTGAACTATTTGCATGTTAAGAAGTGGTATTTATTGTTGCTGAACCTAAACCCTATTGAGTATTTTTAGGATACTGTATAAAGAAGAACTGCAAGGCCGTTAAAGGACATCTCAGGATCCTACAGTCATTGAACCATTTGAATTTAGCGAAATTGCATTCATTGTTGCTGAACCAAAATCCTATTGAGAATTTTTTAGATGCTGTTGAAAGAAGAATCGAAGGTTTTTAAGGACATCTCAGGATTCTACAGTCATTTAGCCATTTGAATTTAGGGAAATGGTATTTATTGTTGCTGAACCTAAATCCTATTGAGAATTTTTAGAATGCTGTAGAAAGAAAAATCGCAAGGCTGCTAAGGAAAACTCAGGATCCCACTGTCATTGAACCATTTGCATTTAGAGAAATGACATTCATTGTTGCTGAACATAAATCCTATTGAGATTTTTTAGGATGCTGTAGAATGAAGATGCGCAAGACTTTTAAGAACATCCCAGGATCCCACTGTCATTGAACCATTTGCATTTAGAGAAATGACATTCATTGTTGCTGAACCTAAATCCTATTGAGAATTTTTAGGATGCTGTAGTAAAAGCGAATTATGATAATGTTAAGGACCTCTCAGAATCCCACAGTCTTGTATTTAATGAAATGCGATTTATTGTTAGAAACTCTTATTTTTAGCCTTTTTTGCAGTATGAGGATCATTTGTGGTGTGCTAGGTGATCTCATTCTTTATTAGATGACGAACTGGAATATAATGCATCGTGCTTTGAGCGTTTTAAGACTAATAAGTCCTAGTTTGCATATCGATACGAATGTACAGTCGCGTATAAAACAGTATGCATTCCACACTAACTCTGACGCAAATAATTGTATAAAAAAGAAGCTGATACCAATAAATTCGTAATAAAATTTACGATTAATAGGAAAATTAACTTTTATATATTTAAAAAAAATTACTACCTTCTATTTTATTTATTTTAATATCCTTAAATATTATTTTAACTTCTATATGTAGTCTTAAAACTACAACTATACTATTACCCAATGGCTCAAATGATAACAAGACAATTAATCCATAGATTGGGCGCGAAGTTGAATGCAACTAGGACGCCCCTTAATGCTTCACCACTATTCAGGGGTTTGGGGGCCGTTTTCATATTAAAAATATTTTATCTACTTTCTTTTTTCAAATGATAACATACAATTTTGACACTTATAAGCTTCTTGGATCAAATCAGCCCGAAAGTGTACATAGTTTGTGTATTTTTTCTTAAGTCTTTATAAAGTTAGACGAGGTCAAAGTTTGAGGAAGGTAATATTAAATTCAAGTGAAACTTTGATTTTTATCCCCCACCCAAAAGAAAATCATCCGATTGAAAAGTTTCTTTTTTAATTCGTTAAAATGAATAGAACACCAAAAATTTGAAGCCTTTTTTACATTCAAAAACTTAATTTTAATTATGAAAATTATTAATAATTCAAATTAAAAAGTCCTTCCGATCTGTACTGGGAGAGAAAGGTAGCTTTCGCATTCCTTGTTTTTAAGAATTCAGCTAAATTTTACCCAAGCCCACATAACTAAAATATTGAAGCCCAATTATAAAATATTTCCAGTTTCCGTCAATATTTAATTTGATTTTTATAAAATTGCTAAGTTGGCTTCATTTACGGAGACCTACTTTTGTCGCCCAATTTGGCAATATTTCGCCAAGTATCGCCAAGTTTGGCAAGAATTTGATGGAGATAATTGTATGACCAAAGCATTAGAGAGGAAACAATGGAAAAACTTGGGGGAGACCAACATCCAGGAGTGGATGGAAAACTATTGTTGTTGTTTGTTGTTGATGATGATGATTTATATATAAGTCAATATTTCAACGGAAGGTGGTTTTGGGATCTGGGGATCATGATCGGTGAAGATACACCGAAATTTTCAGGAATTGCTTTCTTCCGCACGGTTGCAATTGGCAGCTTCTTATTTTTTGTAATGGAAGTTACCTAAAATATAAGAAGAGTGACCAACATTAATTTTTACAAAAAAAAAAAAAAAAAAAAAAAAAAAGAATGAGTGTTGTTTAAAACATGACTATGTGCTTTTATAACTCATTCATATCACCGAGATATAGAGAAATTTTACTTTTCGATCTAGCAGACCGTCTCCGTTTATCTATAGCATCTACAGAAAATAAAATTTTATACAGTCACAGAGGGGTTAACTTTTTAAAATTCAGGGCAGGGGTGCACAGTTGATGATGTAGGTCACAGAAGTTGATCGATGAGATGAAGGGACAGATCTCCCATTATTTATTTAATATTTTCAGGGAGTAACCCCCTTTCTGCAAAATTTCAGAGGGGCACATGTCCCTTTGCACACCCCATAGTCGGCGCCTAAAGATAGCCACACTTTAAAAAAAAATCACAACTTTTTAACACTTTCCAACAAATTTTAAAAGTGTTTATTACTTCGGTTTGTCTGTCTGCCGTCTGTTCATGCTCGTACTCTTCTCCAAATATACTCGGATTGCTATGTAATTTATATATATAGGTTATTTATTGAGCTGTACTTATTTTTGAAATGTGTAGCATTTATAGTATAGAATTTGAGTAGTGTTTATACTCAAATATATTTACACGGACACTCAAAATAATCACGTTACATTATGGTCTGTGGATAAAAATAGTTTGCGAGCTTTTTAAATGATGTCACACTATTTCAAACATAATGAAATTGATATGCATTTCTGAGGTGCACTAAAACATGCTTTCTGTAGAATACGGCATTCAAATCCTTTTTCATTCATTTACAGGGCTATACCAAAGAATTTTTGTTACATAATGTATTACGGGAAAATATTGCTTGCACCGTATAATTTTAATGGTCATAATTTGAAACATAATAAAATTTATATACATGATTCAGACAGACTTACTGTTGAATATGATGTTTATAACAGTTATTTTTCATTTACAGGGACATAAGAAAATATTTCAGTTAAAATATTGTTTATGAGTAATAAACATTGAAAGTTCGTTTTCAATTGTGGTATGCGTTTTTAAGTTTAATCATTTTTTTGCATACTACGTGGTGTGCACAAATTCTATAGTTCATATATAGGGATACAAAAAAATTCTTAAGCATTACTGTGTATGAGCATGAATTGCTAAAGTTTTTTTATTTTTTAAATTGAGTTATGTATTTTTCAGTTCAATTATATTTCATACACTACGATATGTTTGTAAAATATAAATGAATTCATATATAGAGGGCTACGTACAATACTACATACATTTGTTTTCTATGGATGGGGATATCCGAAAGTACGTTTTTAGTTGTACAATATGTTCTTTTTTTAAAAATAAATTTTCGTTTATATGAGGCGTGTTTAAAATATGTACATAATATACAGTGTTGTACAAAAAAATCTCGTTTTCAAATGTGTTACGCGTTTTTAAAATTGTTCCTTTAGATGTCTTCTTTTACCTTTTTAAACCAAGTTCCGTTGCAGTATTCTGGAAGTGCTGGAAAAAGTGTTTCATAATTTAGGCTTGACGCATAATTTTTCTTACGTTTTTTTATATAAAGATAATTTATATTAACTTTAAAATTTCTATATAAATTTTCTGGTAACTTATTGAATGTTCCCGGTACTTATTCTTGTCATGTTTTTAATTTTATCTAGATTTTATGGATAAAACTCTAATACATTTTCTTTTACAACCCTATTAAGATTTTTTTTAAATGCATATTACTACATAGTTTTTCGGTCTGATTTGGTCCAAGAAATTAATATGGTATTGTATCAAAAGTGTGTATGACCATTTGAAAATACAAATTTGTGACAATTTTTAAAATTTATATGGTCCTCAAAACCAAATTCATGCGTAAAATTTAATAGTAGACGTTACCAATCGGTTGTACCAGTATTATTTTTATACGATGGTTTTCGGCAGAATTAGTAGGTGACTTTTTATTTCTCATCTGTATTTCTTGTTCCTTTTGTTATTCTGCTCTTAGCGATTTTATACGAGGGGCAGTCGGAAAATCAGTTTCCCCTGGCGACTGTGGACAGTGGTGTGTATGAAAGACAAAAAATGTAATGAGACATTAAAGATAAAACATAACTTTATTTTTCCACATAAGTACCAAGTACATTGAGACATTTGTCATACCGTTTTATAAGCTTCAAAAAGCCCTCCAGAAAAAAATCAGGGCTTTGCATACAGATTAAGCGTTGAACGGCTATGGGCGAAAGACAACACAGTAGGTGAACGCGAACGTGCAAGACACCGATACACCATTGGGTAGAGGTCAACCACGATCAAGCAGATGGCGTGTTACAACACGCTGTTACAACAGCGCCATCTGCGCAGGCATTGCAACAGTGCCATCTGCTTGATTGCGGTCGACTTCTACCCAATGGTGTATCGGTGTCTTGCACGTTCGCAACAGCGTCATCTGCGCAAGCACCGCAACAGCGCCATCTGCTTGATTGCGGCCGACCTCTACCCAATGATGTATCGGTGTCTTGCACGTTCTCGTTCACCTGCTATGTCGTCTTTCGCCCATAGCCGTTCAACGCTTCGTCCGTATGCAAAGCCCTGATTTTTTCCTCGAGGGCTTTTTGAAGCTTATAAAGGGGTATGACAAATGATTCAATGTACTTTGTACTTATGTGGAAAAATAAAGTTATGTTTTATCTTTAATGTCTCATTACATTTTTTGTCTTTCATACACACCTCTGTCCACAGTTGCCAGGGGAAACTTATTTTCCGATTGCCCCTCGTATTTAACGCATAGTAACTTAGTATGTAACCTAGTATATATATATAACGTAGTATGTAATGAAATGTATTGCAATAAACAAATTATTTAAAACACTACAGAGGATTTCCATTTGTGTCCTTAATTGTGGCACCAGTTTATGTAAAAAGAAATTTTATATTGCGTGGTTATACAGAAAATTAGAATTAGTGATTTCGAATGACTTAAAACCACAAAAGTACTAAAATTCAGCCAGATTTAAAATTTCAGGTGCGTTCACGCAGTGCCAAGTCAAAGTGGAACATTAGACTGAAAATAATAATTTTATTTTAAAATGCAAACCTACAATTGGGATGTTTGGTTAAGAAAACTTTATACAACGCTGTTATAAAGAAAATTAGAATGATCCCGAATGACCTAAAACTAAAAAACTACTAAAATGTAGTTAAAATTTTTAAGTATAAATTAAAATTAAATAATAAAAATTATAAAGTTAACATTTTTAGATGCGTTCAGTGTCAAATCAAAGGGAAACTTAACACTAAATGCAAGAAAAACAAATTTTTATTGCAAACCTACAATTGGGAGGTTTGGTTAAGAAAACTTTATAAAGTACGATCATATAGAAAATTAGAATGATTACGAAGGCCCTAAAACTATAAAACTACTAAAATGTAGTCAGATTCAAATTTTTAGATGTTTTCATATCGTGCCAAATCTAAGTAAAAGATTAGACTGAAAGCCAGAAAAACAACTTTTTTAATGCAAACCTACAATTGGGATCCTTGGTTTTAAGGAAACTTTATAAAGCGTGGTTATATAGAAAATTAGAATGATTACGAAGGACCTGAAACTAATAAAACTATTTTGTCTGATTCAAATTTTTAGATGTTTTCATATCGTGCTAAATTAATTTGAAACATTAGACTGAAAAAAAGAAAAATAAATTTTTAATGGACACCTACAACTGGGATGTTTGGTTAAGAAAATTTTATAAAGTATGGTTATATAAAAAATTAGAATGATTCAGAATGACCTAAAATTATATAAAACTACTAAAATGTTGTCAAGATAAAATTTTTAGATGCGTTCATATCGTGTCAAGTCAAAGTGAAACTTTAGAGTGAAAGTAAGAATTTTTTTTTTATTGCAAACATACTATTCGGAAAAAAACTTTATAAAGCGCTGTTATATAGAAAATTAGAATTATTCCGAATGACCTAAAACTATAAAACTACTAAAACATAATCAAGTTCAAATATTTAGATGTTTTCATATTGTTTCAAATCAAAGTGAAACTTTAGACTGAAAGTAAGAAAAACAATTTTTAATGGAAACCTATAATTTAATTATTTTAAATTAATCGAATTTTGTGTCTCAAAGCTTTATTACATAATCAGGAACAACCAAGCAGGAGGAATGCTCTAGCAAGTCGTGATTAAAATGATTACTTAATCATCGCTATGTGGCAGTCGGAGCTTCAAATATTCTTTATACACTGCTCAAAACAATTAAAGGATATTGCAGTTTTAGGTGGATTTTGTATCTGGGAAACTTTTTAGCTGATTGATACATGGTCGACAGACATAGTAGGTTATATGAGAATAAATTACACATGTTTGGCAGAAAAAAATGCATTTTATTGCGTATTTGTGTACAAAAGGAAAAAAAAACACAATTTGTGCATATGAGTAAAAAAGAATAAGAAAAGGTGTTTTCTTCAAAGAAAATCATTTTCAGTAGGGGGTATGGTTTCCACGGGCGGCCAGCAACGTTGAACACCTTTGAGGCATGGACTCAATGAGGCTATTAATGACGAGTTGGGGTATTCTGCCCACTCTTCCAGAAGAGCTCTTTCCAGTTCTTGGAGAGTTTGTGGGGGTTGTTGGCGGCCAGAAACTCGTCTTCCTAGAGCGTCCCAAACGTGCTCGATTGGATTCATGTCTGGAGAACACGCTGGCCATTCCATTCGAATGATTCCTTCCTCGAAAAGGAAATCCTCCACCAGATTTGCACGATGTGGCCTGCAGTTATCGTCCATTAAAATGAAGTTATCTCCGATTGCTGCAGCGTAAGGGACTACAATAGGTCTGAGGATCTCATCCCTATATCGGCGACCAGTCAGAGCTCCATCTCGAATGATGTAGAGGTCAGTGCGCCCGTCAATGGAGATGCCACCATACACCAACACTCCTCCACCGCCAAATCTGACACTTTCGTGAACGAACGCAGGATTATTCCTACTGCCACGGTCCCTCCAGATGAAAATACGCCTATTATCCGGATGCACAGAAAAACGGGACTCGTCAGAAAACAGAATATTGCTCCATTCATTTCTCCTCCAGTTGACATGCTCAGTTGCCCACTCCCTGCGGTCGCGACGATGCCTTGATGTTAATCTAACACATACCATCGGTCGGCGAGCATACAGACCTACAGCATGGAGCCGGTTTCGGACAGTCTGAGTTGAAATCGTGGTGCCTGTAGCCGAGCGAAGGTGTTGTTGGAGAAGAGTAGCGTTCATGTTTCGGTGTCTCCGAGCTGTTAACGCTAAATACCGATCTTCATTGGGCGTTGTTGCCCGTCTACGACCTTGCCCTTGTCTTCGGCCTGCACATCCACTCTCCAAAAAACGGTTCCAGATCCTGGAAATGACACTTTGTGACACTCCAATGGCTTGCGCTACTTCGGCTTGAGTTTGGCCCCCTTCTAACCTAACAACAATTCTCCAAGATTCTGAATCTGTCAAATGACTTCGCTGAGACATCGTACTCATCGAAACAAAGCAATCACTGAATGCCGATCATCCTTGTCTTCATTCTCTTTTATCCAGTTGAAAGTCAAATTTCATTCGCTGCCGCTGAAGCGACGTTTTTGACGTCGAACTCAAAATTTGCATACTCCACAGTTTGAAAACCAGAAAAATTTGCATTTGTGATTCTCTTCTTCTATTTTCGGCAAAAAAATTTCGTTTATATCTTTATTTTATATAAAACTTCAAATATCCTTTAATTGTTTTGAGCAGTGTATTATGAGGTCTTAGAATTCATACGATGATATTGCCGAAGAAAGATGTTATTGTATATGTACCAAAGATCTTATTAGGTACGGTACAAATATCACTGGGTTTGAACATGGCAGTCGCAGTGGAAACTGAACGTCTCGAATAGCTTCGAATAAAACTTCGAACTCTCTAACCTCCGAGAAAAACTCATCTCTCTCGGATTTGGCTGCGCGTGCGTATTTAAGTTAATCTAGCGCAAAGTGACAATCAAGTCACCTGACTTCCCTTCTCCAATCATAATCGCCTTAAGAGGGACTTATTAACAATTCCGGTGAAATAATCTTGAGGTGATTCAACTTCCGTAGCGCGAAAAGTTTCTTCTAGAACAATCTATAGCCCTGAAATCAGGTACACAACGTGTAAACAAACAATAAGCTCTGATCTCGAGAATACCGGCTAAAAATAGATTTTGGATTGCCAGACGATAATTTTAGCTTACGATAGGGAAAAACAGAAAAGAAAAAAATGAATTTATTGATGCGGAATAAAACTAGAATATTAAAGCATTGAAATCTAATAAACATTTTGATATTTTAATAAAAAAATGATTTTAAATAAATAGGTTTTTTAGAACGGGATAATTTAGGAATTGTGACATTTTAGCAATTAAATAAAGAATTTAGAGAGGTTTGATATACACTGGAAATAATAGTGAGTTTTAATAGTGATTTAAATAATAAAAGGGTTTTATTTAAGGAATATAAGTAGTTAGCGCCATTTTTAGATTTAAGCAATTTGGTATAAATATTATTAGATGGATTAAGATCTTATACTTTTACATCATATTAAATTATTCTAAAATTCAGATATTTGGTTATAAAGTGCGGTTATATAGAAAATTAGAATGATTCCAAATGACCTAAAACTGTTAAGCTACTAAAATGTATAGTCAAGTTAAAATATTTGGATGCGTTTATATCGTGTCAAATCAAAGTGAAATTTTAGACTGAAAGTAAAAAAAAGAAAATTTCAATGCAAAACTACAACTGGAATGTTTGGTTATGTACAAAATACTTCGGGTACTTAACTTTGAATACCATTGAATACTTCTTCAGGGAAGGTACAAAAAATCTTTTGAGTTTAAAATTGTTATATAATTATTTCAATGCATTCTCAATATGCAGTTATAGACTGCTGTACACCTTCGTTTCATGACTATTTGTTTATTGTAGTTTAGATATGAATGTGTTTTTTATTTATGTACAATCGAAATTTTGGGTTTTTAAATCTTGAAGGAATTTAGCAAATCTAGAATAAAAATGCAAATACTGTGCAAAGCAACTATTTTAAATGAAAAACAATTACATACAAAAATTCACAAAATATTCCTCATATCAAAAGATGTAGCGAAATATACATATATACACTATAATTAAAGAGAAATAAAAGTTACTACACTACTTCTATATCTTTCTAATACATCTAAATGTAAATAAAATATGTTTTTACAATTTTTAAAGTATTAGATAATTTTTAAAAGAAATTTATAATCTATTTATTATGGTATTCAAATTTTATTTAAAATTTTCGTTGCTTTAGTGAATTAAAAAAAAAAATTGTTTGTTAGTTTTTTTTTGGCAATACAAATAAGGAAAGAGCATCTGGTGTCACAGATGGAAAAATTACGGCTAGCAAATGACTGGTCTTATGACCCCTACTGTAAACAAGACTTCAAGCGATCTAATTGGTCTACGAAAAAGTCATCTACTATCTGATTGGTATATGATTAACAGGTCTGTGATACGATTGGTCTTCGTTGCCATGACAACTCCTGCAACGATCGCTAAGACAAAAATGTAGTAGGCAGATTGGTTGTCAGAAATGTTTGAAAACATGCTTAATGGATCCTCGTTGAAGCAGATATAGTACATAAGCCACGTCTAGTTAACTATGATATTCATGCAGAGTTTTTTTTTCCTTCTTGTAATTCAAACCGTCTTTATGATACCTATTGACCCCTAAGACTTTAGGCGATCTGATTGGTCTACGAATAAGTCATGTACTGTCCGATCACTCTGATTAACATGCCTTCGATGATCACTTACGTATGTAAGATCCATTAATATTTTTTTAGTATGTCTAGGCAATATCTATTCAAACCTTTTGAAAAAGAAGGTTTATTTGGTAAAGCTTTATAATGGTTTTAGAAATTAAAAATCGAAAATAATAATAATATATATTTTTATTCTTTATCATGTTCATATTTATAATTGTCGACTTAGTTTCTCAGTTTTATTGAAAATACAAATTAAATTCTTGATGCAGAAGATAACATGCACTCATTACAGCACTTAAACCACATCTAGTTAGCAGATTTTGTAATATAACCGTGAAGATTTTTTTCTTTTATATTTAAGTTTGACAATTACTATAAGTTCTGTCTATGTAAGTTCCACTAGTATTTGTTTTATTAAGATAATATTTATTTCAAATTTCTCGAAAAAGGAAGTTTATTTGGTAAATTCTTATAATAATTATAGAAATTAAACTAAAAAGTTGAGATTTAAAAAATATTTTTTACATTGTTCCTGTTTGTAAAAACTGTAAAATATTTTGATTTAGTTTCTCGGTTTTGTTTGGCAACACATGCTGGATTCTCGTTGCTTCTGATAACCACGTATATTTAGTGAATTTGCGTACTATTATTAATTATTTAGATTTTTTTCACTGTATTTCAGTTTGACAGTTATGACTAATAACTAAGTATTTGTTTAATCAAGTGAACATCTATTCAAATTGTCTTATAAACGAATCCTTTTCGGTTCGAAGTCCTTTATTTATAAAAACGGTTAAAAAAAATTAAAAATAGCAAAAATTGAGGCCTTTTTCATTCGTTTTTTATATTATTCATATTTAATGTTTCGCATTTTTATTGGTAACACAAACTATAATGGTTTTTATTAGTGCAAGAAATTACATGTTTTAATTACATAAGTCACGTCTAATTAGTGGATTTTGCAATATAATTAATAGTTCAGCTTTCACGTGTTCGTAGTTTGTCAATTTTATAAGTTCCATTACGCTTAGAGACCAATGTTGATTATAAAGGGGCTCAATATTGGTACCAATTTTGCACTCACCAGAAATACTTTCAATGAAATGCACATATATATTAAACATTGGCCCTAACTCTGGTATATTTGCAGTGAAAAGACAACATTTCAGAAACATTAGATTTACATTTGAAATATTTGCAAAAAAAATGTCTATATTGTGGAAACAGCTTTAGATTGGGAATATTTGCAATGAAAAGCCAATATTTTAGAGTAGTTACCTTTATTTGAAAGTATCTGCAATGAAAAGCCAATATTGCGGAAACATTAGCTTTACATTGGAAATATTTGCAATGACATGTCGAAATATTTCTTGCCAATATTGATTCAATATCGGCAAAATGTAAGCAGACCATTGTTGTGACTTATTACAAGCCAATACTGGCCAAAATACAGCTAATGCATTCAACATTGGCCCAATATTATTTTATTACTAGGGTTATATTTATTTAGTCTAGTCTTATTTAGTCTTATATCTATCAAATTTTCTTGAAAAAAGTTTTTTTTACTTATTTATTATTTATATTGTTTATGTTTCAAGTTTTTGACTGTCAAGAAAACATCGAAAAAATAAATTACACTTATCATTCTTAGCACAAAATTAACAGAATCAAAACAGGCAAACAGTAATGGACTATTTATGTACACAGCATGCTGTGACATTCCTTAAATAGTCATGAAATATTATACAATTGTGCTGTATAGCATGATAACAAAGTGCCAAGTGTAAGTATATTATTTAAAAAAAATATCCAAAAATACGTGTCATGCGTTTTTCAAAAAATATGCAGTTACAAAAAAACATTAAAAAAATAGAGAGAGAGAAGATAATATAAATGTTAAAAGAACTGAACGTACAAATGCCCAACCTGTGGTTGAGGCAGGGTTCTGTTAGTTGAGGAACATCTCACCAGATGGCCAGACAGAGATTACATTCTGAAGACTTCGCCACAGGCGGCGTCGTACCATAGCCGTGGGCCTGAAAACAGCATACACAAGAGAATGTTTTTCAGCAAAAAAAGAGAGAGAACTTTTCTACAAATCATCAGACAAAAAAGGAAAACAAAATAAGGAATTGCTGGAAGATATACAGGTTCTTAAAACTGAACTTTTCACCACAGAAGCTGAAGCTGTAACCAAAGGAAATCGAATACGATTGTTTTACTCTCGAAACAGGATGTTATTGTTTAAATTACGATAATCTTATGGACCCATTCTCCGTTTGGGTTCGAGGGTACGATTTCGAATATGTTTCCCCAAAGCACGTGATTCTGACGTCACAAGAATATGGTCTGTTACTGCTCTATGGCATGCAGCCTTGTGTTGCGAAACGAGTCGTTGCATTATTAAGGACTAAGATCTCGGAAATGTTTTCCCAAAGCCCGTGACCCTGATGTCAGAAGAAATAGGGTCCATTGAAGGTTCGACTATAAAAGTTATATTCCCAGGGCATTTTTTAATTTTTGTCTCCCTCTCTATACAAATTGAAAATAATATAGTAAAGAGGGTAACCATTAACCCGAAAAATCATAAAGAACACTTGTCACTGTTGCAACTAAAATTAAAAGAAACAGGAATTATTCTCTGCAGACAACGTAAAAATATGACTATTAGGTTGCTTTTTATTTGTTCTTCCCCATAAAAACGTGTTGCATATAAAAAACTTTGTAAAATAGTGTTGTTGTTGTAAAATGAACGTGGTACAAAAAGTTTGTGCATCATCACTTTTAGAGCGGAAGTCACAGGTCTCATCTGCCTGTGCGATAATTTTTAGAGTTTGGTTTCACCAAAGATCTTTAAGATTAGGCTAGATTAGGTTAATACAACAATAAAAAATTGGTAATGTTTCAAAAGGATCCGAAGTCGCTTTTTCGTTCATAACTTTAATACTCGTGAAGATATTTTAACAAAATTTGCAACAGACTCATCTTTGTATGAATTGTAAGTATATTGTAAGGATTTCATTAAGATCCACTACTATTAAAGTTATGAACGAAAAAGCAACTTGGCATTGGAGTGAGACTCTCTGTAATTTAGACTAAATAAATGGGTTTCCTAAACGATAAATGATTGTTACAGTGTCCTGTACCAACCCTTAAAAATTTGTACCATGAATTCGGAATCATATACAATGTATAAAATAAAACTACTATTGCAGCAGGTATTATATGTTCTATAGACTATGCCGTTTAAAAACAAGATTTTAAATATCTCAATCAGAATAACAGTTTTAAACCGAGCAATAAATTGTCTTTGAATTGCAAATATATATTGTCGCAAAGACCAACTTGACTTGAATTTTGTGCGATAATAATATCACTGTAAAAAAATAAAAGCTTCTTAATCTAACCACGAACAAAAATATACAATAACCTCTTCTGAGTATTTCACGATACCGAAAAAGCATTCTTTATCTTTAAACACCTCAGAAAATAATATATTTTCTAGATTTAAAGAAGTATTCATAAAAAAATGTTTCTTTCGATGCCACTGATTTTCGGAAACGTTACCGAGTAGTTTTTATAGTGTAGTAATAAGTTTTCTCACCCCTGAGTATATGGTTTTCGGATGCTATCCATTCTCAAGTAAACGTTTTCATGTTCAACAAACATGTTTTACAGATAAACGTGATAAATTAACAGCATTAACATTAACATTAAAATTAATATTATTTTATTGCTCTTGCATGTAGAAATTCAGTTACGCTGCTGGCAATTTTTAACTGAAAACTGATAGCATCCAAAAATCAGACATTCCAGTTTCGGAAAATGACAACTTTGAGAAAACAATTTTCTTTTATCTTTCTAGCACCCGTGTCATTCGAAACATTTTGTGTGTGATTGATTGCCTTATTGTAGTAAGCTCGCTAAAGCATTTTCAAAGTCACTGTGGCTGATTTGCGAAGTTTAAATAAAAATTTCATTTTGTGTAAAGTTTTGTCCATGATACAATCGCAGTCTGCTACGTAAACATGCTCTCAAACTCATGACTAGAACACCTCTTGTACAGATCCGACTTAGACTATCTAGGGTCCCGGATATCCGAAATCTGGGTAGGTGGGGGGGGGGGGCTTCTATCTATTCAGAAAAAAATTTCATGAATTATGTTTAAGTGACTAGTACTAAACTTCATACATATTGTATATGTACATAGATTTTGTACCAGGTACAATTCACATCTGTATACAGACTATCAAAAAAAAAAAAAAGAAAAAAAAAGAAAAAAAAGAAAAAAAGTCACAACTGTGAGAAAAAATACTAGTAGAAAAACTAGTAGAAAAAATGATGGATTGGTTGAAGGGAGTTTTTGTTTGCAAACTTTTCCTTTGCTTATCTACGTAAGTAATAACATGTCTAAAAGGAAAAATGCCCACGATTGGTCACCATAAATGGTTTTAACTTGTCCCGTTAAGAGAAAAATATCAATAATGAATTTCTCTTGAAAACAAGGAACTACCAAGTTGTTATAATAAAATTTTAATCGGTAGTTTTCTGGTAATGTAGCTTGTTTTTTTTTTTTTTTTTTTTTTTTTTTTTTATCGCACTCCTTAAAATTTCGAAAATGTTTTTGGTCAAAAAGAATTTTGGTCAATTATGGCCAGTATTAACCATTTGGCACTCTTTACAAAAATTACTTAAGATAAATAATTTATTAACCATTTGGCACTCTTTACTCTCATAGCCCCCCTCAAATTTGGAGAGAGGGCCGGAGCAACTGCCCCGCATGCCCCTCCTTTAATTAGGCCCTGTCTCTTGATGTCAACACAATGGTGTTTCTTGGTACACTGATTCATAAAGATTCAAGATCGCAATAGTTGGGAGCATAGCTCTATATGCTGTCGTTTGTTTAAGTGCAACAGGACTAATCCGGAAACTTTTTGATGTACCCTTGTATTTTTTCATGTGTTAAGAAGTTTTATTTTCTTTTGCAATTTTTAGCTCAATAAAGTCTTTTTACTCGCTTCATATTTGGGTGTTTTTTCTACATGACATATTTTGTTGTTGGGGTAACTATTAC
This sequence comes from Maratus michaelseni, assembly GCA_963931845.1. Lineage (NCBI taxonomy): Eukaryota > Metazoa > Arthropoda > Arachnida > Araneae > Salticidae > Maratus > Maratus michaelseni. Next base: position 193,602,425 of record OZ007600.1, read on the forward strand.
AACTTAATGGAACCATTAAGACATAAACATGAGTTTTAACAAATAAAAATATTGGAAAATAATTTCAAGTAACAAGTATTTCACATTAAACCTGCTTTTCCTTTTTTAAACCTTAAGAGAAAAAAAACCTTGGCTTCCAAATATTTATGATATTAAGGGCATTTAGTACTTCAAAATTTTTGAAAATTGACGAAAATGTCTGTATTTAGATTTTTTTATGCGTGGAACTGCATCAGTGATTAAAGTTCATCTCAGTAAAATTTCAGAGTCTTATTTATATAAGAGTGCAAGCGACAGCTGCTTTTACAAAAATCTAATAAGTCTTTGTCACATAATATTTAACATACACATTCTTTACATGCATTAATCTCAGTTGGTGTTACTTATTTTTTTCATATTATCTTCAAAATTCCAAGTCATTGTCATATGTTTACAAATTTTTTAATTTTTTTTTTAGTTAAACATCAAATCGTATGTAAGAGATTTAAATATGCGATTTGAAAAATAAATGTTAAAATATTTATGTTTTCTTTTCACTTATTCTGTACTTTGAACTGTGTTACCAGCAAAATAATACCATAAATATAATCTAATGCTGAAATTTGTCGACCATGTTACAACTGACAGCATGCACAAAATTGAAGCAAATAAATAAATAAATAAATAAATAATAAAAAAAAGAAAAAATATATAATTTAACAAATTACAATAACCATTGGGAAAATGCTCCGAAAGCTTTATTATTATTATTATTTTTTTTTACCGTACTTTCGTGCTATAGCATCCCCCACAATTATGATTATGCCAAGGTTGCAGTTATGATTTCGCCAAGATCATCACAAAGCTTATATATGCATCCTATATACCCATATATATATTCCAAACACTCCTATACGTGCCATATACGTCATTATGCACATATCGAGGCTAACGAAAAAGACAGGCTACCGCGGTGCATCCCACTTATCTTTTTTTACAGACCGCTAGAGTGACGTGATGCTCTTTTCGCACACCTGCATTGGTGCATTCGAACATCACGTGACTCCCGTGGTCTGTAAAAAAAGATACGCGTAAAGCACCGCGGTAGCCTTTCTTTTTCGTTAGCCTCGGCACATATCATTTACGTCTTATATGCCGTATATACATCATATACACATGTCATATATATACATCATATATGCATGATATATGACTATAACTTGGCCACATACGTCAAGACATGTTATATATATATATATCATATATTATTATAATGTCTTCCATGCTTTATAATTTGGCGATAAATCTTGGTCGCTTGGCGATTCATCCTTGGGAACCGCTATAACACGAAAGTACCAAATTTAAAATATATTAATGTAAACGGAAACGCAAATATTTTGTTGGGTCCTTACTGCAATAACTTTAACTCTTGTGTTAACTATCTTTTTAACTTTAACGTTTTTTTGCTTTATAAGACGATTTCTCATCCGAGGTCAATTTTTGAATTCGGCTTTTTTTCATATCTAATAATTTGCATCTATCCTTTTTGTAACCTTTTTGTATCTTTTTGTAGATTTTTGCTACGATTTTATGCATTCCTATTGCCTATTGAAAGAAAAATTCTTTTAAAGTTACAGAATTTCGTTAAAAACGCTTAAAAAAAAATAAAGTGACGACGTCAATAAAATGACGACGTCAAGAGGTCCATTCTCGACCGAAAACAACAACCATTTTCCCAATGGTTAAAAAAATAATTTTTAAAAATACATAAATTTGGAAAAACTTTTAAAAATTTGTAAAAAAATTTGACTTTTTTGAAAATTTCTAAAAAAAATAAAGATCATAGAAACTCGACAGAGTTTCTCGCCAAGCATAAGAAACAGCAATGCATTGAACCTAAATGAAAGGAATTTCCGCCAATGGATGCCAAACGATTTTACAATTTTTTTTTAAAACTCTGTCTAGTTTATATTTTGCGGACGGGACAAAACGGGTTTTTGACACATCTATATCTCGCGTTCTATTTATGATAGAAACAAAATTCTTGATTCTAGGGAATGGGGCGTGCCACGGGACTAAGAATTCAAAAGTAAAGCAAAATAAAACGAATAGTTTTTCAGTAAATGCGATTTTAAAAGTGCTGTTTTTTGCACTTTTTAAATCTTGTTCAGACCAAAAACTGTTGACAGGGCTACAGCAATGTGTAATTATCGGATTTTTACGCGGTTTACGTTATTTGAATCGTTTTTATGAGTAGTTCGGACCTTTGTAAGTTTCATGTAAAAATATTAATTAGTTTTTGATTTATATCAGTTTAAAGTTGTTGATTCCTATACTTAACATAGAGCAAAAAACTGTTGACAAAGCTACAGCAATGTGTAATTATCGGATTTTTATGCGGTTTACGTTATTTGAATCGTTTCTATGAGTAGTTCGGACCTTTGTAAGTTTCATGTAAAAATATTAATTAGTTTTTGATTTATATCAGTTTAAAGTTATTGATTCCTATACTTAACATAGAGCAAAAAACTGTTGACAGGGCTACAGCAATGTGTAACTATCGGATTTTTACGCGGTTTACGTTATTTGAATCGTTTTTATAAGTAGTTCAAACCTTTGTAAGTTTCATGTAAAAATATTAGTTAGTTTTTGATTTATATCAGTTTAAAGTTATTGATTCCTATACTTAACACAGAGCAAAAAAATAATAAATGACCCAACCCTTTTAGGAATGGTCGTATACACATGATATTAATATATGTTATTACACTCGAGCCAAGTAAGCTTCCTATTATAAAAAATCTTAACATTTAAGGTTCGTTTACAGGGTCTCAAAAAAGATCTTTTGATATAGGGCTAAAGAGTTGTGTAATTATCCGATTTTTACGCGGTTTGCAGCATTTGAATTGTTTTTATAAGTAGTTCAAATGTTTAATATTTCGTGTAAAAATATTAATTAGTTTTTTATGTATACCACTTTAAAGTGATTTATTCCTATACTTAAGATGAAGCAAACAAAATATTAAATGGTCTAACTCTTTTCAAAAAGAACGTATGCGCATGATGTTAAAATATGTTACTACGAACTACCTAAGTTAGTTTCCTATTGTAAAACAGAAGTGTAGAATTTACTGTTCGTTTACAGGGTAACTCAAAAGATTTTTTAATAAGACTAAAAAGTTGTGTAATTAGCAAATTTTTACGTTGAAGTACATGATTCCTGTACTTAACACAGAGGAAAAACAATAGTAAATTGCATAACTTTTGTCAAATTCGCTATATACACAAGATATTCAAATATGTTACTACATCCTCTCTATTGTAAAGCGGCATTGAAGCATATACGTTTCGTTTACAGAGTCTCTTAGAAGATCTTGATTACACTACAACCGATGTATATTTACTGAGTGAGATGTATTTTAATGATTTTACACTGTTTCAATCTCTGTAAGGTTTCATTATCTTGCTTTAAAATTTAATATAAGATCATTTTGTCCGTCTGAAATCTCGTCGATGTTAAGCTCTAAATCTATTAATATATAGTATTTTCATCGATTAAAAAAACTGTGTTTATTTATAAATATATAATTCTAGCGTATTAGGAATTGATTGAAATAGCGATTACAAAATTCCAACTTTACGTTCATGCGCTGAGTAATAGAATGTAAAAATGTTGATACCCCAAGATTACAAGTTTTGCGTTTAAATATTTGCCGTTCATCGAATCTCCGGCTATGACGAACTTAAAATGCTAAATTTCGTATACAATAGGTGAACGGTAACGACCTGTTCGGTTTACGAACAAATCGGTTAACGAACACTTTCGCGTGAGATTTTTATGTTCGGAGAACAAACTCCTCTCGAAACAAAGCCATGATGAAGCAATGCCGTGTTTCATATTTGCCAAGCTTTACTTATTGCCTCTATTGTCAACTTTGAGAACATTTTAACAGTTGCATACATATGTCCTAATTAATTCATGGACTGCCGGAGATTGGGGACCTATATTTTAGGATCACCGAATTGGAATGGACAGACTATATGAACAGAAATCACTTTAATAGTTTTTATACTTTTGCAAACGTTGCGAATTTTATATTTTTCAAATTCTCGAAACGTTGAGTTAAAAAATTTAAACAAATAAAAAACTTCTAAGGTGATCAGTAATTTTCAAAAATAATATATTTAATATGTTAGTATAAAAATCCCTGTAAATTTTTATACTAATAGAAATAGGTTCGTAGGGAAAAAAATGTTGATTATTCTCGGTAAAGTATTCTCCATAAACTTATCGTTGTAGTTGACCGAAAAAAAGTGCTTCTTATTTTTCCACATTTTTCTGAAACTGTAGTATTTTAATTAGTTTGTAAACTACTGTAAAATTGTGTAACTTTTTGTTTTTGAATGTATACAAACGGAAGAGTGATATAAACAAAAGAAAAAGGAAAATAAATATGTCATAAATAATCTGATGAATACAATGTAAGGAAATTAATATAAAAGTTTCCCAGTTGTTATGGTAGCGACATGTACATTGGAATAAGTCACTCAATAAATTGTATAATTCTGATGTATAATTCTGTTTATAGCATCACTATTATTTTTTTTTTTGCTCCTTTTATCTTTTCTTTTCTGAATAAAAATGGAATCCGTATAATTGAAATTAAATACCTTACAAAAAGGAGTGATATCTCATCAAAAACAACTCGTTGTAAATGATCTCGCTAAGCCACAAACCTAAAACGTCAGTCACAAAAAGAAGTGATATCACATAAAAAGAAGCGATATAGAAGTGCATACTCCGAGTCCCGTGTAAAAATCTATCACTACTCATAATGTTTCCAAAGGACTCGGAGTGAGGTACAGTATGTGAAAACTGCTTGGCGACCTGCAGGCTTTTATAATGTTTGCGTTTCCTGCAATTACATATGACTATATTATTTTAATTTAATTTAATTTAATTTAATTTAATTTAATTTAATTTAATTTAATTTATTTATTTATTTTGCTCCCATAAAATTGTAAAAAGTTGAAGCTTCTGTGTTTGCATGTCCTTTCTTATTTATGAGCTTGAAAAATCAATTTGTTGATTTTATTTACCATTATTTAAACTAGAAACACCACTCTTATGAAGAGGATTTTTTAAGTAAACGTGTAAAGATTTTGAGTTTGTAATATATATATATATATATATATATATATATATGATGATCATACGCATATTAATAACATTGTACCTTATAATAAACGTTAACTAAATTGAGATATATTGCAGTAATTCCAGCGTAAGCGGAATCGCATAGATCTGGGAAAAATCCGTTCTGTCAGTTCTTTCGCATACAAAAATATTTAAAAAATGATGTAACAAAAATTAAAAATTTATTTTTTTCGATTTTCAAAATTGATATACTGCATATATTATAAAAGCCTGCAGGTCGCCAAGCAGTTTTCACATACTGTACCTCACTCCGAGTCCTTTGGAAACATTATGAGTGGTGATAGATTTTTACACGGGACTCGGAGGATGCACTTCTATATCGCTTCTTTTTATGTGATATCACTTCTTTTTGTGACTGACGTTTTAGGTTTGTTGCTTGGCGGGATCATTTACAACGAGTTGTTTTTGATGAGATAAAAGCTATGTTCTATTCCACTTTCGCATTTTCGAAATACAAGATGAATCATCGGATTCAAGTAAATTTTGTTGTTCCGTTATCTGCATAGGCGAAAAAATAAATGAAAATATAAGTTATTTTCTATTTCACATTCTCATTTTCTAAATACAAGATAAACCGAATAAATAATAGTATCAAAGTAAATTTTGTTGCTGCGTTATCTGCATAGACGAAAAAAATAAAGACGAAAGTTATTTTCTATTACACTTTCACATTTTCTAAATGCAAGATGAATCATCGGCCCAAGAAAATTTTGTTGTTCCGTTATCTGCATAGTTGAAAAAATAAATGAAGATATAAGGTATTTTCTGTTTCACTTTCGCATTCCCTAAATACAAGATGAACAAGATATATAATCGGATCAAAGTAAATTTTGTTGCTGCATTATCTGCATAGACGAAAAAAATAAAGACAAAAGTTCTTTTCTTTTCCACTTTCACATTTTCTAAATACAAGATGAATCATTGGCCCAAGAAAATTTTGTTGTTCCGTTATCTGCATAGTTGAAAAAATAAATGAAGATATAAGGTATTTTCTGTTTCACTTTCGCATTCCCTAAATACAAGATGAACAAGATATGTAATCGGATCAAAGTAAATTTTGTTGCTGCATTATCTGCATAGACGAAAAAAATAAAGACAAAAGTTCTTTTCTTTTCCACTTTCACATTTTCTAAATACAAGATGAATCATCGGCCCAAGAAAATTTTGTTGTTCCGTTATCTGCATAGTTGAAAAAATAAATGAAGATATAAGGTATTTTCTGTTTCACTTTCGCATTCCCTAAATACAAGATGAACAAAATAAATAATCGGATCAAAGTAAATTTTGTTGCTGCATTTTCTGCATAGACGAAAAAATAAATGAAGATATAAGGTATTTTCTATTTCACTTTCGCATTTTCTAAATACAAGATAAACAAGATAAATAATCGGATCAAAGTAAATTTTGTTGTTCCGTTATCTGCATAGTTGAAAAAATAAATGAAGATATAAGGTATTTTCTATTTCACTTTCGCATTTCCTAAATACAAGATAAACAAGATAAACAATCGGATCAAAGTAAATTTTGTTGCTACGTTATCTTCATAGGTGAAAAATATACAGACAAAAGTTATTTTCTATTCCACTTTCACATTTTCTAAATATAAAATGAACCAACGGTCCAAGTAAATTTTGTTGTTCCATCGCCAGCATAACCGAAAAAAAAGAAAGAAAAATCATGCATCAAGCATAGATTATGTAATATTTTCCAACACTTCCAAAATACTTTTACAAATATTTACCGTTTGATATGGTGAAAGATGATGTCTAAGTAGACAAATTGGAAAAAGCATAACATATTTAAAAACCCAATTTCAGGAATTACCAACGATATTCGGAAATATATCCGAATTCTTTTGTGTAGCCCTGTATATGATAAATAGATTTGTATATATACTACATAGAATGCTAAAATATATTTCAAATGCATAGTACAGTTTAAAATTCCCCTTCTGGAATTTCCGTCAATAACCGGAAATGTGCTAGAGATATTTTATGCTGCTCTGTATATGATCTGCATAATTTATATACACCGCATAATAGGAAAAAAAATGAGTTACATTTAAAAAAAGATCGTCCATGGTAAGTTTTTTTCCACTCTTCTGGAATTTTTGGGGAAAATTCTGATGAATTGGAATATTTATAATTCCACACGCGTTTGTCAAGTTCGTTCCAAAGATTTTCTATTGGATTCAGATCGGGTGATTGAGCTGGCCATTTCAAGAGCGGAATTTTTTTGTGCAAAAGCCACTGCTTGACGCGCTTGCACGTATGATTTGGGTTGTTATCATGCTGAAACAAATAGTTGCGACCACAATTTTTCCTCCAATAAGACAGCAAATGATCTTGCAAGATATCCTTATACATTTCACCATTCATCTAGCCGTGGATTTCAACTAACGGACCGACACCTTTTCCAGAAAATGCTCCCCACAGCATAACGTGTCCTCAGCCATGCTTCATTGTAGGAATAACATATCTCGAATCATATCTTTTGTTTTTAGGTCGTCGGACGTAGTGTCTGCCATCATTCCCAAAAAGGTTAAACTTTGATTCATCGAAAAATAGTACATTTTCCCAGTTTTCACTTGATCAGACTTTGTGTTCCTTGGCAAACGCCAGTTTTTACTTGTGAAAGGTTTTTTAACACCGACTCTTCCATAAAGTCCTACGTTACATAAGCGTCTTGGCACGGTAGACCGACTTACCTCAGCAGTATTTTCACATATTAAATCGCGGGATACTGCAGCGACATTTTTATGCCGGTCATCAACTGCTTTTCTCCTGATAATTCTGTCCACACGAATAGTCATTTTTTGGAGTCACCCGGACCGTGGCAAACCCTGAAGGCCATGACCATCTTTATACATATAAAAATAACATTATAATAAAATATATAATATATATAAAGTAACATATATAAAATAATGTTCACAGTAGATTTTCCGATCGAAAATTTTGCCGCAATCTGACGAGAGGGTTGTCCCTTTAGCGACAAACAAATCACTCGAACGGCTTTGCATTTTAGGTAGCTTTCAATACAAAAATGTATAAAGCTACCTATTGCAGCCGTTCGGAGGAAAGCAGTTCCGGAAAATTTCGATATATTTTCACCGATCATGACCCACAGACCCCAAAACCACCCTCCGTTCAAATGTTGATTATATATATATATATATATATATATATCTGACCTATGTCATACGATAACGCTCGTATTTATAAATCGATTTTGATGAAACTAATTGTGTGTATTAAGGTCACCAATGTCTCGACCGAGTTCGTTGGCCAGCTTGGTCCGCCATTTTGTTTCAAGATGGCGGCCATTTAAAAATTTAAAACTAAAATAAATATACAAAAAATTAAAAATTCAAATTTATTTTTTAAGTAAGTGTTAGGCCTTGATACGAGGATTCCAGAGCATTTTTTGGTTTACCTCTATCTTAAAAAATGGCTGAGATAGAGCAGTTTGAAATTCTAGGGTGGCTGACATTTTGAAACAAAACAGCACATTAACGCGATTACTCGCAAATTATTTTCTTTCATTGTTGTAATAATTTTCCCAATCATACGCATAAAACTATATATTCATATACGTTAGCGCCAAAATTGGCGAACAAAATAAGTCTTTATAAATGAAGCCAATTTGGCTATTGCTCAATAATTTGGCGAAATTCTTATTCAAATTCAGTATTAACGAATCTTTTGTAAACGTTTCTTTGCATTTTAACTTGCTGTTTTCGTGTAACATTAGCTAAAATTTTAAAACGAAGATATAGGAAAGCTGCCTTTTCCTCCCGGTACAGGCCAGAAGGACTTTTTAAATTTCAACTACGTTAGTCACGTTGATTAATTAACAAACACGGCCAAAACAACATTTTACCGATAGCAAAAACGAATGAATGACAAATGGCCGGAAACTTTTGCACAAGCGAATTTCGAATTCCTCCCCTTTCATCTAGTGTCTGCAGTATCCAATAAAAATTATCACGTGGTCAGAGGTCATTTGCATATTCACAACTTTTGGAACAATTGCGCTTCTTCTTCGCTGAAACGTTCTGGTAAACAAATCAAAGACACTAACTGGCCGGAAACTTTTGACCGCCACTTTAAATGACTTACACATAAGCTCAAAGTTATTATTATTTGCAGTTTTTGATGAAAAATACGCAATTTCTCGTAATTTCACCTCAATTATTTATATGAGCGCAATCGTGCAACACTTTCTTCTTTACATATATTATAAAATACATCAAAATGTACAATATATGTTAAAATAAAAGTGTTCCAAAGATGCGCTCATAGTAAAATATTAAAAATAGAGAGTTGTATAACCACATTCCTTCACGTCAAGAGACTTTAGGATGCAGCAACGTGTTTAAACGTACTAAAATGAACGCAACTATTGCTAATAACTGCATTCCTTCACGTTAGCAATAGTTACGTTGTGAAGGTAATGTGATAGTAATGTGAAGGAATGCAGTTATTAGCAATAGTTACGTTCATTTTACTACGTTTAAATACGTTTCTCTCATATAAATAATGGAGGTAAAATTAGGAGAAATTGCGTATTTTTCATAAAAAACTACGAATAATGCGAACTTTGAGCTTGTGTAAGTCATATAAATCCGAAGAAAATGCAAAAACTATTGTTGAAATCGTACAGGATAAACCTTCTAACACTAGCCGCCACTGGCGACCAGTTTGGTCTCCCTTAAATGTATGTTAAGCACTATAACACGTTACTTTTATTCACAATTTATTTTTTTCCGTAATCCTTCGCCAAACTGGAATATTCTAATAGACAAATCAAAAACTTTTGAGATCATGGTAGCATTTCGCATATTTTTTGTTATGTATTTCATCTTTCTTGACAAAAACCGCTTAACCAACTTAAGCGTTTATGCTTCATATCCGTTTGCTTATCAGTTGCAATATGTTTGCTAATGAGGAGATTCTTAAACATATTAAGTAGTTTTCCGTAATTGGATCCATTGCCAAATAACGTATTTTAGTTAATACGATTTGGTGCATTGAAGTCTATTTTGTGAAAGTCTTTAATGATATCCACATTTACACTGAACCATATTGTTGCCAATATTTTTTTGTTTGTTTGTTTGTTTCTCGCTACCTTTGGCTGTAGACTTGATTACGGGAGATTAGAAAATCTATCATTATTCTCATTTAAAACGTCTTGAATAATGTGACATAATCGGGGTGCATATTATAACACGTAATTTTCGAGTATAGTTTGGTGAAACATTGAACTTTTGGAAGCCAGTTTTGATAATCACATTTCTTTTAAACCATATTTGCTGTCAGCACTTTTGACCCGTGGCGTAGAATCTCATTAAAATTCACGAACTTCCTTCTAGATGCCGATCTCTATTCGACTCTGTTTTTCTCTGCTCTCCTATTTTGATATAGTTCAGGAGTTTTCATAACTGCATAATTCCCTTACTTTGGCATTTCTGCTTAATGTCTACTGACTTTTAAGATCCGTAACTTGTAAACCATCATTACCGCCTATAATTCTAATTGCAGCAATCCGTTTTTTCTCTCTATATTGCAACTCTATAGTTAATATAGTGCCCCGGTGCGTCCACGACAGCTGTTCCATCAGAACATTTGATTTCAAAATCAAAGTATCGTTTCTAATTTGCACACGCGAAAAATAAAAGCTGGTATTGGCGATTTTAATTATGCTATTGGCGAGATTTGCGCCAAAATAACACAAAAGTACTTAATGATGCTATGTATTTTGTAAATGTATATTAAATTACTGTTTTGAAAGCGATTGGTCATTAATAATGGTAAATATGATTGGTGATTAACAATCATTTTCAGTGGTCTCTCTTCCTTGCACGTATAATACATAAATACCAAATTAACTGACAATTTGTTTCGAAATTTGATTCATTAAATATCATTACAGGAGTTGTATTTGTTTACATTCAGCTAAGAAAAGATAAAGAATGAAGTTGAGTTGTATAGCACATAATTATGGTAAACTTTGATTGTGTCACTGGTACGAATTATGTTTTTGACACCAGGCAGCGCTCCAAAAAGTCTTTCACGGAAAACTTACTTTACGAACGATTATCTCCATGGTTTAATGGTTTAATATTTTAAACCTTCACGACGAATGAATCTTTTTTCTTTTTTTTTTTTTGTTTACTTTCATGGATAGAGAATTTGAATTGCGAGGCTAATTTCAACTGAAGTTATTGAAGAATATATACATAATTGAACGTAAGTCATCTCTCAAATATTAATTTATTTTGAACGATCTTTCTAAAAATGTAACATTTATTAAGTTTTATTCGAAAATATAATTTTGAATAAAAATGGCCGCCTGGCATATGAAAACGTGAAGCGGGCATTCCGGAATTGTTGATGACAGTCACATGACTTACGGTTTTATTATAGAGATTAAAAAGTGAAATAATTAAGTCAGTATAACAAAATCGAGTTTTAGTCTTATTTCATGGGCCAAAAACACGGCTTATGGACACTGATCCTTTTGTATTTCTATTGCCTTCATAGTCGGAAAAAAGGATAAAGCTATTTTCTGTTCCACTTTTGTAGTTTGTGGTGACTGGTCACTTTATAGAAAAATTAGAATTTCTATAGTCTAAAAAATAACAAGAAAAATGACAAACATATCATTTTGGGATCCTGATGTTACTAATAATGGGACTGCGACCAAAAGAAGAGGTTACAAAATTGGAGCATTCGTTCAAAAGTTATACGTAGACATAGCTATGCTAATAAAAGAAAGTTTCGCTCCATGTGTATGCGATGGCTAGGAAAATCTAGTGCACCTAGAAGTCTAAATTTAGCTTAGGATAGTCCAAGGTCTGTTCTGGTGCACCTGAGACTCAGAATTTAATAATTTGAAAATTAGTCTATATATTAATTAAAAATACTTAAAAACGCCTCGAAAATTTGAGAAAAAGACCGAAACAAAGAAACAACTACATTCTCTACTAAATCTGAACCCCGAAACGAGAGTAGAAGGTTTGCTGTAAAAAGCCGGGCTGACATAAAACCACTGTAACCCCCTTTTCTCAAAAACAGCGAAAAAATAGCCCTATCCACACGAAATTCGGGATACGAGGGTGAACAAAAATCACGATTTTAAAAAATCAAATTCAAAAAATTCGCACCATTAGAACCTGATATATCAATTAAAATTTTAATTTTTCGCCGAAAAAACTATTAATTTTTATCTGATGAAAGACACAGATGTTTGAGATAGACTGCTGTCGGCAGAAGAAATAACCAACGAAACCGCATTTCTTTATAGTGGGGTAATTCCGGCTCTATTAAAAATTTTCGATTTATTGCATTTATCGATTTGAAAATTATAGATCCGCCTGTATCTCTTTAACGAGGAATCTAAATATCTAATTTTAGTAATTTTCCGGTAATTAGAACGGAAATTACAATTGATTTTTTAATTCATTGGATCCGATAAAAAGAAATTAGCCATTTCTCAAACAGACAGAACGAGATATTTCGTGTAACAGGATGAAGATAGTCTTGGTAAATATTTTAACTACAGTTTTTAACGGGACATGCAAATTATTAGATCTAATTAAGATACACTCTCAAAATTAACACCCCTCGATTCGTCTCAATTTAAGGAATTACAGTTTCGAAAACTTAACCCGATTGGACCATACAACCCAAGATATGAATTATTTTTTAACTAATTGAATCGTATAAAAAAATATTTCTTAATGGCACTCGCAGGTGCTTCATCCAGACAAAGGTCTGGTGTAAAAGAAGAAAGAAAAAGTCGCAGATATTTATATTGGGATAATTCCGGCTCTATTAATTTTTTCTTTTAAATATTGCATTTATCGATTTGAAAATTAGGTACGTATCTATGCTTATTTTTTCACGGAGAATCCAGAAATCTAATTTTCATAAAGATCGCATAATTATAACCGAAATTGTGATTTAATTTTGCGTTAATGAAAATAATTATTTATCGAAGTCAAAAACACCCGATTTTTACGGTAAAAAAATAAAAACCTAATTGACAATGGTTTTAATAATTAAAGAGACGTTTGAAATTTTTTTTTATTCGCGGGGATGGGGAGAGAGGCGGCTTTTTAATAGATATCGCATTTAGTGAACCGCGCACGCTAGCGGCCGGTTTATAGTTATTTGACACCATTTTAAATATATACTGTAAAAAATGACCAATGTTTCTTATTTTATGAAAATATACTATAACCACGAACGAAAATATAATATAATCTTCTGAGTTATCCGAAATTCCGAATAGCGTGTTCCATTGTCTTTTGAATCCACAGAAACCAATACATTTCCAAAATTGAAATAATTATTTATAAAAACAAAGTATTTTTCGCTGCCCGATTTTTTAAGAAACGTTTCCGAAGGGTTTTTATAGCATATTAATGAGTGTTCTCAGCCTGGAATACCTGTTTTTGGAATGTCATCCATTCTCAAGTAAACGTTTTCAGCCGCATAAGGTAATTTATACATGAAATAGTAAAGAAATAATCTTAATTTTAATGTTATTGTTAACACTGTTAATTTTGCATGTTTGTCTGTTAAACATATTTTTTGAGCATGAAAATGTTTACTTCAGATATGATAGCATTCGAAAAACAGGTATTCCAGGCTGAGGACACTAATTTACTATAAAAACACTAATACACTATAAAAACCCTTCGGAAACGTTTCTGAAAAATACGGGCAGCGAAAAATACTTTGATTTTATAAATAATTCTTTAAAGTTTGGAAATGTATTGGTTTCTGAGGATTCAAAAGACAATGAAACACGCTATTCGGAGTTTCGGATAACTCAGAAGATTATATTATATTTTCGTTCGTGGTTATAGTATATTTTCATAAAATAAGAAACATTGGTCATTTTTTACAGTGTATACATATCTATTGTCCCGATTTCCACAAAACTAACTAACAAATTACATTAAACCATTTAACAAATTTAACTTTTTTAGGTTCATCCGTAGCGTTTAATTGCTCTGGTGAATAGATAATTACTACTATTTCCGAATAGTAACTTCAGCAATTTTTTTTAAAGTTCCTAGCTTTCCTACGAATCCTTTATCACGGGTCCGGCTTTGCCCGGACCCGTGATAAAAGAAAAAATAGCAATAAACTGAATAGCCCGTGAGAATGAATAACATACGAAAAACCAATATTCCAGTTTCAGAAAACTGATTAATACACTATAAAACTACGAGGAAATGTTTCCGAAAATCAGTTTTTCTAGATTAAGAAACACGAGCAGGGAAGACCGAGCAATGCTCGGTCAAAATTAAATTTGAGTTCAAATATCATGACCCATGAACAAAATGACCCACTAATTGAATTTTCTCGAACATGTGACTTACCCAACAGTCTTCTCGTGCCGGAAAACCATAGGATGCAAAATTTAGTGTAAATTGAGCCGCTTTTTAGATATTGACCCAGAATGACCCAGAAATGACCCACTAATCGAATTTTCTCGAACATGTGACCTAGTCTAATGATTTTCGCGTGCCCGAAACTCGTAAAATACAAAATTGAATCAAAATCGTTAGAGCCGTTTTTTAGATAAAATTAATTTGACCCGCTTTGACACAAAAATGACCCCCTAATCGAAAGTTCTCGAACATGTGACCCAGCCCAATAGTCTTCTCGTGCCCGAAAATAGTCGGAAACAAAATTTCGACAAAATCGTTTGGACCGTTTTTTAGATACAATTAGCTTGACCATGACCCAAAATGATCTAAAATGACCCACTAATTGAATTTTCTCGAACATGTGACCTAGCCCAACAGTCTTCTCGTGCCCGGAAACCATTGAATGCAAAATTTAGTGTAAATTGAGCCGCTTTTTAGATCTTGACCCACAATGACCCAGAAATGACCCACTAATCGAATTTTCTCGGACATGCGACCTAGCCCAATGCTTTTATCGTGCTCGAAATTCGTAGGACACAAAATTTAATCAAAATCGTTAGAGCCGTTTTTTAGATAAAATTAATTTGACCCGCGTTGACCCAAAAATGACCCACTAATCGAAAGTTCTCGAACATGTGACCCAGCCCAATTGACGTCTCATGCCCGAAAATGGTCGGTTACAAAATTTCGTCAAAATCGTTTGAACCGTTTTTTAGATACAATTAGCTTGACCGTGACACAAAATGACCCAAAATGACCCACTAATTGAATTTTCTCGAACATGTGACCTAGCCCAACAGTCTTCTCGTGCCCGAAAACCATTGGATGCAAAATTTAGTGTAAATTGAGCCACTTTTTAGATCTTGACCCACATTGACCCAGAAATGACCCACTAATCGAATTTTCTCGGACATGCGACCTAGCCCAATGCTTTTATCGTGCTCGAAACTCGTAGGACACAAAATTTAATCAAAATCGTTAGAGCCGTTTTTTAGATAAAATTAATTTGACCCGCGTTGACCTAAAAATGACCGACTAATCGAAAGTTCTCGAACGACCCAGCCCAATTGACTTCTCATGCCCGAAAATGGTCGGATACAAAATTTCGTCAAAATCGTTTGAACCGTTTTTTAGATACAATTAGCTAGACCATGACCCAAAATGACCCAAAATGACCCACTAATCGAATTTTGTCGAGCATGTGACCTAGCCCAATGGTTTTCTGGTTCCCCAAAACGGTAGGATACGAAATTTCGTCAAAATCGTTAGAGCCGTTTTTAAGATAATTTTTGCATATATATATATATATATATATATATATATATATAACCACCCACAAGATTTGCTTGTATTAGAATATATGATTTGTCTTTTTCTACAATGTATGTAAACCGCTCTCTCATTTTCCGCTTGTGGGATGTGTATAAAAATGAAAGAATGGTGTTGCAATGACATAAAAGAAAGAGTCGCAGCTGCTCAGGATCACCATATTCTGCAAGCACGTTTTCCAGACTGTAAGCTTCCCAGCAAAATACATTTATTACGCATCTACTTGCCTCCTACCTAATAGAGTTCATAGGAAGATTTGTATCAATGCAAACTGTTTATTGAGAACTACGTGATGATCATATCCAGGGCTTTACAAATTTTAAGAAATCTGGTAGCCAGATATAAATTCTAGTAACCAATAAAAAATTTAACTCCTACTTTTTTTTAATCATTGCATCAAATTTTTTAGATGCCACATAGGTTGATTGACAATATTTCTTACAGTTTTATTGAAACATTCCCCCCTCTCCCCACATTCGAATCACGTGGCATGATAGCCGACTAGAGCCGAAAAGAGTGACGTTTATGTGCTTGAAATGAAAAAGGCCTTTTAAACTTGGCTTTTCCATTAAAAGTACGAGAGAAGAGGGAGATCACCGATTGCTGTACGCACGAGTAGGGGTGTTGAAGAGAGAAAATGTCGTTTCTTAGTTCAATTTTTGCAAGAAAAAAAAAAAGAAGTCAGATTAAATAACTTAGTTGCCAGATAAAAAAAGTTGGTCGCCAGTGGCGACCTGGCGACCGCATTTGTCAAGCTCTGATCATATCTAAATAAAACGATCACAGACTTGCATTCCACTGTTGTCCTCGCACAGAAGGAAATTAAATTAAATGGAGTTAATGGGACTTAATAGACGTAATGGAGGTTTAAGTTATTCGATTATACTAAGTTACAGATCACATCAACAGATCACTTCAATAGTGAAGTACTGAGTTCTCGCACGATTTGGTCTACAAACAGATGCTTATTGATGTGGAGAATCACCGGAACTTGCAAGGGAACCATATATTGGTGCAGCCCGCACCTAACATCGAGTCCTGGTGCATTTTGTAGACTTATACATAAAAGTTACAGAACCGATAAAGTTTCTCTGTTAAAATCATATTCAATATATTTTTTTTATACTTTTAATTTTTTATTATTGGATTTTTAATTGTTAATTTTACGTCAAAAGCGAGTTCAATCACCAAATAGGGTATTACGAATCCAAACCACTATTCACACACAGCACCCAACTAAGACATTCGACCAGGGTTACCGGAAAAAAACTCTTCGTGCCAACAAAAATGCAATTATAATGTAGTATTTTTTTTAATTGAAATTCGTAGGTTCTTGAAGGAATTTTTAAACAATTTTCTTGAAGGTATTTTTTTCAATATTTTATACTTATTATTGACTAATTTCTATTTTTAACTGCTTTTTTTTTAAAAAAAAAAAAGTCTATGTTAATAGCCCGATAAGTGGTCTCAAAAATTACATTTTCAGAAAGTTATGTTGGTGTAAAATAAAACAAGTGGGTAAGTGTGATCGAAGATCGCTCAAAGGGTTTCGTTTAATATTCCTTTCAAAACACTTTATCCTTTCTTTAATAAATGCAAATAAATTTCATTTAGCAACAAAAAGTCATGTTTTTTAAAATGTAAAAATTTACCGGTCTATTTTTTCATTTTTTCGAATATCTAAACCAGCCCGCTATTATGTTCTGTCATAATAATATCCGTCATGCGGACTAAATGCGATATTTAAAAAAAAATTCAAAATTAAACAAATTGCACACCTTCAAAATGTTAAAATATGGGAATATTTCCATAATCGGATTTTTATCACGATTCAATATGTTTCTAAAACTCATATATTTACTATTCTCTATTACTCATATTGATACTCGCTTTGTATTATTCTCAAACATCTGAAAAATTCGTTAAACTTCCAATAGGACGTCAGATTTTCTTTTTAATTTTCTAATGACGTGATATTAATATGCTTTGTGTACATACACATACTCATACTCCTTGTATTATTGAGAAATCTTAGACATTTTCCGTTCTATTACCACTATGACGTCAATCAATTTATTTCATATTTATCTTTTTTTCAATTGGTAAAACTTTTTATTTCATTTTCATTTTTCATGTGGAAATCGTCTGATAGAAAATTAATTATTGTGGAAAGAATTTCATCGTGGATTTTTAATTTTTGGCATCTGCTATAACGAAAAATGTTTAAATTTAATAGGAAAAGGCTGTTAGAATTTTGGTTTTTTATCTCTATTTATTAAAATAATACGAATTTTTCAAATTTTAATATTTTGAGCTCTTTATAGCTGGTATTAGGCTATATACACAAAGTTTCAACTCTGTAAGTTATATAGTTTTTGAGAATGGCTCTGTGACGGACAGACAACGGAGCGGGAGTAATAGGGTTTCGTGAGATGACCGAAACCCTAAAAGCATGATTTTAACAGAAAAGTTTTATCGATTCTCAAACGTCGTAATATAGGGCTTTAAAATGCACCAGGTCTCAATGCTAGGTGCGAGCTGCACCAAAAGGGGTTTCCTTGTTGGCCAGTAATATCTTCGAAATGTACACATACAATTGCGGTGTTTTGATGGTGTGTGCCGGGATTTTTCATGACGCATAGTGTGCGGAAACGACGTATTTTCCCGACATATATGAAAATTGTATGTGTTTCCCAAGATTTGTCAACTATGTTGTTCTATGAGTCCCACAGAATAAGAAACCATATATGTTTCTCCCTTAGAAACCCTCTAGCTCCGTGCTTCGAAAGAAATGCATCGGAAAAATAGGGAAAACAGGTGAAAATCAAAAATGAGTAGCTGATGAAAAAAAAATGTTACGTAAGTCCAAAATTTTGTAGTGTTGTAAATTATTTGTTTTCTTGTGTTGTAAACTGGATCTTAATTTAAAAAAAATTGGGTTTTGATACCTATGTTTGTTTTTTGAAATTTTTATAATTTTCAATAGTTTTATCTTCTAAAGTCAAGATTTCGCTATCTCCCGCAAAATTGTTGGTCCATACCTCTTCTATAAGCATTTGAAGAGTGAAAAACATTGGGATTACCTGCGCCCAGGTGCGACTTAGCAGTGTTAAATTGAATGAAAGTCGACGTAAGAAAACATGCTTCTGCACCAACCTCATTAAAAAAAATCTTTTAATATTTCAATAAAACTCGAAAAAACATTACAGTTGCATTCTGTTGAGCTGATTAAAATATCAAATCAGATGCTATGATCAATAAGGTTAACTGGATGAATTATGTCCTCCAGATTCGACCGGGATAGCTCAGTTGATAGAGCATGGCAGCTTCAGCCAAAAGATCCCAGGTTCGAATCCTGGCCCGGACATTTTTCGTCCAGTTGGAAAATTACAACTCGTATGATTTCTTTACCAATTTGAATAATTGTGCTAAAATTAGTTTAGTATAATCACGTACCCAGCGTTTACTGGCGTTCCATTACCTGCGAGCTATTCTATTGAGCTGATTAAAATATCAGACCAGATGCTATGATCAATAAGGTCAACTGGATGAATTATGCCCTCCAGATTCGACCGGGATACCTCAGTTGGTAGAGCATGGCAGTTTCAGCCAAATCCCAGGTTCGAATCCTGGCCCGGACATTTTTCGTCCAGTTGGAAAATTACAACTCGTATGATTTCTTTACCAATTTGAATAATTGTGTTAAAATTAATCTATTGGATTTGTTTTGTATTTTCAATGGACCCAATCGATTCGATGTGAAAACATACATAACAAGGGATATTGTAACGTTAAGTTTGGGCTTTTGAACATCATATTGCGACCAATGTCTGCAAAAAAGGCCACTTCGTCACAGTGTACGCGGTTGCATTATTCTCTAGATCGTGCATCATGATACTGTAACTGCAATGAGATATGGAGACGGCGGCGTCCTTGCTCGATATATTTGCCCATTTAATGCAGCTTTGGACTCAAATTTATGGACGATAATGTGCAAGTTCACTGGGCATCGTCATTACTGCTCATTGTTGGCCTATATTAGAAACATTGCTTTGTACGGAATGGCTATCAATATCATCTGACTTGAATCTTATTATGACACGTTAACATTTTCTTCCTAACAGTCTCCGGAATTTTTTGGAATTAAAGGTATCTCTTTTCTGTGAATGGGCACAGATGTGCCAAACCACTAAAGATGAATGTATGTTTGGAATGAATCTACGCTGTTAGGCACCTTTTTTCAGCAAAGATCACCACGTTCTGTATTGATAGGTATTCCTCATTAAACATTTTTGCCGTCTGCAATAATAAGTTCGTGTTTACCTCTATTATTTTATTAATTACTGGTCTTTTTCGTCGCCTTTGCCAACATTAGTGTCCTCTATTGTAATTCATGATCTGTGAAAGTTACCTTTAATTTAAATAAGCAGCTTTTATTTTACCAACTTTTTCATTTTGCCGTTTAACTGTTGCACATGAATGGTATCTGTAATGATATATTTATCGAACAATATTGATGAAATTTGGATTAAATCTGAAATTTACAGTATTGGGTTTCACTTCTGAGATTACTCCCCAGGATTATTTTAAATGTTGAAAGAATTCGAAGAAATTCACTTTATATTTATGTTTCATTTGAGGGCAAAATTAAATGTTAGTATTGTAGCGAGCGTTTGTTCCTATTTCAATTCTACAGGCTGTTCCAAAATTTTCTTTACATTTTTGACCCTCCATAAAAATTGAACGAAATAAGATAGCGAAGTTAGGTTTTATGCGCATGTAACAGCGACTCGTAAAGTTCTATTTGTATTAAGCAGGTTGTTTGTTACGTTCTGGTACGGCACAGTGAAACTCAGAACTGGTGATGCACTGTTAAAAATAAATCCGTTAATTCACAGTAAAACTACTGGCAGCAAAGTTGCCGGACTTTTTCCTTTCCGTTAGTAGATTTCCGTTTTGAGAGATGGAAAAACTCCGTTTGAAGAATCGGTAACTTTCCGTTATGAATAAACTCGGTTTTAAAAAAATTACATCTTAGTTTGTGATGCCATCTGTTAACTATTACGGGATTATTTAATATTTGATATACTTGAAGAATGTTTTCTGGCCGACCTGAGGACGTTAGTACCAAGTGTTTAGAGCCAAGTGTTTTACCGTAAGACCAGCGGGCCCTTGCTAGATTAGGAGTTAGAAACGATGATACGGGATTTCTGCAAATCGCCGATTGGGACTTAAATAATTTAAGGTTTAGAAAACTGGTAATTTTGAAGTTAATTGCGGGGATATTTCGTAATGAGATGATGGTTGAAAACTTTAGTATCAATATAGTATAAAAACATTAATTATATATATTCTTAATTTGATTGTTAGATGTAAAATATGAATATTATATTTTGAATTAAATTCGATAAAAAATGTTGGCTTTTTTGAGAAAATCGATTTTTTAAAACTATTATATACTTTTTAAATGAGTTAGTTTAGAATATATTTTCCGTGCGAGTGTTTTTTATCAATTTAAAAAATAAATTGCGAATAATTTTAAAGAATTGAGAAAATTATGTCTAATTTTTTTTAATTCGAAAGCAATATTTTTGTTTGTTACTTTATTGAGTAAAATCGATTTTTTTTTTTACTTAATTTAACTATTATATATATATATATATATATATATATATATATTAATCTGTTTGCTTAGAATATATTTTAAGTGCGAATATTTTCTTATAACTTTAAAATATGAACTGCAAATAATTTTAAAAGAATGAATAAATTAATGAATGTTTTTTAAAATTCGAAGACACTATTTTGTTGTTGTTGTTTTAAATAAACTCGAAATTTTAATTAATTTAAATTTTAGTTTTTCTGTGCAGCAACATGTCAGTTTTTGAAACATTGAAAATAAATATGCAGCAGATAACGGAATATCTTCGGTGGCTACTTTCTTCTCCGTCCATTCCTTTGTTTTCAGGAAATATGAGGTAATTTTCTGTTTTTAACGGAAAATGCGATTTTGTCGTGAAAAGGGACATTTTCTGTGAAATTCAGAATAAAAATACCCGTGAATTTCAGATTATTTTTAACAGTGTTGTGATGGCTACGCCGCAGGAAAAGACACAGTGTGGCCTGATTCATAGCGATGAAGTCGGATACACAAGTCCAAAGGAATTTTCGAAGAACACAAACGTGATACACCATCCAGGCCCTCAATACGCGACTGGCACAAGAAGTTTATGGAGATTAGTAGTGTGCAGCATAAAAAAAACGCCGGTCGGTCAAGCACAAGTAAAGACGATACGGAACATGTTCGATTAAGTTTCCAACGCAGTCCAAAGTAGTACATTCGTATGGCCGGCAGACAGTTGGCGCTATCCCCGATAGGGATACACGGATGCTGCACCATCATTTTGTTTAGGTTTAATGCTAGTCAAAGTTATAGAGATAGATATGGAACATCCTGTATATTACATTATACATTTATTTGCATGGAGACAAGCAGAGAGATCAGGAGGAAAATGATGTATTGGAAACTTTAAGACTACTTTTAATGTATAGTTTATTTGACTTAAAGCGTTATGTATTTTGCAAGAGTTTCTTTTGTAACATGATGAATTGTGGATTACCACTCGTGTTTACAGTTAAAAACAATGACTTTAGGATAAAATAAACCACCATGTAAATATATCTTTAATCATTTTTCATTAATGTTGTTTATTTTGCTTTAAAGTCTTTAATTAGGTAAAATTTTCTTGTCAACACTATGAACTTTGGTTTGTCATTCTGTTCCTGAAGCTATTCTAAAACTGTTGAATACTTTGGAATAAAATAAACCACCCTGTTAAATTACCTCTAATTAAAAAAAAAAATGAAGTTGTGTCCTATTTTAAAACTCTTAAATTATCGGTCTTAGTCAAAGGTAGGGAATTGCATTATTTCACTCGCCCCTGGCGAGTGGATATTCTGTCAGGACGTGTGATCTGTTAGGTAGTCTTTTAAAAACTGCAGACTATAGGAGATATGCAATTTTTGTTTCGACTTTTTAATTTGTTAACCATATTTTGTAACTTTTCATATTAACGCTATGTAAACAGGGTACTAAGTTCTATTCTATACCATAGTTTTTCCCAGACAGTTTTGGGAGAGTTCTGCCCCCTGCCCAGGGCCATAGCTAGGGGGTGCCAGGGGGGGGGGGCTCAGCACCCGCTGAAATTTTTTGAGCCCCCCCTGGGAAAGTTGGCAAGGACACCAAATGAAATTCTGCTTCAAAAATCCAAATGAAACTCTGTTCAAAAATTGAACTTAGTTTTGGGTTTTTTTTACAGTTTTGCACAACTAAACTGTAGTATTTGTTTAAAGACTGCAAATAAGTGCTTCAATAAGCGCGCATCCTATCTGCACATACTCAGAATTAGCAACCTTTTGCTGATGCAAACATTGACTTTTGTATTAGTTATATACTGACATTTTTTCCTTTTGCAGCGTTTTTCATTATTAGCATAAAATAAAGTTATTCTAATGAGTTATCACCAATTTAAATACAAGTGGTTTTAGCTTTTGACTAGACACAAAAATAATTTTAAATGCAAAATACACCCTTGATTTTTCTAATTTTTTTTATCATATAAAAACATAACTTTAGAATCTTTAAGGGCAGGGAATATTCAGAAAAAAAAAATTAAAGGTTGCAACTCTTTTGAAACAGGTGAACTGTCAGTTTTTTATTTACTTATTGACATCATCACTTATTATTTCACTAGTATAATTATACACTGAAAATTTTCATTCTGCAGCCAGTGATGTAGTCGTAAAAAAACCAGAGGGCATACGCTTTAGGCAGAGGGTATACCCTAAAAAGTATATGCTATAGTGTTTTTGAGAAGAGGGTTTATGGTATATTTTAAAATAATCCAGAAGGTATACGGCGTATCCACCGTATATCCACCATTACATCCCTATCTGCAGCCTTGACTTTTCTTTGCATCAAAAATAAAGTTATTATGAACAATTTAATACGGAACATAGTGCCTACAACATGAATATGCACTAATTTACCTTTCTATATAATACTTTGATTATATATATCGGTGTTTGTGAGTGCATGTGTCAGATTGAGAGAAATAGTATGAGCCCCCCCCCCCCCCTACATTTTCTTGAGCACCCCCTAATTTTTACTTCTAGCTACAGCCCTTCCCCTGCCTGCCCTTGCTTTTAAAAATTAATAAATACTTCGTATCTCTCATCCAAAAATTACACCCTTCTTACCCATCAGTGAAAAAAATTGTGTCTATACTGCCTTTTGTATTACAAAAATTTATTGGACAGTAAAAATGAATTTATTCTTGTATCTTGAATAGAGGGTCCCAATTTTTAAATATTAAAAATGAACATAAGATGCTAAAAGTGTAATTCAGAAACCAAAATGTGCTATTAAGAAACAAAAAATTGCTCTTACGAATCTAAAATGTGCTTTTAAAAATCTAAAATATACCCCTTTTACACAAGTCACACCCTGCCCTTCTTTAAACCTGGGGAAAACTCCGCTATACTAAACTTTTCCCTGTTGCATACATTTTATAGAAATAAAATGCGAAAATACATTTTAGTAATCATACTGAATTATTTTCACAGTCGCGTAAATTTTGTCATAACAATTTTCAACTGTACGCTTCATTTTGCTGGCTGGTAAAATAAATCCTTGTCCGGTAAGATTTTTTGATTTCCTCTGGTCTTAGTATACAACAAACTTAAACGGGTCCTCGTGGATCTGCTACACTTCTTTTTGGTTAACATTTTTACATTTTATCTGAAAGAAATTGAATGTTGTACAATTCTAGGTTTCTATGTAACCGGGAAGGACATTTGTAGCTACACTCCTTATGGTAGGTGAGCTGTCCCCTCCCGGCATTCATGCTCTTAATATAATTTATTTGATTAGCAATAATAACAATTGTATGCAAACATCATTTCATGGTAATATTTTTGATGTCTGATTTCGAGCTGTTACTGCTTCGAGAGTAAAACAGAGGAAACGAAATGAAAAGCAGGGAATAGGTGCATACATGCAAGGAACAGCTGGGATTCTTTCTACGGTAGGATGCGTATCAGTCATCTAAACACCATTTAAAAATTCTGACTGAAACACCCAAAATGCTGTTCACATCGAGTCCAAAAACAGTACGTACCAGAAAACACAAATAAACGCCTAAAACTCTCCATCATCAATAAGAAGTCTTCTAAAGGAGATCATGAAATTCCAACAGAAAATATCATAGAACTCACAATTTACCCGCCGTGAATATCAACAGGTGTTTAAAATATGTTAAACATGCACTGTTAAAAAGTTGTGCTGGGTTGAACCAATTTTTGGTGCTGCAGTAGCTGAAACCGTAAACAACAAATCTCGTTCCAACCTCTGCAGCTTCATTTGAACGGAAGTTCCAAAAATCTCGTTTCAACGTTTGCAGCTCCAATTGAACCGAAGTTCCATGGTGAAATCCCGATCATATGAGTGGGTTATTTTAAATGCAAGTAATCGAATTTGTTGCTGAGAAAATTGGATATTTTTAACGGGATTTCGGATAGATTTGGTCAATTTGAGATGGTGGTTAAGATTATACAACTTTATTATTTATGTGGGGAAGGGAGATATGAATTATACAAATTTCCAATTCGATTGTTATCAGTATATTTCTTAAATGAAAAAGCGTTCCCTGAATATTGAAATTGGATTGAACTAGATTTCACTATCATATGGTTGCAACTACTGCAGCTCCAAAAATTGGTTCTACCCAGCAAAACATTTTTAACAGTGTATATTTGGAAAGTTATATGATTGAAACGTTTTAAAAATGTAATACTATATTTTTTAAAATTTAATGAAATACAAATATTTGTCATTTTCATACGTAAAAAAAGAAAACTATTCAAATCTATAAGATTAATTCCAAAAAAACTTTTGAGTTATAATCATGACGCGACATGTGAATGCCAGTGTCAAAAGCTCAAATATTCATAGTAAATTTACTTACAACAGTTTGAGATCCTGTCTTTATTGTCAGTCAAAAATGAAAAGTGTGAGAAATAACAGACGCAGAAAAAGTATTTACTTATGCAATGCCCCCTGTATATATCTCTGTATCTAAATATTTCTATTTATCCGATGTTCTTGAGCTTTATTTACTTTTTTTCCCAAATGCCTGTCTATTAAAGCTATTTGATTTATGGACATTTATACATTCGATAAAAATAATAAATCTATATTATAAAGCAAAAATATGCCTGTGAGGGATGCTGATGTCATATTGACGATAAAAACGAACTGACCAATAAATTCTGCTTTCACAGCAATTTACTACTAAACATAGCACAATTCTAATTTTTACACCGTCGAATACCGTCGTTTAACGATCGTTTTATTTGTTAAAACATGAAGAAAGTGTTTCTACACATATTTTGTAAGACCCAGGGACCATATAAAAAATTAAATTTAGTATAGTATGTGTATATTTTAATAATTGTTTTTACATAAATGGCAATACATTTGAAACACTTTTGAAATTTGAACTATACTTCTGAAATTAACGATTTAGGAATTATATATTGATAAACGATAAAAAAGAGAGAGTTGATTATTAGAACGTGTGATTGATTCCTCGTATTAAAATGCTCGTGTAATGAAAGATTTACATTATATTATTAATTAAAAAATAATATTGTATGAAAATGACATATATTTGTACTAAAAATGACATAAGGATATAGTTCATAAAAATATAATTCAATAAAATTATACATGATATTATCTGATTTTGTTGCCATCAGAAAATTAAAAGAAGTAAAAATATTTGAAGTCACATAGAAATTTTCTAAAAGTTTTTTGTTTTTTTAAATCAGTAATAAAAAAAAAAAAAGAAAAAGTTTCTATATTTTTAATGCGTGCTTTAACTATTTAAAATGACAACAATGGAAGAAATCACATAAAAAGAAACAAAATAGAATATGTAGAATGTCTCCAATGTAAATAAAGTGCAATGGAAATAATAGAAATAAAGTTTTCACAAATGTAAATCTCTCGTAATAAAGGCTTCAATTTACAAAAAAATTGAAGGCAAACAGAAATAAATTCAGAACAGAAAGAAATTGAACTACCATTGTAAAATAATTCTTCAAGATTTTCAAAACCACACAGTTTGGTTATAGCAACTTCTCATGATGAAAATGAGAATAAAATTCCGTAAATACCATATGAAATTGAATAGATCATTTCAAAAACCACATAAGTCACAGAAAAAGAGCTTTTCAGAAAAAAAAACTGTTATTCAGAATTTTTATGGATTTTTTTTGGGTTGATTATAGAGTTTGGATTTCAAAGTTTGTAAATATCGAATAAGTTTTATAAGTTATGAATAATAAAAAGAAGAATAACAGAAAAACTGTTCCTGACTTATGTTGTTTTAGCAAGAAACAAGGTTAGCTGGTATTTAATTTGAACTAAACAGTCATATTAAACATATTTTTAATCAAAATCAATGAAGATAGCACTTATACAGGAACAGTTTGTTTTAATATGGATTGCGCATGCAAATGGTAATATGGTAATATGATAGTACCATAATGTAACATTGTAATGCAACATGGTATCCACATGTAATCTGGTATTGCATGTAAAAACCACTTAAGTCGCTGACTAATGTCGTGTAATGAACGAAAATTAGAAGGTATTGTTTGAAGTGGAAGGATTACATTGAGTTATGTGGTTATTACCCAGATCATAGTTCTACCTTTAAGGATGCATATTTGACAAACAAAGTATATTTGGAAAAAACTTGACATACGTAGTTTTTGAAATGACCAACTCAATTGCAGGCAAGAGGAAATATTTCAAGTCCAGAGAGATGAAATGAACAAAGATGAAAATATAACACGTTCAAATAAAGTTTAAAGAGGATGGAAAACGATGAAAATGAAAAAATAAACCTTTAAAAAACTCTGCATACGAAAATTGATACGATTGAAAAAAAAATGTTACTTGCAAAAATTGACTCAAAAATCAAAAACAAACTGTGCAAAAAGTTCAGATAAAAATACAACCTGTGCTTTTCTATACTTAAAAAGTTCAGAGACATTTTCATTAGTAACATCAAAACAAACACAAAAAAAACAAACAGTGTACACAAAATAGTGAGAAAATTTTCAAAAAAGAAATTAAAGAATGTTGAGCATGCGCAAGATGAGGTTATCTAAAAAGGTTGCTCTGAAACACAAAAAAGAAGGAAAAACATATAAGCTTAAGCAGGCACAAAACAGCAATAATATAATAAACATGCTCTGAATTGCTCTGTGACAAAAAAGGCAAACACAAAGATAAATTAAAACATTCAATCAGATTTCACCGTGCTTCAATTATGCACCTGTGCTTTTTAAACACATAATTAATAGCAATAAAATCATTCATTTTTACATCAAATCATGCACAAACTTTAAACATTTAAAACATAATATACAGGGTGTCCAAAAATTCTATTTACGATTTCAAGCTTTTATTACAAACAAAAATGAAATGATACATGTGTGGAAAGTAGTAGAATATTTGGAGTATATATTGCAGTTATTTTTTTTTTTTGCATCAATTAATAAACTTCTGTATGTGAATCATAGGTTGCACGAAGCACGTTAAGACGATAATCCTCTGATACTCTTTTTCGTCCACTCCTTGTTTTGTCCAATACTGAGCCACTCTCAATGAATTTCTTATGCCTACGTCCATCAATTACTGAGCCGGTTTCCACGAATTTCTTGTTCCGACGTCCATCAGTTACTGAGCCGGCCTCCATGAATTTCTTATGCCTACGTCCATCAATTACTGAGCCAGTCTCCATGAATTTCTTGTTCCGACTTCCATCAGTTACTGAGTCTGTCTTTATGAATTTCTTATGCCTACGTCCATCAATTACTGAGCCGGTCTCCACAAATTTCTTGTTCCGACGTTCATCAGTTACAGAGCCGGCCTCCATGAATTTTTTGTGCCCACGTCCATCAATTCGTGAATGAAACAAGAAATTTATGGAGTCTGGCTCAGAATTGGATAAAGCAAGGAGTGGACGACAAATAGTATCAGAGGGAAACGAGAACGGTGATCGCTTTGACGTGCTTCGTGCAACCAATAGTGCACATATAGAGGTTTATATTTTAATGCAAAGAAAAAATAACTAATAATAATAAAAAAAACTTCAATATATACTCCTAATATTGTACTTATTTTCATACACGTATCTGTTCATTTGAATTTGTAAATTGCTCTAAAATGTAAAGTGTCTTTGTGGACACCCTGTATATTTACAAGTAAAATTTAACAATATTATATAAATCTCCTTGAAAATTTTCACATTATTAAAACAGAAGAGAACATTTAATAATAAAAATATATTATGTTTTTCCTATTCTAAGCAAAAAGGGCATACAATAATGAAATTTAAGTTTTAATTTGAAGGTACTTTAGTTTTTATGTGCAAGACTTTATAATTAAAATATTTCTTAACAAGATAAATAAAATAAAATTGATTTATTATACATGTTTTAATTTTTGTAATAAATTTTAAAGGACGATGATAAGATTGATGAAACATAATCAACATTATAGCTTAATTAAAATGACACAATTGCATTTTAAACAAAATATTTCATTTTATATTTTACAGTGACATTCATAAATAAATATTAAGATTTAATTAAAATATTATAGTGGTTAACAAATATTAAAAGTTAATTAAAGCTAAACGGAAAAGTACAAAATAAACACAAACTAACCGTTTATGTATATACTAGACAAATTTTATTATTTTATTAATATTAAGATATATTAACTGCCATTGCTAAGGAAACGAGACAATTACAGAAAAATAATATAAATATGTTTATACATTATTAATACATAATTAATCTACATACAAATAAAATTATTCTTATACTATTCTATAAATAAAAATTGTAGATGTTTATTAAAGATAGATATTTCATACTCTTTCAAATATTAATTAGCTGTTTCAAATTAAATTAAACTTTATTAAATTAAACTTTTTGAAATCCTAGCCAAATTCAAATTTTCAAATACGAATTAGTGAATTGTCCCTTGAAACAATAGATTAATGATTTTTAATGTAATTTATTTTATATTCATTATGTAACACACATGGAAAAAAAAAATTAAAAAAAATATATATATGAAAAGTTTGTAAAATTCATGAATTAAAAACTACAAAAAAAAAAAAAAAAAAAAAAAAAAAAATGGAACGCTATAGTTTATAGACAGGCTGAATTTCAACTGAAAAACTTCTTTTGGTGAAACTAAAAGCTGTTTATTTCAATTTTAATCAAGCTGTTTTGAAACGCAACAGATTCGAATTTCGATAGCTTAAAATATTGAATGAATTCGTCAGAAGATTCATTTGTATTTACAGAAAATATGTCATTTGGCTAACTTAAGTTGTAAAAATGAATTTCATTAAAAAAACAATTTTACAAAATTGCTTGTAATTTCATAATCAAATAATTTTTTCTTAAAACTTTCCGCATGTGATATGCGGCATGCCCATGACAATAAAATTAGTGTTGAATAATGCAATACGATATTACGGCCGGCTATAACAATATTTGATTTTTAATATGCGGACTTGCAAGGCAAAGCTGAACCTGTGTTATATATATTTTAAAATATGTAAGTTATGTACAACGCATCAACATACATTTTATACACATAAAATGCATGTTAAAAGGAATAATACGAACGTTATAAATGCACAAAAAAGCAGCAAATAGCTATTTCGAATCTACAAGCGAGATTCTTCTTCATTGCGACAAAGAGCAAAGCACAGCGTGCTAGAAAAAGCAAGACTGGGGAAAACGACCGAGGAGCGTTGGCTTATATATCCGATGCGCGTAGAGAACGCGCAAAAGAAGCAACCAATGAGAAGAAAGCAGCCTGAAACAACTGAGTGGACAAGTAGAGACATCTACCGGAGAAAAAAAAAGGGAAAATAAATGAACGATTTCCAAATACTTGGAAAATCAGGAGTACTAGATAAGTCATTGACTAAGGAGTGAGGTTTTTTAATGATGTGGTGAGCTCCCCAAAAATCAAGATCAAGGTTAGAAGAACATTTTTTGATATTGGTGGCTGATGAAAAGTTGAACCTATGTTGAAAATACCAACAATGTTGAGCAATAGAAGAACGTTTAAGCTCCTGATTTTTAACATAACCTTCATGCTATTTTAAATGAAATCTAAGAGCACGTTTAGCCTGACCAATATAAGAGAGACCACACTTGGCAAGAGATTTGGCTGTGCTTTGCTCTTTGTCGCACTGAAGAAGAATCTCGTTTGTAGATTCGAAATAGCTATTTGAAGCTTTTTTGTGTATTATTTGTACATTAATAACGTTGGTTTTCTTCCTTTTAATATTATTGAACAAAGGTTTTATTTGCTATTTTCATAAACTGCATGGTTGATGCGAAAGCGGTGATTGTATTAAAAAAGGTGTTTCCGGTAGTGCTCTAACAAATGATTGTTGAATTTTTTTTTTTTTTTGAAATTATACTTTTTATGTACTTTTTATGTTATCTTCTTTTATGTTTATGCAAACATAGCTTCGTTTCAAGTAAGAATAAATCGATATCCTGCCCTCCCCCCTCCCCATCTCATAAAATTCTATCGTTTAGTACATGAAAGGAGAGAATAAGATTCATTTTTATGAGATAAAATAAAAAGAAAGAGAATCAGTTAAATATCATTAAAATTATGACAAATTTTCTCTCTTGCAATCACTAATGTATGCACAATAATTCAGACATCTTTCCGCATAACCATGATTTCGATATTTATATTTTTGAAACTGCATGAAATTTATATAGATGAATTTCTTCGTGGTTAATTTTTGTTCTATGTGCAAATTGATAACAACAACAGCAAATTTCAAAAAATAAAATTTTAATAAATAAGTAAAAGCTACAACAAAACTGCATAAAACATATGTACTGAAAAATTGATGTTGATTTAAAAGTTGAAAGTGTATAGAACAGATTTACTGAAATATGGAAGCTGGTTTTAAAGTTAAGTATAACACTTTGGCATAATATCAATTTATGTGTAATTTTAGTAACTCTTTGGATATCCTTTAGCAGTTATTCCTTTTCCAAATTTTGGCAGGGTTTCAATAAACATTTTTAGATGTTTGAGGCTTTCGTTCTGTCTGAAGTACTCTTTTCAACTATTCTTTAAAATAAATGACATATTCTCTGTTTTACTTTTTAAGTCTTCCTACAAATATTCAGTAATATTTAAATTTGGGTGATATGAAAGTGCTTTGATTAATTTTGGTTATGATAAAATAATCACAAATAAACAGCGTAATATACCTACGGCCTTCACCTATTAGAATTTTTATGTGTTCTGTAAGATAAATTCTCTTGTAAAATATATGTAATTAACTTTTCGAAATATCACTATAATTTAGGTCAATTAAGGGCTCATAGGACTTTTAAAATATCAAAAAGTAAAAAAAAAAAAAAATAATAATAACGACCATTTTTGTTATTTGATATCTTAAAAAGTATACATTACAAAAAACACAATTTTTAAAGGTGGTAATAGATACATATTGTTTTTTTTAACTCGTCGAGCAAAAAATTGTAATCACAAGTTGTGCGCATGATTACAAAAGAATTTCTACATGTAAAACAAAATTTTTGGTATACAATTGTACTTGAGAGTCTTGTGATTACACTGAACCCCCCCCCCCCCCCACACCCCAAAAAAATAAAATAAATAAATAAATAAACTGGTTAGTTATAACATTTTTATGTTTTAAAAACAGAGCTGTATCTTGCTTATATAAAATTTTCAAAAGTTCAGCAATATAACACCAAGAAAAAATGTTTTCAATAAAAAAAGATGCAAATGTAAGTTTATTTTATAGAGCCTGCCCTACACTATATATCCTGAAAATTTCGCAAAAAAATATCGAAAGGTTTCTTAAGTACGAGGGTGGTTTGATAAGTTCTCGTCCTGCCAGTGAAAGAACAAGATTTTTGACATAATTTCATATTATTTTTCACTGTAGTCCCCTTGCAACTTCATACGTTTCAGACACACTCTTGTGTGCGAATTCTTTAGTGCAGCCCTGTACGAGGGTGGTTCGAAAAGTTCTCGGCCTGACAAAGACAATACAAGATTTTTGACGCTATTTCATTTTATTTTTCAACTTGCAACACAATACATTTCAGAAGATTCTTGAGAAATGTTCATTCTTTGGCGTTTTTGGTCGACGTTCAACAATCGCGGCACACATCGAGCGGAAAGCTTTTTCATACCTAAAACATAGTATAAAATGTAGTGGACATGGTCTATCAAGATGTTTGCAATGTCAGCAAGTTTGCGCATCTTTAGTCGGCGATCATTCAATACGGTATTGTAAATTTTTGAGATGATTTCGTCGGTCGTAACGGTTTTTGAGCGTCCTGAGCGTTCATGATCGTGAATTGATTTCCTACCATGTTTAAATTCAGCAGCCCACATTTTTATCGTCGAATAGGAAGGACAAGAATCCTTTAAGGTGGAATGTAACTCTTTTTGTATGTCCGTGGGGGTTAAACATTTTTTTAACAAGTATTTTATGACAGCTCGAACTTCAATTTTTTCCATTTTTAGAATATGTCAAAACTTGTTTACTTTACTTTATCGCCCAGCAATAACCAATAAACTCATGTGTCTGAAACTCGGCAGCATGTCATCTAAAGGATCACACTTTACAAACATCATTGTCATTTGATCATACTTGTTCCATCTCTGTGTCAAGCCGCGAACTTATCAAACTAACCTCGTACCTAGCGCGCAATGCTCTAAAATCACATTTTGAGAAAAATGACTTTAAATTTCTCTCTTTGAAAATATTCCATAATTAACAACTATTAAGAGTGTCATTCATTTTGTTATAAAGTGTTCAGAAATTATTATTCTTTAATATATATTTTTTTGTCAGACCGAATGTTTTGAAGGTTTAAAAGTCTTATGACCCCTTAATAATATTTTCTCCCAAAAACTATTAAATTCCTATATTTTTATAAAAATAGCAAATAAAACCTTTGTGCAAGATATTAAAAGGCAAGAATATTGATCAACGTTAAAAATGCACAAATAATACGCAAAAAGTACCAAACAGCTGTTTCGAATCCACAAGCGAGATTCTTCTTCAGTGCGACAAAGAGTAAAGCACAGCGTGTAGAAAAAGAAAGACTGGGCAAAACGACAGACAGGCGGTGGCTTATAAACCCGATGCGGGTAGAGAACGTCAAAAAGCAATGAGAAGAAAGCAGCATTAAACTACATAGTGTACAAGTAGAAACATCTACCAGATAACGAAAGAAACAAAAGAAAACCATAAATTAAATTAATGCTTTTCAAATAAATCACCGGTAGATGTCTCTACTTGTCCACTCAGTTGTTTCATGCTGCTTTCTTCTCATTGGTTGCTTCTTTTGCGCGTTCTCTACGCGCATCGGATATATAAGCCAACGCTCCTCGGTCGTTTTGCCCAGTCTTGCTTTTTCTAGCACGCTGTGCTTTCCTCTTTGTCGCAATGAAGAAGAATCTCGCTTGTGGATTCGAAACAGCTGTTTGCTGCTTTTTTGCGTATTATTTGTGCATTTTTAACATTGGTCAATATTCTTGCTTTTCCTATATTTTTACTTATCTATTATGGTGTTTTATAATTAGTTTAACGTTTAACTTAAAGTTAATAAATAAGTTAATTATAAAACACCAGTTGTTCTGTAACGGATTCTCCATACGCCAATAGTATAAATTTTGATTTATTAGGTACAGATTGCCTAAATACTGTTAATAAAAACGTTTAGGGGAGACAGAATACATCTAGACAAGCACAGGTATGTAATACATGATTAGTACTCAAGTGGTGACGTATTAGATAAAATAGGGCTTTCTGATTGTTGAAATTTACATCATAAGTTCTTCAAAAATTATCGCTAATTTTTTTTTAAAGATAATAGTAATAAAATATTTTCTGAAGAAAGACTACACTGTAAATTAAGAAAATACGTTTTTCTTTATTTACGAAAATATAATATAACCACGAACGAAAATATACAACAACCTCTGCCGAGTTACCCACGGTTCCGAAAATCGTTCTCTATCATTAGAAACCTCGGAAACCAACATATTCCGAGATTTAAAGAAAAGTTTATATACTTTTTTTTTTCTTTTTTGCTGTGACTGACGTTTGCGAGTAGTTTTTAGCTCACAGGTTATCAAAGCCTGAGAGCTAATGTGCCCGCAGATACTGTGTGTACGTACTTATGTAAGTATGTACGTAACGCAATAACTCTTGATAGAAATATCCGATTTGCTTCAAATTTTGTATATAGGATCATTCTGATATGGAGCTTCCATGATTAAATTTGGGGGTTCATTGGTTAAGTATAAAGGGGGTAAACGGGAGCTAATCCCCCTTAATTTAAATAAATAGGTTTTCATGCAGAATTATCCGATTTGGTTCAAATTTTGTATATAGGTTCATTGTGATAGGGCGCTGTTCTGATTAGTTTTGGAGTTCATTGGTTAAGTATAAAGGGTGAACGGGGATCTAATCCCTCTTAATTTAGATAAATGGGTTTTTCATGCAGAATTATCCGATTTGTTTCCAATTTTATATAGGTCTATTTATGATAAAGCGCTTCCCTGATTAGTTTTGGGGGTTCATTGGTTAAGTATAAAGGGGGAATGGGGGCTAATCCCTCTTAATTTAGATATTTAGATAAATGGGTTTTTCATGCAGAATTATCCAATTTGCTTCAAATTTTGTATATAGATTCATTATGGTAAAGCGCTTACCTTAT
Source organism: Maratus michaelseni (assembly GCA_963931845.1). Taxonomy (NCBI): domain Eukaryota; kingdom Metazoa; phylum Arthropoda; class Arachnida; order Araneae; family Salticidae; genus Maratus; species Maratus michaelseni. Next base: position 193,638,301 of record OZ007600.1, read on the forward strand.
TAGTTTTGGGGGTTCATTGGTTAGGTATAAAGTGGGGGAAAGGGGGGCTAATTCCCCCCGTAATTTAGATAAATGGGTTTTTCATGCAGAATTATCCGATTTGCTTCAAATTATGTACAGGGTGATTTTTTTTAAAGTTGTGAAAGTAAAACCCTATAACGAAAGAACCACTGATCCAAATGACCGGAAATTTCACCAGTATGCTCCCAAAGCAATGTGAATTTTTTAGGCATGGTTAAAAAAAACTTAAAATCTCACCGACAGATGTCGCTGTATTAGCAGTAAAGTCGGTAGAGGAGCTTGTGCAAGACACACGCACAGTGATACTCTTCACTCTGTTGTGGAACATGCGTTCCAACTCGTAGCTGAAAACATTGGACAGCTCATTGAAAATCGTCTGAGTTAGTTGCGCAGTTCTGTACGAATGTTTTACTCCATATTTTTATTTCGTTCTGTTTCTGCAGGTGTTTGCAGTTCCTTTTCCCAATTACTGCATTCTGTATGTTTTTGATATACAGAATGCAGTAATTGAGAAAATGAACTGCAAACACCTGCAGAAACAGAACGAAATAAAAATATGGAGTAAATCATTCGTACAGAACTGCGCAACTAACGCATACGATTTTCAGTGTGCTGTCCAATGTTTTCAGCTACGAGTTGGAAACGTGAAACCGCATGTTCCACAACAGAGTGAAGAGCATCCACTGTGCGTGTGTCTTGCACAAGCTCCTCTACCGACTTTACTGCATATACAGCGCCATCTGTTGGTGAGATTTTAAGTTTTTTTTACAACACCTAAAAATTCCCATTGCTTTGGGAGCATACTGGTGAAATTTCCGGTCATTTGGATCAGTGGTTCTTTCGTTATAGGGTTTTACTTTCACAACTTTAAAAAAAATTACCCTGTATATAGGTTCGGTTCATTGTGATAAGGCGCTTTCCTGATTAGTTTTGGGGGTTCATTGGTTAAGTATAAAGGGGTGGAACGGGGGGCTAATCCCTCTTAATTTAGATAAATGGGTTTTTCATGCAGAATTATCCAATTTGCTTCAAATTTTGTATATAGATTCATTATGGTAACGTGCAAGAGTAACAAAAAATATTGATATTAACGTTAATTCTAATGCTGTTAATTTATCATGCTTGTCTGTGAAACATGTTTGAACAAAAAAATGTTTATTTGAGAATGGATAGTATCCTTGAAACCTAGATTCCGGTTTGAGAAAACTGATTAATACACTATAAACAGTGCTCGGAAGAGTTTCCGAAAATCAGTGGCAGCAAAAGAAACTTCGTTTTTATGAACGCTTCTTTAAATCTCGAAAATACATTTGTTTCTGAGGTTTCTAAAGGTAAAGAACGCTTTTCGAAATCGTTAGTAACTCGAAAGAGGTTAATGTATAATTTTGTTCGTGGTTATATTATACTTTCCTAGATTAAGAAACTTCTGTGTCTTTTAAAGTGTATATGACGATTCACGTCAGCCGTATTTTTCTTGGTTGAATACAAAATTGTTTTGAAATTGTATTATTAAATTGTTTATGCCCAATCATAATTAGGACAAGTGAACGCATCTGGATACAACAAAATTTGTCTCATATTCGTTTAATGTATTCTAATCAGCGATCTATGTTAGATTAATTTTGACACAATTATTCTAATAATATAATAGAATCGCTTGTTAACTTTAAATTAAAGTCTAATTAATGCTTAAAGTGATAAAAACATAAAACGAAATGTTTAAAAATACCTTTCAATATAGATTACATACGTTTCATTCGGTCTACCGGCGACATCTTCAGATCTAAATGACAAATAAAATAGTATCGCATAGTTTTTTGAAAATGGTAAACATAAACCACGAGATTGCATGTCGATATTACCTAAAATTTGGCACGCGATGCTTTACAGATTGAAAAAGCAATAAAAATAAAAATAAAGTAATAATTTTCACGTTTTCCAGTTTGACCAATTTAAGCACCTGCTTGCCTTGGGCATGCGATCTCGTGGTTTATGTTTACCATTTCAAAAATGTATGCGAGACTATTTTATTTATCATTTAGATCTGAAGATGCCGCCGGTAGAGCGAATGAAACATATGTAATCTATATTAAAAGGTATTTTTAAATATTTCGTGTTATGTTTTTATCACTTTAAGCATTAATTAGACTTTAATTTACAATTATTCTAATTGGTAAAGAAATCATATGAGATGTAATCTTCTTAACTGGGCGAAAAAGTCCGGGCCAGGATTCGAACCTGGGATCCCTTCGCTGAATCTGCTAATGCTCTACCAACTGAGCAATCTTGAACGAATATGGCTGAACTACTTCATCCAGTTAACCTTAATGATCATAGCATCTGGTCTGATATCTGAATCAGCACAACAGAGTAAACCACAGGTAATGGAACCTCCAGTAAACGCTGTAAACGTGATTACACTAGATTAATTTTGACACAATTATTCTAATTGTTAAAGAAATCATATGTCAGATATCAAACCAGATGCTATGATCATTAAGGTTAACTGGGTGAATTGGTTCAGCCATATTCGTCCGGGATTGCTCAGTTGGTAGAACATTGGCAGCTTCACGTAAGAGATTCCGTGTTCGAATCCTGGTCCAGACTTTTTCGCCCAGTTCGGAAGATTACATCTCAACGATGTATGTTTGGGTGCTGTTATCTTGCCTAATACCAATTTTTTTATTTGGGTATAACATCTTTGTCTCAAACTACGTCACGTAATTCTCAAATGAATGAAATAATTATCAAATTATGTTTAAGTTAATGTTGTTTTATTATTCATCGGGCAAATTCTTCAAAAAAAATTTATTTTTTAATGTATGTGTGATTATAAATATTATTTTATTAGTTCAAATGTTATTTTGCAATTGCAATCTATCACTAGCCAATTAAAATTGAAACAAGTAGACGCATTTAGAAAGGCTAAAAATTGTATGTAGAGGAACTTCGAGTATTATGGAATTGTCGCGTAATATGGAATACCAAAATTTCTGTTTGGTAAAGTGCTGCCACCAAGCGGCAATATAATAAATTACTTAAGAACGTTTCCAGAATGTCCCCAGAACGTGCAGTTCGTCGGTCGGCGTCAGGACGTGTTCTGTGAATAAATATTTTTTATTCGTGCTGGGAAAGTTTAAGCAGATGATTTTTCAATATTTTTTATTCAGTATTAGAAGTAATATATGCTTTTTAAATTAAGCATTATGTACACCGAAATGCTAACAGTTTATGGTTGTAATACTCGTTTTTTAGCTCGCGATTCTCACCAATAAACATAGAGTAATTTTTTTTCCAAACAAGTAGTGTTGGGTTATGTGGAATACCAATATCTTATAACACTCCATGATTATGGTGGCTCAAAGACAGATCCTTATATTTATGATTTGTGCAAATCTGATGTTTGAACTGAAGGGTATTGGCTGACTACCTAGACACTATATTTTGATCATGCTCTCTTGATACCATTAAATGTATTTTTTGCTAAATTTTGTTCGTTTTCTTCATTTTCGTTTTCTTCACAAAGCCCTTAAAATAAGTTTGTTGTTATTATTATTATTATTATTACTAGTTAATCGAACTCGGGCTTCCCGGGTTACAAAACATCGCTGGAAAATATTTTTTTTAATTTAAAATTTTAACAGATTTTTTACATTTAAAATATATATACTAAAAAGAAATGACGCATCTAGTATTTTTCGAGAATTAAATAAAAATCATGCACTCGTGACATCCTAATTCACTTTTATATTTTACCCATGTTGATGTTCATAAGGTTACTATAAATTCAATATTTGAAAAATGCCATAATCATTAGATCTGAAATTTATATCAAGAAAAATACAACTTTTTACCTTTCTAACGCAGTTTGTTTAACAATTTTCTGACAAATACTTTTCGAGCTATTAATTTTTTCAGTAACTTCTAATTTTTCATTTTCCGAGATTAATCTGTGGCAACGGTTAGCGAAAAAGCCAGTCGTCAGCAACGCGTAACTTTTTATTAAAGAGGATTATGCAAGTGACGAAATTTCATAAAATAGTTTTTGTCTATAAAAACTATTCGCAGATAGTTGAAGTTTCTAACTGTATTCGGTTTTCGGGTATTAAACAATATCGGGATGTTGTACTGCCCTAACATGTGTACATAGTATTCCACAATACATAAAGTTCCTCTAGATAAATAATTATAAGAATGATTTTCAAAGCAAGAAATGTGCGATTTCATATTTGTCATCTGTGTTGCATTTTGCAAGAGAGAAAATAGAGTGAGAAATAAAAGAAAAAAAATTCTCAAATTTGATTATAGTTTGAAAACTATTGTCATTCAAAATGTTTTCTCATAATTTCCTTTACTTAATAATAAAAATATGCATATACTACTGGACATTACAAACATTTTTGTGACTTTTATGTTCTTTTACACACATTTTCTAAACCTTGTCTGTTAAAAAGAAAAAAAAAAATTCAAGAAACATCTTACTACCTAAGATATTGATAAGTTTATGTAAGCAACGGTAACATATTTAAACAAATTTCGATATTACTGATACTAGTACACATCATACAAAGGGATTTCTAATTATTCGGAAAGTATTTTAACATTCGATTGCAACCCAGTGTCTTTAAATATTTAAGTTTTATTGATTAAAAATTAAGCGGAATAATGATAGAAATTATGTTATCTTTAGAAAAATCCTGGTACCTCACAACAAAATTAGAATATTTTAGGAATATGAAAGATAATGTTTTGCAAAATACAGTGGTGGACATAATTATAAGACACCTACCTAATTTGACATACAGTGAAAGAAAAGATTCAGAGATTAAAAACGCTTTATCAAATACGACAAAAACATAAATTTATTCTGTTATCACACGTAATTGTTTTACAGAAATGATATTTTTATACAGCTTAATAAACAAAACTTAAAAATACCATGGACAAATTATAAGACACCCTAACATTTTAATTAAAACACCTGCTTTTTTTTTCGAAATATGCAAATTTTCTGCACGTTGTTATGGCGTCAGCAGTTAACTAAAGCAGACGATAACCGACTTCACGCATTTACAAACATGCCATGAGGTACAGAATAAAAAGAAAGTGAAATTCGCGAAATTTGGAGATTAAATGGAACTGGTGCTTCAGTTAATAATATTTCAAAAGTTATTAAACGCTCTAGATGTGCAATTTCAAATGTTTTGAAGGAGGAAGTAATGGATCGGTGATTAAAAGATCTGGACGTGTCCCTTGCTTGTCCTCGAGAGACAGACGCCATATGCTTTCGCTCGCTACACAGAATAAGATGACCACTACAGGCGTTAAAAGTGTTTTGAAACTGAATTGTTCAAACAGAACCATTCGCAGGGTGTTGCATAATGCTTCCTATGTGAAATTTTAAAAATTGAAGAAAAAACCACCGCTTCTAAGGCGGCACAAAATGGACCTTTTAAACTTCAGTAAACAAACTATGGCCTGGACCTCTAAATGGTACTCTGTGTTATTTTCTGATGAAAAAAGTTTAACCTGGATGATCCTAACGAGTTTCACTATTATTGGTATGATTTACGGAAGTCTCCTGATGTACAAATGAGCCGCCAAATGGGTGGAGGCTCAGTAATGGTTTGGGCTGGTTTTTAGGCTCAAGGGAAAACTGATATCGTTTTTGTGCATTCAAGAATGAATTCCGAAAAGTATAAGAATCTTCTTAAAGATCAACTAGCCATATACGGTGAACTTCTTTGTGACGAAAACTACACTTTTCAGTACGATAACGCGCCGATTAGTACATCGCGCGTAACAAAAAAGTGCTTTTAAAGCAAAGTATCAACGTTCTTCTTGGCCTTCTCGCTCGCCAGATTTAGATCCCATCGAAAACTTGCGGGAGATCTCAGCTCGTGAGGTTTACCGAAATGGGAGGCAGTTTACATGTTTCGAAGACCTAAAGAATGCTATAAAATGTGCTGGGGCATTTTGTACCTCGTGGCATGTTTGTAAATGCGTGAAGTTGGTTATCGTCTGCTTTAGTTAACTGCTGACGTCATAACAGCGTGCAGAAAATTTGCATATTTCGAAAAAAAAGCAGGTGTTTTAATTAAAATGTTAAGGTGTCTTATAATTTTGTCCATGGTATTTTTAATTTTTTTATTAAACTCTATAAAAATATCATTTCTGTAAAACAATTACGTGTGATAACTGAATAAATTTATGTTTTTGTCGTATTTGATAAAGCATTTTTAAGCTCTGAATCTTTTCTTTCACTGTATATCAAATTAGGTAGGTGTCTTATAATTATGTCCACCACTGTACACCTGACAGACAATGTCTTGTGAACAGGGCCTGATTACCAACGGTGCACACATCCACCAGTAAAAAAGAATGGAAAATTTTTCCTTATTCATGGCAGTAATTTTGCATGAGTAGGGAGTTTTAATAAGACGAAAATTTCTATTAAATTTTACTGGTGGAAGTGTGACTCGTCGGTAATCTGGCCCTGCTTGTGAATACCCAATGTGAAAAACATCTGGTTTGACTGAACATCGAGAAAACAGAAGAGCTAAGCCTATGTAGCGCAAAAGAAGCTGCAAATGCTTAGCAATAAGTAGTAATAAGCACCTGCGTTGAGAAGAGCTGATGCTACACTTACTTCGCTTGTTGGGCCACATCTCGACCAAGAAGTTCATAATGTCGATCGGTCGCCGAATGTCGACGATGGCAGTGGGCGTCTCCGCATGGCACATGAGAGCTGGGCCGAAAGCCATCGCCAGCCCCTGAGGCGTCATCTTATTGCGGTCGCAGTGGCTAGCGATGAGGCGCAAATGGTCCAGTAGTAAAAGGACAGTGCACTGCAGAAATCAGAAAAGGCTGTTAGCAAACAAACAAACAAAAAAAAACTAGGACTTCCCTCAAAGGGATTAGTCTGAGTGATATTGCTGAGAACATAGGGTTAACAATTACAATATAAAGAAAAAGAGCAAATTAAATGATAGAATTACAAAATATCATATAAAAATTCATATACACTGTTAAAAAAATAGAAAAGAAGTACCGTTCATCAGATGTATTTATTGCATAATTTTTTTTAACATGTGGCAAAGAATCTCAATTTCTTAAGCGCGTATTGCGCAAAACTTAAAAAAAAAAATAAAAAAAAATAAAACGCCGGATTTTTTTAAAACGCCAAGCTTTTTAAAGTTACGTAATTGGATCTGCAGCCAATAGATTATTCTATCAAGCGTGGCTTAACGCAAATTTAATTTCATTGTTGCACCTTTTTTTGTGTGTGAATTTAAATTTTGTCTTCCTTGATTATATATTTACTATTTGTATAACTGTTTATAGAAACTCTTACACTTCAAACCACATTGATAGCATGCTTTGCTACAAACCAGATTGCAAAACTATAGTCTAAATTACTATTAAAGTATACAAAAAATCTTTCGATGACTTCTGTAAAAAACTTTTACATTAAATCTCCATATCGGCAAAATTGAAAAATTATATATATTACAAAGCTTAACGGATACTTCTTGATTATTCTCTAGGAGGCTCTGCCCCCTGCGCCTTTAATGCACCAATCCACAGACTTTTATTTTGCCTGTCTGTCTGTCTTTCCACAATTTGTCTATTTCCCTATCCGTTCTTCTGCCCGTCTCTCTAACCGATTGTCTATCTCTCTACACGTCTCGCTACCTGTCTCTATATTTCTCTACCGATCTCTCTACCGCCAATCTATTTCTCTAACCGTCTGTCTATCCGGCTAACTACTTGTATGTCTAGCCGTGTCTCTATCCACTTCGTTACCCATTTGTCTATCTGTCTCCCAACTTGTCTATCTGTCTCTCTACCCGTCTGGCTATACGCCTCTCTACCCATCTTCTTACCCATCTACTGTCTCTCTACTCGTCTGTATACCCGTCTCACTATCAGTCAGTTTTTGTACCCGTCTGTCAACTCGTCTCTGTACTCATCTCTCTACTCGTCTCTTTATCTACCACGCCACGCGTCCGCAACCTTTCGCACTACATTCCTGTCTACAGGTGTCGCTACCCGTCTCGTGACCTATCTCGCTACCCCTCTGTCAACTCTCTTTTTACCTTTCTCTCTCTAGCCGTCTGTCTATTCGTTTCGCTACCCGTCAGCCTACCTATGTCTCTACTCGTCTCTCTACCCCTCTCACTACCCGTCTGTCTACCCATTTGTTTACTCGTCTTTCTACCTCTCGCCACCTCTTCCCAATATTTAAATAATTCATTTAATATACAGAAGCCGTTTATCAGTTATTAAATGCAAACGGAAGTAATTTATCTAATAAGTGTAACCAGATGCAATTTTTTTTTTAAATACGTACATAAACCTGAATAATAATCCATCAGTTTAGTGTTCATAGTTGTTTATATCATTTGACAGTAAATCTCAACTTCTTAAACCTGAATTGTCCCAAGCTTTAAAAAAAAAACCCACAAGGTCTGTATAACTGCAAAGTACCCTGAGGGCTATATTAGCTACATGTTATTAAGTTAAGTGAAAGTTTCGTTATCGCGTTTGCAGCCAATTGCTTATGTCAGAAAGCGTGGCTTAACGCCATTTTAAATTCATTACTGTAACTTTCTTTTCTTTTTTTTTGGGGGGGGGGAGGGTAGGGGGGGAAGGGTTTCAAATATACACATTTAAATTAAAACTTTTGCCTCCATGCCATGTTGTTTGTATTATTAACTAATACCTTGTAGACCGAGCTTCATTTGAAACAAATGTAAAAGACTTCTACAGTTTTTTTTTAGGAGAAACTTTCGTAATTGGGCCCAAAGCCAATCGAAGCATTTAATATCATTATTGTAACTCTTATAGAGTTAAAACAATATTGTTGCTAGCACTCTTGTTTGAGACCAGCCTTGCCTGTGTATCTGAATGGGGAAAAGTTTCGTATCCTATGTCGGTTGGCGAAAAAAATTTAAAATGGTGCATAAAGCTAGTTTTAGCATCTTACAAAATTTTTCAAGAGAGCGGTAAAACATGTTTTTCAAATATTTACAAACATACGTTTATTAAAGCATGTTTTTGCACCATCTTAAAAATTTAAGCACGATGCTAAAATAAAATTTTATCGCCATATTCGATATTTTAATAAGTAATGAAAATACATAAACAAACTTATTTAACAAACCTAATTGGCATTTTTGTGATAAATAATTGTTATTGTCAGGAGGGTAAATTGTAACAATTAATAAACGGCTAGTAAATAATAAATAGCATTTAAAATCTAAAAATGGAGAAGTGATCCGTATAGAAATGCAAAACATAACATTATACGCTTGATATATGTAAATATTTTTTTATTTTTTAATATTTCCGAAGGCACAGATAAAAAGGTAAAAATCTCTTTTCCAAATGCCAAATAGAAAATATACAAAATAGAATGCCAAATATACAAAATAGAAAAATATCTGCAAAAAAATATATTTACATAATACTACATCTGCAAAAAAATAAGATTTAGAAAAAGTAAGCCAAATACTGCAGATCCCAACAGTCACATCGAAAAACTTATCACCAAAAAAGAACTCGTCAAATCTTACGGCACAGGAGATGGATTTTTCCCTCTGAATGCAGAATATTAGTTTTTTTTCTTGTACGATGGGTGATTATAATATAATTGTTTCATTTCACATACTACATACCGTTTGATATATTGGTACTTTTATGTTATCCTGGCGCAGTTGATAAATCGCCAAATATTGTTCTTATAACATTTTCATATTGAATTCATTTCCTTTAAATATAAACCTTTCACTCATTTAATTTAAAATACATGTCTTTCATTAATCCCATTTAAAATGCTAAAAAGAGAAAAAAAAAGAAATAATGCCATAAATCGAAACCTTTTATTTAAACACCAAAGATTTTTTTTTTTTTTAATTTAAACACGCGAAATAAAAAAAAGTTGCTATTGCTGAGATTTCCGCCAAATCTCTAATACCAAGTCTACCAAGTTATTGCGGGTTTTTCTTTCAAACAGAAAAAAATCCAGATTAATTTTCGATTTTTACTAAATTGAAATATATTTTATTGTGCTGAATATTAGTGCGTGCATCTTTTTTTGCTCCATGTACTCCATGAACTTTTCAATTCCGATTGTCTACGAAAATCTCCCGCCGGTGAAAATGACGTACGCACAAAAATTTCGTGACGTATGTACTTTAATTGTGCTTTTTTATCTATTTTTTTAATATAATTTCCAAACGGTTTGACATTTATTCTTGGTAATAAATAGACGTCATTGTCACCTTTATAGGTACCTGCTGTAAAAATTTGAACTAAATCCGTTAAATATTTTTTGAGTTATGCTTGACGAAAGTTTTAATATCCATCGTAGGTATATATGGGGCAAAGTAATACTGCGCTGTGTATGAGTCTTCGTTGCACTCAGACAAGTACTGTTTGAGGGTCATTTATTAACACGTAAATTGCGTGGTTTTTATTTTTATTTATTTTTATTTTATTTTATTTTATTTTATTTTATTTTATTTTATTATTTATTTATTTTTTACCTTCCCCATGTTATAGGTTGTCACACTAGAGTCTGACGCGGATCGGGTTACACCCGATGTGAGAACAGAAATTCTATTTAAAGTGAACCCCAAACCCGATCCGAAACCGTCAGAAAAAATATCGTCAACCCGATAGCAAACCGAAACCAACATTGTTAAACTTGAACCCGAACCAAACCCGAAATGGTAGAAAATCAATCCATATTTTAATACAAATATAGAAAAATAGTCTACAATTATACCTGTAATATCAGTTTCATCTTTTATGTTGAAAATGAACTCACACATACACACACATATATAAATACATATTCATTAATGTTCAAATATTCCAGACTTTTTCGACAATTCGGGTTAAAACGAAATAGACCCGCAAGTGTAAAATCCAAACTCGGAATCGACTCGAACCTTAAATAATTAAAGTCAACCCGAGCCCAATCCGATCTGCCATTCGGGTCGGTTCGGGTGCCTGTAAAATCGGGTTATTCGACCCAATACAGGACTCTATGGCACACTCAATAGATACCCCCCCCCCCCCAATTGTTGTGACGTCTTATTTTATACACCTATTATTTTAGAGCTAATTTTATGAAAAAAAAAGTTACATATAATCTGTTACTGACTGTTATAAATACTATGAAACTCTTGTACGCCATTACTTCAAGTTGTTTTAATTAAATATATATATATATATATATATACACACCTAATACTATCTGAATAAAAATACAATTTGTTAATGAACTTCATTATACTGCTTGCAAATGACGGTAACCTAATTGTTTTCATGTGAGTCATAACGTGTTAATCCACCCCTCGTCTCCTGTCACATGGTGTCACATTTTCTGGATTTTCACTTTCTTCTTAAAATGTGATGTAGTTAATGGATGACCCCTTGTGAAAATCAGCTAGATTACAGGATTGATGTAGCTACATGGTAGCCCAAAACTATCTATCACGATTAATACATTGTTGGCTGGCAGTTTAATATGAATTCTTGGTTTTGAAACAATAGAAGCTCCTCACTCTTCTGAAAGTCTGTACACTACTTGCCGAGATAGGATTTTCTCGTTTATGTATCAGTAAATATCTTTCGATAGCTTTTACATCTTTCGTTCTAATATAAAAATCTTTAAAGTCTGAAAAAGTATGCTCAAATATATCGGTCTCGATCGATTCCGCCTTCGACAGAGTTTATTGTACATATTTATTCTGATAAAAGTTTACCAGAATTTCATGCAAGAATAAAAGAGTATTAAAAGAACATATATATTACACTCTTTGCTTTTTATTTATATTTTCTACTTTTTAGCGTTTAGAATATTTCATTGTTGCAGTTTCACAGCCAGGCGCATATTTTAGCACATTATTATCTTCATTGTTTTTTAAACTTGTATACAGTTGTAACCATAAAGACTATTTGCAGGTTGATCACCTGCGTCAGACTAACGAAAAAATGCCTTAAAATTAATTTATTATTTCAAATTAGGTTCTAAAATATTAAAATGTTGTATTGTCATCGGCTACATGTTACTAGTTTCACTCGACATTCAGGAGGCTTTCGACAACGTAGAATGGTGTGACATTCTCACATAATTACAAACACGTAAGTGTGCCGGGATCATAGCTGGGCCCTACGCAGGAGCCTTGGGCCCAGCTATGATCCCGGCCCAAATGCTCCTGCCTTGCCCAAGCCTTGCCAAGCTGCCTTGACTCTCTGGCTTTTGGTAGCAAATGTAATGTTAAAATAATTGAACCGATTAGGATACACCTTTTATACCTTTGCTGATGGCTTTAGCTTCATATTCTGGAGGATGCATTTGCCGCAGCCCTACGCATTTTCTGCCAGCTTCTGGACACACTACACCTCACACTATCACCGAGGACACCGAGGACGCAGACGCTGGTCTTCACTAAGCTACGCCGTCTAGATCCCGACAGACCGCCAGTAATTAGGATTCATAGCGGTAGCATACATCACGTATAACAACTAAAAATTCTAGGCATAACAATAGATTTCAATATTAACTGGATCCCACACATAAGATTAAAATTCATCTCCTCTCATCATTAATCACTTATAACATATGGAACGCGTTATAACATATGGAGTATGCAGGGGGAAGGGTGGTAAACTTACAAAACAGGCACTCAGAAAATTAACTTCGATTCAAAGGACTTACTACAACTTTCACGCGAGTACTGAACAATATCCACTGATGCACTGACAACACTCACCGACATTCCACCCATAGAAATAACTTTAAAATACAAATTCAACAAGGCATACATACTACAACTTTGCAAGGACCACCACATATCCAACACTCCTTTTCCCAAAACCACCATTCAACATGAAGTTCACGGTTGGCAGATCCACACCGCGGAAGAGACATCGCACTTTCAAGTGAACACACAATTTAGCAACTACACCCCTGCCACCTGTCCCACCATCTTCACTGATGGGTCCCGCACTGATATTGACGTGGCGTGGCGGCAGCCTGCTGCGTCACGAAAGGAGGCGCGTTGACTCACCAGTAGGTCTGCAGGCTCGGAGATGACAATTCTGTCTTCCAGGCAGAGCTATTTGTAATCTTTCCACCCTAGATTGGTTAGAGGGTCAACCTGGAACAAAGGTCCCCATCTTCAGCGATAGCCTGTCTGTACTGCAGGCCATTCACGCACACAGAATAACCAAACCACTCATACAAAGATTAAATTAAAACTAAAAAGCCTCTTGCACACAACACATATCGTCCACGTCTCAGCGCACAAGGGCATCTTTGGAAACGAGAGCACGAACAAACTCGTAAAACAATTCACCAAGCTTACAAACATGGATCTCCAAATCTCAGTGCCCTAGTGGTTCATCAAGAAGGTCCTGAAATACAAGATCATCTTGGAATGACAGGAGTACTAGGAACTAACTGACAACGGCAGGCACATGTTTGACCTTATTTACACAGTCTCACTCAACATGTATCGACTCACACTATACACCACGAGCTTCCTAACAGGCCACGGCTTTTCAAATCATACCTCCAAAAATTTGGTTGTGCAAGATCCAATAGATGTGAGTGCAGCAAGGTAAAATTTCCCATCCACGCCTACCACGAAAACACACTCACTGCACACGGGCAAATTAAACGTCCAGCCACTCACCTTAAGGGATGACAACAAAACATTATTTCAAGACCCCCACTTCTAACAAACTCAAACACATCCACCAACACCTAGCATAAATATCCATCCTGACAAGCTAGTTTTTACCCACCCACAACTCCCATTTCCTTGTATGGGATCGCCCGTTGTCGCGAGGAGAGTTTCCACTGGCTGTGTCACAGCGCCCCTTGTCGCGAGAGAGCATGTCTCTGGCACAAAACCCTCTAGCTCACCTGCCGTCTTATAACCATGTGCTGTGCGGCACACCATCCTCAAGTCAACTTCAACAATTATACAGTCTAAGCTCGTTAATATGAAATTCAGGGGATTCATGAAATCTTTCATTTCAACCGAATGGAGAAAAAAAAAAAACATTTCTAAAAACATAATAAAAATATACAGTGAAAACTGCGTAAATTGACCACCAGTGGTGGAACCATTTTTGGTCAATTTAAACGGGTGGACAACTTTATAAAACTATCAAATTTATAAAAGCCATATTTGATGCACTCTTAAAGGGGTCAGCATAGATAAGTGAACAACGTACAGTGGTGGTCAATTTAACAGGTTTTACAGCACATTCGTTTGATGAAGTGTTACTAATGCACATAAGCATTGCAAATATAAAAAACATTTAGTAAAATATAAATACAGTAAAACCTCTATAATAGAAACTCCCGAATAGCGGATATCTCTATTTAGCGGACACCGTTTCAATCCCCAACGCGTATATCTTTGTATGATTTTACTTTCTGATATATATATATGTGTGTGTGTGTGTGTGTGTGTAACTGAATTTTATACAATTAACTAAAACAATTTACAGTTCATAAGTTACATATTAGAAATTCTGTCATTTCTCAAGATAACCCGTGCTAGACTGTTGCTTCAATGTTTCTACGCGGCATATTTTTAAAAAGTGTGTTAGGTTGTCTAAGCTATTAAGTGTAAACGAGGCGTTCTCTTTATTCGAGATAAAGTGCTTAACTCTTATTGTAATTAAGTGAGGATGAAGCGTTCTTTTGAAACAAGATAAAATGCTTCATCCTTCTAGCAGTGAAGTGTGGATGAAGCGTTCTTTTGATCCAAGATAAAGTGCTTCACTCTTTTCGCAGTTAAGTGTGAAAATAATTTTCTGTTCCCTTATCTGATGATTTCGAATCTTGATTTGTCCTTTACAAGTTGAAATAATGTTATCTGTAAAAACATCCTCATTCGAAATTGAGAGTACCCTAAAACGGATTGAACGTTTTTAAAATTCAACAAGTAAGTTGTGACAGATTTTGTAGTGTTTGTGTTTCAGTTAAAAGTATGTAGATGGCACCACCAAAATTAACATATGTGTATTCATACTCCAGCCATTTAAAAGATCCTTTTTCCCTGTAGATGCAAATAGTTTTCAGGATATTGGGATTGTGTTACGTCCATTATTTATGTTGAGTAAATAAAAGTACATTCATATGCCTTACACCAGTGCTACCATTCAGAATTAATTAAACCAAAATTACTAAAAGGTGTTTAATACGTTGTTAAATACATAAAAAAAATAAAATATAAAATTGTACCATATCTAAAACCTGGTACGTTCATGTACAATCGTACTCGTTATCAGGGTTGAAAACAGAAAAATACGAAATCAGAGAAACTGTTTCTTTTCGAATCAATATCCGTTGGAATGTTAAAAAAGGAAGTGTAAGGTAAGTTGGCTGGTGGGTGAAGACTGTACCTCTAACTTAGTAAATGGATCCAAATTTTGCAGATAATGTAGGATAAATTACCGTTGCAAATGTCATAGTTTTTCTGCATATAATCTCTAAATATTCTCTGATAGATGAACTGCAATAACTAAACATTTTATTGATGATCTTTGCCTTGTTAAAATATATATTAATATCACATCCTTGATTTAATCTTGGCATTGCGGTGCGGGGGCGGTCAAATTTTATATCTGAAATATATTTATTAACCTCTCAAGGGTGCTGGGATATTTTTTATACAACTTAATTTTTGTTAAATTTTGTACGAATATTTGAAAGAATATTTGAAAGAAAATTTACTTTTTTGACTTTCGTGAAATCAGCTAAAAAATGCATTTCCTTATTTTCAAATACAATTTTTCAAAAATTCTGGTGTGAATTCAACATTAGTGGAACACAATTACTTGCCCTTGAAAAGGTTAAGACGTATCTTGAATTTTCGCTTTGTCATGGCAATATCAAGGTTAAATCAAATATGTATTCTTAATATACATTTTAACAAGGCAAAGATCATCAAGAAAATACTTGGTTATTACAGTTCATCTACCAGATAATCTTTAGAGATTATATGCCGAAACAGTACTTGAAAGTACTAGGTTTCAGATATAAAAATTTATATTTTATTTAGTATTTTATTTTATTTTATATATTTAACAACGTATTAAACACCTTTTAGTAATTTTGACTGAATTTTTTCTGAATTTATTCATATAACATGTTCTAGCTAAGGTGAATAAAGGATTCAACAATATTTTTGATTTTTATCATAAATGGACTTTACACACGAGTGGCAACAGTCACGCCTTTAGGGGTATATGCCCTCCAAAAAAGACTGTTTATTGGACGAAGGGGAAGCTGTGTTAAAATGTTCTACAAGCCTATTGGTGTTTTTCTTCTATATACCCGCAGATGACGTGACATGATTAAAGTTCATTAGTGTATACTTTACTAAATTATGTTGTTATTTTAATAACTAATATTTAATGTAATGTAATATGGCCATAATGTAACATATGAAACGGAGGAAGGTTGTCTTTACCAAGTTAGCTTTAGGTAAACGTTCAAGAATACTGAACATAAGTTTGGCGTTGCCTTCTGGGTCGTTCGGGAGGCAAACACTTAGACCATCTACTAACATGTCGTAAAGGCTGCGGGTCAACAGAGGCCTATTGGAGTTTTTCTTCTATATACCCGCAGATGACGTTACATGAGTAAAATCCATTAGTTGATACTAGTGCTACCTTTACTGAATTAAGTTGTTATTTTGATAACTAATATTTGATGTAATGTAATATAGCTGTAATGTAACATATGAAAATGAGGAAGTTTGTCTTTACCAAGTTAGCTTTAGGTAAACATTCAAGAATACTGAACATAAGTTTGGCGTTGCCTTCTGGGTCGTTCGGGAGGCAAACACTTAGACCATCTACTAACATGTCGTAAAGGCTGCGGGTCAACAGAGGCCTATTGGAGTTTTTCTTCTATATACGCGCAGATGACGTTACATGAGTAAAATCCATTAGTTGATACTAGTGCTACCTTTACTGAATTATGTTGTTATTTTAATAACTAATATTTAATGTAATGTAATATAGCTGTAATGTAACATATGAAAATGAGGAAGGTTGTCTTTACCAAGTTAGCTTTAGGTAAACATTCAAGAATACTGAACATAAGTTTGGCGTTGCCTTCTGGGTCGTTCGGGAGGCAAACACTTACAAGGAGACCGCCAAACATGATGCGCACAGATTTTGATGATTTTAAAGTATGTTGTAGGGATTATACCCCTAACTATTCAGGTCAAAGGTTTCCTTCAAATGGGCTTTAGTTTTCGAGAAATTTCGTTTTAAAGTTAAGCATGCATTTCAAATGCCATTACTTCGCAATCCTGGACAAGGGCTCAGTGGTTCCGTGGTAGCGTTCGCGATTTGAGATCCGCAGATGGGTGTTCTGTCCTCTCCTGTGGCTTTTACCTTTTTTAACAAATTTTATATATTTGTCGCGTTATAAGTTGTATGCAGAATTATGAATTCTGCATCTTTGAACTTTTTGATATTTTCCTAATAAATTCCATTTACATTTTCGAATATTTCGTAAAAATTTACATTTATTTTTTATTTTTATTTTATTTTTATTTCTTGTGCAGTTTTGAAATTAATATTTCTATTGTCGAAATTCCAAAAACATATCTTGAAAGGAGTAATAAAATATTAAAGCAATAACGATTATATCAAAGTTTTAGCCAGTTATATATATATTTTTTTTTTATGTTATTTAAATACATTTAACTGTACATTTAAAGTTCAAACTCACCGTCATTTTTGATTTCCAAGAATAAAAAATAATATAGGTATTACAATTAATTTTTTTTTCATTCTAACAAGTCGATGCCATACAGAAAAATGCAACCAGAAATGAAAAATCGTTTGTAAATTACAATACATATAAAAAATATCTGAAAAAAAAAGTCGTCTGCAATGATTTTCTATATTATAAAGGACAAACATGTCTGTGCGTAACGCTGACGTAATTTTGCGAATGGCAACAGTTGAGGATAAAATTTTGGTTTTGCAGCTTTTTGCTACTGTATTTATTTATTTTTTAAATTTCTAAGCATCGCACATTTTTAATTTTTATTCCGTTAAATAGGGAAAAAAATCTACTTCAAATGCAATTTGTTTGAAAACTGTGTTTTAATTTACTGATTTATTATAGCATTTAAATTAAATTTCAAGATTAGTTTCAATATATATTTTTTAAAATCTTTCTCTATTGCTTGCAGACGCAGACGATTACAAAATATTAATCCGTTTTCACTTTAAACAATATAGAAAGTTCAGCATTTGTCTCCAGCTAACATTCCGAAACGAAATTAAAACTTCATTAAGCAACAAATAAAACAGTATAAATAAAACACGAATTTAACAGACATGTAATGGAAATAAGCGTTTAAAACCGCTGAAATTATCAGAATAAAAAAAAAACTGCTGTATGTAACGAAAATCTTAACAATTTCTTCAGCTATTAACTTCTGGCACGGGGCCAATACGAAATTATCGCATTTAAATAAATTTCAACATTTTATTTGAATATATAATTTACATATTTACATAAAAATTCTCTTTGATGTTGTTAGGGAGAAAAATTATTAAATGTAAAAAATCTATTAGAGTTTTCAATAAAAAAAATAATAAAAAGAAATAATAAATGGTTTTCACATATATTCTGTATCCCGGGAAGCCCGGGTTGCATGCCCTAATTACGGTAATATCAGAATAAATAAAATGTACTTTTTATCCATTTCGTTTAGCTTCCTTTGCAGACAATTTCCACGTTTGAATAATTTCTTTTTCAAAGGATATTTTAATATATTTATCACAATTTATGTATTTAAAGAATATATAATATGCTAATTTATACATTCTTCCAATATTGTTAAAACAATTTATGTAAAGAATCTATTTAAAAGCGATTTTTAATGCGGAATTTGTTTAGAATATTTTTGGCGATAGGTATTACACAAATAGTTCCATATTTAATAAACTAAAAATGTCGATGTCGGTGATGATAAATATTTTAGTATTTCAGCAGTTAACATATTTCAATATATTTAGAACAAATCAAATATTAAAAGGATATATTATTTTGTAATTTTTTCTTAATCATTTAAATTTTTTTTAAATAGAAAATGTAAATTTAAAAAAAAATGTATTATTTCATAAGTACAATAAATAAATAAGTAAATATACATAAATGTAAACAATAATCATTTTAAAAAGACGAGATATCAAGACATAAATTAGTTTGGATTTTCGTCAGCAGAAATATTCGAATAAAAATTGCGCAAAAACTATATATTTTCACGCAATATTCGAAAATGTAAATGGAATTTATGAGGAAAATATCAAAAAGTTCAAAGATGCAGAATTCATAATTCTGCATACAACTTATAACGCGACAAATATATAAAATTTGTTAAAAAAAGTTAAAAGTCACAGGAGAGGACAGAACACCCATCTGCGGATCTCAAATCGCGAACGCTACCACTGCACCACAGAAACCATGTCCAGGACCGCGAAGTAATGGCATTTGAAATGCATGCTGAACTTTAACCCGAAATTTCTTGAAAACTAAAACCCATTTGAAAGAAACCTTCGACCTGTATAGTTAGGGGTATGATCCCTACAACATATTTTAAAATCATCAAAATCTGTGCGCATCATGCTTGGCGGTCTCCTTGTTAGACCATCTACTAACATGTCGTAAAGGCTGCGGGTCAACAGAGGCCTATTGGAGTTTTTCTTCTATATACCCGCAGATGACGTTACATGAGTAAAATCCATTAGTTTATACTAGTGCTACCTTTACTGAATTATGTTGTTATTTTAATAACTAATATTTAATATAATGTAATATAGTTGTAATGTAACATATGAAAATGAGGAAGTTTGTCTTTACCAAGTTAGCTTTAGGTAAACATTCAAGAATACTGAACATAAGTTTGGCGTTGCCTTCTGGGTCGTTCGGGAGGCAAACACTTAGACCATCTACTAACATGTCGTAAAGGCTGCGGGTCAACAGAGGCTCTGGAAGTTCTCGGAGGTAGTCTTTCAACAAACCTGGTTGGGAGAAAAAAAAAGTGAGAAGTTGCAGTGATAACAAGAGAAAAAAAATCATGCATCACGGTATAGATTATGTAATACTTTCCAACACTATCGGAATACTGTTAAGAAATCTTTGATGTTTTATAAGGTGAAATATGAAGTCTAAGTAAACATTTTGGAAACGGCACAACACATTTCAAAACACAATTTCAGGAATTACCTTCATTATTATGAAAAATGTACGAATGCATTTGTGAAAACCCTGTACAGGATCTATAGATTTGTAGATAGATATACTACATACTATGATAAAGTTTAGTTCAGTTAGGAAACTAGTGGCACAGTTGAAAATTCCCTTTCAGCAATTTCCGTCAATAAAAGTATATGTACACCAGATGTCTTGCGTTGCCCTGTATATTATCTATAGGATTTATGCACACCAAGTAATCGACAAAAAATTAGTTTAACTTAAAAGAAAAAAAATACTGCAACTGAAAACGCACTTCCAGCAATTATTGTTCTTAGGCAGTAACCGAATTCTTTTATGTGCCCTTGTAAATGAATGATGAATGCTATGCGCACCGTATTCTATAGTAAGCTTCTTGTAGTGCACTTCAGTGATATATATCAATTTAACTATGTTTGAAATAGTGTAACATCATTAATATACACCGCAAACGATTTTTCCTCGTAGACAGTAATGTAAATGAATTATTTTGAATGCCCCTGTTTAATGAAGTATAAACGCTATATACTTCATTTTCAATACCGAACATGCCATAGTAAACCTCATTAACATATATCAATTGCATTGCAACCCGAGTTTATTTATACGAGTTAAGAGCACGGACACACAGACAGACATACTGAATTCATAAACATCTTTTAACTATGTTGGAAAGTGTCAAAAAAGTGTAAAATATACACAATTTATATTAGGTATCTCAGATAACATTGGCTCAGCTCAACCAAAGTATTCTTTTTTCGTTACTTTTCTAAATTATGATAAACGGTTAATCAATTTCGTTTACATGATCATCATATACTATGCTATTAGTAATATACAGGGTGTGCCGTCTTATCATTGGCCAATAGCTAATTCCTAAACCGTTAGTTTTAGAGGTGTAGTTTCAATTGCAAAAAAAAAAAAAAAAAAAAAAAAAAAAAAAAAATCCAATTATTGTTTTTTATTATATAAAAACCTATTTGCGTCAAAATAGTTACTTTTTAAAAAGTTACCAAAGTTAAATTTTTATACGGTTCCTGGATCCTACAAGTTATATTTAACAAAACTTTCTCCATGGTATCGCACGTAAAACAGTAAAAAATCCATTCTTCTATAGCACCAGAACTTATCGAGTTAGGATATTTTGAATTTTAATTAATTTTTGGTGTTTTCTGGCACTAAAAGCAAGAAACACATTTTCAGTGCCATAAAGCACTGAAAATTCATAAAATTTAACTTATCCTAACTCGCTGAATTTTGGTCGTACAAAAATGGAATTTTTACTGTTTTACTTCTTAAAGCATCGAGAAAGTTTTTCTAAATATAGTAGGGCGCCGATTACCCGAACCTGTTTGGACCTGCGCAAGCTCGGATAAGCAAAAGTTCGGATAATTGGACAGTCAATTTTAAGGACGTTATTGACTATGCCAAATTGGATAAAATGCAGTTTTTACGTGTAACAGTTTTTTTTTTTTAATGAAACAAATGTATGTTTTAAAATATATAGTAGTAGATAAGTAGATTAAAAAATTCTTTTGCGCGTATACAATTTCCTTAACATTCTAACTAACTTAGGACTGGCACCTGTTAGTGCTGGCATGTTTTTTAAAAAATTGTTATTGTTGTTGTTTTTAATTTAAAAAAATCTTTTGAAAAGATTTTTTTGTCTTTATTTTATTATCATTTTCTGAGGTGCAAAATTTTAAATTTAAGCACAAAAGTTTTGAATTTGTTTAATGCTTTAAATCTTTATTACTTACCCATCATACGTAGTATAGGGTAAGTCTTGTAATCGTTTTGAAAATCGAAATTTTTTTTTTTTTACGGATTTACACGTTTCAGACACTGGAGATTCCGAAAAACATATTTTTAGAAAAAAAAATTTTGCCGTCCGTCTGTGTGTCTGTGTGTTTGTGTGTCTGTGTGTTTGTGTGTCTGTGTGTCTGTGTGTTTGTGTGTCTGTGTGTCTGTAAACGCTCTATCTCCCGAAAAAATTGAGATAGAGACTTGCAATTTGGTATGTACTTAGTATGTAATAATGGGAAGAAGCCTATTTCATTTCAATAACCTCGATTAACCGGAACTATTTTTTTCGGACTCTCGAAATATTCGTTCTGATAAAAGGTATATAAAAATTTTCGAAATTGTTTATTTTTAGAAATGAATATAAAAGACAATAAAAAAACATAAATTTTGCATTAAGCAGGAAGTCGATCGGATAATGAGTTGCCGAGATATTTCGAATCCTATTTTCCACACTCTTCGATTTTTCATGACCCTGTATTTCATCCAAATTTCACTTCAAAAAGATATTTTAATTGGAAATTTGACGCTTAATCAGATGCAATAAACCGCTAGTTAATAGGATTATTATTTTTGGAGTTATAAGGGAAAACCTCTTTCAAGCAATTCAGTAATCGAGCCTTTAAAGTTTATGACGTCATCAAGCCACGATTTTATTTGAATTGCAATGCATTTTATAAGTAGTTTACACATTTTTATTTTAATATTTTACATTATGCATATCCATGATGGGTAAGTATTACGGTGGCCCCCAACGACTAGTTTTATTCTTTTCAATGCTGCCATATCACGAATTCTTCTTAAATATATATGTTAGAGAATTTTCCTGATGTGAAACTCACTGGTGACAACGTTTATGTCCGGCACATGCTCGACGGAAAGGTTGGCAGATAGTGTGCTCCTCTCAAACTCCTCTTTGAGAAGACGTTTCCGTAGAGCAGAGCCGCACAAGCGGTAAATCCCCACAATATCGAGTCCTCGGCGTTCCACTTCCTCTGTGCACCTGCAGAGAAAAAAAAAACAGAAATGCATGAAACAATTTTTACTAAATCAAAAGGAGATCAGTTATAAATTTTAACATAATCTATATTATAAAGGACAAACGTGCCCGTGCATAACGCTGACGTCATTTTGCGAATGGCAACACTACAGGATGAAATTTCGGTTTTCCGATTTTTGCTACTGCAATTTTTTGAGTTTCTAAACATCGCATATTTTTAATTTTTACACCGTTATATAGGAAAAAAAATCTACTTTCAAATGCAATTTTTTTTAAAAACTGTACCGTCATTTACTTATTTATTATATCATTTAAATTAAATTTCAAGCATAATTTAAAAAAAAAATCCATCTGTATCTCTTGCAGACAATTACAAAATATTAATCCGTTTGCACTTGAAACAATATAAAAAGTTCATCATTATTTTCCAGCTCATATTCAATAACGAAATTAAAACTTTTTAGGCAATCAATAAAATAGTATAAATAAAACACAAATTTAACAGACATGTAATTGAAATAAGCGCTGAAAACCACTGAAGTTATCAGAATATAAAAAACTGCTGTAGATAACGAAATTTTTAGAGATTTCGTCGGTATTAACTTCTGACACGAGGCAAGTACGAAATTAACCGCTTTTAATAAATTTCAAAATTTTAAAATATTCATATAAAAATGACTCTTTGATGTTGTAAGGGGACAATCTAAAAAAATTATTAAATGGAAAAATCTATTACAGTTTTCAATAAAATCAATAAATGGTTTTAACATATATTCTCTATCCCGGGAAGCCCGGGTTGGATGCCCTAGTTAGTATAGAAGTAAAAATAGTTATTTTTAAATAAACCCTTTTATAAGCATTCAATGTTTATCTTGAAAATTACGCCTGATTTCGTGACTGAAATTCGTGTTTTTTCAAAATAAATAAATAAAATAAAATAAAATCCGTTGTAATACACACATAAAGAATCTACTTCACTCACGGGTAAACACCCACTTGTTAATGTTAATCCTATGGTAGAAAAATTTAAAATATTTCGTTTGAATTTGAATATTTTTAAATGATTTTTTTTTGCATTGGATAGCTGAGGTCGATCTCCACGCAGACCGTTTTTGACTTTTTCAATTTTGGTTGCATGTTTTTTTTTTTTTTATTATTATTATTAGGACACTTTCGTAAAAGTATCCTCATACAAAAAAAAAAAAAAAAAAAAAAAAAAAAATCGAAAAAAAAAAAAAAAACGGCCTATCCAATCAAGATCAGCCATCCAATGCAAAAAATAAAAAATAAAATAAAATATTGAAATACGAACGAGATAATTAAAAACAATTCTGTCATAGGATTAACATTAGCGAGTGGGTGTTTTTAAATAAGTAGCCTGTTAATTTGGCGTGGGCAAATTAGTGGCAAAATGAATTAGTGTTGCTTTTATATTCTATGTAGGTATCAAATGTTAAGTAACAGGTTTGTCATGGATATGTATATGTTTGTCAATTGGAGTACCACTATTTCCGAATAGTGATTGTTACTTTTTTATAACGCTGAATTACTGTCATGAATTAGGCGAATATTACTATTCGTAAATAGTAATTTTTGAATGGTTTATATTGTTTGACAATGCAGTATCTCCTAAAATTACCTCTTAATAATGAGCGGTACACCATATCCAGAATCTTCCCTTACAAGCACTGTTTCCAGGTCTACACCGAAGACACCGTCGGCAGTGGGTGCTGGAAGCCTCTGGAAGCACTGGGCTGGACATTTGTAGCGTAGTTTCAGGTACAGGGTGCCACGGGGCTCGAGCTTTAACGCTAACGAGTGAACCGGTGACTCTCGAAGAATCGCTGATAAGTGAAGCAAACCTTTGTAACACAGCTTGTGTCGAAACCTGAAATAGTGCAAGTTCATTCAATTTTGTTGTCATGGAAAAAAAGTGAAATGATACAGAGCTAATAAATACTGTTACAATATTGAGTCGTTTTATTTTACAGATATGAAATGGAAAATGATAAATACACCAATACGATGAACATCAGAAGTGAAAGAATTTTATTCGAATCGATTGCCATCTTTATCGATTACCAAATATGCGCCATTGTCCGACTGCAGCGCGAATTATTTTAAGAGGTAATCCGTCCCATTTACGCACTATGGAAGCTTTTAAAGAGTACAAACTTCTGTGTTGTTTAGGGTTTATTTTAGCCTTTAAAATTTCCCAGATCCAATAGTCTAAAGGATTTACATCTGGTGAAGAAGTTGGGCAATTTCCTTGCATGATAAACTTCGGACAATTGACATCGTGTGCCTGTGTTTATTTGGCTCGATGTGAAGGTGCAGAATCTTGCTGAAATATCGAATTGTCTATCGAATTGCTCAAATATCGAAATATCTCTTTGGAATACAATCTGCCAGCATGTGGCAGTAAATGCCTAGCCAATATATCCTGTTTGTAATATTCTACACTGATTTGTACCCCTTTATCAAAGAACGCTACATTTAACCAGTGTTAGCTCTTAGCTATTTTGAAGATAGGATAAAATTTCCTTTCTGTCTATCCGGATCTTCTATTTAAAATCAAAGATTAGAGATTGAAGGCAAGTACTTCGTACTCTGCCTTACTACTAATGATAAAATACATAAGTGACCTATTCAGAAAAAACTAATTATTTCTACTTTTTTTCCTCTCCATGAGGGGCTTTGAGCAATTTGTTATTAAACCTGTTTATTGAGCAGGTTGTTAGTTTGATTATTGTACAAAATGAGTATAAAGTATTTCCCGGATTACAAAACTTCATTGTGGAAAAACTATTTCACTTAGGGGGGAAGGGATTTCGCTAAGCATCGACCAGTTATGGCCATATTGCTATAGGAATAATGCCTTCAAGGGGGATTTTGTAGGGAAAGTGACTCAAATTATAATTCTTGTACAAGTAAAACCCTGAAAACTTTCCACACTCGCCCTGCACACAGACCCCGCTAGTATCCAACTCGCGAACATCGACCCAAGCTTCTCATTTTCCGCCTAGCATGTTAACCACAAAGAGATATGTACACTTAGAGATATGTTTATTTTTGTAAACTGTAAATGCAGTAATGAAGTTTGTAATAAGACCAATTACCTTAAAAAAATCAACATTTGTTCTGTAATGCTAGGTATAGCATCTGTCATTCTACCCTGTTTCAGTATCACAAACTGGTGTAACAAAGACTCTGTCTTTTATATAAGCCCAAAGAAGAAATTGAAAGGAGTTATATCAGGAGAATGTGGATCCATGGATGTTGATCCATCTCTTCCATCTTCCGAATTAACTGTTGTGAACTGATGCGACAATGTAATCGACGGAAAAAAATTAAGAACAGTAGGCGATGATAAACAAATTACATTGATATCTTCAATCAGTATTGAATTCAGACATTTTTATGGCGGATGCATTTCTGAAGCTCCGTGAATGAACACCATGGAGTTCCGGGGAAGATTGCTCTTCTAGACCAATAAGTATAAAATCTCAAATATTCCGGGGGGGGGGGGCATTTCAATGCTTCGGGGGAATGTCCTCTCTGGACCTCCTCCTGAATTCAACGCTGATTCAATGATTATTTCATGCTAAAGTTTTGAAATCAGAGGAAGTATTACATCATACCCTTTATTACACCATACATCTATATTATATCATACAAGTGGTCGCCAATTTGCTCCCTACCATCCATTAATGGGCCTTTAAAACTTTTTGATGGGTAATGAACATTTTTCAAAGTTAAAAGAAAAAAGTTATCACATATTTTACCGAAGTTGCTGTAACTTTGCAAGATGAACTATGGGAACAAAAATATAATGTAAAGATATTTGATTATTGACATAAGCATTACACTCTCAGAAAAAACTGTAAATTTATGAGCATTTGCCCTTCAATTTTCACGGGCAAAAGCCTTATTTAATGAAAAACGGTCTGATTCACTAAATAAGCGGCCTTATCCCTTAGATACTTAGAAAATTAAGAGCAATCCACATTCTTACAGTTCTAGCCCATATGTTAGTAAAAATATGGTTCGACCCCATACATTGTCCTCCGCTAGGGTGTAACCCTTCATTTTACTCGTGTTTCGAAAATTTTAACCCGCCAAAACAGCGATTCTGTGATGATTATCTAACGTGCTACGTGCTACGTGCTACGGAACAGTAAGTAAAGTGTTATTGTGTTTTAAAGTGCATTATATCCTGTGCATTATAATGCTGTATCACTTTGCCCCGTAAAATTACGGGCTGCACAAAATGATGGGCATGGACTTTATTTTTTTTACGGGGTATGACTGGAATCTCTGCTGCAGTAATTTTACTGCAATTTTTTTAACAGTGTACAAAAACATTTTTGATATAGGTGGATATCCGATTTTGACAAAATAAAAATAAATGTCTGAACTATATGTAAAAATTTGTGGTAAACTTACTATATTAATGTATTTTCCAACTCTACATAGCTGAAGTTTAGGAGGTTAAGTGATATATTATGAACAATCAAACCACCTAAATATCACTTAAGGAAGAGACCTTCGATTACTCCTGACGAAAAGTGAATCAAAAATCTCATTGGGGCTCCCCTTGTTATGCTTGTGTGTTAAATAAGCAAATTAATGTTTTTAAATGCAAAATAAATTCCATGATGCGTCTAAAATTGTCAGATATTTAAACAACTCGGGATAGGAACGCTCACACGCATATGTATTAAGAAATATGTGAAGAAGCGCCTTCTTTCGTCGAAATCACTATGTTCAAGAAGAGTTGCCCGCTTAGACCAATCAAACAGAGTCAATGTGACATGTCGTGTCAAATGGAATGAAGCAACGCATAACCATCAAGTTTTACTACAAATTGTGAAAACGGGAGCCCGATCCGGCCCGTACAAAAAAATTATTGGCCCGGCACGGTATAAAAGCTAAAATCTCGGCTCGATTCCGGCCCGACCCGTCTGAATTTCTACTAAACATAGATATTTTACGTCGATATAGTTAAAAATTGTATTGTACGAGAAGTTCTGACAAAGAATACTTATTTTAGCTTATTTTTCATATTTACAATCTTCATTTTAAAAAATGATGCGATGCCCATCATCAGCCCAGACCACGAGGCAGTACGGACTTTGCCTTCGGGCCATGTCCGAGCCCGTGCACACCTCTAAGGAACATGCAAGGTTGGTGAAAGTATACGGATCAGAAGTACTGAGTAAAAAGTATGTTTATGACTGATTCAAATATTTCCGCGACGGAGAGGAAATTGTTGATGATGAGAGGGTCGACCGTCAACAAGCATAACCCCAGACAAAGTCGAAATGAACGCGGCAGATGCTTGTTGATGATACACTTAGATATAGAGAAAATTCAAAAACGTGCGACATCGACGCTTCAAGCGATTCCTAATGAAGCCTTCACTGATAATCTCCAGCAGTTTTACAAAGGTTGTCAAAAGAGCATTGTGGTTAATAGAGATTACTTTGAAGGAAAATAAAAATTTTTTGTTTGTATATCTGTTTTTTTATTTTATGAGACCATTCACCGAACTTTTTAGAAGTACCTTGTAAA
This sequence comes from Maratus michaelseni, assembly GCA_963931845.1. Classification (NCBI taxonomy): domain Eukaryota; kingdom Metazoa; phylum Arthropoda; class Arachnida; order Araneae; family Salticidae; genus Maratus; species Maratus michaelseni. The sequence goes on from OZ007600.1 coordinate 193,666,998, forward strand.
TACATTTTATTGTTTCAAATAAATTTATATTTGTTACCTTCTTTGCATTGTTATAGATATCTAGTAAAACACTAGTGTTAATCGCATTTCGATTTTTTCCATAAGCACAAATTAGGTTAATAGGGAATCAGCGGACTTAATTGAATTTAAAAAGATGTTGGAGACCTCTGCGTCATATTTTTTCGAAGTAATGAGATGTTATATGAAGACTAACACTTTAAGCTCAGACAATTTAATCTCGCAATCTAAAGTCGTTGTTTACTGTACATCCATACAAACAGTGTGAGGCAAGTTAATGGTGAAACTGGTCGCACTTTTGAAATTAGACTGAAGGAACGTAAATATGCATTCAAGACCGGAAATTTAAACTCCAAAATAGTTTTCTAACGCCGTAGATACAGACCACATACCGGATTTGGCAAATTCCACCATAATTAAATTAAACTGCAATAACTACGAAAAGCCATATTTTCCTTGAGGCCTGGTACACAAGATTAGTTTGTTCACCCTTAAATGAAGCATCCATGTTTTTTCAGAGTACATAGTTTTTCTATGACTTTAAATTCGATTTTAATTGTTTTGTCGTGGTTCCTTCTTTAAGTTATTTTTAATTTCATCTTTCATGACTTGAAAGTTTTTTACTTTACTGAAGATGGAGTAATGTTTGTCCGAAACGCCTATATGCTCTTTAATGTTTTTAATGTGATTTTATTGTGTATTTTGTTAAATTTTCTAAATTTAGAGTGTGAGTTTTTATATAATTATTTTGTTGAGACGTAGTATGTAATTACATATATCTTAAAATGAGATGGTGGTACTTACCTAGGATCCCACGTATAGAGTAAGAAAGCAATTTCTCTGTTCTCGACAAGATCTACTTCAAAAACCTCGTCCCAGTCAAAGCTGTGCTCTCCTGTTCTGATAACGGTCCTGGCTTTGTGCACCCGGTCACACTCGATAACGCAATACAAGTCCCTAAAATGATCACTATGAGAGGTGGTTGGCTTGAGTCCTCGCCCAGACAGTAGATGGATCCATAGGAGTCCGCTGAAGCCTTTTGGAGCTTGTGGTCCTACACTCAGAGGAGTGACAACAGGTCGCGGTCGATACTTGCTGTAGGAAAAAATAAATTTATGATTATCAAATTATTATTAATAACAAGAACGAAAAATTAGACATAACGACATATATTATGAAACACTTTCCAACACTTCCATAATATTTTAACAAAACTTCACCGTTTAAGTATATGTCCAAGTAAATAATTTGGAAAACGGATAACACATTTGATTTTAAGATTACTATCAATAGTTCGAAAAATATTCGAATTCTTTTGTGCAACCCTGAATATAATCTATATATTTGTATATATGTTACGGTCAATATGATTAATCCGGCCATTATTAATAATAACCGGTTATTATTAATAATGACCGGGCATAAAGACCTGTTATTATTAATAATAACCGGATTAATCATATTGACCATAATATATATACTAGATAGTATGCTAAAATTTAGTTCAGTTAGGAAACGTATAGCAGAATTGTAAGTATCTCTTCAGCAATTTTCCATTAATAAACGGAAATGTACTCGAAATCGTTTGTGCTGTACTGAATATAAATTCAAATATTTTAAGCTAAACAAGGATATAGTCAAAAATTAGCTTAATTTTAAAAGGCATAGCACAACTTAAAATGCACTTCCAGCAATTATTGTTCTTAGACAATACTGTAACCGAATTATTTTGTGTGTCCCTGTAAATGAACGATGAATACTATCCACAGCATACTCTATAGTAAGCCTCTAGCAGTGCAACTCAGTAATATATATCAATTTAAATATGTTTGAAATAGTATAACAGCGTTAAAATATACTTTAAACGATTTTTCCACATAGACCGAGGCCATAATGTAACGGAATTATTTTGAGTGCCCCTGTAAATGAAGTATAGGCGCTACATAGTTCATGTTCAATACCAAACATGCCTTAGTAAATCTGAAAAACATATATCAATTGAATGGCAATCCGAGTATGTTTACGCGAGTTAGAGTACGGACAGACAGACAAACGGAATTCATAAACACTTTTCAACTATGTTGGAAAGTGTTAAAAACAGTTATAGAAATACAATATATTTCGTTATTAGTAAAGATGTAACTTAGCATTTCCCTAGTATCAAAAGTCGATATCCCTCTAAATGGACTTTTAAAGAGAACCAGTGAAGCGACAATTCATCCCCTAAGGGGGAATTTCATCCAAAACGCATCGGAATTTGTCTCAATGAAATTTCCTCAATCGATGACCAACAGAATCAAATTTGGATCAACAGGTCCTAAGTTATCGATGAAATTTTTATGTAATGATAAATATACTCGCAATTTCATCGGGAAATGGGATAGTTTTGTAGTGATTTTGTAGTGAAATTTTCTTCATCAGACAGTGCGTGTCAGAAACTGTTCTGAAGGATGTAGACACTTAGTGAGTTTTGGATGAGATCGATGGTTGTCCAATTAAATATGGATGAGTTTTGTTTGCTAGAGTTCTTTACGCTAATGGTTCTTTCTATTGGTGTGTTTTCTTGCTAACTATACTTCGAAGATGGGGCTTATTTTTTTTTTATCTAACAAGAAATATACACAATATTCAAAATTGTACAGTCAATGTATATAAATGAAATTTCGATCAGAAGAATTATGCTTATATATGCTATTGGAAACTACAGCAAACATTTCAGGAATATGGTTATAAATATACCTGAAATCCCTGGGATCTAGGCTTACTAAACGGAGTCTGTCCTCCGAAGGTTTGATAGGCGTGGGGTGGGGCACGGTCATCCTACCGTAAGCTCCGCCCCCCACTGGCAGTGAATCTTCGCTCGGAGTGTGCAGACGCCGCGGGAATGTATAGATACCACGGTATTCTTCCTGAAATATACAGAAAAATGACAGTTATTCATTTGAGTGTGTCATGAATGAATTAGAATTTTCATTCTTAATTGTGAGATGTTATTCAAGTTTTACCATGATTTGATCTATCACTGTGCGCATAAAGGAATAATTTCCAGTAAAATTGCACATAGATGATAAAATCAGACACAGATTTAGATTTCAGAGCTCATTGGGTGAAGTAGTATTTTTCAGCGGTTTAAAGATTGGTCACTTTGTAAACTTATTTCTGTTAACCTTTTGAATCCCTCAATAGCCAAAATCATTCCAATGCTGTGAAACCCACAATAGCTCAGGATAGCTGAAAGGATTTTCCTTTCCCTTACATGGGTCGGGGTGCTGTCAAGGGGGTGGTCTCTGTCAGTGATGGGTGGGCATTTCTGGACAGTACAGAAAGAAAAACAAGATTTTTTTCAGTAACTGGAGCAATGATGGAGTAACACCTGTAGAAATTTGAATAAAGAGAGAAGGCAGTAGGGTCATTTCCACTACTTACATAGTGAAAAGGGGGGGGGACGAGAAAACCAGCATTTTGGGCTATTTTGTTGGGATTCTAAGGTTCATTCAGTTTTTTAAAGCTTGGGATTTAAAGAGTTAAATTTTAACAAGACATTTTACAGATCCTTCGTTCTTCAGTCTTTCGCTCCCTCGGTAGTCGTCCAACTTCACTTTGATCTAAAGCCGTTTTTGTTTTGAATAATTTCAGATGTGGCTATAGAAATCTTGGTGTTTTGAGTATTTAAAAAATATATATATCATAATATCCGAATTTATTTTGTAAAGGAATGTTAAAAAATAGTTTTTATAAAAGTAAAAATTGTTCTTTTTAAAACGCTCTTTTATACTGTTAAAAATTTAATGCTGTGTTTAACAAACTTTCGGTGCTGCAGTAGCTGCAACCATAAGATGGTGAAATCTCTTTTCAACATTTGGAACTTTGGATCAATTGGAGCTCCAAATATTGGAACGAGATTTCACCATTTTATGGTTGCAATTGCTGCAGCACCAAAAGTTGGTTCAACGCAGCACAAAATTTCTAACAGTGTAGAATGTAAAATATCTATCTTGGAAATCACACCTAATTTCACGACTGCAATTCATGTTTTTCTTCCAAAAGTTCCCTTACAATCTCAATTTTAATAAATCATTTGTTTTTACTCTCGGTAGAAAGTGCAATCTAGGGATCTATTAAGAAATTTGAAATTTTTGCTCTGTTTCTTTTTTAAGTTACTGCAACAAAAAAGAAAAAAGAAAACATTATTTAAAGTATCTTTTTAGGGTGTCTTAATTGATTTCTCAACGCATAATGTTAATTTGATTAACATGATACTATTAATTGATTATAGCGTATTTTTTTTAAAAAAGGTATATTACACTCTTTATTTATTTTATTTTTATTTTCTGTTTTTAGTGTTTAAAATATTTGTTATTGCAGTTTCAGAGCCAGTTGGCCTTTTTTGGCGAGCGTAGTTTGGAGCATCATTAAATCCATTGTTGTTGTAACTCGTGTACAAATGTAATCATAAAGAATGCTTGGCGATTTATCACCTGTGGATGGCCAACGGAAAAATGCGTTAAAATTAATTTATTAAGTTATAATTAAGTTCTAAAAATATTAAAATGTTGTATTATCATCGGAAACACATTTGCACACATAATTTTGATAACCCTAGCCTATTAAGAAGGGAGTTCAAGTTGATTTAAATAAAGAATGCAAGAAATTAGATATACAGGGTGTATAAAAAAAAACCTTGTCACATTAAAAAAAATTATATAAAACAATATGCAAGATAGAAACGAGAAATTCACGTATGTGTTACTTTAGATTTTAAAGTTTTTTTCTGTGTCCAAAAAAAAAAAAAAAAAAAAAAAATCAACAGATGGCGCTAGTTGTTCTGTGATAGCAACAATTACAGAATGGCTACTACATCAGAGAATCCGCCAAGTTGTTTACTCGTAGCCCGCAGAAATCGGTACGCACTGCCGCGAGGCAATTAGCAATACCAATTCCAACAGTGCATCGCGTGCTTCATAAGAAACTTCGCCTTTTAACGTATAAAGTGCAGGTACTGCAAAATTTACAAAGGAATGACAAACCTCGTTGTTTTGACTTCACTGTGCAAATGCTCAATTATCTGGCAGAAGATAGCGATTTTTTAAAAAACATCATTTTCACAGATGAAGCAACATTCCATGTTTCTGGCGAAGTAAACAGCCACAACGTCAGAATTTGGGGATCTGCGTCACGCAATCGATGTTGGAACTCACTTGGGTCGAGACAGACTATTGACTAGATGTTCTCCGGGCCACGAAAGGCGCATATATTGAGATTTATTGATTATATTTAAAAAAAAAACCTCTAATATCTCAGGTAACACATACGTGAATTTCTAGTTTCTATCTTGTATATATTTTGTTTTATAAATTTTTAAAATGTGTCAAGGTTTTTTGATACACTCTGTATAATTAATGCCGATACAAATTTACAATCATTTAAACACACAAAACTTTCCTGAAAAAATGTTATTCATGTTTGAATTCTCTTTTATATATGTTAAAAAAAATCAAATCTGTACTTTATTATTAAAATTTACCGAGATATGAATACTTTATAAGGAAGACAAATATTAAAAACTTTTATAGCGTAAAGATAAAGAAAATCATGTAACATTTTTAAAAACAGTATTCAGTAACTTAAAAATAAAATGCCACGTAACAATGCAAACACATTACAGAAGAATGGAGGCGTTCTAAATAGATTTTATTTGTTCATTAATCCTTACACAGTTAAAATAAAGACATAACGTCGCTATTTCAGAGATAATATTAGCTCAGGGAATTTTTCCCTGGCTAAATCAACACAGATAGACTTGTTAAATCTAAACTCAGAGATAAATGGATTATACGCAGAATTTATTTTATGATATAAGCAGCATTAGTTATAAATTCTACTTCAATTGTACATGGGATAAATAAATACCAGCTACAAATATTTTAAAATAGGTAAAAAAAAGATGTACATTAAAAGAAGTTTCCTACTGCTCTATAAGGAAATACAAATGTTTGTTACAAATTGCGGCACCCCTGTACCACAGTTGTCTCATTAATTTGATAATCGGAATTATCTGGAAATCAGTATTAAACTTCTATCTAAAATAATTAAAATATCGATTTCACGATACTGGCATTAATAAAAATTTCGAACGGTTAATTGTTTTCATAAATATTTTATTACTTGTTAATAATCTTAAATTCTTCCATTTATTTTGAAAATTAATAATTGATTTCTTCCTATAAGTTTTGAATTGCTACTCCACTGACAAGGGGAGGTTCCGAAGTCGGAAATAGTGAATGTAATGAACATTTGTGTATAAATAGAGTATAATCAATAGATTAACGTATGAAAGTCATATAATGCAATAGCCAGCGATCTTCAGAAAAACGCCCCCAAGTTTACGCTTCGATAGACAATTTGATAAATTACTCCCTTTTCCGACAGGCTGTATTGTGTGGGTGATAGCGTGATAGATTTCTGAATTTTCTCTCTGAATACGATTTCCCAGCAAATTTTTTTTCACAGACAAAATATCAATCACTTTGGAATCATGCATATATATCTATATATACTATATATAAATATACGTGTGTGCCCGTATATTTCAATTTGCAGCCAAAACTACCCAGCGCAGACCACTGGTGCTTGTGTGCGGTAGTAGCTTCGAGTTTCCGATCGTGCACTACGGTGGTTGCATGTCGGTATCTGTGGGGGTGTGGGAGATAGGGTGGTTGAAAGTGGTCGACCTAGAGCATTTTCAATACAAATAGTAATATAAAAAAAATTGTCAATTCCTACTTAGGTCAAAAAGATTTTTTTTTTTTTTTTGAGCGATCTACACGCTTCGCCACTGACGGTATTTATTCCTAAATTTATATCCTGCTAAATATATTATATAAGAGAAATTTTTGAAATGTATTAAAAATTAAATTAAAAATAAATATCTAAAATACCAAAAATTAATAGCTCGAAAAGTGTTTCTCACAAAATTGTTAGACAAACTGCGTTAGAAAGATAAAAAATTGTATTTTTCTTGATATAAATTTCAAATCTAATGATTATGCCGTTTTTCAAATATTGAATTTAAAAAATTTCCAAACTTCACAATGAAGTACCGTAGTGAAACTTCACGCGTAAAAAGATAATGGGGCTGTTCACGGACGAAGATCAGGCGGCGCGCGGGCGAAGGAGACTAAAATATGGAGTGAGTCTATACTTTTGAACATAAATGAAATGAAGTGAGTCTATACTTTTGAACGGAAATGAAATATAAAACTAAAATTAATTAATTTAATTTAATTAATGAATTAATATTTAAAAAAACTGTATTAACATTAAGTGCCATCCACTACAAGTTTAAAGAAATGTATTTGAACTTGAGTGGATGAATAAAAAGTATTTTATTAACGATTGAAAATTTGATCAAGATATATAAATATACAGAGGATGTGAGCTAATAGTAGGAATTGAAAAAAAAATAGACGTGTGTGTCCTTATATTTCACTTTGCAGCCACAACTACCCAGCGCAGACCACTGGTGTTTATGTGTGGTAGCAGTTTCGAGTCTGCTATCGTGCACTATGGTAGTTGCATGTCGGTAGCTGTGGGGGTGTGAGAGATATGGTGGTTGAAAGTGGGGACCTAGGGCATTTTCATATTTCGACAATGAAAGTGAAAGTGTTCTAAAAAAAGTGTTAATGAAAGTGTTTTAAAAAATAAAAGAAGAAAAAAAAGTCTTTTAATGCACGTCTTCTATATTAAATATAGAAAAAAACTGCATAGATGACTAAAAAAAAAAAAAAGAAGCGGGTTGTCCTTAGCTGGTATATATAAATTTAAAATGAAAACACAAATGGAAAACAAAGGATAAAAATCATATAAAAATCAATGAAAAGGATACTGCAAGAATTAAACTTAGTAAAATAAAAAATGAAGAACTATGAATATCTTATGGAATCGTCAGAGGAGCTTCATAAGAATAATCTCTCTCTCTCGCTCATCTCTCTCTCTCTCTCTCTCTCTCTCTCTCTCTCTCTCTCTCTATATATATATATATATATATATATATATATATATATAATTAAAATGAAATCACATGTGTAAAAATAAACGGAAAAAATAATACAAAAGTTAAACACAGGAAATTGAAAATGAAAAAATAAGAAAAATAAGAAATTATGAACATTTTATAGATTCATCAGAGAAGCTTCATAAGCATAATTCACAGTAAAGATTTAGTATTTTGTCGAATATGTTCGTCATTAGGCCTAAATAAATAAATAAATAAATATATTATAGTGAAACTCATTTTCTTATATATATCTTAAATTGGAATAATTCTGTATATATATTTTCTAATTGTGGTGTGGTTCCAAAATGACTTCTGAGAAAAAAAATTGCTCGGGAATGAAACCAGTGAGGAAATTCATAAATGTAGTATTCTGCTTACCGTACAACACAACCTCTCGGAAAAGAGAGATATTTATCCGATTACGCACCGAAGCATAAAAGAAACGTGAATTTTGTGTCTTTTTCTTAAGACTGCCTGGCTATTGCATTTTACAGGTTTCATATATTTAACGATTGATTATACGCTATCGATAAACAATAAACTACATTTTCTGTTTCCGACAGCGGCACCTTCTCTTGGAAGTTGAATATTTGAAAAAAGGGCACATTGCTAATACTATATTCACACCGCGACATTTAAGTTAACTCGGACCCCCAACTCACACAATGAGTTCCACAAACTCATTTAGTGAGTAGAAACATTCTATGGATAGATACAGCCAGTACCACTCACCCTGATTGGCTTGAGGTTTGCTTTAACTTATTGGCTATCGTGGTTCATTCTCACTTATGCGCTTGCTGACATTTCCGATTCGTTCAGAGCTCAGACATAGCCAGGTTCAATGAGTTAATTTAGGAGAGTTTTGCAATGTGAACATGCATTTCCAATTCCGGGCGTACCACTCCAAATTTCAAGCTAAGGCAATTTAAATTTGCGGTGCGAACATAGTATAATATCCTGTTCTGATCGGATATTAGACCGCCATTTTGGAGGTGATACATATCGGAATTAGACCACTTGTTCACACCGCAAAACTTATCTAAGATAACTAACCAAACGTCACTGTGTCTGAGATCTGGACAAACATAAAATGTGCGCATGGGCTTAACTTAAAGCCAGCTTCAACAACCAATCAGTTAAAGCTAGCCTCCAGAGTCAATCCAAGTGAGTGGTAGTTGCTGTATCTAGCCATAGAAAGTTCGAACACTATAATGCTCGTATTCACAATCTACCTCCACCTGGAAAACCTCGGTCGAACGCCTAAATAAAAATCACGATTAACCCGATTGGACCTGATAGCGACTGATGTCCAATCAGATTAATGAGCGTTCGACCGAGGTTTTCTAGGTTGAGGTTAATGGTAAATACCAGCATTGAGAGAGCTTGTAGAACTCTCTCAGTGAATTTTGTGTCTAAGATATATTACATTTAGATATATAATTTTTTTAGCAGTCTAAGATATATTGAATTTGCGGTGCGAGCATAGTATAACTCACCTGTCTAATGGTGTCTAGGAGCGACTCGACACTGTGCGCTATCCTTGTAAGAGCCGGGTCCCTCCCTCGCCGGAGACGCTCGTAGATGGCCGAGGTTGAGGGGGCGCGGCTCATCCACGCTTGGTACTCGTTCGACGTGAACACACTGGGTGATGATCGGCGAAAGCCAGGAGGAGGGGCTGCAAAATGAGAAGGAAAAGATGATCGTGAGTTGCACACACAGTATATATATATATATATAATAAGACGAATGTTTCTTAATCATCAGAAAAAATTAATATAACCGTGAACAAAAATATACAATAAGCTTCTTCCGAGTTTACTATGTCTCCGAAAAGCGTTCTTTATCATTAGAGATATCAAAATCCAATATATTTTCGAAATTTAAAGAAAAATTTGTAAAATCGAAGTTTTCCCCCGCTGCCATTGATTTTCTTTCCAAGTAGTTTTTATAGTGTATTAACCTTTTGATTATGGGGCAGGGAGACCGTACGTCCCATACACTATATTTCTATTCTATTCGTACAACTGCTTGAAAAATAACCTCTGCAATACACTTATACTAGGATATTTTAAAGATATATCTACAACAGTGAAAAATATTTTTGCAAATTGTGATACGATTCACTATAAAAAGAGTCGCCAGTCCTGACCCGTAATCAAAAGGTTAATCAGTTGTCTGAAATTGGAATATCGGTTTTTAGGATGGTCTTTATTCTCAATTAAACATTTTCAGCTGCGTAAATTAATTTATGCATGCGAGAGCAACAAAATGATATTAATTTTAATATTAAAGTTAATGCTGTTAATTTATTATGATTGTCTGTGAGATATGTTTGTTGAACATGAAAATGTTTACTTTAGAATTGATAGCATTCTTAAAACCTGTATTCTAGGGTGAGAAAACTGCAATTAATACATGTAAAAACTACGATTAATATATTGTAAAAACTACTCGGAAACGTTTTCGAAAACTACAAAAGAAACTACGAAAAGCAAAAGGAACTTCGTTTTTATAAATGCTTCTTTAATGCATGGGCGCTACTGTCGCATGTTCCATTATTTAACAAAAATATTTTCTTTGTTCGTGTTTATATTCAAAATAATGTATATAATAATGGCACAGTCCCTAATTGGAGTTTTTCTATGCATAATACACTATTTGTCTGTTTACAAATATTGAGTCTTTTACTGAGGAATAATGTAACAGAATAATGTAACCATCCGTGGTCGGAGTTACACATATCCAAAATTTGCGCAATTCGCGTTAGCAATCAGCAATGTGTTTATATTACGTGTTATTCTATTTAATCTCCCTATTTTATAATCTTTACTTGTCTTTATCTTAAGCAATGAACTGATCATGTGATCTTTATATTCATCATGTTTTTTTATATAACAGTTCCAGTGTATTTCTACGTTTAAAAAAACTAACAAGTTTCAATTTCGTGCTTTTTTTTTTTTTTTTTGCTAACATCTGTCGAGCTAATTAAAAGTTATTAATTTTCTGTCCACAGACAATTTTCTGTCAATTTCTTGTGGCTGTAGTTATTTATCATATGAAACTATAAACAAACACGATTACCCTTTGAAAATGAATCTGAGATTAGCTTTAAAAAGCAGTGAATTAAACATACTGTAAGTTCTCTGTTTAACACTACTCCGACAGGAAACTTATTCGAGTTTTATAAAAATATTTTACACAGGAATTTTTAATTAAATTTTAGGAGTATTTACCTTAGTCATTTAACACGTTCACTGTCGAGTTAAAATTACCGAAATTTTATTTTATTTAGAAAGTTCGAATTCATACCAGAAAATACTAATAGCAATGTTTACTTTATTTAATTACAGACATTTCGTGATTACATAAAATAAAAATTCTTATTTCGAAATTTCCGGTACGAATTCGTAATTTTAGATTGAAAAACCACGAGTATACTCGTGGTTGGCAGCGAATGGGTTAACTTACAAGCGGAGTGCCAAGCTTGGTAATCACATATTTTGATTATTTTTATATATGTTATACGGTAGAAGCCCCTTAGTCTCAGGTTCAATGGATTTTATACAAAGCTCCTTAGTTCTCGAGAAATGGGGGGGGGGGGTCTAATATTCTAACACAACTTTAACACTTACTTTGTAACGAAATAACTGCGTTGGTCGTAGTTGATATGGCGTCTGCTCGTTGATCTGAGGGCCCGGGTTCGAGGCTGGAAAGCGCTACGTTTGTTTTTCTCATTTTTTAAATAAATATACTTGTAATTATAATTCTATCTCTAATTATCAACCTATCTCTATGATTATAAGCCTCTGTAATTATAAGCCTATCTCTGATGAGACACATCCCTTAAACTAAATGGTTATTTGACTTGGTTGAAAAAATCTCAACGATAAAAGCCATGGGTGGCCAATCTATATTCTGCCGTAAGGTAGAATTTTTCCCGCATGTTTTTCTTTTCAGTATTTTATTTCCCTTTATTTGAATGATATCGTTCTTGCCTATGCATTTGGCACCGGAATTAATTCATCAGTGTGCAAAACTTAAGCAACGAACACAAAATGCTAATTTCTGAACACGTGAGTACTCAAAAAGAAATTCTATAAACAGCAAGTGTAGAAAATAGGTACTACCCACTTGCTTATCAACAGCACAGACAGTTGATGTGAAATCTTCTTGATATCACAAATGGTCACAATTGTCACAGTCACTACAAGGAACAGAGATGTGATATCTTTTATTCGTCTCATTTTTACTCTCATTTGGTCACTCCACTGAACAGTCACTATGACTGCTGCTTTTTGACGAATCACCAGGTGACTTTACAATGAAGTCATCTTGTGACTGTCATGTAATTGTCATTTTGACACTCCATTGTAAAGTCATCATGATAGCTGTTCTGTGACGAGTTCCCAAGTGACAAAAAATGAAATCATCTGGTGACGTTTCACAAAGGAGTGCAATAATGACTTCACAATAGAGTGTCGATCACTTGAAAGTCACCATGCGACTTCATTGTGACATTATTTGGCGACTCATCACAATGCAATGCTCACAATGACTTCAAAGTTCAGTCTTCAACTGACAGTGACTTGAGAATCACAAGGTGACTTCATTGTAATGTCACCTGGTGATCTATCACAAAGCGACAGTCACAGTGACTTTTCAATGTTAACAATAATTTAAGAGTAATAATGAGACAGTGAAATATCCCATATTTTGATTCACCGTAGCGATTGTGACACTTCTAACCATGTGTGACGTCAACGGGACTTCACATCGACTGGCCATGCTGTTAGGGTAGTACCTCTTTTCTACACTTGATCTGTATAGAATTTCCTTTTGAGTACTCACGTGTTCAGAAATTAGCATTTTGTGTTTGTTGCTTAAGTTTTACACATCAGTGTACTTTAACTTATTTTGAAAAACCTTTCTACTTTTTACCCTTAATTCTCTTTACTATTTTTTGTTTTAGAAAGCATTAATTTACTGTAATTAATTTATATAAGTTAAAAAAATAATTTTGGCTTAGGTCCTTTTTCCCTACCTCCCTTACCCTGTGTAAGCCTCGTCCAATCCCAATGCACGGAATTTGTCTCAAATTCCCACTCTGCTGAACTTCTACGCATCCACTTACATAGATCCATCATCCATGTAGGTATGTAAGGTTGCGCTATGGTTAAATATACGGCGGCATAATTAACTATACAAAACTTTATTACTTTAACGAAATATATAATTAATTCAACATATTCAAATAAACACAATTAATAAATAAGTATAATAACAGCCGTCCTGCAGCCGTTCCCAAAAAACGCAGCATCACTCGAGACCGCCGAAGAGCAAGTGTCAAAAGATTCCCGCCGAATCCACCGTCAGTCTATACTTGGCAAAACTTTCCAAGCGCCAAACTTTCGCCAAATAGGAGAGCGCTCTTTTTGTTCCGCTGGAGAAACTTAAATGAATTATGCTTCCTTTTCCATTTTCATATAAGGCGAATTAGCTCCGCCACACATAGATCCATCACCTTAGATGTGAAGTAGGAATTCCTCATCAGCTCATCATTAACCTTTTGTAGGAATTCCTCATCACCTGCATTGGTTCACTGATTCCTGAATGTTGCATTGCCACCGACAATGAAATTGTGTGCAGCATTTGAGGAAAATTGGTTCGACAGACGTGGATCAAAACTCGATTGTAAGATTTGACCAGAGAGACAACAAACGAAGGTAAATAAAAGCGTGTAAAATTTACGAATCGGACGGATGACATGTTGCGCTAAATTAATTTTTTTAAGTCCATGTGAAATTTAACTATCAAGCTATTTTATGTATTTAAGATTTCATAAATACTAAATTAAAGTTGTAGCATAGTGTGTAGTACACTGCTTTATAAAGGTACTCTGTGATCGATTGGGTTTTGAGTTTTTGCGTGCACTAGATTTCGCTAGCCATCGCCAGACACACAGAGCGAAACTTTCTTTTATTAGTATATATACCGGGTGAACCAAAAGGTAGTTAAAACTTAAAAAATTCATAAAAAAGGAAGAAATTATGATAAAGAAGTGCGGTTTGCAAGAAAAGGCTCATACGGTAGTCGGATATTTTTTAGCACCAAAAAATGTTTAGTTAAATATGTCACTGGTAGAGGGCTCTGTCGACCCGAAACACAATGAACAGGACAACAGTACTCTCCATCCATTTATTATTGCAATAGCAATTGTTCAACATGACCTCCAGGCCACATTCATCATCTTCAGTCCTTTCGCCATGCGAAATTTTCGCAACGCAACAGTTGCTGACTCTCCGTTCAAATAGATCAACTTCACCAACAACGCTCGATCGGGTAATGATAACATTCTGAAAGCGAATGAGAAATCCTCGTGTGTTCCGATCTTTTATTGCAGGATTATTTTGCAAAATTTTATTTGCTGCTATAAAAAATTCGACTACCTTGTGAGCCCTTTCTTGCAAATCGCACTTCTTTATCATAATTTCTTCCTTTTTATGAATTTTTAAAGTTTTAACGAACTTTTGGTTCACCCGGTATATATGATCTTTGTCACACGATAGCACTCGTATTTATAAACAGATTTGTATGTAACTAAGCCTGTGTTTTGTGTATTTGGTTGACCTACATCTCGACTGAGTTTGTTGGCCAGCTTAGTCCGTCATCTTGTTTTAAAATGACGGCCACTGAAAGATTTAAAACTCAAAAAAGTCCTTCCGGCCTGTACCGGGAGGAAAAGGTAGCTTTCCTATATCCTCGTTTTAAAATTTTAGCTAATGTTACACGAAAACAGCAAGTTAAAATGCAAAGAAACGTTTACAAAAGATTCGTTAATACTGAATTTGAATAAGAATTTCGCCAAATTATTGAGCAATAGCCAAATTGGCTTCATTTATGAAGACTTATTTTGGTCGCCAAATTTGGCGATATTTCGCCAAATGTCGCCAATTTTGTCAATTTTGTCGCCAATGTCGCCAATTTTGGCGCTAACGGATATGAATATATAGTTGTATGCGTATGATTGGGAAAATTATTACAACAATGAAAGAAAATAATTTGCAAGTAATGGCGTTAATGTGCTGTTTTGTTTCAAAATGTCAGCCACCCTAGAATTTCAATCTGCTCTATCTCAGCCATTTTTTAAGATAGAGGTAAACCAAAAAATGCTCTGGAATCCTTGTATCAAGGCCTAACACGTAATTAGAAAATAAATTTTAATTTTTAATTTTTTTGTATATTTATTTTAGTTTTAAATTTTTAAATGGCCGCCATCTTAAAACAAAATGGTGGACCAAGCTGGCCAACGAACTCGGTCGAGACATTGGTGAGCTTAATACACACAATTAGTTTCATCAAAATCGATTTATAAATACGAGCGTTATCGTATGACATAGGTCAGATATATATATCTACCCTATATATATAAAATCCTAATGAAACGAATTTGTGAAACGATTTTATGAAACGAATTTATGAAACGAATTTATGAAACGACTGATTAAACGACTGATTATGTTTTAGGGCTATTTTTAATAAAATATTAAACGCTTGATGGTGAAATTAATACCAATTGTCCATAAAAATCCGCGGATGTCAAAACTGGTAATAGAATTTCGAAATTGGAATTAGTTTTCGAGATATTAATTTTTTTCTAATTTTAATGACATTTCTGTAATGATGGCAACTAATTACTCAGTTTTTTTTTTTTTTTTGTGACAAAAAAAGGAAAAAAATTGAAAAGGATCCCGATAGGGATTATTGATTTCTTTTTATTCGTCATTTTCAAATTGAAATTGAATTTATCTTTTATTTCAATCGATAATGAAGACAAGATTGTGATTAAATTATGTTTTTCAGGAAAATTTGAGAAAAAAAAATCACATTTCTATCGTCAGGATTCAATTGTCTGTCAGCATTTAATTTAATTTATAAACTGAAAATAGTTTGAATAAATTCGTCCAAATGACGTCATTTATGTAAACGCAAAAGAAAGAGGGAAAAGGAATTAATAGTAATTATTATTTATTGATATCATTTTGTTATTTTTTTGTAAAATTTAATTAAACGAATTTATAAAATCACTAATTCGGATATTTGAAACGAATATATAAAATAATAATTGCCCAACTGAACGGAAAGAGAATAAAATATCCTGCTTGGTTTTCTATCCTGCTTGGTTTTTTCCGACAAGCTTTTTAAAAAACGTCAAGACCCCTATAATAGAAAAGCATCAAAAGTTCATTGGGTTTGTTTTCATAATTTTTGGCAACAAATCTATGTATATTAACGAATCTATCCCTTTTTCAAGCTCGAATTACGCCAAACCTAAAAGCAAAGGATCCTATACTGGAAAAGTACCCGATTTTCTTATGGACAATATTCAAGTGACATAACATGGTGTAAAATTACCGCGGATAGCAAATTTGTTTAAATATCTCATCAATTGATGCCGAATAAATGCAGGCATGCATGCACAAAATATTTAATTAATTTTGTATGATAAATAATGATTAGAAAATTCTTATATACATATTAATTAAAATATATAATTTACATATTTAAAACAAGATGAAAATATGCTTGATGGTGCACTAAAATAGAGGGAAAATTAAAACCTGTTACTGAAAACGTCTATAACATAGTACTTTTCAATACCGTGGTTCTTAATGTTATTCACAAGCAGATGGAATTTTTCTCATCCTTAAACGCAAAGGAAGAATAGAATAAGTAAAGTCCGAGAGGTAGCCACAATTTAAACCTAACCCTTTTATACAAGCCGGTTTTCAAGTTGTAATTGATTTTACTTATCAATCCCGAAAACAGTCGTCCGTTGTCGCAACAGCTGTGTATGAGGCCATGATAATCAAAAAATGCCCCATTAAAACGTTAGAAGCATGACAACCCAATTACAGATTTACCAATATTTAAAAAATAAAGCACGCTGCCATGTTTTTAGAGGCCTCGAAGTCTGAGCGGGGGTTGGCGAGCGTAGCTCGCAGGGGGTAGGCCCCCTAGTATATATATATATATATATATATATATATATATATATATATATATATATATATATATGGATATATCTATATATATAAATCAACATTTGAGCGGAGGGTGGTTTTGGGGTCTGGGGGTCATGATCGGTGAAAATATATCGAAATTTTCCGGAACTGCTTTCCTCCGAACGGCTGCAATAGGTAGCTTTATACTTTTTAGTATTGAAAGCTACCTAAAATAAAAAAATATATATATAAATTCAAATTTATTCTTTGCTTAAGTTTTTATTCTTAGGCCTTGATACAAGGATTCCGCAGCATTTTTTGTTTTTCCTTCTATCTTAAACTAGTCGGATGTGCCAATCCCAAAACTTTCTTCTATCTCGTACATGTTAATACTTCAAAATTCGCTATCACATCGTTTTTAAAATCAATACCTTTCGTCATTCTGTTGTACGTTAGCTGCTTGAAAATCGTCGGGTTACGAGGCACCTTCCTTTACACGAGCATCCGATGTACAATACGACTAAGAAAAGTCCTTCTGGCCTGTATCAATGGGAAAAGACAGTCTCTCCATTCCTTGGTTTTAAGATTGTAGCTAATTTTACTGGAAAAAACGAAGCTAAAATGCGTGGAACCCGATAACAGAAAATTTATTTCCAGTTCTCGTCAATATTGAATTTGAATCCGAATTTCGCCAAATTAGCTGGCTATAGCCAAGTTGGCTTCATTTATAGCAACCTATTTTTGTCGCCAAATTTAAATAGTCGCTACGCTTGGCGATAATTTGCTGCTGGCGAATATGAATATATATGTTACGTTCGATATGATTAATCCGATCATTATTAATAACTAGCCGCCACTGGTGACCAGTTTGGTCTCCCTTAAATGTATGTTAAGCGTTGTAACACGTTGCTTTTATTCATAGTTTAATGTTTTTCCTTAATCCTTCGCGAAATTGGAAGATTCTAATAGACAAATCAAGAACTTTTGCGATCATGGTAGCAATTCGCATATTTTTTGTTGTTTTGTATTTCAACTTTCTTGACAAAAACCACTTAACCCACTTAAGCATTTATGCTTCATGCCCGTTTGCCTATCAGTTGCAATATGTTCGCTAATGCGGAGATTCTTAAACATATTAAGTAATTTTCCGTAATTGTGTCCATTGCCACTTGGCGTATTTTAGTTAATACGATTTGATGCAATGAAGTCTATTTTGTGAAAGTGTTTAATGATATCCACATTTACACTGAACCATATTGTTGCTAATATTTGTTTTTTTTTTCTCGCTAACTTTGGCTGTAGACTCGATTACGGAAGATTATAAAATCAATCTTTATTCTCATCTAAAACGTCTTGAATAATGTGCCATAATCGAGCTGCATATTATTACACGTAATTTTCGAGTTTTGTTTGGTGAAACATTAAATTTTTGGAAGCCAGTTTTGATAATCACATTCCCTTTAAACCATATTTGCTGTCAGGACTTTTGACATGTGGCGTACAATCTGATTAAAATTCAAGAACTTACTTCTAGATGCCGATCTCTGTACGACTTTGTTTTTGTCTGCTCCCCTTTCTTGATATAGTTCAGGAGTTTTTATA
This sequence comes from Maratus michaelseni, assembly GCA_963931845.1. NCBI lineage: Eukaryota > Metazoa > Arthropoda > Arachnida > Araneae > Salticidae > Maratus > Maratus michaelseni. Next base: position 193,685,676 of record OZ007600.1, read on the forward strand.
ATTGCGTAATTCCCTTACCTCGGCATTTCTGCTTAATGTTTACTGATTATTAAGATCCGTAACAGGTAAAATACGCCATAAAAACATTGGCGCCTATAATTCTAATTACAGCCATCCGTTTTTTTTCTCTATATTGTAACTCTATAGTTAATATTATGTAGTAGAAATATAAAAGACTACTGAAGATGCTTTTATTGATATAGTAGATATAGATATGTATATTATATTCATAGGTATATAGTATGTGATTAGAATATATATATCTCATATTCAATCCGGTGGATATAACATACCGCAAATAAAATTACCATCGTAAATTTCTAAGCTAAAAGCCATCAATATGATTTTATGTGTTTAATAAATGTATACAAAAATAATTTTCTGTATTATTTTACTTTGATTCTATATTATTTACCATTTTGAATGATGGGTCTTTTTGGGTACAGTTGTCGCAGACGCACCGGGGTATCATTTTGGCGCCAAAATGGCGATTTTATGTGCCTGTCCAACCCGGCGGTTTCGGCTAGATTTTGCTTCGTATGGCAACCCGTTAGAGCAGATTCCGTATGTTTTATAATAAATTATATATTGTGTGTTTTATAATAAATTAATCATTGTGTGTGTTTCATAATAAATTAATCATTGTGTGTGTTTTATAATAAATTAATCATTGTGTGTGTTTCATAATAAATTAATCATTGTGTGTGTTTTATAATAAAATTGTGTGTTTTTTTTATTATAAAAGGAACTATTTCATAATAAAATAAAAGTAACATCTCTAACAGATACCTGAAAATGGGATTTTCTTCTCGCCAACATGGCGCAAAAAAAAAATCGCGCCAATCTCAGTGCATCTGCGACAGCTTTTGTAATTCAAAATGCACGCCGTTCACACTTTTAATTTAAAACTAGATGGAACCCGTCAAAACTTGACGGAAAAAAAAAATAATATAACAATATCAGTAAAATAAGCTTCTTTGTTTCATACGCATATTTCTTAAATAATAGTCTTTAAATATTATATTTTAAAAGTTTTTTCCCCAGTCAAATACAGTACTATTTCCGATGCAAACTCCAAACAAACAATCCGTAAACAACTGTGTAATGCAAATCAGTTTAATAAAGCACACATCTCCCTCCTCCCCCCACCTGTGATAATGCAACCAAATGAGCTCCTATGCGAATGTGTATTGCATTTGCCCAAAAGCACCGTCGAAATTCGATGTTAAAAAAGTTTTAAAATGTTTAAATTAAAAGTTTTAAAATGTCCTCTTTAATCATTGTTCGTTACAAATCCATATCTTCTAAAACGCATCCATTATTTTAAGCTAATCATTATGTAAACAGGAAGAACTTTTTTATAGTAATAAATCAATCTGCAGATGACGGAGATTTTTAATGTTTTCAAGTGTAATTTATTTGTATGGTTTCTTCGGTTCCTTTACATAATCAGGATGATTATCCCTTTTCCATCACAGTCCGGGATATTTTCCCTCTTATACAGTTGGCAAATGGATCTTTAAAAAAATATATAAATTCAATTCCTAGAATATTCTGATATCTGCTAGAACATATCCATCAACGAATTCAACATATCAATTTTATGTTCAACATAAACTGAAAATAGTCTTTTTTTTTTTTTTTTTTTTAGCGCCAAAATGCTCTATCTTATGATTTATCACTGTTATTATTATTATTATTACTATTCACTTTTTATGATGGTTAGGAAAATCGTTTTCAATTGTGACAACTTTCCCAGGGGCTATTTTACATTATTGAAGCAAACTGGGGGTCATTGATAAGATAGAATTGAAAAACTTTTCATGCTTGAAAATTATTTAATAAGTCGTTAAATTAAGCGTCAATTTTCAAATAAATTTCATTCGAAAGCTATTTTTTTTCTAATTGATGATGTAATAATTAAAATTGTAAAATATAGTAAAATGTAGTAAAAAAAATAAAATTTGTAGTATTTAGAAGTGATGTAAGTGCGATGAAAGCAAAAGCGATAGCGCCGTTTGTTGTCACAACCGTTGTACACTTCTAACAATAGCCACTGTATTTTGGCTGGCGACTAAAAGTAGAAAACAATTTTTTTTTGACATCGGAAGAGAAATTCACAGTGAAATAAATAGTACTTTTCGGTAATAAGGAACTGTTAAATGAACTTATAATAAACCTACCAAAATAATTCCTATGAAATATCAGTCTTACATTGTCTATTCTACCTAAAAATACAATCATTATTTCAAGTTTTTTTTTTAACCATAACACTATTTTTAATAATTTTAAATTTCCTGAAATCCTTTACTTTTGTGATTTTTTTTTATTAAAAAAGGAAATTTTCTAGCCTATTATTAAAAAAAAAAAGTAATTGGTAACATGTAATCAAGGTATGCAATCAAGATGAAGCAATCAATGACGGCTCTAATTCTAATCTTTATAATTAAGAATGGAAAAATCAGTTAAAATTACGTAATGTTGACACAATCCTTTACATTTTTCTAATACTTTAGTTTTATCAATGTTAAAATGCATTTCAAGCGCATAACGTTATTTTCACCGGAGCAAATTTTTCACACGTACTTTATACACGTTACTTTAAGGCTTAAACCCCATGTATGCAAATAAAAATATATTTTGTATTTAATTGTAATGAAAAAACGGCATCAACAAAGTTATAATGCATAATGATAAAATAAACCCAATGAACAATATTCCCGTGACGTCACAATAAATATGAATTTTTATTCACTTTTAAAACACGCGGATAAATATTTTTACCGAAATTTAACTTGCAAATTGAAAAATGCGGCCTAAAAGCCACGTGCTTTTAATATTTATTATTCCTCTTTTATCCTCGTAATCATAGAGTTTAGAGAATAAACTGTGCTTCGCAACAGTGAGCGTTATCCGATTATGACGTCATTAGCAGATGTAAAATTTTAATTGAAAATTACGACTAATTAATTAAATTTTCGAACAAACGAATGCACGATAACAAATCTGTGTCCAAATATCTTTCATTTAAAAAAATAATGATGTAATTTGATGCAGTAGTTTGTTCTCACGAATTGTCAAAAGAAAACGCTTAGCGTTTTAAATATATAGATAGAAGATAGATAAATAAAAAATAATATAAATGAAAACATTTTATTTCAAAATCAAAGCATCGCTTCTAATTTGCACACGTGAAGAACAAAAGCTGGTATTGGCGATTTTAAAAGTGCTATTGGCGAGATTTGCGCCCAAATAACATAAAAGTACTTAATGATGTTATGTATTTTATAAATGTATATTAAATTACTGTTTTGAACGTGATTGGTCATTAACAATGGTAAATATAATTGGCGATTAACAATCATTTTAGGTGATCTCTCTTCCTGCCACGTGTAATACATAAATACCAAATTAACTGACAATTCGTTTCGAAATTTGATTCATTAAATATTATTACACAAGTTTTTACCTTTCTAACACAGTTTGTCTAACATTTTTTTGACAAATACTTTTCGAACTATTAATTTTTTTTTAGTAACTTCAAATGTTTCATTTTCCGAGATTAATTTGTGGCAACGATTAGCAAAAGTTCCAGTCGTCAGCAACGCATACCTTTTTATTAAAGAAGGATTCCGAGATTAATTTGTGGCAACGATTAGCGAAAATCCCAGTCGTCAGCAACGCATAGCTTTTTTTTTAAAAAGAGGATGAGTTGTATCGGGGCCTCCGAGATGACGTTGTGTGTCCTGAACCTGAGATGTCGTTGTGTGGTTCAGGACACACAGCGTCATCTCGGAGGCCCCGGTTGTATCTGCTTACATTCAACTTCGTCAAGAATAGATCCGGAAGGAAGTTGGGTTGTACAGCACTTCATCAAACAGAATTATGGTAAACTTTGATTGTCTCACAGGTCTTGGTGCGAATTATTTTTTTGTCACCAGGCAGCGCTTCAAAAATTCATTGGCGGAGACCTTGCTTTGCGAATGATTACCTTCATGATTTTATATTTCTATCGTTCACGACGAATACTTTTTTTTTTTTGTTTACTTTCATGGATAGAGAATTTGAACTGCGAACCAAATTTCAACTGAATTTATTGCAGAATATATACATAATTGAACGTAAGTCATCTCTCAAATATTAAATTATTTTGAACGATCTTTCTAAAAATGTAACTTGTATGCAGTTTTATTCGAAAAAATAATTTTGAATAAAAATGGCCGCCTGGCATATGAAAAAGCGATGCGGGCATCCCGAAACTGTTGATGACAGTCACATGACTTACGCTTTTATTATAGAGATAACCGGTTATTAATAATACTGACCGGATTAATCATATTGACCGTAACACATACTTTTAAAAATCTTCAGCTTTTGCTGCAGACACACTCCAATGCTTTTAGAGAAAACGGTTACTTTACTATATTATGGAGCATTTTCATTGGTCAAAACAGAGATATTCTATAAAAGCAGTGGAGTGACTATGCAGCAAAAGCTGAAGAGTTATAACAGTGTAGTGTTAAACTTATAAGAGTTTGGCCGATGGTTACAACAATGAAAGAAAATTTGCAAGTTTGTTCACTAAAACCCATAAATTAAACACTTTTATGGAGGAATCTTGCTGTCTTGATTCAAAATGTCAGCCACCCTAAAATTTCAAACCGCTATATCTCAGCCATTTTTTAAGATAGAGGCAAAACAAAAATTACTCCGTAATCCTTGGATCAAGGTCGAACATTTAACGGAAAATTTTTTTTTTTAAGATTTTTAATTTTTTGTACATCTTTTTGAATTTGAAATCTTTAAATGGTTATCACAGCGCCTCATTCCGGCGGAATATCCCAAAATTCAACAGGGACCTGCAGGCCATAGTCAAAAACCTATACAGAAAATTTGGATCAATTATCTGCATAACTTCATACATTTTCGACTATACAATTACGAAAATGGAATGAAAATCGCTATCACAACGCCCCCTTTCGTCGGCATATCCCGAAATTCAAGTGGTACCTGCTGGCCATAGCCATAAACCTATAAAAAAAATTTGGTTCAATTTTGGCATAACTTCATATATTTTTCGATGATACGAAGAGGACATACACACGAACAGACATACATTTTGTAAAAACATGTTTTTCGGAATCTCTGACCCCAAAATGTGTAAATCCGTCGAAAACCGGAAGTTGAAAAAAATTTCGATTACAATACTTTCTTCTATTATAGATAGAAGAAAGTAAAAATGGGTGAGATATAATATAGCAGTTTGGAATTCTAGGGTGGCTGACATTTTGAAACAAGAAAGCAGATTAAAAAGAAAATCAGGGATTAATTTATGAGTTTTAGTGAGCATGATTTCTCAAAAATTATCTTTCATTGCTGTAACCATTTTCCCAATCTATACTAATATTATAAAGTAGTAACGATTGTTTTTTTGTTTGTTTGTTTGTTTGTTTGTAGGGGGTAATCTCTGGAACTACTGAAGCGAATTCAAAAGTGATGATGGCAAGACGATGGTTACAGTCCCTGCTCCAACATAAGCTATATTTTATGTCGGTGCTACTAACCCCAGGGGGTGCAGAAGCGAAAAACGTTCTAAAATTTCGATTTTTTATATTCTGAAGGAGCTAGAAACATGAAATTTGGCATGGTAGTTACTTATAAGATGTAAATGCTCTCTAAGAACAAATTCTAATAAAATTCAAAATTTAATAGGGTGAGATGAGCGAAAAGCGTTCTAAAAACATTCTAAATTATAATTTCTATGGAATATCTGGAACTACAGAACCGTTTTCAAAAGTGATGGTGGCAAATTGATGGTAACAGTCCTTGCTTCAACATAGGCTATAGTTTATGTCGGTGCCACTACCCCCAGGGGGGCGCAAGAGCGAAAAACGTTCTAAAATTTAGATATTTTTTATACTGAACAGCTAGAAACATGAAATTTGGCATGGTAGTAACTTACAAGATGTAAACGCTCTCTAAGAACAAATTCTAAAAAAATTCGAAATTTAAAAGGTGTGAGATGAGCGAAAAGCGTACTAGAAACATTCTAAATTACAATTACTATGGAATCTCTCAAACTACAGAACCATTTTCAAAAGTGATGGTGGCAAATTGATGATGACAGTCCGTGCTCCAACATAAGCTATATTTTATGTCAGTGACACTATCCCCAGGGGGATGCAGGAGCGAAAAACGTTCTAAAATTTCGATTTTCTTTATACTGAAGGTGTTACAAACATGAAATTTGGCATGGTAGTTACTTATAAGATGTAAATGCTCTCTAAGAACAAATTCTAAAAAATTCGAAATTTAAAACTTTGAGAGGAGCGAAAAGTGTTCTGAAAACATTCTAAATTACAATTTCTATGGAATCTCTGAAACTACCGAACCCTTCTCAAAAGTGATGGTGGCAAATTTTTTATGACAATCCCTGCTCCAACATAGGGTATATTTTACGTCGGTGCCACTAATCCCAGGGTGATGCAGGAGCGAAAAACGTTCGAAAATTGCATTTTTTTTTATACTGAAGGAGCTAGAAATTTGAAATTTGGCATTGTAGTTACTTATAAGATGTAAATGCTCTCTAAGAACAAAATTTAAAAAAAATCGAAATTTAAAAGCGTGAAATGAGAGAAAAGTGTTCTAAAAACATTCTAAATTACAATTTCTATGGAATCTCTGGAACCACAGAACCGATTTCAAAAGTAATGGTGGCAAATTGATGGTGACAATCCCTACTCCAACATAGGCTATATTTTATGTCGGTGCCACTAACCCCAACGGGGTGCAGGAGTGAAAAATGTTCGAAAATTGCGAGTTTTTTTAATCTGATGGAGCTAGAAACTTGAAATTTGGCATGGTAGTTACTTATAAGATGCAAATGCTCTCTAAGAATAAATAAAAAAAAATTCGAAATTTAAAGCGGTGAAAAGAGCGAAAAGCGTTCTAAAATCATTCTAAATTACAATTTCTATGGAATCTCTGGAACTACAGAGCCGATTTCAAAAGTGATGGTGACAATCCCTGCTCCAACATTCCTCTTTAATATAAAGCTATGTGTTGCTGACGACTGGGTTTTTCGCGAATCTTTGCCACAGATTAATCTCGGAAAATGAAACTCGGAAAATTTGAAGTTACTGAAAAAAATAATAGCTCAAAAAGTATTTGTCATAACATTGTTAGACAAATTGCGTTTGAAAGGTAAAAAATTGTATATTTCTTGATATAAATTTCAAATCTAATGGTTATGCCCTTTTTCAAATGTTGAATTTCAAAAATTACCAAATTTCACAATGGAGTACCATAGCGAAACCTTCACGCGTAAAAAGATAATGATAAAGACGACGTGTCCTGACGTGTATATTGGCTATAGCACGAGTCACAAATTATAGTAGCCTTATTATTCTGTTAAAATATAAAAGTGAATTATGAAATGTCAATATTTTGTTTGACTAAAGGTTCGTTAAGAGAAATTGACCAGCGTAGCGGGCGTAGCTTGCTAGTCATACGCATAAAACTACATATTCATATCCTTTAGCGTCAAATTCCTGCCAAGCTTGGTAACACTTGGTGAAATATTACCATATTTGGCGACCAAAAATAAGTTGTCATAAATGACTAATTTGGCGAAATTCTTATTTAAATTCAGTATTAACAAATATTCTCTAATTGTGTTCTTTGAATTTTAGCTTGGTGTTTTTGAGTAACATTAGTAAAATCTTAAAACGAAGGTATAGATAAGTTACCTTTACCTCCCGGTACAGGCCAGAAGGGCTTTTTTTAAAAAGCTATAATGTTTTAAAATGGCAGTGACTCTAGAATTTTAACCTTCTATATTTAAGCCTTTTTTTTAAAGGAAGAGGGGAAGAAAAAATGCTCTGGAAGCCTTTCATCAAGGACTAACAAGGAGTGTGCCAAGTTTGGTAATCACAGATTTTGATTATTATTATATATGTTAAAGGGTAGAAGCCCCTTAGTCTCAGGTTCAATGGATTTTATACAACGCTCCTTAATTCTCGAGAAATGGGGGGTCTAATATTATAATGCAACTTAAATACTTACTTTGTAACGGAATAACTGCATCGGTCGTAGCTCAGTTGGCATGGCGTCTGCTCGTTGTTCGGAGGGCCCAGGTTCGATGCCGGAACGCGCTACGTTTGTTTTTCTCATTTTTTAATAAAAATACTTGTAATTATAATTTAACAATCTCAATAAAAAATTTTGTTAACATAATTAAATTTGAATTTAGAATTTTTGATTTTTTTAAATCACTTTAAAAATGTATTCCATATATGCTTTATCAATGCAACGATATTGAACAATTGTGTCAATTCTTGATTGTAAAGAAACATCATTTATAAATTGCCTTAACAAGGGAAGTCAATGCGATAATATTACTCTGTTTTTAAAGTAAGAAGCATAATTATATTAAACTTTAGCATAAGAATTAAATTACAACATATTTATGTTTTATTTTATTGTAACTAGAGGGCGCCACAACAGACTTTGGTTATTTATTTCTTTTAGTTTGATGCAGTTGTGGTTTTTGTTTTCAATCTTTATCGCACAAGTGGTATCATTCTATAACAACTCATAATCGTATAAAAATGGAAGAAGCAAGCCGTAGTTCACAAGAAGATCAATCTGAAGTGTCGGGATTCGATGAAAATCAGAAAAGTGATATCACAAATGTGTTGAAGTACTGTAAAATTTTATTGTAAAACAATGAATTTTTAACAAATAATCCAGCATCTGAAATATATTCGTTTTTTATTGCGATGGGAGAAGAATTCTATAATTCGATAGTTAATATGCTGATTTTGTAACGATTTTTAAATGTTTACTAGTCAATAATAGATCCAATTTTTTTAAAGCTCTTTAAATGATGAGAAATGTTTAATAATGGTTTAAAAATCAAAAATGCTAAATTAAAATTTAACTATGTTAACAAAATTTTTTATTGAAATTATTAAATTATAATTACAAGTATATTTATTAAAAAGAGAGAAACACAAACATCGAACCCAGGCCCTCTGAACAACGAGCAGACACCATACCAACTGAGCTACGACCGACGCATTTATTTTGTTACAAAGTAAGTATTTAAGTTGTGTTATAATATTAGACCCCCCCATTTCTCGAGAACAAAGGAGTGTTGTATAAAATCCATTGAACCTGAGACTAAGGGGCTTCTACCCTACAACATATATAAAAATAATCAAAATCTGTGATTACCAAGCTTGGCACTCTCCTTGTAAGACTTAATCAAAAAATAAATTTGTAGTTCTAATTTTTTGTATATATTTTTTGAGTTTGAAATATCTATGTGGCAGTCATTTTCAAATAAGATGGCGGATGAAGCTGGCCAACGAACTCGGTTGAGATATTGGTAAACCCTGCACACATGATTAGTCATATCCAAATCAGTTTATAAATACGAATGCTGTCGCACGACAAAAATCAGATACATATACCGCGTATCCTAAATTGGACTGACTGATTTTAAAAATCAATAACTTCCAAATATTTAAAAAATTCTTGCAGGAGAGTAACCTATGATGTGAGGAGTTTTTTTACTACGATTCCTGATCTTAATTCGAATTATCAGCAATAGATGGCGCTGCGAGCAAGACATCCAATCGAGACAAAAGCAGAAATCACCCAGCATTGGTGTGAAGGAAGGAGGTCCAATACATGGAGTGGGTCTCATTCACCAATAACATCTTATGCAGAATCGTGCCCTAAGAACAAAATTGTATTAGAGACTGAGACCTGCTCCATGTATGGAACCTCCTTTTTTTTCTCATCAATGGTGATTTTAGTTTTGGCCTGGATTGCACTCCTATCGCTCGCAGTTCCATAGGCCATCGCAGCGCCAACGCCATTACCATCTATTGTTGATAATTCGAATTAAAATCAGGAATCGCAGTAAAAAAACTCCTGACATCTTACATAACTCTCCTGCAAGAATGTTTGTTAATATCTGTCACAGTTTGGAAGTTATTGAATTTTAAAATCAGTCAGTCCATTTCAGGACACCCAGTATATACCTCAACGGTACTTCTCCATTATCCCGCCGACCACTTTACATTAAAAAAAGAAAAAAAAAACCTATTGCCAAACTGTAACATTAATAAACAAATGGAAGATTGTTTCCACTGCAATCTATAAAGAAAGAAAACTTTCGGAAAAGTAATTTTAAGCTATAAAATTTACAATATACAGGGTGTCCGAAAAGTCTGGAAACGGTCAAATAACTCGAGAAATATACAGCATATAGCTCGAAAAGTATTTGACAGAAAATTGTTAGACAAACTGCGGTAGAAAGGTAAAAAATTGTATTTTTCTTGATATAAATTTCAAATTGAATGATTTTGCCGTTTTTCCAATATTGAATTTCAAAAATTACCAACTTTCACAATGGAGTATAGCGAAACCTTCATGCGCAAAAAGATAATGATAAGGGCGACGTGTCCTAACGTGTATATTGGCACGAGTCACAAATTATTGTAGCCTCATTATTCTGTTAAAATATAAGAGTGAATTATGAAATGTCAATATTTTGTTTGATTAAAAGTTCGTTAATAGAAATTGACCAGCGTAGCGGGCGTAGCTTGCTAGTATTTTATATAAAACCCCAAGTTGCCACACGGGCCGAGTTACCACGTCAGGCAAAACAAGTAATATAAAAAATTTTTTTAAGTCAATTCCTACTTTTTAATCATAAATATATAAAATAAACCCGTGCAGCATTCATGTCCCACTTTATCTTTATTGAACAGTTTTTTAAAATCATCGTTGCGGTATTTTATTTTTTGTTGGCATCACTCATTTGAGATAAATCTTTCATTTCATTTATGAAAACAATGGGAGGAATTTTTTTCTCCCATATAAAAATAAAAATTAATTAATTAAATTTAATGAATGAATTAATATTTGAAAAAACTGTATTAACATCAATTGTCATCCAGTACAAGTTTAAAAAAAATTATTTGAACTTGAATGGATGAATAGAAAATATTTTATTAACGATTGAAAATTCCAACAAGATATATACTATATAGAGAGTGTGAGCTAATAGTCAGAATTTTTTTAAAAAATCGTCATTTTGGCTCCAAAAAGAAACCCCGGTGCGTATGCCACATCTGAACCAAATATTTTCTGTGTTATATTTTCTATAATCTATTATTTTTAAACGGCAGAAAATACGGTACTTTTCCTTTATTGGGGCTTTAATTTTTTTTTTTTTAAAGCTTGGCATAATTTGGTCTTCTGAACGCGATATTTGCTGCCAAACGATATAAACAGCTATGTAAATAAACCTGATGAACTTTTATGCTTGTTTATATATGTATTTATACATATATAAACATTTTATGTATAGTAATTATTTTTTTACAAATACAATTTACTTTTGTTTGATATAAAAATATCGAAAAAATAGAAAAAATTCCTAAAAATAGATAAATAGCTTCTTTATATTAAACAAGTTGGAAATTGTACGTTAAACGTCACAAATGAGGTTCGGTCGTTTCCTGCTATAACTAGTTTTACAATGCAAAAAAAAAAAAAAAAATCATCGTTATTGTTTCAGTGAATTAAATTATATCGTCTGCTATGAGCGAAAAAAGAATGCCCTTTTTTAGGGTTTCGTTCATCTCACGAAATCCTGTTACTCCCGCTCCATTGTCTGTCCGTCACTGAGCCGTTCTCAGAAACTATATAACTTACAGGCATGAAAATTTATGAACTTATAGTTAAACACCTACTATGATGCTCAAAATATTAAAATTTGAAAAAATCGCATGGTTTCAATAGATAGAGATAAAAAGCCATAAATCTAACAGCCTTTCCCTATAAAATTAAAACATTTTTCGTTATATCAGTTGCCAACAATTAAATATCCACAATATAAACTTCTTTCTACAATAATTAATTTTCTATTGAAAGATTTCCAAGTGAAAAATGAAAATGGAAAAAAAAAGTTTCACCAATTAAAAAAAAAAAGATTAATATGACGTCATATTGGTAATAAAACGGAAATTTCCAAACATTTCTCAATAATGCAAGGAGTATGAGTATGTGTAAATACAGAAAACAGCTTAATATGACGTCATTAGATAATTAAAAAAAATAATCTTATGTCAAACGCATTTTTCAAATGTTTGAGAATAATGCAAAGAGAGTATCAGCCTGAGTAATAGAGAATAGTAAATATATAAGTTGGAGGAACGTATTGAATCATGATAAAAACCCGATTATGGAAATATTTGCATATTTTAACATTTTGAAGGTCTCTATACAGCATGTTTAATTTTGAAATTGATTTTTTTTTTAATTTCACATTTAATACACATGACAGATATTATTATGACAGAGTATAATAGTGGGCTTCGCCCGCTATCGAGCTTGTTCAGATATTCGAAAAAACGAGAACATTAGACCGGTAAATTTTTACTTTATAAAAAAGGGACTTTTTTTCTGAAAATGAAATTTATTTGGATTTATTAAAGAAAGGATAAAGTGTTTTGAAAGGAATATTAAACGAAACCCTTTGTGCGATCTTCGATCACACTTACCCACTTGTTTTTTTTACGTATGTTACATTTACAGGTGCGATTTTTTTTTTTTTTTTTTACACCTGACAGCGCTGTAAAATTTACCATGGAGATTTTGCTTTGCGAATGATTACCTCCATGGTTTAATGTTTCTATATCTCACCATGAATGAATCTTTTGCATATTTACTGTAATGGATTGAGATATTCGGCTGTTAACCTAATTTTCACTGAAGTTATCTCAGAATGTAACACTGAATGTAACTCACCTCTCAAGCAAACAATTTTTTTGAACGATCTTTCTAAAAATGTAACTTTTATGCAATTTAATTCGAAAAAATAATTTTTAATAAAAATGACCGTTTGGCATATGGTAAAAGATGTGGTTAGCCCGTATTTGTTTTCCTCAGTCACATGACTTGCTCTGTTACTATATAGATTACATATGATAGGATGTAATAGAATAAAGAAAACTTTTATTAATATCTTTTTAAGTTTTGATTCGATTTTCCTAACATTTGAAATGACTCGACAAAATTCTGCAACGATTAAAAATATTCAATTTCAAACCATTGGATTGGGTAGTATTTGCTCTGTTATGTGCTGGCAGATGGGCAGACAGACTAGACGATGACTGTAAGGTGCTACGTATTTATATAATTACGAACGCACCTAAATACAGAAAGAATTGTAGAGATAGTTAAATCCTTAAAATGCATTGCTTAAGTAAATTTAGACGGTACTCACGTATTATCAGGACCAGGTCAAATACAATTACGCCAAGCATGGTACCAATTATACTTATTACAATAACACTTATTTTTTTAATAATTATGTAGTTTATTTATTAATTGTAGTTTATAGTTTATTTTTTATTGTAATTTATTGTTTATTTTTTTTATTATAGTTTATATTTTTTTGTTATTTATTTATTATTATTCATTTATTATATTTTATTTATTTTTTTATTTTATATTAAATATCATTTTTAACAATGTTATGCATTTAATAATATTAAACTACTGTTTTGAGCATGATTGGCAACGATAAACTTGGGATTTGGCAATCATTTTTGGCGATCTATCCTCTGGCTTAGATAATACGTAAGTACCATTTTGGCCACACAATCATACAGACAGGATAAAAGTCAATCTGTGGAATTAGGAAACCAAATTATTTCAGTTATTAAATTTTTTATTTTAAATCTCGAGAATGAACTAAACTGTAAAAAAAAAAAAAAAAATATATATATATATATATATGCATAAATTTACGTGTTGATTTTTAATGAAATAATTTATAAAATTTTAAAACATGATTCATGTACGAAAATTGAGTCTTCTAATTATAAAATTTTCAGGTTATTTATTTTTAGTTTGCTGGTTTGTTGCAGTCATTTCCTTCCTTCTTATTCTTTGATTTCGAATCTATCCTCGAAACCTTTTATTCCTGAGGTTTCTTCTTCAAGAAGATATTCGCCGCTTATTTTCTCGTATGTTTCAATACTTACGCCGTCTCCCAATGCTTTTTTGACGTAAGATTTCATAATTTTCGGTTGATAATTGTCTTCTATGTACTTACAAACATCGTCCGATGAAGCGCCGTTGGGTTTCTTTAGGTGTTTAACAGCATTCTTTACCATTACATTTACCATTTCGGGAGTGGGATTTTTAACAACTGTTTTTAACACTTTCCAACCTAGTTGAAAAGTGTTTATGACTTCGGTTTGTCTGGCCGTATGGCCGTCTGCCGTCTGGCCGTCTGCC